>JAQJVL010000066.1:1350606-2063632 GCA_035578905.1 Stictocephala bisonia | reverse complement strand
CTTAACTTCTTGCTATAAACTTATTTTTATCCTTAAATTAATTTTAACAATGTTTGCTCTTTTTCGGTTAACGATTAATGGAATAGAAGTTTTTTTAAATTCTTCTGAATGATTCCTTAAAAATGAAAGCCTTGAAAAAGTTATTTTTTCTATGTATACCCATTTGTTAGTGAGTGGCCACTTTCACCTTATTATAGAAATGAAAAATTTAATTTAAATAAGTGTATTTTTTTATTAATTGAAATATAATTTTTAAAATCGGGTATTCACATAGTAAATTGAGGCATACTGTAAATAGATATAGTTTAGAATTTATAAATAAAACTGAACAGATGTTCGTTTATAAAAATACAATTACAATTAAGCCTACTGTGTATTTAATATATCAAGTTGAAGACTAGTTTTAAATATAAAAAAATTGGGTGTGCGTCGGACCACACGGTGGAAGTTATACTTCTTTGGCCATTCTCATACACCCACTCACGCACACAAACAGACAGGATATATAAATGAAATATAAGACATTTTTCAATATTATTCAATATATTTATCTTCAATATATTATACGTGACTTCATTATTATATTATACACCTATATTATCATTATCAGTAATTTCTTCGATTAAATTTCTTCGATTAACAATCGATTAATCGATAGTTCTTAAAAATTTGTTCTTACTTTTCAGCGTGACGCGGTTTCTCGACCAACATCCCATCCCAAAGTGTCTAACGGGCGCAAAGAAGTATAACTTCAAAAATACTAATTTCAACGCCTTTTTAACAGTCATATGAATTATTTAACTGTCACAATAAATCCATTAACTCAGTAAAACATTAAAATATATCTTTATAGTTTAGTAAACCCTTTACTTTAGTGCCTACTTTGATATAGAGTAGCATTGTCATAAGCATAATAGTATATTTGTTAGCTTAGTTACAAATGTTACAAACAAAATTAGCCTATGTTAATATGAGACACTTCATTTCATTTTTATTTATTTATTTTATAGATACAATATACAGATTACAAATAGCAGTTTTATTATAATTATCACTCTAGCCAAACAGCTATTTGAGTGAAGATCTAGTATTATAACATTTTCTTATACACAAATTAATAGTAAATATTTCTTAAAACTAAAAATTAATGGGAACATGACCAATAATTATCAAAATTCAAAACTATAGCATATGAATAAATAACAAATAGATTAAGTTTATATGATTAGTAAAATATGAAAACTCAAAAAATCTAGAGTTATGCAACAGTAATACATTCTATACAAATAATAACTACACGATAAATAGAAAAATAACATACAGACAATTAGCAGAGAAAGCGATATTAACAAATAGTTTACACGAACAGAAGTGATATTGATAAGGTTGGAGAATGACCTTTGTACTTGTACATGTATTAGTTCGTTTCTAAATGTCTTCCTGTACAGACCTACGATCCTTAATGTTTTCTGACATGTTCTGTGTTCTATACACTAATTACAGCATATAAAATTGTATTTAACGATTATCTTATTTTGTACCATCTTTGTTTCACTTGTTTTTTCTAATGGACAACGTAATTGTTTGTAAACAGTGCGTTCCCCTTTTTTTTAATTATTTAACCCTATCCCAACCTTAAGCTTAATACCTGAATATTTTCTTATTACTAAACAATTATTTGAGTTAAACTATTTTCATTTTGGCTATAATTAAGAATGATGTCGTTATAACAAAATAAAATTAAAAGTAATGTGTGATTTTGTAAATTGACCCTCTAAGTACCCTCATACTATAAATTGTAATAGAGTATTAAGAAAATCAAATTAAAAGTTAGTTTGGTTTGGAATTTATAGAAGTGTTCCACAGACAGAAAGGCTGACAAATATTCATTTCTTATCTACTACAATACAATGCAGTCCACAGTGTTTCTTACAGGCCTAGTCACTGACAACATAACTCGAGGGGTTTGTTATCTTATAATTGTCATATGTCAGTGATTTGAAGAGCTATTGTTGAAATCATCCCATTTCCATTTTTCAAGGATAAATCATGAGTTGAGAAACCCCGGTTTGTGGGATTCCCAGAGTGGGCGTGCAGGGCTTGTACTCACTAATCTCTTATGACTTCACTGGTCCAATACATCACTCGTAATTGGATACATACTAGCGAGTGTTGTAGTCAGTCAAAATGGTTTATTCTCCATTGATATTGGTCACTGAATAGTTAAATACGTTAGAAGCTTTTTCTAAATCATTTTTACGTTGTTTCCATACGTATGATGGAAGACAATGATGATGGAACGTATAGAACTACTGGAAGACGACACAATGTAGAGTAATAATGGGAGAAACCATCATATTATAATGATTATCTTTGCAGTTTATTGATTGGCCTCGGAAATAATTCTGCTTGTAGTCATCTCCTGGAGAAGCTTGGCCTAATACCTCGTGAGGGAACCCAACCTGCAAATATGTCTTTAGGGACTCTATCTGAAGCCCTTCTTGAGTGTCTCCGCCAATGGCCTTTGGCCTTGCGAGGGAACTCAACCTGTAGATATGTCTTTAGGAAACTCTATCTGAAGCCCTTCTTGAGTGTCCCAGCCTATGGGCTTGCGAGGGAACAAACTACCTGTTTGTTTTTCCATTAATGCATTTCTTATGAGAATGTTAAAAACTTTACAGGTATGTTACCTGGAGCCCAAGTTGTGGAAGAGGACAATCCTACCTCAGTGTGCCTTTGTATCCAAGATAAACCTTATGTACACTTTAATTCGTGTCCTCATTTTTCTAAATTTTCGCTTAACGCTGATCAGTCTGTGAGTCAGTAAAACCACACTTTATATACAAATAATTATTTTTTTGTAATATTGGCCTTGAAAGTTTACTTTGTATTATCTCAGGTCAATCAATGATCCGAACCTCGAGTTCTGTTAGATTTGGAGGTTGAGATAATCCATGTCCTAAAGAAACTTCCCCTATTAAGTAAAGCAAGATATAAATCTTTAAGAGTGTGGACGACCGTATGTTCAAGGACCCCCCCCCCCCCAGTTACATGGAACGTTTTATATGGTATCATGCACTTCACTTACTTTTAATGTATATTATATTCAGAAGATAGATTGAAATAAAGATGTATTTGTCCTTTGATGGTATCAAGAGATTTAGGATAACGCGTTTGAAATAATTGCTATGGATTTCTCTGTCAACAAAGGTATGGCCTAAAAATAATTGTGGAAATCACAGAGAAGAAGGAAAAACAAATCTCATCCAATAGTGCACTAAATATGTCGAGTAGTTATTTCTCCACTTTGTCGTACGATGGGAAGGCCAACACCTTGTCATTCCCTCCTTTGTTACCCCCAAATCCTCTAGGATTAACGTTGTTAATTATTACTACAGAGATATACATTTACTGTAAGGATATACATCAGTTGCAATCTACGTAAAACTGCCACCGAGGCGTTCGCTGCTGCAAAAAGAAGGTGACCTCTGTTATCTTTCTCTCTGTGGAGAAATCAAAATAAAAAAAAGTATAAAATGACTTTCGTTCATTGTTTACGTTTTTTTTTTTTTTTTTTAGTTTAACTTTATATTTGCAGCTGAATGTAAGTTTATCGTGCAAATTATTTAATGTAAATTTACATTAAATATTTGTAAGGATGTATTACTTTACTGTACTCTGTCAAAGAGCTCAGACAGTTTGTTTATAATAAAGTAACTTTTAACTTCAAGTTCCATTTTCAGCTACTTGACGAATTACAAAGAGTATTATTATTCTTAAAATTATTTCACCACTCAGCTCAAGTGCTAAAACCATTGATAATAGTTCCAAGTCATGCGCACAACACACTCTTAACTGCAGCAAACACTGCAGCAAATTAAACATTAATATTCCTATTAAGTGTTTTTAACAACAATATTTGACAGTCGTTACAAAAAACAGAAACGGTTAATAATATCTGCCAAAGTGCTGAAAAACTGCTTTGTGGGTGACAAGATAAAGCAGTTCTCAGCATTGACTTAGTGTTTTGACGTTACCATATTTAATTATTCCTAGTTACTTCCATTGTTCAAATTGTGTTAGTTAAAATATCTGTTTTAGTAATAACTTACTGTTCGACATTACAATTTTTACAAATGTTTAAAAAAAAATGTGTAGACGTGTTATTAAAACTAGTTTATAATTGTGTTGACAGATTTTTCTATCATATTTAACATTCTTAAGAGTTGTTTTAAAAATAAGTTTCAATAAAACACTAAAACATTGAAAGCATCAATCCATTTTTATGTTTATAAAATGTTTAATTAAGGAACCCGTTCATAAAAAATGGAATGTCATATGCATAAAAAATAAAATAAAAACATATTTTGAATGTCTTAGAAAAAATGGTAAAAACAAATAAACGGTTATAATAAAAATATACATTGTATCGAGTATTTTCCACGCAAAATAAGATATAGACTTATGTATAACAACCAGAAGTGAGTGGAAGGGATACGAAATGAAAAACGCCTTTATTAAAGGGGTGAAGTTAGGACTGTAAAGCCCCCTCTAATATTTAACCCCAAGAAAGATTAAAACAAAAAGGTATTATTAATACTGTTAAATCAAAAGTATCAAAACAACATACATTACAAAATACACGATCTTGACCAAACCATATCGAAAGTGAAATAGTTCCAACAGAACGTTTCAATTTTCCTCAACATTATATTAGCTTGTTTTTGTCAATGCAAATGAAATCTGAGTAATAACTATGAAAACAGTAAACGTACTCTAACGTCACTAATACACTGCTTTGGACATTCTTCTATAGTAATAACTATGAAAACAGTAAACGTACTCTAACGTCACTAATACACTGCTTTGGACATTCTTCTATAGTAATAACTATGAAAACAGTAGATGTACTCTAATGTCACTAATACACTGCTTTGGACATTCTTCTATAGTAATAACTATGAAAACAGTAAACGTACTCTAACGTCACTAATACACTGCTTTGGACATTCTTCTATAGTAATAACTATGAAAACAGTAAATGTACTCTAATGTCACTAATACACTGCTTTGGACATTCTTCTATAGTAATAACTATGAAAACAGTAGATGTACTCTAATGTCACTAATACACTGCTTTCGATATTCTTCTATAGTAATAACTATGAAAACAGTAGATGTACTCTAATGTCACTAATACACTGCTTTGGACATTCTTCTATAGTAATAACTATGAAAACAGTAGATGTACTCTAATGTCACTAATATACTGCTTTGGACATTCTTCTATAGTAATAACTATGAAAACAGTAGATGTACTCTAATGTCACTAATACACTGCTTTGGACATTCTTCTATAGTAATAACTATGAAAACAGTAGATGTACTCTAATGTCACTAATACACTGCTTTGGACATTCTTCTATAGTAATAACTATGAAAACAGTAGATGTACTCTAATGTCACTAATACACTGCTTTCGATATTCTTCTATAGTAATAACTATGAAAACAGTAGATGTACTCTAATGTCACTAATACACTGCTTTGGACATTCTTCTATAGTAATAACTATGAAAACAGTAGATGTACTCTAATGTCACTAATACACTGCTTTGGACATTCTTCTATACGAGGTGCTACTTTTTTTTCTTTGATATCATATTTGGCGGACACGATGTCAGATAAAACATTTCTAAAGTAAATACAAGGTCATTTACAACAATGATATAAGGAATAATGGCATAGAAATTTTTTCAAAACAATGTTTTTTACTTATAAATACCTATGTAACGTGTAGATGGTATTGAATATTATAATATTGGGAAACACAGATATTATATATAAAATGAACTAGCCGTCAGCCTTTGCTTCGCTACGGGGTGGTTCTCTACACTTGCTTATCCTTCCCTAGGTTGTTCTCTCTAAACCATCACATCAATATAAAAGCTCAGCCTGCTGCAGTTCTTCTAAACAATACAGTTTTGTGGTCTTGAAGCCCCTGTAAGTCTACTTTAGGGAGATGTATTACATTGCAACCATGTCAGAGTTAGTAGACCTGACGTTAAACATTTCACAATTAACACTAAATTAGTTAAGTTGATTTACTATGTTCATGTGTTTGTATCAGCTGTTTGAAATAAATTATTAAATTAATGCCAGTTTTACTCTTATAGAAAAGAGGAAACTTTGAGAGGCTGATTCTACTCCTTGGGAATGGAATTTCAAGAAATCCTTCCTTAGTGAATTTCTTTAATACAGAATCTAACTTCTCTCTATATTTTTATAAAAATATGTTCCGTGGTTCCGGAGATTTCGTGATTAGTGATTACACAATTTTCGAATAGACTACTGTATATATATAAAATAAAGCCTTGCATAAATTTTGCGTTAGATCATGAATCAGTGCAATTTTTTACGAACATTAAATTCATGTTCGTTAAGCCAAAAGACTTCTACCTTGAACCGTACGTAGGATCAAAGCTCTAGGATCAAACTATTAATAATAAACATTAGTTTGATTGTATGGCCAAAAATTATTACTCCTCATGATGAAAATAAATATTCTCAACTGTGTTACTAAAAATGAACAGTAATCTGAAACAAAATATTCGTTGAAAAAAATATATTTTGTTTATTAGGCTCCCAAGGATGTAAGTGTTGCTTTGAAACACAAATAAACAGGACTTGTACTATCAGGCTCCTAAGGATGTAAGTGTTGCTTTGAAACACAAATAAACAGGACTTGTACTATCAGGCTCCCAAGGATGTAAGTGTTGCTTTGAAACACAACTAAACAGGACTTGTACTATCAGGCTCCCAAGGATGTAAGTGTTACTTTGAAACACAAATAAACAGGACTTGTACTATCAGGCTACCAAGGATGTAAGTGTTACTTTGAAACACAAATAAACAGGACTTGTACTATCAGGCTACCAAGGATGTAAGTGTTACTTTGAAACACAAATAAACAGGACTTGTACTATCAGGCTACCAAGGATGTAAGTGTTACTTTGAAACACAAATAAACAGGACTTCTACTATCAGGCTACCAAGGATGTAAGTGTTGCTTTGAAACACAAATAAACAGGACTTGTACTATCAGGCTACCAAGGATGTAAGTGTTGCTTTGAAACACAACTAAACAGGACTTGTACTATCAGGCTCCCAAGGATGTAAGTGTTGCTTTGAAACACAACTAAACAGGACTTGTACTATCAGGCTCCCAAGGATGTAAGTGTTGCTTTGAAACACAACTAAACAGGACTTGCATTATCAGGCTACCAAGGATGTAAGTGTTGCTTTGAAACACAAATAAACATGATTTGCATTATCAGGCTCCCGATAATGTGAGTGTTGCTTTGAAATACAAATATCGCCATATAGCCATTTTATGACGCCATACAGCCTTGGTTTTTTGTCATCGTCCTACAACTCTGACCTGAATATCTATGGATTTATCTTAGCGCCTAACATTTTAGTGGCTGGTTTCACGCAGTACGTTAAACGTCAGTATTTGCGTTGTATTCTTTTCAGGCGTTTAGTGTATTATTGAATATACGAAGTAAAACTCTTTATCGTGAATTGTGTATTTTAATTTTTCTGTAACCCTTGAAAAGATTAATTAAATTATTTAAATATTGTTCAATCACTTCACTGGAAACAAATTACCCCCAAACTAATTATGAATAAAGTAGTAATAACCTTTGACAGGTTTAACTACATTAGTTAGTTAACTGTATAAGAGTTTGCTAGTTTGAAAAGAAATAAAAGTTCATATTGTTACTTTATAAATCACACTTAACAGTTTCATACATGCACAGTAGGGAATATATGTTCCCACTAAAACCATGTTAGGTATTTTTAGATGAGTTTGGGGAGGTGGAGGAGAAGGCGTCTAGACGTCAGGGTTAGGTTAGGTTGGCAGATCCATCAAGCTGTAGGTCATAGTGAGTTCATCAAGACGTATGTTGGGTGGGTGGGCTCAGTGACGGATTTAGGCTTTTTTGCAGCTCTAGGCAAATTTTTTTTGCGGACCCACCGCCAGCGACGAAAAATATTTAGTTGTTCCTGTATTTAGCTAGTTTGGCAATTAATATTCCTGTTATAGGCTAGCATTTAGTTTATTTTAATTTTTTTTTTCAAACAAATTGTTTTCTAATCCATTCCTATTCTCTTCTTTTCCACTTGAAGCTTTCCTTTACAATATAATATATATTGAAAACTCGTTGTTATAAAAATAGTATAATAATTTATTGCGTTTCTAAAAAGATGAAAAATATTCTTGGATAACCTTAGTATTATTGTTTATTCTAATGTTAATAGAAGCGCCGGGCTCACCACACTACATACACCTTCACTATCAACAATACTTATTGCGATTTCATTATTTTTTATTATGTGTGTGTACGTGGTGTATAACCTATAGGCAGATATAGGTCATAGTGAGTTCGTTAAGAAGTAAGTTAGGTGGGTGGGCCATCTCGTCAGGGCTACGTTGGTTAGGCTGGCAGAGCCATCAAGATGTAGGTCATTGTGAGTTCGTTAAAGTTACGTTAAGTGGGTGGGGTGGGAGCATCAAGTTCAAGATGTGGGTGTATCTTGTGACTAGTAATAGTTCGAAACATATGATTAATACAAATTTGGGCAAAAGTCTAGAATATATTTATTAACTTTGAAACTGTTAAAGGGAACGAAATGAAACTTTGTATATATATATATATACATATATATATATATATATATATATATATATATATATATATATATATATATATATATATGTCCCTATAACAAACATTTAGACATATTTTCTTTGTTTTTCGTATAGCCATGGGATGGCCCATGAAGAAAGTCTTGACAATTTTAACTGTAAGCCAATCTCGAGTAACACCTCGTTTTAAGATGTCAGATAACTAATTCTTCTTAGTTGTATGGCTATATATTTATCTCTCTTGTTGTTAACAATAGTAACGAAAGTCTGCGTTATCAAATTATCTATGTTATTTAAAATTATTAAAACAATGTTGATGGCGGGTATACTCTAAAAATAGTTTAAGAAAATTATTATAATAATTTAATACATTTTTTAAATGAATTGATTTCTCATATTCTGTCAGTTAAATAAATTAGCAATAGGTAATAACTATCTTGTCCTTGTTCTTACGCAGTATTAGTTGTAAGACATTGAATTATTTTATAGGCTGTATTTTCTGAGGTACAAATGTTGGCCAAAATCTATTTCTGAAATGATGTCCATCATTCAATCTGGTCAGCCTTTCTTCATGCGAAGTAAATGCCATATTATAGTTGAATGTGAAAATCATAATAGTATTGAAATACACCAACAGGTCACGGACGATGTCAAGAACTGCCCGTAAAGTACGAGTATTTTTCTTACTGCATGTTACTTCATAACATTCCCAAATAGAAAAATATTGATGAACATTCAGAGGCTTTGAACTTGAATGACCTTAAATATCATATCAGTTGTAGGTATGCACAAAAATATCCTAAATGAAATGTTTAAAAAATTTTTATTGTTTATTACAGCTTTAAAAGTATGAATACTTCATTATTGAGAGTGTAAATATAGTGGGAGAGTGACTGAATTATGTTTACTCGAAAAATAAAAAATGCATGAACGAATCAATTAACTGAGTAATCTGCAATGAGAAGAATCACACTGGCGGTTGGCTGGCTGGGGGGGGGGGGTGCTGTGGGTCACCATCTATAATGCACGCGGGATAACACAAGTTGGCTCTCTGTTGCCATGGCGACCTGCTCTATCCATCTCTCTCACAACCATTGGTGCCGCATATCTTCCTCTCTCTCACACCACACTGCAACAGCTTTAATTTGTTTTCACAATTCCAGGTCCGTGAAAGCCTTGACACAACCGTGATAGCCCAATGCGAACCGTTTGGTGAAACCTTTTTCGCGCAAATGATTATTATCCAGATACATTTATTATTTTTTGTTTTGCTAACAATTGTGTTTTTATTTTTACATATTTATGTTAATATGGCCGTTTCCCCGCTGGGAAGCTGACAGTCCTAGACATCCCTGTAGTAGACCCGCAATTTACCGTCAGCGGGCCAAAACACGCTGTTCTGTTTCAACTGTACGGTTCGTGTTTATTATTTTAATGGGTTGTAGTCATATATCATATAATTATTAAAGGTCCAGCCTAGGACCATAAGTTGATACTGTGAGTTTTAAAATTTAAAATTGTTAGTAAACTTGCACGTATTAAATAATTTTAAAAATACTCAATTTTTTACAAAAAAAAAAAAAAAAATGATCCACTGGAACAGTTATTTACACATAAAATGACACTTCAAGGGCAAAGGTTCGATCATTATTATGGACCCATTTGTTCAAATAGAAACCCACATTTTTTGGCGTTTTTTCATGGAGGGAAACGGACCCCTAAATGTCGTTATTTTGAAATATACTCAATTTACATAAAATAATAAAAAGACTTATGTCAACAAACTTGTGATCAAATGACTTCAGAAACAGTAAAAAGTTGCCTTTTAGCGTTAAACTAAATAAAAACCATTAAAATAAATTACCTCAGTAGATGTAAAGATAGGAAAGTATGGAGAAGTTAACTTATCGTAACTTATTGAGGTTCCTGTGGGATTAGAGAATCAATGGACAGGCCTTTTTCAACTTACAGCACAACTATAAAAATTAATTTTAGTGTCAATGTACTTATTAACGAAACTCGTGCAAGATATGTGATTGACATTTCTCCTACACTGCCTTTAAACACTTACATTTGCTGAGGCCAAGATGACAGGTGAATGTCGAATTGTCACCACCTAGATCGCTTGTCAACCCAATTGTAACAGAATCACAAAACAAGAAGTCAAGGAAAATTATGTTTAAAAAGTTAATTTTTTATATTTTTTTACCTTGAATTTAGACCAAATAGAAAATGATTTTTTAACATTATAAAAACCTAACCTTAAAAATCGTTACGAAAGTTATGTGCAAACCTTAATTATAAACATATTTAAATTCGAAAAGGAAGATTTTACAGAAAATATTAAAAATATTAAGTCGAAATATTTCTTTTGAGTATTAGTATATTTAATATTATTTATAAAATCTTCCTTTTTTAACATAAATATATTTATAATAAAAGTTTGTATATAACTTTTTTTAAGCTTGTTAAGGCCAGTTTTTCATATTATTTTTAGAATTATAAAAATAATTTTTCAATTTGGTCAGAATTAAAGATAAAAAATAAGAAAAATACAATTTGTTAAAAATAAATTTCTTTTTTAGTAGATATCCCTTTTGAGTACTTTACATCAGAATTGAATATTTTAAAAGGAAAATAATTTACAGAAAGAAGTAAAACTGTAAAAGTAGAAACTTTAATTCCATTCCTAAGAGTTTTCTTTTACTATAACCCCATTACAATATTAGACTAGTTTTAATATCTTCAATGTCTTTAGAATTCCATTGTACAAAATACAACCAAATTTCATTTTTAAGTAGTCCAATTTATACATTTTATAGACCAATTCATGGAGCTTCGTCATTCAATTAAGAATCACAAATAAAAATTCACAAATTGATTATAACACAAACAACATTTATTATACTAAGGAACATACAATAACGAAACAAAATAATAAAAATTGTAAGGAGTATATCAGTTCAAGGAAAATTAGCAATACACATATTTGACCTTTTCATAATAGTCATTAATCAATGTCTAACAATGCTTGGGACAAAACTAACCCATGTGTTGATCCAAGCTATAAACTATCTTTTAAACAAATTGTATCCAAAGGTGTTCAGGCCATTTTGCGTGGTTGTGTAACAAACATTGAAATTTTAAAAGTTTAATATTATTGTGATAAAAAAAAACAACTGTAACATATTTTATAAACCACTTTAAAGAAACATCATATGTTTAGAGTACATAGATGAAATCCCGCCAAAACAAAATTAGGTACGTAGACGAAGTGAGCAAGAGACAAATTGGGCCACATCTCTCTCTATAGTCCTAAGTGGGAATCATTCCCGTGCACTTAGGACTAGTGGATATCTGATTCCCATACACTTAGGACTAGTGGATATCTGATTCCCATACACTAAGGACTAGTAGATATATGATTCCCATACACTTAGGACTAGTGGATATCTGATTCCCATACACTTAGGACTAGTGGATATCTGATTCCCATACACTTAGGACTAGTGGATATCTGATTCCCATACACTTATAACTAGTGGATATCTGATTCCCATACACTTAGGACTAGTGGATATATGATTCCCATACACTTAGGACTAGTGGATATCTGATTCCCATACACTTAGGACTAGTGGAAATCTGATTCCCATACACTGATGACCATTACAACAAATTTTATCAAAGTCAATAATATTCTATCGTATCTCATAAATAATTAAATTGGATACAAAAGATTGTGTTTTATCTTACAGAAAAGCAAATTTGTAAACTAAAGTAAGGTTCGAGCCTATATATGCAGTTTGGATTTAAAATTTAACACTTTAAAAGTACTTTTTTCACATTGTACTACAGTGTTAAAAACTGTATATTTGATTCATGTTTGACAAATACTACACAGTGTATCTCATAAGAAACATTATATCTCTTTAACTAAAAAGCTGTTCTAATACGAAAAGTCTATGAGTATAAAATTTACGTTTAAGTAACATTTACAAGTTTAATTTACAAATAGACTAACACCTGGTTATGTAGATAACCGTTTACATTGAAATAAAAGTACATGAGTAACATGTTTTTGTGGCAAATATGTACAGAAAGATCAGCTATACATTGAATAGTAGAAACTATTGTATCTTGTCCTTACAACTATAAAAAGGTTATGATAAAGTATAAGAGCATACATTATGTAGAAGATTTCTAGCTTTAAATCGGCTCCAGAGTTAGTGTGCAACATTACAGTGCAGTTATAGGCAAAAACTAAAAACATTTTGATTGGCTCAGTTTGTCCCTTCACGAAATAAAACTGAATCATATATGATTTTCGCACACTTGATCACCGACAACCTGTAGCACTCCGGAATGTGGCCCAGTTTGTCCATCGACAAAATCACTAACTGAGCCACCTTGGCAATTTGCACGGCACGGCCAGAGTGACCCACTGACAATATGAATTAACCCATGAAAGTAACCCCAGTTTGTCTTTTGTACACTCTTTCATATCCCTCACAATCATATTGTCGAAAATGAATGTCCATCGACAACCAATGCCAACAATACCTATGGCCTGTTGACCACCGAAGGTAATTTGAAGACTGTTTCTACGTTACCCTTTACTCTCTACAGCCATGCACTCCGTGATGGTGACGTCATAAGCTACATGACTGTTTTTGAAAATAGTTGTTACACGTATCTATACCAACACTCGTGTGTAGTGGCGTATATACTCACTGACATTTATATATTTATGAAGGTAGGATCAAGTTCTTTATGTATTTAGCTGTTTAACTAGCCTTAAATAAGTAAGAAATATCATGTCATTCCCAATTTCATAATATTAACTTACGATCGCCTTACAGCCAAATAAAATATAAATAGGTTTTATTAATCATATTCTTTCTACTGAATTAAAAGGTAAAGGGAGACCATCTCAAAGTTCCATAATACGAAACTAAAGACCAAAAATGTTTTATGTCTGTGATGAAATTCTAATGGAACATAATGTTTTATCGCCTTTAGGAGGGTGTAATGTGTTACCAGACGAAGACGAAGTGATACAGCTACTGTGAGAGCGAGAGAGAGAGAGAGGGCATGTGTTGCTATGACGACCGGGAGTCAACCTATGTGTCAGCCCGTTTTCTAGATTGCTATGCTCTATCTCTGTCCTTGTTGTTTGCAAACCTTCAGTCTACTGCTTTGTTTTCTTTACAAAGCAAATGTTTTCTCATAGGTCAAGGTTTTTATGAAAGAGTGACTTTTAGGATGGAAATGTGAAACCCGTGGTTCTAGTGTTTGAAATATGTATTAGTAGTTACCCAACAAATAGCTATCTACGTTATTGATTAGAACTAATTGGCATGTTGTAGCTACTTGAGGTAATTTCATGTTATATATTTAACGTGTCTTATAAATTGGCTGTAAGAGAATAATTTTCCTCACTTAACTACGTTGCCTCAACCTGCTATTTCCTATTCATTTAACTACTAATCTTATGTATTTGTCAACATAAAGATCCATGCAATAATTTCATACAATAATAACAAAGTTAACACAATGTTTATTACAAAATAAGGACGAAATGTACAAATAATGTGATGATCGGTTACGGTTGCTCAGACCATCCTTTCTGAATCTCTCTGGTCCGTGATGTACTAACAGCTATCTCCGTAACATGTTGTACTCTTTGTACTTATACTACAATAAATGTCTTTGTAACTTTATTCACTTGTATGTATTTTTACCAACACGTAATATGCCAACCATTAAAGTAATGTGTTCATGTTTGAGAAGCTTCCTTCACATCTTTCGGTTACAAATCCAATTGCATTATAATGCATTTATTGAGAATTTAGGTAAATCATAAATTCTATGGCCAGAAAAATGTTCTTTGTAATCCCAACAGTGATATTATAAATTATCGACCAGATATAAGAAGTTATACTCAACACTTTTAGAAAAAATACGACTTTAAAGTCGTTTAATTAAAAAAAAAACTAACACATTTCTTCATATTTTCGTATATTTCTATTTCTTTGAAAACTTTATTATCTTTAATATCTTATCTTCTTGATTGATAATTAAGTTGGTTTAACAATGCGTGTAATTCGTGACCCTGGTGTGTGGTAACTCAGCTCTAACGTACAAATAGACAATATATATCCTTAGATCCACTGGTTACATGACACTATGGACACAAACTGTCGTTTCTGTTGGCGAACAATCGAATGGTGTACGTGAGAGGGGGTCTTTCAAAGGTTCAAGTGTCGGGAAATGCACTTAAATGTAGAATTTAGAGGGTGTGTATGGGCCTTAATAAAAGTCTCAAGGAAAGTCGTTTTATAAGATTATTATTAAATAGTTTTGCATTTTTTTTAAATTATGGAGTTGTACGTTTTTGAAATGGTCCATTTATGGTGCAGGGCAAACCCTATATCTCGGAGTGAATAAGTAATTGTGACCTCTAACATTCTTTTGCCTCTTCAGCTAGGGTTTAAAAACTCAAACTTTAAATAATGTATTGACCGAAGTGAGTAAGTAAATAGCATATTCCCGAAATTTATTTTGACCATTGGTATTTTCAAAACGATTACTGACAGCATTTGTTAATTTATTACTTACACAATAAAAGTTAAAAATACAAGGTCTCGTAAGTAAGATCTTATTTTTTCTTATTAATCAAATATTGAATACCATACCTTGGCTTTGGAGAAGACGAACAAAACCATACTTTGGCATTGGAGCAGATGAACAATTTGTTTTTTATCGTTTGAAAGTTTCAAAATTTTGCTTGACAAGCAAGAAGTTAGCACATATATGTACAATCACACTATCTGCTAGTGAGAGACAGTGAAATATACTACTTTATTTTACGATTCACGTAGTTTTCATGATTGAATTATTGTCAATGGTAATGACTAACGAAGTAAAAGTTGCCAAATCATGCCAAACCCCTCACAGCAGTGTCAACTTACTTCATGGTATTCAGGCTTGTAATTCAATAATTGGACAGTTATAATTTTACAAATTACTCTGAAGGCGACAAACATTCAATACTTGGAATGATAATTAATTCAACGGTCAATATCAATTAAACCAATATTGTTGATCACAGACAACTTCCATATTGTCTCCCAGGTCATCATCATTAACAACCCAACTACAACTGTTGGCATTGTATGTATTTGTATACATGGTGACTGTTGAGCCAGACATCGATATATGAAATTACATCAATATTGTTGACTACTGCCTTGCTGCCATATTGTCTTCCAGGTCATCATCATTAATAGCCAACTACATCTGTTTGCACTGTATCTATTTGTATACATGGTGAGCCAGGCAACAATATCTAGAATTACATCAATAGTGTTGATTACTGACTTGCTGCCATATTGTCTCCTAGGTCATCATCATTAATGCCCAGCTACAACTGTTTGCACAGTATCTATTTGTATACATGGTGAGCCAGGCATCAATATCTAGAATTACATCAATATTGTTGACTACTGCCTTGCTACCATATTGTCTTCCAGGTCATCATCATTAATGCCCACGTACAATTGTTGGCACTATATGTATATGGTGAGTTAAGTATTAATATCCGAAATTACATCAATGTTGTTGATTACTGACTTGCTGCCATATTGTCTCCTAGGTCATCATCATTAATGCCCACGTACAACTATTGGCACTATATGTATATAGTGAGTTAAGTATTAATATCCGGAATTACATCAATGTTGTTGGTTACTGACTAGCTGCCATATTGTCTCCTAGGTCATCATCATTAATGCCCAGCTACAACTGTTTGCACTGTATTTGTAAACATGGTGAGCCAGGCATCAATATCTGTTATATTGTGTTGGCACTATAGTTATATGGTGAATCAGGTATTAATATCCGGAATTACACATTGTTGCTGATTACTGACTAGCTGCCATACTGTCTCCTAGGTCATAATCATAAATGCCCACGTACAACTGTTGGCACTATATGTATATGGTGAGTTAAGTATTAATATCCAGAATTACATCAATATTGTTGATAACTGACTAGCTGCCATATTTTCTCCTAGGTTATCATTATTAATGCCCACGTACAACTGTTGACACTATATGTATATGGTGAGTTAAGTATTAATATCCGGAATTACATCAATATTGCTGATTACTGACTAACTGCCATATTGTCTCCTAGGTCATCATTATTAATGCCCACGTACAACTGTTGGCACTATATGTACATGGTGAGTTAGGTATTAATATCCGGAATTACATCAATAGTGTTGATTACTGACTGGCTGCCATATTGTCTCCTAAGTCATCATCATTAATGCCCACGTACAACTGTTGGCACTATATGTATATGGTGAGTTAAGTATTAATATCCAGAATTACATCAATATTGTTGATAACTGACTAGCTGCCATATTGTCTCTTAGGTCATCATCATTAATGCCCACGTACAACTGTTGGCACTATATGTATATGGTGAGTTAAGTATTAATATCTAGAATTACATCAATATTGTTGATAACTGACTAGCTGCCATATTGTCTCCTAGCTCATCATCATTAATACCCACGTACAACTGTTGGCACTATATGTATATGGTGAGTTAAGTATTAATATCCAGAATTACATCAATATTGTTGATAACTGACTAGCTGCCATATTGTCTCCTAGGTCATCATCATTAATGCCCACGTACAACTGTTTGCACTATATGTATATAGTGAGTTAAGTATTAATATCCGGAATTACATCAATATTGCATATTACTGACTAGCTGCCATAATGTCTCCTAGGTCATCATTATTAATGCTCAGCTACCACTGTTGGCACTATATGTATATGGTGAGTTAAGTATTAATATTCGGAATTACATCAATATTGCTGATTACTGACTAGCTGCCATATTGTCTCCTAGGTCATTATTATTAATGCTCAGCTACAACTGTTGGCACTATAGTTATATGGTGAGTTAGGTATTAATATCCGGAATTACATCAATATTGCTGATTACTGACTAGCTACCATATTGTCTTCTAGGTCATCATTATTAATGCTCAGCTACAACTGTTGGCACTATAGTTATATGGTGAGTTAGGTATTAATATCCGGAATTACATCAATATTGCTGATTACTGACTAGCTACCATATTGTCTTCTAGGTCATCATTATTAATGCTCAGCTACAACTGTTGGCACTATATGTATATGGTGAGTTAAGTATTAATATCCGGAATTACATCAATATTGCTGATTACTGACTAGCTGCCTTATTGTTTCCTAGGTCATCATTATTAATGCTCAGCTACTACCGTTGGCACTATAGTTATATGGTGAGTTAGGTATTAATATCCGGAATTACATCAATATTGCTGATTACTGACTAGCTGCCATATTGTCTCCTAGGTCATCATTATTAATGCTCAGCTACAATTGTTGGCACAATAGTTATATGGTGAGTCAGGTATTAATATCCAGAATTACATCAATATTGCTGATTACTGACTAGCTGCCATACTGTCTCCTAGGTCATCATTATTAATGCCCACGTACAACTGTTGGCACTATATGTATATGGTGAGTTAAGTATTAATATCCAGAATTACATCAATATTGTTGATAACTGACTAGCTGCCATATTGTCTCCTAAGTCATCATCATTAATAGCCAACTACAACTGTTTGCACTGTATCTATTTGCATACATGGTGAGCCAGGCATCAATATCTAGAATTACATCCATAGTGTTGATTACTGACTAGCTGCCACATTGTCTCCTAGGTCATCATCATTAATAGCCAACTACAACTGTTTGTACTGTATCTATTTGTATACATGGTGAGCCAGGCATCAATTTATAGAATTACATCAATAGTGTTGATTACTGACTAGCTGCCATATTGTCTCCTAGGTCATCATCATTAATGCCCACGTACAACTGTTGGCACTACAGTTATATGGTGAGTTAAGTATTAATATCCAGAATTATATCAATATTGCTGATTACTGACTAGCTGCCATATTGTCTCCTAGGTCATCTTCATTAATGCCCACGTACAACTGTTGGTACTATAGTTATATGGTGAGTTAAGTATTAATATTCGGAATTACATCAATATTGCTGATTACTGACTAGCTGCCATATTGTCTCCTAGGTCATCTTCATTAATGCCCACGTACAACTGTTGGTACTATAGTTACATGGTGAGTTAAGTATTAATATCCAGAATTATATCAATATTGCTGATTACTGACTAGCTGCCATATTGTCTCCTAGGTCATCTTCATTAATGCCCACGTACAACTGTTGGTACTATAGTTATATGGTGAGTTAAGTATTAATATCCAGAATTATATCAATATTGCTGATTACTGACTAGCTGCCATATTGTCTCCTAGGTCATCTTCATTAATGCCCACGTACAACTGTTGGTACTATAGTTATATGGTGAGTTAAGTATTAATATCCAGAATTATATCAATATTGCTGATTACTGACTAGCTGCCATATTGTCTCCCTGGTCATCTTCATTAATGCCCACGTACAACTGTTGGTACTATAGTTATATGGTGAGTTAAGTATTAATATTCGGAATTACATCAATAGTGTTGATTACTGACTAGCTGCTATATTGTCTCCTAAGTCATCATCATTAATAGCCAACTACAACTGTTTGCACTGTATCTATTTTCATACATGGTGAGCCAGGCATCAATATTTAGAATTACATCCATAGTGTTGATTACTGACTAGCTGCCATATTGTCTCCTAGGTCATCATCATTAATACCCACGTCAACTGTTGGCACTATATGTATATGGTGAGTTAAGTATTAATATCCGGAATTACATCAATAGTGTTGAATACTGACTAGCTGCCATATTGTCTCCTAGGTCATCATCATTAATGCCCACGTACAACTGTTGGCACTATATGTATATGGTGCGTTAAGTATTAATATCCGGAATTACATCAATAGTGTTGATTACTGACTAGCTGCCATATTGTCTCCTAAGTCATCATCATTAATAGCCAACTACAACTGTTTGCACTGTATCTATTTGTATACATGGTGAGCCAGGCATCAATTTCTAGAATTACATCAATAGTGTTGATTACTGACTAGCTGCCATATTGTCTCCTAGGTCATAATTATTAATGCCCACGTACAATTGTTGGTACTATATGTATATGGTGAGTTAAGTATGAATATCCAGAATTACATCAATATTGTTGATAACTGACTAGCTGCCATATTGTCTTCTAAATCATCATTATTAATGCCCACGTACAACTGTTGGCACTATATGTATATGGTGAGTTAAGTAGTAATATCCGGAATTACATCAATATTGCTGATTACTGACTAGCTGCTATATTGTCTCCTAGGTCATCATTATTAATGCGCAGCTACAACTGTTGGCACTATATGTATATAGGGAGTCTGGTATAATATCAGGAATACATCAATATTGTCGATTACCGACTAGCTGCTTTATTGCCTCCTAGGTCATCTATATTAATGCTCAGCTACAACTGTTGGCACTATAATTATATGGTGAGTTAAGTATTAATATCCGGAATTACATCAATATTGCTGATTACTGACTAGCTGCCATATTGTCTCCTAGGTCATCATTATTAATGCTCAGCTACAACTGTTGGCACTATATGTATATGGTGAGTTAAGTATTAATATCCGGAATTACATCAATATTGCTGATTACTGACTAGCTGCCATATTGTCTTCTAGGTCATCATTATTAATGCTCAGCTACAACTGTTGGCACTATATGTATATGGTGAGTTAAGTATTAATATCCGGAATTACATCAATATTGCTGATTACTGACTAACTGCCATATTGTCTCCTAGGTCATCATTATTAATGCTCAGCTACAACTGTTGGCACTATATGTATATAGCGAGTCTGGTATAATATCAGGAGTACAGCAATATTGTTGATTACTGACTAGCTGCTTTATTGCCTCCTAGGTCATCATCATTGATGCCAACCTGAAACTGTTTGCACTGTACGTAATTGTAAACATGGTGAAATAGGCATGAACATGTGAAATTACATTAATATCGATGATTACTGACTAGCTCCCATATTGTGTGCAGGTTATTAACATTATGGTTAAAACTAAAACTGTTTGCACAGTATGTAATTGTATACATGCTGAGTTAGGCATCAGTGTATGCAATTACATCTGTATTGTTGATTACTGACTGACGGCAATATTGTCTCTCAGGTTATCATCATTAATGCCCAGTTACGACACTTTGCACGGTGCGTATTTGTATAGAGGATTTTAAATTACATCAATACTGTTGATTACTGATTCACTGCCATGTTTTTCCATGTTTTTTTTTTTTTTTTGTAGGTAAACATCATTTATGGCCAACTACAACTTTTTGCAGTCTTTATATTTGTATACATGGAGAGCCAGGCAACAAGATCTCGAATTACAATAATTCGCTTGATTAACATTTGGCTGCCATATTTTCTCCTGCTTTTATCATCATTAAGGTTTACAATGTATTTATTTGTAAACATGGGACTTCAGGCAATAAGATCTCTAATTACATAAATATTGTTGGTTACTAACTAGGGGCCATATTATCTCTTAGGTTATCATCATTAAAGACCAACTTCAACTATCGGGAAAGTCATAAATATTTAGGGTTTAAAGTTAAAAAAAGGTTTATACATTAGACTCTTAACAATATTTTCTGATTTAACTGTAAAAAGGTAGTAGAAATGATAGGTGGCCTTTTTAAAGGATGTTCAACTTTGTGTATATCACGTAATATCATGCTAACAGCCAATAGCTTATAGCTTTATGTTAATGAGTCAAAATATCTAAAAAAACACGGGTTCGTTGAGAAAAAACCCACACCAGGAAATGAGAAAAGCAGACCGCTTACCAAGCTGTGTTTACTGAGGACTGGTACTATCTTATGATACATCGAAACAACAACGTCCGTTAGTGTCAATTAATCATGAATGGAGAATAAAACAAATAGGAATCGAATTATCTAAGAAGACGCGTTATGTTCTAAGTAAAAAAAGAGGAAACAAAGCCAATACCACGGCCCGTGCTTTCGAGAATAGAGGTTCCAAAATGTCCTTTTGATATCGATGTAACATTCTGAAAATAATTTACATGTTTTAATTAAGAACGGATGAACAATCAATTCGACGATTTGAACTGAAAACAACCAAGGTTATGGTAGACCAGTGCACAGCGCCCTATACCCATAATTAGCATATAATACATGTTTATAATCAAGATAGCAGGATGTAATGATAACAATCGACGCATAGAATTATTTTCCCTTTATTTAAGATGTTTAAAATAATTTACTATTGTATTATAGTGATCACATGATTAAAATTCTAACAGCGTACTCAAATTCTGATCAAAAATCGTGATCTTAAAGCGTTAAACAGCAGGGAAATAGCGAATGTTTCATGAATTACAGCAGTCGAATCGAAGGATGTAAAAATGTAAAAACCACTTGTAAATGAATTCCAAATGAAATACTCTTTGCAAACGATTGTTAGATTTTCACAGTTACATTTGATAGGCCTACAGTTGTAACCCGATGCAAGGATGAACATCCAACTTGATTCCAGGGCCTCATTGGGGCTTAAGGTTACTAAGAAATTTAACGCAGTTATTTAGAGATATACGAAAAACAAAAAAGAAGCTGTTTAAAGAATAATACACACGTAGTAGTGGTCATTGCGGCGTTTCGGTGACAGTAAAGAATAATACATACGTAGTAGTAGTCATTGCGTCGTTTCGGTGACAGTAAAGAATAATACACACGTAGTAGTGGTCATTGCGTCGTTTCGGTGACAGTAAAGAATAATACATACGTAGTAGTGGTCATTGCGGCGTTTCGGTGACAGTAAAGAATAATACACACGTAGTAGTGGTCATTGCGGCGTTTCGGTGACAGTAAAGAATAATACACACGTAGTAGTGGTCATTGCGGCGTTTCGGTGACAGTAAAGAATAATACATACGTAGTAGTGGTCATTGCGGCGTTTCGGTGACAGTAAAGAATAATACATACGTAGTAGTGGTCATTGCGGCGTTTCGGTGACAGTAAAGAAAAATACATACGTAGTAGTAGTCATTGCGTCGTTTCGGTGACAGTAAAGAATAATACACACGTAGTAGTGGTCATTGCGTCGTTTCGGTGACAGTAAAGAATAATACACACGTAGTAGTGGTCATTGCGGCGTTTCGGTGACAGTAAAGAATAATACATACGTAGTAGTAGTCATTGCGGCGTTGCGGTGACAGTAAAGAATAATACATACGTAGTAGTGGTCATTGCGTCGTTTCGGTGACAGTAAAGAATAATACATACGTAGTAGTGGTCATTGCGTCGTTTCGGTGACAGTAAAGAATAATACATACGTATTAGTAGTCATTGCGTCGTTTCGGTGACAGTAAAGAATAATACACACGTAGTAGTGGTCATTGCGTCGTTTCGGTGACAGTAAAGAATAATACATACGTAGTAGTGGTCATTGCGTCGTTTCGGTGATAGTAAAGAATAATACACACGTAGTAGTGGTCATTGCGGCGTTTCGGTGACAGTAAAGAATAATACATACGTAGTAGTGGTCATTGCGGCGTTTCGGTGACAGTAAAGAATAATACATACGTAGTAGTGGTCATTGCGGCGTTTCGGTCACAGTAAAGCGGGTAAGTGGAAGGCTTGTTAAACGCTTCGCCGATATTTATGTTAAGTTGTCAGTATATTAGGTTATAACATTCTTGATTGAAAAAAAAGAGTAAATTGTGACTTAGAAAACTGAATATAGTTATGTGTTGTAAAGTAACTGTGAATTGCGTTGCCCTAATAATATGAAATATAGTTTTATTTTCAATATGTGATCACATAATCAAACATCGTTTAAGGCAGGATATAACGGGAAAGATTTTATTTGTTAAAATATTAGTACGTGACATCATTTACTCCCAAATTTGAATACTAGACTACGTTGGACTACATTGGATATTTTGCAGATTTTTATATTACTATAAATTAATACGTGTGTTATAAAAATAAACTTTCTTCTTGCTTTAGATATTTTCTAACTAAATTACAAAATAAAATCTCATATTTTGTGGTATTTTTATTAGTTAGTTTCATCACTGATGGCATACAGAGGTATGGTCTATTATGTACATGTATTTTATTTTTAATTTTGTAACCAATTACTTGGCCTCTAATAGCAGTTCAGATGTCACTCAAACCTAGAAAATTGTATATGAAATTACCACAAAAACATTCCTATCAAGATTTATGATTTTAAAAAATCATGAACATCTTTTTATATTTTATTTTCTTGAGTAGATATCGTTCAACTTCTTTAATACTCATAGTCATTTTGCACACGCTATCTTATTATTTTATAAAATTTTATTTTTTTTTTACTTCTTTGTATTTAAGTTTTTTTTGTAGGAGACAAGTAGTACTATAAAATATCTTAGGTAAAAATAGCCAAATATATATGGCTATTTTTACCTAAGATATTTTATAGTACTATAAAGGTATATAATATATATATATACCTTTACTTTTACGTTGTTTTTGGATTTTTAAGTGAGTGTTTTTGTTTCTGTGGTAAAATGTGCTTACCACAGATGTGGTGTTTTTTTCTTGCACGAAAAGAAAATATAAGAACATGCTTATAGGCAAACGTTTCATATTTTCAACATAACAAATGTTGTTTACAACGCAACTCTTCTTTTTTATTTATTTTACTGAGTTATCCTAAATAAAAAAAAGAAGTATATAACTACTCCAATATAAATTTTTTTATTTTGGGCTTTCAAGGAATCAAAAATCTTGAACATTCAATTTTAATTTCGGGCTTTCAAGGATCAAAAATCCTGAAGTTTCAATTTTAATTTCATTGAAACCCCCAAAGTATTTTCTTATCTTAAATAACATTTGGCTCGTTTTGGCTATCTTTACAAAAATATTTATCAACCTCATAAACTGTTCAAAGATTTTTTCGATCAAAATGTTTTCGTAAATTATTTTCAAATTTATAAATACTAAGAATAACAATACCAATTAATATTTAAATTAATGTAACGTACAAAACAAACAATTCAAACTTGCCTGAATTTTTCTAACATAAATCAGCTTTGAATGCTATAAATAATTTTGTTTGTTAATTGGTATAATTAACATATCAATTTAATCTGTCATCGACCTTCCGTCGCTTATTTACGAATAATAAAAATAAAGCCTTTTAAACTATATACTTAGATATAGTTGATCGATATATTTCATTGAATTTTCTTCACAATCGATTTAATTTACATGTCTTGAATTCCTGTTACACGCAAACAATTTACGAATAAGTTACAATCATTTAATTGTTAACTAATCCCAGTGATTATTTGAAACGAAAATACATGGGATGCAACCAATCGTCAATAGAGACTCGTTTGCACACAGAGTGCATACAGTACGAGTCAAGCATGAACAATGCTGCACTAATACAGCCAGATATGCATCAGCTCTGCCCACATAATTCCCCTCGTCATGCAAAGTCAGTTGCTGAAGGCTTTGTGACGTGGTTAAGCAAAATGAGCAATTTAACAACACAAGACTCGTTTTTAATTACGTAGTTAATTTCTATTGGGAAATACTTGTCACAGTAAATAATTTACATACGATTATAGAGCTGATAACTTGATAACTAAATATGTGGCACTTGAGTTAGGAGTGTTGCTCTAACATCCATATATTTGATTTTTAGTTTGATAAAGGAATTTGACACTGTAGTATCATTATAGTGGGGAATGAAAAACTTATATTTAAACCTAAATTCACTTAAAAGTGTGCGTGTGGTTTGATTTAAAAATGTTATTTTAACTAATTCTATAATACTTAAAAAGTAATATTTTAGTAATATTAAGTGACTGTTTTTCCAGCGTTGTGGCTAAGTGGTTCAGGCCTAATATAAGGTTAAAGAAGGGCCAAATAGGACGATGTTACAGACCTTGCTCCATATTCTTAGCAGACATTACTAAAACGATGTAACAGGCCGACCAGCAAGGTTATAGATGGGCCTAATAAAACGATGTTGCAGACCCTGCTATATGTACTTAGCAGGGACTACTAGATTGATGTAACAAACCATGCTGCAATGTTATAAAAGTGCCTAATAGAAGATTGTAGCTGGCCATGCTATATATACTAAGCAGTTACTACTATATGGCTGTAACATGCCTTGTTGCAAGGCTATAGTAGGGAATAACAGAAGATTGTTACTGGCCGTGATATATGTACGTAAAGGGTACTACTAGATGACTGTAACATGCCTTGTTGAAGGGTTATAGGACGGTCTAATATAAGGTTGTTGCTGGCCCTGCTATATGGACTTAGCAGTTACTACTAGATGGCTGTAACATGCCTTGTTGAAGGGTTATAGTACGGTCTAATAGAAGATTGTTGCTGGCCCTGCTATATGGAATTAGCAGTTACTACTAGATGGCTGTAACATGCCTTGTTGAAGGGTTATAGTACGGTCTAATATAAGGTTGTTGCAGGCCCTGCTATATGGACTTAGCAGTTACTACTAGATGGCTGTAACATGCCTTGTTGAAGGGTTATAGTACGGTCTAATATAAGGTTGTTGCTGGCCCTGCTATATGGACTTAGCAGTTACTACTAGATGGCTGTAACATGCCTTGTTGAAGGGTTATAGTACGGTCTAATATAAGGTTGTTGCTGGCCCTGCTATATGGAATTAGCAGTTACTACTAGATGGCTGTAACATGCCTTGTTGAAGGGTTATAGTACGGTCTAATATAAGGTTGTTGCTGGCCCTGCTATATGGACTTAGCAGTTACTACTAGATGGCTGTAACATGCCTTGTTGAAAGGTTATAGTACGGTCTAATAAAAGATTGTTGCTGGCCCTGCTATATGGCCTTAGCAGTTACTACTAGATGGCTGTAACATGCCTTGTTGAAGGGTTATAGTACGGCCTAATAGAAGAATGTTGCTGGCCCTGCTATATGTACGTAGCAAGTCCTACTAGATGGCTGTAACATGCCTTGTTGCAGGGATATAGTACGGCCTAATAGAAGAATGTTGCTGGCCCTGCTATATGTACGTAGCAAGTCCTACTAGATGGCTGTAACATGCCTTGTTGCAGGGATATAGTACGGTCTAATAGAAGAATGTTGCTGGCCCTGCTATATGTACGTAGCAAGTACTACTAGATGGCTGTAACATGCCTTGTTGCAAGGGATATAGTACGGCCTAATAGAAGATTGTTGCTGGTCCTGCTTTATGTACGTAGCAAGTACTACTAGATGGCTGTAACATGCCTTGTTGCAGGGATATAGTACGGCCTAATAGAAGAATGTTGCTGGCCCTGCTATATGTACGTAGCAAGTACTACTAGATGGCTGTAACATGCCTTGTTGCAGGGATATAGTACGGCCTAATAGAAGAATGTTGCTGGCCCTGCTATATGTACGTAGCAAGTCCTACTAGATGGCTGTAACATGCCTTGTTGCAGGGATATAGTACGGCCTAATAGAAGAATGTTGCTGGCCCTGCTATATGTACGTAGCAAGTCCTACTAGATGGCTGTACCATGCCTTGTTGCAGGGATATAGTACGGGCTAATAGAAGAATGTTGCTGGTAATGCTATATGTACGTAGCAAGTACTACTAGATGGCTGAAACATGCCTTGTTGCAGGGATATAGTACGGCCTAATAGAAGAATGTTGCTGGCCCTGCTATATGTACGTAGCAAGTACTACTATATGGCTGTAACATGCCTTGTTGCAGGGATATAGTACGGCCTAATAGAAGAATGTTGCTGGCCCTGCTATATGTACGTAGCAAGTACTAGTAGATGGCTGTAACATGCCTTGTTGCAGAGATATAGTACGGCCTAATAGAAGAATGTTGCTGGCCCTGCTATATGTACGTAGCAAGTCCTACTAGATGGCTGTAACATGCCTTGTTGCAGGGATATAGTACGGCCTAATAGAAGAATGTTGCTGGCCCTGCTATATGTACGTAGCAAGTACTAGTAGATGGCTGTAACATGCCTTGTTACAGGGATATAGTACGGCCTAATAGAAGAATGTTGCTGGCCCTGCTATATGTACGTAGCAAGTACTACTAGATGGCTGTAACATGCCTTGTTGCAGGGATATAGTACGGGCTAATAGAAGAATGTTGCTGGTCCTGCTATATGTACGTAGCAAGTACTACTAGATGGCTGTAACATGCCTTGTTGCAGGGATATAGTACGGCCTAATAGAAGAATGTTGCTGGCCCTGCTATATGTACGTAGCAAGTACTACTAGATGGCTGTAACATGCCTTGTTGCAGGGATATAGTACGGCCTAATAGAAGAATGTTGCTGGCCCTGCTATATGTACGTAGCAAGTCCTACTAGATGGCTGTAACATGCCTTGTTGCAGGGATATAGTACGGTCTAATAGAAGAATGTTGCTGGCCCTGCTATATGTACGTAGCAAGTACTACTAGATGGCTGTAACATGCCTTGTTGCAGGGATATAGTACGGTCTAATAGAAGAATGTTGCTGGCCCTGCTATATGTACGTAGCAAGTACTAGTAGATGGCTGTAACATGCCTTGTTGCAGGGATATAGTATGGCCTAATAGAAGATTGTTGCTGGGCCTGCTTTATGTACGTAGCAAGTACTACTAGATGGCTGTAACATGCCTTGTTGCAGGGATATAGTACGGCCTAATAGAAGATTGTTGCTGGTCCTGCTATATGTACGTAGCAAGTACTAGTAGATGGCTGTAACATGCCTTGTTGCAGGGATATAGTACGGCCTAATAGAAGAATGTTGCTGGCCCTGCTATATGTACGTAGCAAGTACTACTAGATGGCTGTAACATGCCTTGTTGCAGGGATATAGTACGGCCTAATAGAAGAATGTTGCTGGCCCTGCTATATGTACGTAGCAAGTACTACTAGATGGCTGTAACATGCCTTGTTGCAGGGATATAGTACGGCCTAATAGAAGAATGTTGCTGGCCCTGCTATATGTACGTAGCAAGTCCTACTAGATGGCTGTAACATGCCTTGTTGCAGGGATATAGTACGGCCTAATAGAAGAATGTTGCTGGCCCTGCTATATGTACGTAGCAAGTACTACTAGATGGCTGTAACATGCCTTGTTGCAGGGATATAGTACGGGCTAATAGAAGAATGTTGCTGGTCCTGCTATATGTACGTAGCAAGTACTACTAGATGGCTGTAACATGCCTTGTTGCAGGGATATAGTACGGCCTAATAGAAGAATGTTGCTGGCCCTGCTATATGTACGTAGCAAGTACTACTAGATGGCTCTAACATGCCTTGTTGCAGGGATATAGTACGGCCTAGTAGAAGAATGTTGCTGGCCCTGCTATATGTACGTAGCAAGTACTAGTAGATGGCTGTAACATGCCTTGTTGCAGAGATATAGTACGGCCTAATAGAAGAATGTTGCTGGCCCTGCTATATGTACGTAGCAAGTCCTACTAGATGGCTGTAACATGCCTTGTTGCAGGGATATAGTACGGCCTAATATAAGAATGTTGCTGGCCCTGCTATATGTACGTAGCAAGTACTAGTAGATGGCTGTAACATGCCTTGTTGCAGGGATATAGTACGGCCTAATAGAAGAATGTTGCTGGCCCTGCTATATGTACGTAGCAAGTCCTACTAGATGGCTGTAACATGCCTTGTTGCAGGGATATAGTACGGCCTAATAGAAGAATGATGCTGGCCCTGCTATATGTACGTAGCAAGTCCTACTAGATGGCTGTAACATGCCTTGTTGCAGGGATATAGTACGGTCTAATAGAAGAATGTTGCTGGCCCTGCTATATGTACGTAGCAAGTACTACTAGATGGCTGTAACATGCCTTGTTGCAGGGATATAGTATGGCCTAATAGAAGATTGTTGCTGGTCCTGCTTTATGTACGTAGCAAGTACTACTAGATGGCTGTAACATGCCTTGTTGCAGGGATATAGTACGGCCTAATAGAAGAATGTTGCTGGCCCTGCTATATGTACGTAGCAAGTACTACTAGATGGCTGTAACATGCCTTGTTGCAGGGATATAGTACGGCCTAATAGAAGAATGTTGCTGGCCCTGCTATATGTACGTAGCAAGTCCTACTAGATGGCTGTAACATGCCTTGTTGCAGGGATATAGTACGGCCTAATAGAAGAATGTTGCTGGCCCTGCTATATGTACGTAGCAAGTACTAGTAGATGGCTGTAACATGCCTTGTTGCAGGGATATAGTACGGCCTAATAGAAGAATGTTGCTGGCCCTGCTATATGTACGTAGCAAGTACTAGTAGATGGCTGTAACCTGCCTTGTTGCAGGGATATAGTACGGCCTAATAGAAGAATGTTGCTGGCCCTGCTATATGTACGTAGCAAGTACTAGTAGATGGCTGTAACATGCCTTGTTGCAGGGATATAGTACGGCCTAATAGAAGAATGTTGCTGGCCCTGCTATATGTACGTAGCAAGTACTACTAGATGGCTGTAACATGCCTTGTTGCAGGGATATAGTACGGGCTAATAGAAGAATGTTGCTGGCCCTGCTATATGTACGTAGCAAGTACTAGTAGATGGCTGTAACATGCCTTGTTGCAGGGATATAGTACGGTCTAATAGAAGAATGTTGCTGGCCCTGCTATATGTACGTAGCAAGTACTAGTAGATGGCTGTAACATGCCTTGTTGCAGGGATATAGTACGGTCTAATAGAAGAATGTTGCTGGCCCTGCTATATGTACGTAGCAAGTACTAGTAGATGGCTGTAACATGCCTTGTTGCAGGGATATAGTACGGTCTAATAGAAGAATGTTGCTGGCCCTGCTATATGTACGTAGCAAGTACTACTAGATGGCTGTAACATGCCTTGTTGCAGGGATATAGTACGGGCTAATAGAAGAATGTTGCTGGTCCTGCTATATGTACGTAGCAAGTACTACTAGATGGCTGTAACATGCCTTGTTGCAGGGATATAGTACGGCCTAATAGAAGAATGTTGCTGGCCCTGCTATATGTACGTAGCAAGTACTACTAGATGGCTGTAACATGCCTTGTTGCAGGGATATAGTACGGCCTAATAGAAGAATGTTGCTGGCCCTGCTATATGTACGTAGCAAGTACTAGTAGATGGCTGTAACATGCCTTGTTGCAGAGATATAGTACGGCCTAATAGAAGAATGTTGCTGGCCCTGCTATATGTACGTAGCAAGTACTACTAGATGGCTGTAACATGCCTTGTTGCAGGGTTATAGTACGGCCTAATAGAAGAATGTTGCTGGCCCTGCTATATGTACGTAGCAAGTACTACTTGATGGCTGTAACATGCCACGTTGCATGGTTTTAGTATGGCCTAAAAGAAAAATGTTGCTTGCCCTGCTATATGTACGTAGCAAGTACTACTAGATGGCTGTAACATGCCTTGTTGCAGGGATATAGTATGGCCTAAAAGAAAAATGTTGCTTGCCCTGCTATATGTACGTAGCAAGTACTACTAGATGGCTGTAACATGCCTTGTTGCAGGGATATAGTACGGCCTAATAGAAGAATGTTGCTGGTCCCTGCTATATGTACGTAGCAAGTACTACTAGATGGCTGTAACATGCCTTGTTGCAGGGATATAGTACGGCCTAATAGAAGAATGTTGCTGGTCCCTGCTATATGTACGTAGCAAGTACTACTAGATGGCTGTAACATGCCTTGTTGCAGGGATATAGTACGGCCTAATAGAAGAATGTTGCTGGCCCTGCTATATGTACGTAGCAAGTACTACTAGATGGCTGTAACATGCCTTGTTGCAGGGATATAGTACGGGCTAATAGAAGAATGTTGCTGGCCCTGATATATGTACGTAGCAAGTCCTACTAGATGGCTGTAACATGCCTTGATGCAGGGTTGTAGTACGGCCTAACTCTACGTATTAGGTTACGAACTAGTACAAACAGCGGTTAACCTAGAGGGTAGGCCTCATAAACGATTTTATTAGTTATTACTATATTATTGAAATAGGCCCTAACTGTTTTTTTTTTCTTTTTTCAATTGATTACATTTCTTAAGTAATATTTAAGCATCAATTAACATAAATTAAGAATCCTTTGTTTAATGCAGTTAATTTGCTAAATTTCCAGGCCATAGACACTCTACAAATTTTTTTAGAGTACTTTGTACTGATTCTGAGTTCTCTATGCGAATAAACGTACTTGATATTACAGTAATATATGAATTGTGGTATGACGATAACGTAGTTGATCTTAACGCAAGTGTTCAAGGATCTGTGTCCAAGGACGGACGCAATAAATTGACCCGCAATACGTACATGTGAATACAATAACCAGATGGCCCTATCGCCATGAAGACCTAGCGTGAGTAGGGAGGACGATGTCATTGAGGAGTTTTCTGTGCAGCTTTAAAGTGGTATTACACAACTACTTTGATGAATGTTCTTTGCTCTAGGAAGATTGATCGTGTAATAACTTAAAATTTACTCAATGTTGCTTACTCCAGGAAGACTGAGTAAATCAGGTTGGTTTAGATAGTTTAGATAAGATTGTGAGGAATCTTGAACGTGTAATTGTAAGGCTAGTTTATTTACTCAATGTTGCTTACTCCAGAAAGACTGAATAGATCAGGTTAGTTTAGATAGTTTATATAAGATTGTGAGGTATCTTGAACGTGTAATTGTAAGGCTACTTTATTTATTTACTTAATGTTGCTTACTCCAGAAAGACTGAGTAAATCAGGTTGGTTTAGTTGGTTTATATAAGATTGTGAGGTATCTTGAACGTGTAATTGTAAGGCTAGTTTATTTATTTACTTAATGTTGCTTACTCCAGAAAGACTGAGTAAATCAGGTTGGTTTAGTTGGTTTATATAAGATTGTGAGGTATCTTGAACGTGTAATTGTAAGGCTAGTTTATTTACTCAATGTTGCTTACTCCAGAAAGACTGAGTAAATCAGGTTGGTTTAGTTGGTTTATATAAGATTGTGAGGTATCTTGAACGTGTAATTGTAAGGCTAGTTTATTTACTCAATGTTGCTTACTCCAGAAAGACTGAGTAAATCAGGTTGGTTTATATAAGATTGTGAGGTATCTTGAACGTGTAATTGTAAGGCTAGTTTATTATTTACTTAATGTTGCTTACTCCAGAAAGACTGAGTAAATGAGGTTGGTTTAGTTGGTTTATATAAGATTGTGAGGTGTGAGGTATCTTGAACGTGTAATTGTAAGGCTAGTTTATTTATTTACTTAATGTTGCTTACTCCAGAAAGACTGAGTAAATCAGGTTGGTTTAGATAGTTTATATAAGATTGTGAGGAATCTTGAACGTGTAATTGTGAGGCTAGTTTATTTATTTACTCAATGTTGCTTACTTCTGGAAGACTGAGTAAATCAGGTTGGTTTAGATAGTTTATATAAGATTGTGAAGTATCTTGAACGTGTAATTATAAGGCAAGTTTATTGGCTCAATGTTGTAGTTTTGTCAATGATGCGCTAACCAAACCCCTCCCCGCTTCCCGTTCCTCCTCGCTAACCACGTCGCGGACCAAGTGTGAGAATTTTTGTTCTATACACGAAATGTTTCACTCACAGTGTTTATTCAACACATCTTGTTATTAGACGTTTTACGTATGATTTTGGTTAGTTCTCAGCAATCAGTATTCAAGCAGGAATTAAATATGAATTTTCTGCTATACTGTTATCAATAAATTAAAAGAGGTAGACGTAAATGTTGACAAAACTTTTGCCATTAGAAAGAGGGATTGTTGAAAATTATCGAGCAAAATTGACTGTGATTAGTGTATAGTGTAATAATATTAACTGAAGCTTCCTGGAGTTTAAGGAAATTTATCAAAGAAGACTGACTTGTAATAGCCTCTTTAGATAGGACTAATAAAACTCCACTTTCAAATGGTGCAAAAAACGTCTAGGAAAACATACGCCAGAATTATAATCACAACTCACAAATATTCATTATTTGATCGGTTACATTATGCATAAAGTTTGCTAGAGCTGCTACAGACCTTTTTATCCTTATCCTCACTATTAGCTTTGGCTAAAATCGCCACTATTATCTTTGATATTATTTGGTTTAAGGAAATGAAAAAATATTAAGTGTTCTTAAAACTGACTACTATTACACAGAAAAAAGTTTAATCGTCAAAAATATAAATAAATACAACAAAAGTACAAGATAATGCACATATTACGGTGTTTGATTTTGTAAGCAAAATAAATCATTCTCTAAACAAAGAGGTCACAACAATCATTAAAACAAAAAAGAAAAGCTAAGAGAGGAACAACTATTATCTGACACGAATGTAGACACAGAATACAAGGGCCAGTGTATCTAAATCCTGGTCTATGAGAGGGTGTGAACTTGTTTCTGCAAGAAAGTTAGTAAAGTTAAAGATTACAACACCACTTTGCGGAAATAGGCAGGAGAATGATACATCAATAATAATAACAACTGGATAGGTGTAATATGATAAAATTATATATTATGATGTAATATAGTGTGATATGATGATTCGATATGATAATATGTGATGTGATATGATGATACAATGCGAAATGAGATTGTGTTATGTTATATGATGATAAGATATGATGATGTTATATGATGATAAGTGTGATATGATGATAACCTCCACCTCCACCATATAACATTTATGACCTCCAACATCACCTGATTGCCAATTTGCAGTTTTGGCAAACCGGGATATGGTGATTTCGATGACGTTCTAGATTGAACTTACAATACGATATGATATGGTGTGGTGTGATGTAATATGGTGATACTATATCATATTATGGTGTCATATCATATGATCTACACTCATTCACCCCTCATATTCGCCCATATCTCTACGATCGGCGTCTTAGAAATAAATAATGATGAGATATGATGATAGCCTACTATACGTGATGTAATATGATGTGCTGTGTAGTGATATGATGATAAGATATGATACAATACAATCTAATATAATGATGAGATATGATGATAGCCTACTATACGTGATATAATATGATGTGCTGTGTAGTGATATGATGATAAGATATGATACAATACAATCTAATATAATGTAGTATTTTACTTATATTGAACTCATTTGCTTACATTTTCACTAATTTGATCTTTATACCAAAGACATGCTAATTAAAAACCTATGAGTGGAAGGATTCTCCATACCAATGTTCAAGAAAAATAAAAGGAGAACAATTGATTACTACTAAGATGTAAGTGGTCCAGGAGAGTCCCTTTAGAAGGGCACATCAACATGGTAATAGGGTTCGACAGCAAGGTAGGGAACCGAATCCCTTTCGACACCTAGTAGCATCGGTCCTCCTGACAATACGTCTCGCGTGTATGTGTATATATGCCGTCACCACGCGCACTTCGACCACCGAGAACCAAACATTGAAGTCGTTAATTTAAGAGAGTATTTAGGTGATATCTCTTAGGTTGACGATAATATGATCTGAAAATAAAACGGATGGAAATATATTGACTGATGACTGACAACCGTTTACATATAAATGTTTACTAATAGGCCCTACTTGTATTCCATTTAAATATATTGACTGATGACTGACAACCGTTTACATATAAATGTTTACTAATAGGCCCTACTTGTATTCCATTTAAATATATTGACTGATGACTGACAACCGTTTACATATAAATGTTTACTAATAGGCCCTACTTGTATTCCATTTAAATATATTGACTGATGACTGACAACCGTTTACATATAAATGTTTACTAATAGGCCCTACTTGTATTCCATTTAAATCTTGTTTTAACAGTTTTCCGAAAGGAATTAATTGATACGGAATGTATTCTCAATTTCCCTTTAGTGTGATCAATTCTCCAATTAGGTTTGTACTGAGTTAAGTGCACGTTTATGAATGAATTTAATTTATACAACATTTATAGAAAATATTGTTCACAATTTATATAATACTAGCAGAGTACCCGTCCTTAATACGGGGTTTACGTTGATTTATATTGTGCTTATTGCATTCAGTAATAGAAAACATGTACCTACTGACATCTGTGCAATGCATAAGTGCGTGTGGTCAAGGTACCCCTAGGAAAGAAGATGGTAGGTATCACGCGCATCTCCTATGACATCACATGGGAGAGATGGCAACAAACACAAAAATACTGTTCTAATTCCCGTAGTTAAAATTCCAGCCGACAAGTTGTAAATAACTTGCCTACCATTTAGCTGAATGCTTCCATGCGAACGGTAGATTTAGTTATCAGTATTTTATCGAAAAACCAGGTGATTTCACCCATATGACGTCACAGTCTACTGCGCAGCCTTGTCGTGATACTTTCCATCATTTCTAGTTAACGTGGTTGTGGTTAGGTTTGGTCCGGTATTTATTTCAAAACGTAAGTTGCTTTTTTATTCCAACAGCTGATTAATGAAACTACTGTAAACAATTAATTGTCATATTGGTATTGCCATAGGATTTCCATTGATACTTCTCAGAACCCCTGGGGTGGTTTCCTGATGGAATTTTACGATAAAGATAGGTCTATGTACTAACAAGAGATCCTAAGAATGTCCATGCAAAATTTCAGATGAATGGGTTCAGTAGTCTTTTCGTGATTGACTAATACACACAAAGACACCATTTGATTTTTATATAATTGTAACTTTTATATAATAAATATCTAATGCTTTACGACACTTAATTTAAGTTCAGCTGTAGCAGGAACAGTATATTTGTGTGGAAGTATAACACCGTAAGGCAACTTTACTGCAATGGATTTACATACTGCAATAACCTCAAGTGGAGCAAACACGTGACCTCACGACTTGGCAACCAAGAATTGTGTTAAATAGATCTTGAGTGACCACAAGCATAGTGACTTTTGTTACTAATAGAGTTTGTGAAAAATCCTTGTATATAGATTTTGTCAGAAAGCACATTACAATAAACTCAATAGCCCTTGAATAATACATAGCTAACGGACTTATGACATAAACGAACAAATCATTTCCTCGTATTCATTGGTCACAAAATATATGTGCGTATTTAACATGTATACACTCCCTCCCATCTCTCCAATACTCTTGCATTGTTTTTCAATATACGTTTGTTTTATAAATTGATCCAGATAAATTATCTTTTTTTTCAAATATCTTATCACTTTAAACTATAAATAGACAGACCTACATAATCTATATCGTGTTTGGCAAAAATTGTTTGTTGTACATTCATCTTAATTATTACAACTTATTATAATTATTACACATTACACAATATCGTAAAAAGGTGTGGGACATTATTAATATTGTCTTAGAACAGAATTTAGATAAATTTCTTAACTTAGTATTTGATGTAATCTTATTACAGATGTGATCAAGTTTAACGTTCCAGGTCAGCCCTCTATCGAAGTGACTTTGTGTAGTTAACTTCCGCTAAATGTTCATCGCCGATTGCAATGACAGGTCTGTCCTTACTTACTAGGTCCTCGTGTTTTAAGAATAATAAATTTAGATTTAGATTCCTTTTTAAAAATTTCAATTCTCAAAATAATGAACACAATTGCTCAAGTCCTGAGAGACAGACATTTCTAAAATAATATTTAATTTGATTAAAAACAAAAAATATATAGATGTGTCATCGATGTCTACGTTACCCTCGTTTACAGAAGAATTAACATCATTTACGTAGAGTAGAAAAAGAACCGAAACGAGAATAGATCTCTGGGAGATCCCATACATAACTCTGTCTAGTGGACACTGAAAGTTTACCAGAGACTTCCACCTTTTGAGAAAGATTTGTAAGGTAACATTGTACCAAAATATATGGAACTCCTCTAATACCTTAATGATATATACAAGAGTTTAACAAAATCGTATGGTCAACGTCATCGAAGGCCTTGGCTAAGTCAAGAAAAACTCCAGTAATAAGGGTAAGTAAGTAATAATAAGTTTTTACAGGTTCAATAATAAGCTCTTGAATAATAAAAACTTCAGTAATAAGGGTAAGTAAGTAATAATAAGTTTTTACAGGTTCAATTATAAGCTCTTGAATAATAAAAACTCCAGTAATAAGGGTAAGTAAGTAATAATAAGTTTTTACAGGTTCAATTATAAGCTCTTGAATAATAAAAACTTCAGTAATAAGGGTAAGTAAGTAATAATAAGTTTTTACAGGTTCAATTATAAGCTCTTGAATAATAAAAACTCCAGTAATAAGGGTAAGTAAGTAATAATAAGTTTTTACAGGTTCAATTATAAGCTCTTGAATAATAAAAACTTCAGTAATAAGGGTAAGTAAGTAATAATAAGTTTTTACAGGTTCAATTATAAGCTCTTGAATAATAAAAACTCCAGTAATAAGGGTAAGTAAGTAATAATAAGTTTTTACAGGTTCAATTATAAGCTCTTGAATAATAAAAACTCCAGTAATAAGGGTAAGTAAGTAATAATAAGTTTTTACAGTTTCAATAAAAAGCTCTTGAATAATAAAAAGTCCAGTAATAAAAGTAAGTAAGTAATAATAAGTTTGTACAGGTTCAATTATAAGCTCTTGAATAATAAAAACTACAGTAATAAGGGTAAGTAAGTAATAATAAGTTTTTACAGGTTCAATTATAAGCTCTTGAATAATAAAAACTCCAGTAATAAGGGTAAGTAAGTAATAATAAGTTTTTACAGTTTCAATAAAAAGCTCTTGAATAATAAAAAGGCCAGTAATAAGGGTAAGTAAGTAATAATAAGTTTGTATAGGTTCAATTATAAGCTCTTGAATAATAAAAACTACACTAATAAGGGTAAGTAAGTAATAATAAGTTTTTACAGTTTCAATAAAAAGCTCTTGAATAATAAAAACTCCAGTAATAAGGGTAAGTAAGTAATAATAAGTTTTTACAGTTTCAATAAAAAGCTCTTGAATAATAAAAAGGCCAGTAATAAGGGTAAGTAAGTAATAATAAGTTTTTACAGGTTCAATTATAAGCTCTTGAATAATAAAAACTCCAGTAATAAGGGTAAGTAAGTAATAATGAGTTTTTACAGGTTCAATTATAAGCTCTTGAATAGTAAAAACTCCAGTAATAAGGGTAAGTAAGTAATAATAAGTTTTTACAGGTTCAATTATAAGCTCTTGAATAATAAAAAGTCCAGTAATAAGGGTAAGTAAGTAATAATAAGTTTGTACAGGTTCAATTATAAGCTCTTGAATAATAAAAACTCCAGTAATAAGGGTAAGTAAGTAATAATAAGTTTTTACAGGTTCAATTATAAGCTCTTGAATAATAAAAACTCCAGTAATAAGGGTAAGTAAGTAATAATGAGTTTTTACAGGTTCAATTATAAGCTCTTGAATAATAAAAACTCCAGTAATAAGGGTAAGTAAGTAATAATAAGTTTTTACAGGTTCAATTATAAGCTCTTGAATAATAAAAACTCCAGTAATAAGGGTAAGTAAGTAATAATAAGTTTTTACAGTTTCAATAAAAAGCTCTTGAATAATAAAAAGTCCAGTAATAAGGGTAAGTAAGTAATAATAAGTTTGTACAGGTTCAATTATAAGCTCTTGAATAATAAAAACTCCAGTAATAAGGGTAAGTAAGTAATAATAAGTTTTTACAGGTTCAATTATAAGCTCTTGAATAATAAAAACTCCAGTAATAAGGGTAAGTAAGTAATAATAAGTTTTTACAGTTTCAATAGAAAGCTCTTGAATAATAAAAAGTCCAGTAATAAGGGTAATCAGGTGATTGACTGCGTCAACTGTTGATTTACCCTCTCTGAATCCAAATTGATCATTTGAGGACATTTTATATGTGTCCAGAAAATTAAGCAGTCTCGTAAGGTACGCTTTCTCAAATATTTTATTCAATGTTGGTAAAATTGACACAGGTCTTTAATTATTAGGACCATTCTCATCACCACCTTAAAATAGGGCACAATGTTAACTAAATTGAGGGCTCAGGAAAACACGCCGGATTCAAATGATTTATTAATAATCATTGTTAGTGGTTCTAAAAGCAACTCATTACCCTTCAGGAGCCACACCGAGACACCGTTGAAATCAGCTGATTGTTTTTAGTTTTTTCTATAATTAAAGATACCTACTAGACTACAATATTTATTTAATCATTATTGTGCCATTTTATCAAAAAATTATTAACATTGACTTGTGGAGTGATAGTTCAAGAGTATATAAACTGTACACGTTACATCCTTATCCCTCAACTTACTAAAACGTATTATTATTTTAATGGTAATGAAATACATTGTTTATTCACGTATTCATCTAAGTTTTTCCTAAGTTTAATTGTACCAGGAGTGTTGACAAAAAAATCAACAAAATTATACCATGGGTAATAAACATTAGAATAATAACAATAAAAAAGTGTTAACTGCAATCCCAATTTCCAAGTAAATAAATAAAAATGAAAATACACTATGAATATATTTTGAATATTGTTATCTAAGGACAGTGACTCATTATTAATTCCACTCAATAAAGTCCCTTTCAGATCCATTATTTAGTCTGAGAAAGAAAAGATACTATCTTAATAAGCAAATTACGTGTTCGTACAAATAACAAAAACTAAAATCACACAGACCAAAATTTAAAATTGCTGATATTCATACGTTTGAAGTTAAAAATGTGACGCTTTTTTATTTGATGCTTTTATTCTATAACATGATATTTTTCATGTTTCATTCTTTAATTAATTTGGGTTAGTTAATAGATTATAGGTCATAGGCGTAATGCTGTTATGGTCGTTTCCCAATGATGACAATATATCAGGGGTTTGAGATTGTTATGTCTTTCTCCATTGACGATATGTCAGTGTTTTGGGATCGTTGCGTCTTTCTCCATTAACGATATGCCAGGGTCTTGAGATTGTTGCGTCTTTCTCTATAGACGATATGTCAGGGTCTTTAGATTATAGTGTATTTCCCCATTGATGATATGTCAGGTTTTGATATTGTTACGTCTTTATCCATTGACGATATGTCAGGGTTCTGATATTGTTGCGTCTTTATCCATTGACGGTATGTCAGGGTTTTGATATTGTTGCGTCTTTATCCATTGACGATATGTCAGGGTTTTGATATTGTTGCGTCTTTATCCATTGACGATATGTCAGGGTTTTCATATTGTTGCGTCTTTATCCATTGACGGTATGTCAGGGTTTTGATATTGTTGCGTCTTTATCCATTGACGGTATGTCAGGGTTTTGATATTGTTGCGTCTTTATCCATTGACGGTATTGTACCGGGTCGTTTTGACCGGTACATTTCTTTTTTTCGTCGTAGTCTGCCGGGCTGCCTGAGATTCGCTTTTGCCCGGCGATTCGCGTACTTTGGTGGCCGTTGGCTCGGACCCGTTCGTTCCGTGTTCCAGCCTTTGTCTGGTGGGTTGGCCATCGGCTGGATTCTTCTAGTTTGTTCTCTGCGGCCGAACCACCTTACTATGATCGGCTAGAGACTCTAAAACTCCAGGGTCCTCGAGTGGGACATTTTCCCTCAGCCTGTCGTCCGGGGAAAGTTCGACCATCTTCACTGCTAGCCTGGCCTGAGGACCATGTTGGAGCCTGGAGTCGCCCGCTACCCTCTATACATCTTTGGGGTAAAAGTCTTCGGTCCTCAGGTCAGTGCGTTCCATGTTATTTCCCGGCGGCTGAGCTGGGGGGTTTTGGATGGTCTTATTTAAAAGAAAAAAAAGAATGAAATATAAAAGAAGAAAAAAAAGTTTGTGGAACTATTTAATGTGGCCTAGGCCTAAAACTGTTACCGTGATTGATGCAACACAGCCATGGGGGACCTGTATACATTTTTTTATTAAAAGAAAAAAACTTTAAATACCAAGAACTTTTAATGTTAATATTTATTTATATTTATATTTCTTGTTATTAATTAATTAGTTTTATTTGTTGTTATATTTTTTTAGATTTTATAGTTGTTAGGTCCCTATGGTTAAGTTATGTTATTTATTTATATGTTTAGGCCTAGTGATTGTTATTTATATTTTGTCGTTAAGTGTATTAGGGGTGTTTTGAAGTGAATTTTTACTCGAACGGTACCGTGTTATATTTTCTTTTAAATTATTTAATTTTTAAAAATTCTTCACCAAACGGGGATTATTGTGCTTTGATTTAACTTCTAATTCGGAGCTGCCCAGGAATTCCGGCTTACTCCCTGGCCTCGGTGGAATTACGGGCTGTGGGCTAAATTGCCGGTTTAATTGTTGTTTTCCTGACGTTTTCTAAATTTTCACTTTTTTTTGGGCATTAAATTTTTCTTACGTTTTGGGTGTCTCAGGCTAAACTGCAGATAGGCCATGTAGTTGTTAATTGTTGATTTTGGTATTTGTAGAGTTTGTTGTTTTTGTAGCTTTTGTCATTACCTTGTTAATTTTTGTTATCTTGTTATTTATTTAAGTGCGAATTTAAATTGTGGCCTTCTGCCGTTTTTGATTAATTAATAATTGCTTTCTTGGTAATAAAGTAGTTTTGCTCAGCTGCCGAGTTTTATTTTTGACCCTCCAACTGCCGCCCGTGATCCCATCGCTTGACTCGTTTTGAGCCATCCCCCCAGTTGGCACGCTTTCCCGCTTTGGTGGGGGGGATGGGTCTCAGTATGTCAGGGTTTTTATATTGTTGCGACTTTATCTATTGACGATATGTATGGAGTTTGAGGTTGTTGCGGCCTTTCTCCGAAGATATGTCATGGCACTGTTTTGAGGTTGTTGTGGACTTTCGTATTTATTTTTTTAGTGGTTAGCAACCTGCTTATGAAGCAGAAGTGCTAATAAATAAGCTGGCAAGGCCTAATTGGTTAACCTAAACAGTCTTTCCTAATTGGCGATACGTCAAGTAAATGAAGTTGTGGTAATTCCCCATTGATGAAGGTTAGTAAGGATCATGAAGTTGTTACAGTAACTACCCAATGACTCTATGTCAAGTACATGAAGTTGTTGTTGTCTTCCCCACTTGACAACAAGTTGTTGTTGATGTCGGTATGCCAGGATCATTAAGTTGTTGCGGACACCGCATTGACTATATGTCAAGTACGTGCAGTTGTTGTTGTCTTCTCCACTAATTTCAGTATGCCAGGATCATAAAGTTGTTGTGGACACAGCATTGACTATAAGTCAAGTACGTGCAGTTGTTGTTGTCTTCCCCACAGATGTCGGTATGAAAGGATCATAAAGTTTTTGCGGATACCGCATTGACTATATGTCAAGTACGTGCAATTGTTGTTGTCTTCCCCACAGATGTCGGTATGAAAGGATCATAAAGTTGTTGTGGACACAGCATTGACTATAAGTCAAGTACGTGCAGTTGTTGTTGTCTTCCCCACAGATGTCGGTATGAAAGGATCATAAAGTTTTTGCGGATACCGCATTGACTATATGTCAAGTACGTGCAATTGTTGTTGTCTTCCCCACAGATGTCGGTATGAAAGGATCATAAAGTTTTTGTGGACACAGCATTGACTATATGTCAAGTACGTGCAGTTGTTGTTGTCTTCCCCACAGATGTCGGTATGAAAGGATCATAAAGTTTTTGCGGATACCGCATTGACTATAAGTCAAGTACGTGCAGTTGTTGTTGTCTTCTCCACTAATTTCGGTATGCCAGGATCATAAAGTTGTTGCGGACACCGCATTGACTATATGTCAAGTACGTACAGTAGTTGTTGTCTTCCCCACTGATGTCGGTATGAAAGGATCATAAAGTTTTTGCGGATACCGCATTGACTATAAGTCAAGTACGTGCAGTTGTTGTTGTCTTCTCCACTAATTTCGGTATGCCAGGATCATAAAGTTGTTGTGGACACAGCATTGACTATATGTCAAGTACGTACAGTAGTTGTTGTCTTCCCCACAGATGTCGGTATGAAAGGATCATAAAGTTTTTGCGGATACCGCATTGACTATATGTCAAGTACGTGCAGTTGTTGTTGTCTTCCCCACTGATGTCGGTATGCCGGGATCATAACGTTGTTGCGGACACCGCATTGACTATATGTCAAGTACGTACAGTAGTTGTTGTCTTCCCCACAGATGTCGGTATGCCAGGATCATAAAGTTGTTGTGGATACCGCATTGACTATATGTCAAGTACGTGCAGTTGTTGTTGTCTTCCCCACAGATGTCGGTATGAAAGGATCATAAAGTTTTTGCGGATACCGCATTGACTATATGTCAAGTACGTGCAGTTGTTGTTGTCTTCCCCACTGATGTCAGTATGCCGGGATCATAACGTTGTTGCGGACACCGCATTGACTATATGTCAAGTACGTACAGTAGTTGTTGTCTTCCCCACAGATGTCGGTATGCCAGGATCATAAAGTTGTTGTGGATACCGCATTGACTATATGTCAAGTACGTGCAGTTGTTGTTGTCTTCCCCACAGATGTCGGTATGAAAGGATCATAAAGTTTTTGCGGATACCGCATTGACTATAAGTCAAGTACGTGCAGTTGTTGTTGTCTTCCCCACAGATGTCGGTATGCCGGGATCATAACGTTGTTGCGGACACCGCATTGACTATATGTCAAGTACGTGCAGTTGTTGTTGTCTTCCCCACAGATGTCGGTATGCCGGGATCATAACGTTGTTGCGGACACCGCATTGACTATATGTCAAGGCTATATGACTATAGGACTATAGGAATATTTTTGTCATTCCTAATTACCATCAGGCTAATTTCGGATCCTGCATCCTGACTTCTGTTGTAAAAATTCTTATAAAAACTGAAAAAGATTTAAATTAGGCTACTTTCTCAATTTTTTCTGGTAGTAAGGAATAGAATGAAGTGAATGCGTTTATGCACCAGGAGAAGGGCTGGTGATGTGGAACTTAGGTTCCATCAGCACCCAACTATACTTACCATTAACAACTTTGGCGCATTCTGCAAAATTGCACAGTCATAATGTCAATGTAACCCATAAATATGATTTAAATTTTAGTTATTTACTGGGTTTTACTGATTTTGTACTGACTTAGAAATTTATGGTTCGTCATAATTTCATAATTATATGACAATAGTTTGATATTTTAGGGACAAAACTTTAAATAAGTTTTCTTGCTGTTACTAAAAAATGATCGTTTAAAGTAAGTAAGAATTCACGAATATTTTTTAGGTATACATTTTACTATACTTGATAGGGAACTAACTTGGGGAAAAATTTAATTCATACGTGAAATAAATCCATAAAAATTTATAAAAATATTTTTATAACTTCAGAGAGCACAGATTTCATTATATGCACTCCTTAGGAATATAATTAGTGGGGTGACTTTCTTTATAATAATTAAAATAAGTCTTCACGATCTAATTGTTAAGTCAGTAAAACTGGGAAAGCATACTTTTAACTGTTTTACATTTAATAAATAATTGCATATAGTTATTATTTATAATTTGAATATATTGCCTAATGTATTAACTTAATCATATTGCATTATAACAATAGTAGTAGTTTCTATACATTTAAAGTGAAAAAGCCAATACAAAATAATGCCATTGTTTCTCTGTATTAAGTTTATGTTCCCGTCTGTACAGGCGAATGGTAGATATATACGCTTACGATATCTTTCATTTCATTTTAAGTTATTTGTAAACAATTTAAGAACATGTCATTATTTTTCAGTTAATTGGATGTATTATTATGAACAATGAGGTGATAATAATTAATTTAATTTTGCCAATAATTTAAAGACACATACATTATTAAGAAATTAAAGTTGATTTGTCTGTATTGGTTAACCACTCGTGTATTCTTACATATGGTTGTATTTAATTTTGTAAAAATGAATTAATGTGAATAAAACAATTTGTATTTGATCAATATGCGTTAAGTGTATATAAGTTGATTGCCGAGCCACGTAAAAAACGTATGGAGATGTGCGGGTGTTTGCTGTTCACAGGGAGGGTGTAGGTGTTGTGTAGGCTGGAGGGGTGGGAAGCTAAGCCACCCTCCATCGGTTGGTTACATCTGACCTCTAAATGTCAACAACCCCGACACAAGGAACAATCTATATTAATGTGTATATCCAAGAATATCTCTCTGGAGGTTAATCATTGACGAAATGGAGGACGATTTCGTCACCCGTAATTGACAAATGTCCTTTACTCTATTGACAGTGTTAAATGAAATCACCATGATATACAGGAACCGTTTAGTGCCATTTTGAATAATATTTAAGGTTTAAGAGATATTGTTCCATGAAAGACTCGCCAAATAAAATACCAGCAGTATTTTATTTGGCGAGTCTTTTATTTAGATGCGCTTCTATTTAAGTTGTATTTAATTTATACAACATTTGGGTTCCTAATATATAGGGTGTTCAGTAAAACTGTTTCAATAATTAATTATGGATGTTATTGTACACATAAAAATGAGCCAAAAATTTCTTATGAAGGTATCTCCTAAAACCTTCAGTTTTCCGTCTTTATGTTTTTTTACATAAAAATTCATAGATATGGATGTACTGAAGGTACAATTGTGGACCTCATGATTGTAGTACACTAGAGTAGTTATATTTTTTTTAAATATATAAAAAATAAATCTTTACCTGTTTCAAAATGGTAGACGTTTAATTTTTTCTAACTAAAATATATCAAACTAACTAATTTTACAAACAAAATTTTACGTTTTTTAGTAAATCTTATTATAATACTCACAGCGTTTGTTTCAACAAAAACAGATAAGAAACAGCTGTTATGCTGCAAAACGTAAAACAATGTTTTACAGCATTAACCAATGTCTAGTGCGGTTTTAAAAATGTGTGTACTTTGAACAGCTGATTTTATGTCAATCTGGTATTTCATATGAACAGTTATTTATTTATGCTATTAATATTAGGTTTGCTTTCCATTCCATTTTAGGAGTTGATGATAGCTTCCTGTCCCTGCAAGTCGTTGATGGGCCTTTGTAAAATTTGTATGATAAGGTATAACACGATTTGTAAAACGTTTCTGATACAGTCTTCTCGCTTGAGTACTACTACAATGAGCTATGACATACATCAAATGCATGTCTACAATTTCTGAGTTGGTAAAGTTGTACATTACGTTATCTGAAATTAGCTGTTAATAAAAGAAAACTGTGAAAGTAATAAAACAGAACTATGTCATAAGCAAATAAATTAATTGGAGAATAGAAAGGCCACACTTAGTGTGTTTCTGGACCTCTCCAAGGCCTTTGACTTTGTTGACCACACAATTCTTCTTAAGAAAATGCATGGTCACGGAATTCGCGGAATTCCACTCGAGTGGCTTGAGTCATATCTTAATAATAGATCACAAATTGTTCAAATATATGAAGTACGATCCGGATCTAAAAACCTAAAGTATGGAGTCCCGCAGGGATAATAGCCCCCTCCTATTTTTGATCTATGGAAACGAAATTGGTTCATCACTGCAGCATGGGTCACTCGTGCAGTACATGACACGACTGTCTCTTTCTCAGAAAATTCAAATGAGCAATTGGAAGTGCGGGCATTTATTGAAATAAATAATTGCATTCAGCACTTCCAACAACTCAATCTTAATATCAATCCAGAAAAATCAGTATGTATGCAGTTTTGTCTGCGGGCGTCGGACTCGGAAGGAGGTCCGACGGTCATAATAAATGAAACTGAAATTAAAGACAACAATTCATCTAAATTCCTTGGAATGCACGTAGATTGAGGGCTGACTTGGAATGTCCACGTCGAAAATTTGTGTAAGAAGTTATCATCAGGCATTTATGCTTTGAGAAATTTAGCTAAATTCTGCCCAACTCAGTTACTGATGACGGCTTATTACGGTTTGATCTACCCTCATATAACCTATGGATTAGTGCTATGGGGAAGATGTTCAAACACTAACTTTGACAGAATATTTAGAATTCAAAAATGGCAGTTAGAATCATCCTAAAATTGAATTTCCGAGAGTCGTGCAGGCCAAAATTCAAAGAGTTAAATCTGTTGACATTGCCTTGCCTCTACATTCTTGAGACTGCTACATATGGTAGGTACAAGACTACTATCACAAGAGGCAGAGATATACATACATACGACACTAGAGGCAGGGACAACTACCGAGCTGGTCGACATAGAATGGTAGTCTATGAACGCCTGCCTTCACAGATGGGCGTTCGTATAGTCAACAGGTTACCAGAATTTATCAAAAGTGCTACAACGCCCAAGGCGTTCAAGAGTCGTCTCAAGAAGTTTCTTTCAAAACAAGCATTTTATAGAATAGATAAATTCTTTGCACATAACTAGGAGGGGGAAAATCAATAACATTATAACACAAGTGAGTTTGAAGAGGTTCAATTGGCGATGAGTGGGAATTTGGGTGTCTGTCAATATATGTATGTTTGAAAGGGTGAATTGTTAGAATGGATGGCAAATTATAAAAAAATTGACTTTTGCAATACAATGTTTATAATTGTCCTAATGCAATAAAAGTGTTATTATTATTTATTACTATTATTATAATTATAATTACAAACACTAACTAATTAAAACTAACAATACAGTAAAAACACTTTTCAGAAACACTCACAAAAAGTCTGTACTTGAAAGTCTTCTTTTTGTTACTAATGAATAGTGCCAACAATGGCAACCAAATATAATACTAATAGCATAAATAAACAGCTGTTCTGCTATATGAAATAACAGATTAACTGACATGAAATCAGCTGTTCAATGTACACACATATTTAAAACCGCGATAGCCCTCGTTTAATGCTGTAAAATATTGTTTTACGTTTTGCAGCATAACTCAGCTGCTTCTAGTCCGTTTTTTGTTGAAACAAACATGTGAGTATTACAATAAAATTTACTAAATACGTAAAATTTTGTTTGTAAAATTAGTCAGTTTTAAGATATTTTAGTTAGAAAAAATTAAACGTCCGCCATTTTGAAACGGGTGAAGATTTATTTTTTATCTTTATTTTTTAAATATAACTACTATAGAGTAGTAAAATTATGAAGTTTCACAATTGTACCTTCAGTACATCCAAATTTATGAATGTTATGTAAAAATATATAAAGACAAATGGACGGGAAACTGAAGGTTTTAGGACATACCTTCACAATTACAATTACCTTCACATGAAGTTTTTTTGCTCAGTTTTATGTGTTCAATAACATCCCAAATTATTAAAACAGTTTTACTGAACATATTAGGAACCCAAATGTTGTAAAAATTAAATACAACTTTAAAATAGGAGCGTATCTAAATTAAAGACCCTCCAAATAAGTTAACATACTGTATATTCCTATAAATGGAGTTATTTTTCGATTGCCACTATATAAAGTATATTTTATATTCGTAAAATATATTTTTAGGACTAGAGAGTCATGAAACTAAATAAATTAAACCTATTTATCATATGTTTTTCTTCTGTGATAATATGTGTATATGCAATCAAAACCTGCGATGTGTATCCCATTCGCAAGGCGAGGAGTGGTTAGTGCAATTCCCATTGTTGTTTAGCAATAACTAATTAAGTAATTCAAATAACAATTTAAGTAGTAGTTCAATTAAGGGTTTTCTGAAGCATGCCATTACATGAATGTATGGAGGCGTGTAACTGTGCGCGTGATCTTTCTTGCACAGAGTAAAATTAAATAGAGGTCGCTTTCTCATGTCCGCAGCGAACGCCTCTATAGTAGACTAGTTATTTTATTTTTGTAGTTGTAAAAGCCATTTTTTTTTCTGCCTCTCAACACAAATGTCAATGTGTCTCGGTTATTTTTTGTCAAATTCTAATTTTTTTGTATACGGACGATTCGTAATAAAATTATCCAATAAAAACCATGCTTATAGTAACTTTCTGTATTTTATGCAGTTTCCCCGTAATTTTCGTTTGATAATTTAAAATGGCCGCCATTTTGAAATGTAAAATTTGATGTAATTAATTTTATTTTCTAGAATAGATATTTATTATTGTAACATGAATAGCGAGTTTCACAAAGACCGTCTAAGCTAACTCTGAGGTAAACATTCGTTTGTGAAAAAAAAAATGGCGGAAATCTAGTAAATGAAGCGGTTTTTGAAAACAATTATTCTTGAATTTCTCTTCATTTTAACTTATATACTAAGCATTTCCCGAAGTTTGGCACTTTACTTTCGGGACAACCTGCATACAACTATAGTATTGATTACTACGTTTGTCCTTTGGGGAGTATAAGGGAGGAACTGACAAGGTGCTGGCCCTGACCTCCACCAATATATAATTTTAAATAGTCTAGCACAAGGTAATAAAAAACGATCATCTTTTGATAACACAAAACACAATATGGCTTTAATAAAAATACACTATATGGCTTTAAAAAAAATGTAACAACATATATCCTTTTACTGATTCAGAAATAGGTGGTTTTTGGAAAACCTCATAAAACAATACAATTTGTGAACAGAAAAAATCTAATTCAGGGTAAAATTAAAGGGCTCGTGCTAACCAGCTAGCAACAGTTTAGTTCGTGGTGTTAAAACAATGTGAAACGTTACTGGAACTTTGTGTACAATTAATTCTTTCCCGGAGCGACTCAGATGTTGAAACTCTTTGGAATTACATTGTTACGAAATACAAAAAAATAACGCATCAAACTAGTTTAATTACCCAATTAAAAGCAGTGCATAAAAACAAGAATATTAAATATCAAAGAGACATAAACAATTTTTGTTATTATAACTACTTTTAATATTATCAATGTTTGTCAATTAACATTACTAATTTGATTACTTTTTTGGTAATACAAAAATATAATGAGGTTCAAAGACACAACATAAGAACAAAATACAATAGTAAACATAACTGGTAATTCATTGTACATAACTCGTACACAAACAATGAATATATTATATCGGACATATAGTCACAGTAACAATATTACAATTATATTAAAAAGGTTACATAAGTAGTGGGTGTATTATATATATCATGCCGCATAAAAAACACGTATTAATGAACATAATTGACTATCCAATATATTATAAATAATGCCCCAGAGAAAATCACCTTAATTATGAACATTTGATTCACTGTAAATAATTGCTCAAAATAACAGTTTGAAATAAAGATATGAACATTTTGCATTAATAATGGTTAATAGAATGATTGAAGGATAAAATGAAGAGAAGATTGGTTCACTAAAACTCATAGACTACTGTCGACACAGATATCTGTACTCGAGTTTGAAGGTTGTTAACTAAGAAAGTAAGATGACTATCAAGAGCTCAATGACGCCATTGGTTCACTAAAACTCGTAGACTATTGTCGACACAGATATCTGTACTCAAGTTTGAAGGTTGTTAACTAAGAAAGTAAGATGACTACCAAGAGCTCAATGACGCCATTGGTTCACTAAAACTCATAGACTACTGTCGACACAGATATCTGTACTCGAGTTTGAAGGTTGTTAACTAAGAAAGTAAGATGACTACCAAGAGCTCAATGACGCCATTGGTTCACTAAAACTCATAGACTACTGTCGACACAGATATCTGTACTCAAGTTTGAAGGTTGTTAACTAAGAAAGTAAGATGACTACCAAGAGCTCAATGACGCCATTGGTTCACTAAAACTCATAGACTACTGTCGACACAGATATCTGTACTCAAGTTTGAAGGTTGTTAACTAAGAAAGTAAGATGACTATAAAGAGCTCAATGACGCCATTGGTTCACTAAAACTCATAGACTACTGTCGACACAGATATCTGTACTCAAGTTTGAAGGTTGTTAACTAAGAAAGTAAGATGACTACCAAGAGCTCAATGACGCCATTGGTTCACTAAAACTCATAGACTACTGTCGACACAGATATCTGTACTCAAGTTTGAAGGTTGTTAACTAAGAAAGTAAGATGACTATAAAGAGCTCAATGACGCCATTGGTTCACTAAAACTCATAGACTACTGTCGACACAGATATCTGTACTCAAGTTTGAAGGTTGTTAACTAAGAAAGTAAGATGACTACCAAGAGCTCAATGACGCCATTGGTTCACTAAAACTCATAGACTACTGTCGACACAGATATCTGTACTCGAGTTTGAAGGTTGTTAACTAAGAAAGTAAGATGACTACCAAAAGCTCAATGACGCTATTGGTTCACTAAAACTCATTGACTACTGTCGACACAGATATCTGTACTCAAGTTTGAAGGTTGTTAACTAAGAAAGTAAGATGACTACCTAGAGCTCAATGACGCCATTGGTTCACTAAAACTCATAGACTACTGTCGACACAGATATCTGTACTCGAGTTTGAAGGTTGTTAACTAAGAAAGTAAGATGACTATCAGGAGCTCAATGACGCCATTGGTTCACTAAAACTCATAGACTACTGTCAACACAGATATCTGTACTCAAGTTTGAAGGTTGTTAACTAAGAAAGTAAGATGACTACCAAGAGCTCAATGACGCCATTGGTTCACTAAAACTCATAGACTACTGTCGACACAGATATCTGTACTCAAGTTTGATGGTTGTTAACTAAGAAAGTAAGATGACTACCAAGAGCTCAATGACGCCATTGGTTTACTAAACCTCGTAGACTACTGTCGACACAGATATCTGTACTCGAGTTTGAAGGTTGTTAACTAAGAAAGTAAGATGACTACCAAGAGCTCAATGACACCATTGGTTCACTAAAACTCATAGACTACTGTCGACACAGATATCTGTACTCAAGTTTGAAGGTTGTTAACTAAGAAAGTAAGATGACTATCAAGAGCTCAATGACGCCATCGGTTCACTAAAACTCGTAGACTACTGTCGACACAGATATCTGTACTCGAGTTTGAAGGTTGTTAACTAAGAAAGTAAGATGACTACCAAGAACTCAATGACGCCATTGGTTCACTAAAACTCATAGACTACTGTCGACACAGATATCTGTACTCGAGTTTGAAGGTTGTTAACTAAGAAAGTAAGATGACTACCAAGAGCTCAATGACGCCATTGGTTCACTAAAACTCATAGACTACTGTCGACACAGATATATGTACTCAAGTTTGAAAGTTGTTAACTAAGAAAGTAAGATGACTACCAAGAACTCAATGACGCCATTGGTTCACTAAAACTCATAGACTACTGTCGACACAGATATCTGTACTCGAGTTTGAAGGTTGTTAACTAAGAAAGTAAGATGACTACCAAGAACTCAATGACGCCATTGGTTCACTAAAACTCATAGACTACTGTCGACACAGATATCTGTACTCGAGTTTGAAGGTTGTTAACTAAGAAAGTTAAGATGACTACCAAGGGCTCAATGACGCCATTGGTTCACTAGACTACTGTCGACACAGATATCTGTACTCAAGTTTGAAGGTTGTTAACTAAGTATGTAAGAAGACTACCAAAAGCTCAATGACGCCATTGGTTCACTAAAACTCATAGACTACTGTCGACACAGATATCTGTACTCGAGTTTGAAGGTTGTTAACTAAGAAAGTAAGATGACTATCAAGAGCTCAATGACGCCATTGGTTCACTAAAAATCATAGACTACTGTCGACACAGATATCTGTACTCAAGTTTGAAGGTTGTTAACTAAGAAAGTAAGATGACTACCAAGAGCTCAATGACGCCATTGGTTCACTAAAAATCATAGACTACTGTCGACACAGATATCTGTACTCAAGTTTGAAGGTTGTTAACTAAGAAAGTAAGATGACTACCAAGAACTCAATGACGCCATTGGTTCACTAAAACTCGTAGACTACTGTCGACACAGATATCTGTACTCGAGTTTGAATGTTGTTAACTAAGAAAGTAAGATGACTACCAAAAGCTCAATGACGCCATTGGTTCACTAAAACTCATAGACTACTGTCGACACAGATATCTGTACTCAAGTTTGAAGGTTGTTAACTAAGAAAGTAAGATGACTATCAAGAGCTCAATGACGCCATTGGTTCACTAAAACTCGTAGACTATTGTCGACACAGATATCTGTACTCGAGTTTGAAGGTTGTTAACTAAGAAAGTAAGATGACTACCAAGAACTCAATGACGCCATTGGTTCACTAAAACTCATAGACTACTGTCGACACAGATATCTGTACTCAAGTTTGAAAGTTGTTAACTAAGAAAGTAAGATGACTACCAAAAGCTCAATGACGCCATTGGTTCACTAAAACTCATAGACTACTGTCGACACAGATATCTGTACTCGAGTTTGAAGGTAGTTAACTAAGAAAGTAAGATGACTACCAAGAGCTCAATGACGCCATTGATTCACTAAAACTCATAGACTACTGTCGACACAGATATCTGTACTCGAGATTGAAGGTTGTTAACTAAGAAAGTATGATGACTACCAAGAGCTCAATGACGCCATCGGTTCACTAAAACTCATAGACTACTGTTGACACAGATATCTGTACTCAAGTTTGAAGGTTGTTAACTAAGAAAGTAAGATGACTATCAAGAGCTCAATGACGCCATGGGTTTACTAAAACTCATAGACTACTGTTGACACAGATATCTGTACTCAAGTTTGAAGGTTGTTAACTAAGAAAGTAGGATGATTACCAAGAGCTCAATGACGCCATTGGTTCACTAAAACTCATAGACTACTGTTGACACAGATATCTGTACTCAAGTTTGAAGGTTGTTAACTAAGAAAGTAATATGACTACCAAGAGCTCAATGACGCCATGGGTTTACTAAAACTCATAGACTACTGTCGACACAGATATCTGTACTCAAGTTTGAAGGTTGTTAACTAAGAAAGTAGGATGACTACCAAGAGCTCAATGACGCCATTGGTTCACTAAAACTCATAGACTACTGTGGACACAGATATCTGTACTCGAGTTTGAAGGTTGGTAACTAAGAAAGTAAGATCACTATCAAGAGCTCAATGACGCCATTGGTTCACTAAAACTCATAGACTACTGTCGACACAGATATCTGTACTCGAGTTTGAAGGTTGTTAACTAAGAAAGTAAGATGACTACCAAGAGCTCAATGACGCCATTGGTTCACTAAAACTCATAGACTACTGTCGACACAGATATCGGTACTCAAGTTTGAAGGTTGTTAACTAAGAAAGTAAGATGACTACCAAGAGCTCACTGACGCCATTGGTTCACTAAAGCTCATAGACTACTGTCGACACAGATATCTGTACTCAAGTTTGAAGGTTGTTAACTAAGAAAGTAAGATGACTACCAAGAGCTCAATGACGCCATTGGTTCACTAAAACTCATAGACTACTGTCGACACAGATATCTGTACTCAAGTTTGAAGGTTGTTAACTAAGAAAGTAAGATGACTACCAAGAGCTCGCCATCGGTTCACTAAAACTCATAGATTACTGTCGACACAGATATCTGTACTCAAGTTTGAAGGCTGTTAACTAAGAAAGTAAGATGACTACCAAGGAGCCAATGACGCCATTGGTTCACTAAAACTCACAGACTACTGTCGACACAGATATCTGTACTCAAGTTTGAAGGTTGTTAACTAAGAAAGAAAATAAGATGACTACCAAGAGCTCAATGACGCCATTGGTTCACTAAAACTCATAGACTACTGTCGACACAGATATCTGTACTCAAGTTTGAAGGTTGTTAACTAAGAAAGTAAGATGACTACCAAGAGCTCAATGACGCCATCGGTTCACTAAAACTCGTAGACTACTGTCGACACAGATATCTGTACTCGAGTTTGAAGGTTGTTAACTAAGAAAGTAAGATGACTACCAAGAGCTCAATGACGCCATCGGTTCACTAAAACTCATAGACTACTGTCGACACAGATATCTGTACTCAAGTTTGAAGGTTGTTAACTAAGAAAGTAAGACGACTACCAAGAGCTCAATGACGCCATTGGTTTACTAAAACTCGTAGACTACTGTCGACACAGATATCTGTACTCAAGTTTGATGGTTGTTAACTAAGAAAGTAAGATGACTACCAAGAGCTCAATGACGCCATCGGTTCACTAAAACTCGTAGACTACTGTCGACACAGATATCTGTACTCGAGTTTGAAGGTTGTTAACTAAGAAAGTAAGATGACTACCAAGAGCTCAATGACGCCATCGGTTCACTAAAACTCATAGACTACTGTCGACACAGATATCTGTACTCGAGTTCGAAGGCTGTTAACTAAGAAAGTAAGATGACTATCAAGAGCTCAATGACACCATTGGTTCACTAAAACTCGTAGACTACTGTCGACACAGATATCTGTACTCGAGTTTGAAGGTTGTTAACTAAGAAAGTAAGATGACTACCAAGAGCTCAATGACGCCATCGGTTCACTAAAACTCATAGACTACTGTCGACACAGATATCTGTACTCGAGTTCGAAGGCTGTTAACTAAGAAAGTAAGATGACTACCAAGAGCTCAATGACGCCATTGGTTCACTAAAACTCATAGACTACTGTCGACACAGATATCTGTACTCAAGTTTGAAGGTTGTTAACTAAGAAAGTAAGATGACTACCAAGAGCTCAATGACGCCATCGGTTCACTAAAACTCATAGATTACTGTCGACACAGATATCTGTACTCAAGTTTGAAGGCTGTTAACTAAGAAAGTAAGATGACTACCAAGGAGCCAATGACGCCATTGGTTCACTAAAACTCATAGACTACTGTCGACACAGATATCTGTACTCGAGTTTGAAGGTTGTTAACTAAGAAAGTAAGATGACTACCAAGAGCCCAATGACGCCATCGGTTCACTAAAACTCACAGACTACTGTCGACACAGATATCTGTACTCAAGTTTGAAGGTTGTTAACTAAGAAAGAAAATAAGATGACTACCAAGAGCTCAATGACGCCATTGGTTCACTAAAACTCATAGACTACTGTCGACACAGATATCTGTACTCAAGTTTGAAGGTTGTTAACTAAGAAAGTAAGATGACTACCAAGAGCTCAATGACGCCATCGGTTCACTAAAACTCGTAGACTACTGTCGACACAGATATCTGTACTCGAGTTTGAAGGTTGTTAACTAAGAAAGTAAGATGACTACCAAGAGCTCAATGACGCCATCGGTTCACTAAAACTCATAGACTACTGTCGACACAGATATCTGTACTCGAGTTCGAAGGCTGTTAACTAAGAAAGTAAGATGACTATCAAGAGCTCAATGACACCATTGGTTCACTAAAACTCGTAGACTACTGTCGACACAGATATCTGTACTCGAGTTTGAAGGTTGTTAACTAAGAAAGTAAGATGACTACCAAGAGCTCAATGACGCCATCGGTTCACTAAAACTCATAGACTACTGTCGACACAGATATCTGTACTCGAGTTCGAAGGCTGTTAACTAAGAAAGTAAGATGACTACCAAGAAGCCAATGACGCCATTGGTTCACTAAAACTCATAGACTACTGTCGACACAGATATCTGTACTCGAGTTTGAAGGTTGTTAACTAAGAAAGTAAGATGACTACCAAGAGCTCAATGACGCCATCGGTTCACTAAAACTCATAGACTACTGTCGACACAGATATCTGTACTCAAGTTTGAAGGTTGTTAACTAAGAAAGTAAGATGACTACCAAGAGCTCAATGACGGTATTGGTTCATTAAAACTCATGGACTACTGTCGACATAGATATCTGTACTCGAGTTTGAAGGTTGTTAACTAAGAAAGTAAGATGACTACCAAGAGCTCAATGACGCCATTGGTTCACTAAAACTCATAGACTAGTGTCGACACAGATATCTGTACTCAAGTTTGAAGGTTGTTAACTAAGAAAGTAAATTGACTACCAAGAACTTAATGACGCCATTGGTTCACTAAAACTCGTAGACTACTGTCGACACAGATATCTGTACTCAAGTTTGAAGGTTGTTAACTAAGAAAGTAAGACGACTACCAAGAGCTCAATGACGCCATTGGTTTACTAAAACTCGTAGACTACTGTCGACACAGATATCTGTACTCAAGTTTGATGGTTGTTAACTAAGAAAGTAAGATGACTATGAAGAGCTCAATGACGCCATTGTTTTCCTCGTTTATCTTTACGTTACGGTATGTGTAAAATGTCGTAATTGGTTTCTATAATTTTTATCCAATATGGAACCTGAAAGTAAAAGTACCAGAATTGTAACAAGTATTCACTACGTATGAACTTTACACCCCCTTAATGTAGGTCTACCGCATTTATACTTTATTAATGGTTGATGGGAATGTTTTGTTAAAGTTTTATAAATTTAAGAATTTAAACTTTTCAAAAAAAGTAGCTATTAATTTCCTGAAACAACGTTTACTTGTCTCCTAGAGGTCGTAAAATTACTTGATTTAAATAATAATTTTACTTAGGCCTGTAAATTTACTGTATCGTAACTATACATATCATAAGAATTACAACGCGACCAAGTAATTAATTATACGACCTCTAGAAGCCAAGAAAACGTTGTTTCAGGAAATTGATAGCTACTTTTTTTTTAAGTAAATATCTTAAATTTATGAAATTTTTATAAGACATTCCTATGAACCACATATTAAAAAATAAATATGTGCCCTGTGTATTACGCTTCTCCGAAGCTTATGATCTCCGAAGTACCAGCAGCGCGACGGTTGTCGAGCCGTCGTCTGCAGTAGGCTGACGCTAAGTAACAACACCAGGACCCAGAAACCACTTTGGTCTCCATCGGGACCAGACGTATATTGAGATTGTTATAATAATTTATCAATACCATTTTGAATAGCTATTTCTGTATTTAGAGGTCCTTTAATCCTAATTGAGGTTTATAGAATAGGTGTTTAATCCTAAGAACCCTTCTGATTAAATGTCATAAGTTTTTATAACAGTTCAGGTAATATTGAGATTAAAGTTTCTTGGAGATGGGTAGCAGTTTCGAAATATTTAGTGAGTTGGAATCGTCCTATTTTCAAAATACGTTTTGATGATTAAAAACTAAAACGGAGTAAAACTTTGGCTGTATCAGATTTAACAATATTTTATCCAACTCAAACGAGTTTTGCCTTTGCTGATTGAAATTAAAGTGTTCAACTTTTTAAAGAAGGGCTACAAAATAACAAGTTTAATATTAAACACGTAAATGTATTATCCCGTTCTATATGCTGGTGCGGTGGAACTTCGGCAACTGGAGATGCCCCATCAAGTGAAGCTGGAACATTGACAAAAATATAATAATTTTTACTAAGGCTATTTTTTTTATCATTGATCGTAGTGTCACCTGATTCTATGTTTATTTTAGTTTGGTATATCACGGCTATTTAATTCATTGACAACTTACCACTTGCCTTTTAAATTAGAATTTTTAATAGGATCTTATAATAGTTCAATTTTGCTGACTTAATCCACTTTTTAAGTTTTGCAAAAACCAATTATATATGGATTGAAGATTTTCATTATCAGAAAATCTTTACAATCTGTTTCATAACCTATCTATATTTTCTATTGCAACACAAACACCATTAGTTAGTCCTGATTTTACTCAACTATTCTCTACTCCACTACAAAGTATAGAATCCACGGAATATCTTGAGCTATCGAAACAGTTAATTTAAAAATGTTTTGTGGTTAGTGGGGGGGGGGTGGAGGGTACGTCATACGCATGCGTGGCTTTGTACTAGTCTGACATGCATGGGGGCACCCGAGGTGCGACATGGACTACCTGAGGGTCATAATTGGACACTCGAGGTGCGACATGCAGCGAAAGAGAACCCAAAACTAACACTCGAGGTGCGACATGGCGCTTCGGCTAGCAGTGTGGCCGTGTTGGTCTGGCGGCTAATATTTGATATATTTACAGTGATAAAATTATCTGAAAACTACAGCCATACAATGAGACACTTGATTAACGATTGTTACCAATACAATTACTACCAATGTACGTGTATGAGAGGGTGGGTGGGTTAGGTTAGGTTAGGTTAGGTATATATAGGTAGGTCTATTTTTGTATATATACAGGGTGTTTCAAAAAGAATAATCCGATTTTGTAGGTTTATAATTTCAATACTAATAATAATATGGACATGAGGTTAATTTTATATTAAAGGATAACTAATAAAGTTTTTTTACATAGTTAAAATAAAGTTTTTTTTACATACCATTTTTTACAAGTTCCTTAGTTCAACCAATGTTGTTGGAAGGGGAGGGATATAAACAATGTCTTTCACAAATCCCCACAAAAAGAAGTCGCAAACAGTAAGGTCCGGTGACCTTGGAGGCCAGTGATGTAACGTGGAATCGTTAGGTCCAGTACGACCGATCCATCTTTGAGGAAGCCTACCATTTAAAAACTCTCTCACATGAAGATTCCAGTGTGGTGGGGCACCGTCCTGCTGGTACACGAAGTCATTGGAATCTGTTTCTAACTGAGGGAAGAGATAGTTTTCTAACATATCGAGATATGTCAATCCCGTAACAGTGTTCTCTTGAAAGAAAAAGGGACCGTACACTTTATTCCGTGAGATTGCACAGAAAACATTAAGTTTTGGGGAATCTCGCTCATGCTGTACGATGTGATGTGGTTGCTCGGTTCCCCATATTCTCACATTGTGACGGTTAACTTTTCCACTCAAATGGAAAGTTGCCTCGTCACTAAACACCATGCGTGTTACCAAATCATCGTCAACTGCCATCTGGCTTAGGATAAACTCACAAAACTGAACACGTTGTTGTTTATCACCTTCATGCAAAGCTTGTAGTAATTGAATCCTGTATGGTTTCAAATGTAAACGTCGGCGTAAAACACGCCATACTGATGTTGAAGGAATGTTAAGTTCCCTACCAGCACGGCGAGTGGATTTTTGCGGGCTACGGGCGAAACTGTCGCGGATGCGCTCCACGTCTTAATTGGACACACGTGGACGACCCGATGATTTTGCTTTACAGAGACAGCCTGTATCAGTAAATTGCTTATACCATCTTCTTATGCTCTGGGCTGTAGGAGGATCAGCACCATATGTGGTACGAAATTCACGTTGCACGGTAATCACAGACTAACATCTAGCAAACCGTACAACACAAAAAGCCTTCTGTTGTTTAGATGCCATTTTGTCAATAACTGAGCTGGGCGTTGACAGAAGCGCGCTACTGCTACCTAGCGGAAAACACTCGAAACTTGAGAGCTTCCTCTTACTGACAGTACATTGTTCTATCAAATCGGACTAATAAATGAATAGCAATAAATTTTTAAAATCGGATGATTCTTTTTGAAACGCCATGTATATAGACACAGAGAGAGCGCGTCTACAACCCCGCAACCCTTCGCCGGGCTACCTGAGGTGGCATGTCGCACCTCGAGTGCCAGTTTTGTGGCCCTTTGGGTCGCTGGGATTAACACAGGTAGTCCATGTCGCACCTCGAGTGCCACCACATGCATGTATTGGCTACCCCGGCTGATCAGCTGTTTGAAGAGTGGAGTGTTGCTGCCTTCTTTTTGTATCGAAAGCGTTTGTTATTGCAAAGTTTAGCTAATTTTGTTCATATTATTAGTTGTTGTATTTAATAACTTAGCCACAGATGTTATAATTTAAATAATAATTTAATTTTAAAAGATGTCTATCTTTAAGTAGATTCACTTGAATATTGTTCAAAAAGTTATTCACGAGAATGCATTTCTTATTATAAAATTAAAGTACGTACTGCATACGATCAAAACTTGTACAGTACTTATTTACTAACATAACCTACATTGTATAAATTCATTAGTGTTTATTTACTTATTTGATATTCCATATAATTTTATTTTCTCATTAAAGATTAGACTAAGAAAATAATGGCCTATAAGTATAACATGATAACACATTATAATGCCAAGTAACATGATTATAAATAAATATTAGCGAGTAATCAGATGGGAGTTGTGTTATAAAAAGGTAACTTGTGGGCGTGGTGAGTTAATGTTAACAGCAATGCTAGTAGCACGCAAAACGTTTCTTATTGGTAGAGATCCCCCTTCTTCCGACACTGACCCTGACGTAACCACAGCTCAAGATATCCCGTGGCTATTGTACATGCTATCTCTTAGAACTTTTGGCAGCACCTTGTAATGCCGTGATAAATATGAAGATGGGCAGGACCGATGACCATTTCCTTCTTTAAAGCTCTATTACGTATTTTGTAACGCACGTTCACTCCCCTTTCTTTCTTTGTCTTTAGAATCTGAATTAGAAGTAGTTAATACCATAAGACCCCTGACAAAGTACCAACCACTAGCATTACAACTAATCAATATAATAAATGATCTATACAACAACTTGATACATACAAGTTGTTAATATTGATCAAGAATGCAAGCCCAGGACTAATTTTATATGTCAAGGTATTTTGTAAGTCCAAAAGGCCTCCCTACGTATACAGGGTGTTGATAAAGTATGGAACCACCTTTATTTCTCTTAAATGGGTCCAGATAAATAATTGAGATTTAGTATAACCTTATTGAAATTTTTGTTCTATCTATTGATGCAGTTTTAACTGTTTTTTACCTAGAGGCCCGTGGAGGACTTCGGAAAAAGTTTGAATGAAAGGCTATGATGAGTTGCCCATAATTTTAAAGATTTTTTTCTGAATAAGACGCCATAAGTTTCAAGTCAAAAGAACCACCCTATCAGAAATGGCAATTGCTTAACCTCTCCTAGCAGTGATATTTGAGTGGACATTCGATATGTTGTAAAAGCCAGTTTTGTTCTAAGAATTATTTGTACCATTATGTCAATAATATCATTTTAAGATAATTTTCCATTTATTTAATCAAATACCTAATTTTACCAACATGTAAAATTCCCACTCAAATATCACTGCTAAGAAAGGATAACCAGTCGCTATTTCTGATAGAGTGTTTCTTTTGACTTGAAACTTGTGGTGTCTTATTCAGAAAAAAATAGGATTTAAAATGATGGGTAACTCATCACAGTCTTTCATTTAAACTTTTTACGAAGTCCAATACGGGTACTCCACTACAGATTGAAAAAATTACAAACCAATTCAAAAGATAGAAAGAAACTTTCTACAGCGTTATAATAAATCTCAATTATTTATCTTGATCTGTTTAAGGGAAATGAAGGGGGTTTCATACTTTTTAAATACCCTGTATAATGGTTTTATCATGAAATGAACCAAAACACTACTGACAACTGTTTGAAAATTCAATCAAACATGACACATTATAAGAGAACATTCCAACCATCCCAAATTGATAAAACAGTGGCGTTAGTGTTATATTTGACTAAATAAGTTGATAGGAATAATTCGTATGAGATACAAACTACGAGCCACCATATAAATTAGCCTCAACCTTTATAAGATTAAAGCCACAATCTAAATAAGATAGTAATAGTATATTAATTCAATCAGGTAATAAATAAAAAAGAGCTAAATTTGTAGATTGTTTCTTATATCTTACATTCTTAATTTAATGCGTGTTTGTGTACCAGAAATATCACGTGCTCACTGGTCTCTGAGCAAGATTACATTCCCTACTCAGAGCTACATTAGGGCGGCTTTGATCAGTGGCCGTCCATCTCTCTGAGTAATCACATGGCTACATGGACCTTTGATCGTCCTCATGTCCTTTGTGTACTAAATAAAATTATCATAATATATGTTAATATTTCTATTGTACTAAATTCATTAGAAAAATTAAATATTTATTTTATTAATACGATTGTCAAAATTCTATTTTGCTAAACCAATAATCCTATCACTAGCCAAGTATCAGTATCACACGTCAGAGAAAAGGGTCTCACGTACACTGATTTATGAAGAGAAATAGAATGAACTCTTAGAAGTTTTGAATTCTAAAAATGAAAAACCAAATCTGACTATAAGTTTGCTTTCCAAATGGGTACACGTTCAGTTTTCAGTGCAATAATAACCGTAAAAAATAATAATTATTCTTAAAACAATAATCTCAATTCAAAGAAAGGTAATTATGCACTTTCTTGCCACCTCTGAAAATACGATTTCATGTTAAAAGAGTGGTGAAAAATGAGTTTATATCTCTTGAAGAGTTTGATTTCATCCACGGAAAACTCTTTTTTTACCGAAAAATCGAAAAAATAGTTTTTTATCTAATAATGAAAAAACCAACTTTTTTAAAAACCATTATTTTTCGACAAATTTTTTTCCATTTCTCGTGTTTTTTATGCTGAACATAAATATATAACTGGTTTTGTAGTAAAATTATTTTTTCAGCTCGAAAAATGCACTTTTTACGATATAACAAACATAACCTAACTTATCCTAATTGTCTATTTTCTCAACAAAAATTCGTAATTTGCGTTAAATTCGAGCGTTTGGCCTCCGTGACGGCCTGCCGGCCGTCACTCCGGCGGGAATATAGGTGAATTCGGTTTTTGTGATAAATAGTTGTTGTATATAATGATCGCGTAATGGCCGCTAATCGCGATCTGCCACGATAGTAGTTTTTCCGTTATTTCTCGAGAAATATTTGTAATAGACCAAAATAGTTTTCAAATTTGTATTCAGCGCAAAAAAACACATCAAAATAAAAAAAAGATGATTAAAATACCATTTAAATGAACAGAAATATGACACAAAAAGTTCTGACATTGGTTTTTTCGAATTTTTCGGTAAAATACGTTATTTCCGCGGAATGAAAAGCATATCTTGTGAAAATACAGCCAATTCTAGACCCATTTCAAGCAAAATGTTCCAAATTTGTTTGGTGCAAGAAAGTGCATAATTACCCAAAGAAATATATACTATATGTCAAAATCCAACAAATCCTAAAACTAGCCCACCTATACACGTAAAGTGGTATTGGCCCACCTGTCCACCTATATAGTGGTAGTGGTGAACCACCCGCCCACCCATACACGTATAGTGGTAGTGGCTCACCTGTCCACCTATATGTACGGTAGTGGTGAACCACCCGCCCACCCATACACGTATAGTGGTAGTGGTGAACTACCCGCCCACCCATACACGTATAGTGGTATTGGCCCACCTGTCCACCTATATAGTGGTAGTGGTGAACTACCCGCCCACCCATACACGTATAGTGGTAGTGGTGAACTACCCGCCCACCCATACACGTATAGAGGTAGTGGCCCACCTGTCCACCTATATGTACGGTAGTGGTGAACCACCCGCCCACCCATACACGTAAAGTGGTATTGTCCCACCTGTCCACCTATATAGTGGTAGTGGTGAACCACCCGCCCACCCATACACGTATAGTGGTATTGATATATGTACGTTTTTGATTATTCATCCACCCACCCAAGTCTTAGAATCTAATAATTTAAGGTCTAATTGATATACAGGGTGTTCAGTAAAACCGCTTCAATAATTTGAGGTATTATTGTATACTTTAAAATACGCAAAAAACTTCATATGAAGGTATGTCCTAAAACCTTCAGTTTTCCGTCTTTCTGTCTTATGTGTTTTTACATAAAAATTCATAAATACGGATGTACTGAAGGTACAATTGTGAAACTTCATGATTGTACTGCCCTATAGTAGTTATATTTAAAAAATATACGTATAAAATAATATAATCTTCACTTGTTTCAAAATGGCGGACGTTTAATTTTTTCTCAAACTAAAATATCTCAAAACTGACTAAATTTACAAACAAAATACCAGAATAATTTTATTTAGTAAAGCTTATTATAATACTCACAGTGTTTGTTTCAACCATAACGGTTAAGAAATAGATGAGTTATGCTGCAAAACGTAAAACATTATTTTACAGCATTAACCAAGGGCTAGTGCGGTTTTAAGTATGTGTGTACTTTGAACAGCTGATTTCATGTCAATCTGCTATTTCATATGAACAGCTGTTTCTTTACGCTATTAATATTAGGTTTGGTTTCCATTGTTGGCATTATTCATTAGTAACAAAAAGAAGACTTTCAAGTACACGTTTTTTGTGATTGTTTTTGTAATTTTTTTTCTGTTTGTAATTTATTTGCTTATGAAATAGTTCTCTTTTATTACTTTCATAGTTTCCTTTTATTAACAACTAATGGCAGATAATGTAATGTACAACTTTACCAACTTAGAAATCTCAGACATGCATTTGATGTATGGCATGGCTCATTGTAGTAGTTCTCAAGTGAGAAGACTGTATCAGAAACGTTTTACAAATCGTGTTATACCTTGTCATATAACCTTTAGAAAAAATTAAACGTCTGCCATTTTGAAACGGGTGAAGATTTATTTTTTATGTATTTTTTTAATAGAATTACTATAGGGTAGTATAATCATAACGTTTCACAATTGTACCTTGAGTAAATCCAAATTTATGAATTTTTATTTAAAAAAACACATAAAGGCAGATAGACGGAACATTAAAAGGTTTTGGACACACCTTCATATGAAGTTGTTTGCTCATTTTAATGTGTACAATAAAATCTCATATTATTGAAACAGTTTTACTGAACACCCTATATATTTGCAATATAACCTTTGTTATAAAATGAGCTATATAACCGTAAGATAATTTTACGGAAATATAAGTGGCCTCTTCTTTGATCGTTATACAGATTGTATTAAAATCGGCCTCCTCGTTATAAAAGCGAAGTTTTGAGATCGAATATCACAGGGTAAATTGGTTTGCCACAGGCTGCTCTGATACGGTTATATGTTGTCTGCCATCTCTAAGCCACAGGACGTAACCTCTTGCACCTATTGGTCGGCTCATTGCAGCAGGCACACCCTGCTTGTATTTAAGTTTACAATTCTACGTATTATATATTAGAAAATAGTGAAAAATATTATGTTAAATCTTAATGTGGTTGAAAATGTCTGATTGAAAAAATAACTGTCAAGGATTAACGATTATTGTGAAGAGTTCATACTCTGTTAAAATTGTTGTTCAAGGATTGTTCAAGTAATTTGTAAAGTGTAGGCCTATATTATTTGATAAGTAAATATCGAGTTATAAAACTTCTTTGTAAAATGAGTGGCCAAATTCTAGAAAAAAAAAATATATACATGAATTCGGATTTGTAGAGCAAAGTTGATTAAATATTGTTTACCAACCACAAACTATTGTTGAACATTGAATTAATGTGTCATCCGGATGTTTGCGTATACCTACTCACCCTACGACCACAAATTAACGTCCCTCTAGGTAGATCAAATGTAAGGCGTTTACTACAAAGTAGGAATGATACTGGGTAGAATGTTAGATATTTTGTATCTTTTTCTACCATTACCATTGATGTTATAAACTCAGATATATTTATCATCCAATGCTAAATGTTGTGCCTCAAATTATGAACTATTTTTAGGCCCCATTGTGGAGCACTAGTGTAGTCCATATAAATTTAATACAGTTTAAACCAGCTGTGGTTGCATATCCCATTAGCTAACAAAATTAGTGGAACAAATATTCCTATTACATGAGATTTCAATTTTTAAGTAAAAATAAAACCTAGACACTCAAAGAACATACACAATTATTACAATCCCGTATATGCTGTATACACTTCAGATAGGTCCATAGTAAAATGCTGTCTATAGTCTGGAAGACGTAATATCGTTTATTACAATCACTAAACAACAAAGACCATTAGGAATTTCAGCTTCCTCATCACCTCAGAGAATTAGTTTAAACAACCCTTACTTTTTAGGATTTACACCAAATGATGAATAATAATGTATTGTATTTCGTGACATTATCGCTAGAATTCATAATTTGTACGATATCATCAAACTGTTATTACATATCTTGTATAATTGAAATACGTTTATATAGACTGTAAAAGTATTGTCTATGATCTTAATGTATTGAACTAAGTCTATATCAAACTGTTATTACATCTTGTATAGTTGAAATACGTTTATATAGACTGTAAAAGTATTGTCTGTGATCTAAATGTATTGAACTAAGTCTATATCAAACTGTTATTACATATCTTGTATAATTGAAATACGTTTATATAGACTGTAAAAGTATTGTCTATGATCTAAATGTATTGAACTAAGTCTATATCAAACTGTTATTACATATCTTGTATAATTGAAATACGTTTATATAGACTGTAAAAGTATTGTCTATGATCTAAATGTATTGAACTAAGTCTATATCAAACTGTTATTACATATCTTGTATAATTGAAATACGTTTATATAGACTGTAAAAGTATTGTCAATGATCTTAATGTATTGAACTAAGTCTATATCAAACTGTTATTACATATCTTGTATAATTGAAATACGTTTATATAGACTGTAAAAGTATTGTCTATGATCTTAATGTATTTAACTAAGTCTATATCAAACTGTTATTACATATCTTGTATAATTGAAATACGTTTATATAGACTGTAAAAGTATTGTCTATGATCTTAATGTATTGAACTAAGTCTATATCAAACTGTTATTACATATCTTGTATAATTGAAATACGTTTATATAGACTGTAAAAGTATTGTCTATGATCTTAATGTATTGAACTAAGTCTATATCAAACTGTTATTACATATCTTGTATAATTGAAATACGTTTATATAGACTGTAAAAGTATTGTCCATGATCTTAATGTATTGAACTAAGTCTATATCAAACTGTTATTACTTATCTTGTACAATTGAAATACGTTTATATAGACTGTAAAAGTATTGTCTATGATCTAAATGTATTGAACTAAGTCTATATCAAACTGTTATTACATATCTTGTATAATTGAAATACGTTTATATAGACTGTAAAAGTATTGTCCATGATCTTAATGTATTGAACTAAGTCTATATCAAACTGTTATTACATATCTTGTATAATTGAAATACGTTTATATAGACTGTAAAAGTATTGTCTATGATCTTAATGTATTGAACTAAGTCTATATCAAACTGTTATTACATATCTTGTATAATTGAAATACGTTTATATAGACTGTAAAAGTATTGTCTATGATCTAAATGTATTGAACTAAGTCTATATCCAAAAATATATCTTTCAAATATAGTTCATAACTAAATACCTAATTTTCTTAGCATTTTTTTATATATATAAAGAGTGCCTACAAAAATTGTTGGATCTTTTCCGTTAATTCACTACCACTTGATAAATATTCTATTTCTCTAAAAACTGTTCCCCAATCATTTAAGTTCAATGAGGTATTCCTTATTCGATTTAATGGTTAGGTGTAAGAGAGGACCCTATAGTCCTAACCTCGCCATTTGTATAAGAAAAAAAATACAATAAAGACATTTTTCATTTGATTCGCTAGGAATACGATATCGCTGACCTTATCGCTTTCCAAGAACTTACACACGGAGAGCGCATTCGGCGGTAAGACAATCATTGGATTTACCAGTTTGTGATCAACTTTAGTAGCTCCCTAACCTAACCTGACCTTACTCAACCTAACCGTAATTACGATAAAAATGTACGTAATTACGATGAAATGGTAATAATTTCATTTTCCGTCAATTCACTACTACTTCTTTTTCCATTACTTCACTACCAGTAGACTACTTTTTTTATCGTAATTACGGTTACGTTGAGTAAGGCCAGGTTTTGTTAGGTTAGGTAGCTACTAAAGTTGATCACAAACTGGTAAATCCAATGATTGACTTACCGCCGAATGCGCTCTCCGTGTGTAAGTTCTTGGAAAGCGATAAGGTCAGCGATATCGGATTCCTAGCGATATCGATTATACATACATAATAATGTATGTATAAATATGTATTGGATATAAATGACATACATAAATGTTTATGTAACATGCGTATAGTACAAGTCTATACAATACAAAAACACAGCACTACATTATTTGCATACGCTAGGAAAATAAATTTAAAATGCCCTGTGTATACCAACAAAAAAAGTAAAATTAAAAAAAATCATGTCACAGAAGTAGTCTCCTTAGACTAGTTGACTCACTCGTGTTAAAGTTAACTCGCAGTCCAAAGTTTGTGTACATGGTTTTTGCCACTTCACTACTTCGAATTGCTCTGAAACGTATGTTCTTTTTATTTTCGTCAAATTAATTTTTAAACACTAATAACAACATTAAGTTTTAAACCAATAAAATGTGTGTCAACGATACAGGGTTTCCCCTATGCACAGTGGTTCAATAATGGCGAAGATAACTTCCCATAAATAAAAGTAATAAACAATATTTTTTTAAAGTCATTCATTAAGTTTAAGTTAAGTTGGCAGAACTCAATAAATTGTCATAAATGTTTCGGCTTCTCTTGTACTAGTTGTAGTGGTACTGAATCCAGTCATATTTAAGTAAACAACTATTGTTTTTAATGACATCAAAAATTCAGTACGTGACATGTCATTGTTAACTTTGATGCTTAGTGTAGCTTTGACCTTCTCTACTACTCTACTGACAGTAATTTCCAATCGGGTGTCCAGACATTTTTCATGTGCGAAAAAATTGCTCAACTGGTGCCGAAGTACCGGATAGAGAAGAGAAAACTCCAACACTCTTTCAAAATGTTCACACTTATTTAGCTTGAAACTGAGGGGAGGGGGTGTTTGGTAGTATAATAGTGCAGTCTGTGAGTCATCAGACAACACACAACCTCTCATGATTGACGATTGCCCAAAGTACTAGTAATATATGTTGGTCTTCTTTACAATTTAATTACTAAAAATATATTTTCAATACTAACAAAATGAAAAATACGAACATCTACCCGGATTTTTCTTTGTACGGTACGGACGAGGACACTGAATGTAAGATACAAACCGTCCGTACAAAATACGGACATATGGCAACCCTAGTTTTGGGAAATGTAATTATGTGTAGTTAAAATACAATACAAATTGATACTTTTTTTTAAACAAAATGTTTATTTCACACACTGGAGAGGAATTCGGACTTACAACTATCTAGCATCTTTCTAGACTAGACATCTATGAGACCTATCATGAGACCATTGTGTCACAACACCAATCTAGTGTCCCACTCACAATGATACATTCACCCTCTGCCCCACTCGTCCAACCTAACTAGACTTCAGGGAAATACTACCTAATCTACACGAACATTCGAGATTGCAGGGTATTGTGATAGTGTGGTTTTTAATTATTAAATTAACACCCCTCACACAAAATGCATGTAATGAAATTTACACCGTTCTCAACAGAGAACTGTGTTTACTAATTATATGCGGGCGAGCGAATAATTAATTTAAAACGCCAGAATCGAAACTACTCCATTAGGTAATGGATGGAGTCAAACAGGTGGAGTTACGGTTGACATTTGCAGTTGGTATTTATCGAGAGTTTGTCGTCCCTCCCCTTCCCCTCAGCTCTCCACCCACCTGCAGTCCTGTAACTGCACAACTCTCAGCCCTTATAACTAAACCTACAGGATCAATAATAATTGTCAATGTTAAACATCTTGACAAAGAATATCCATAAGTGAATTGTGACGTAGATGAATGAGTGTAGTCAATGTTAATAACTAAGGTCACCGGTTCCTCGGGGAGAGAGAGAGAGAGAGAGAGAGAGAGAGAGAGAGAGAGAGAGAGAGAGAGAGAGAGAGAGAGAGAGAGAGAGAGAGAGAGAGAGAGGCAGAGAGAGCAGAGAGAGAGCAGAGAGAGAGAGAGAGAGAGAGAGAGAGAGAGAGAGAGAGAGAGAGAGAGAGAGAGAGAGAGAGAGAGAGAGAGAGAGAGAGAGAGAGAGAGAGAGAGAGAGAGAGAGAGAGAGAGAGAGAGAGAGAGAGAGAGAGAGAGAGAGAGAGAGAGAGAGAGAGAGAGAGAGAGAGAGAGAGAGAGAGAGAGAGAGAGAGAGAGAGAGAGAGAGAGAGAGAGAGAGAGAGAGAGAGAGAGAGAGAGAGAGAGAGACCAACTAAGATAAGAGGCCAATAGCTAGGCCAACTAAGATATAGATTTACGTAGAATCTGAAGCACACGTAGTGTTAGTCTGATTTTCGAGGCCAACTAAGATAAGAGGCCAATAGCTAGGCCAACTAAGATATAGATTTACGTAGAATCTGAAGCACACGTAGTGTTAGTCTGATTTTCAGCTAACTGAACTGACAAGCCTGACACTCAACTTTCTTCCCAACAAAAAATCTTAAACTCGACTACTTGTTAATTTTTCTAACAAGAACTCTAGGCTTTTCTAGTAGTGTTCTTGTCAATGCAAACCATTGAACGGACGCCGTGGTATTGGTTGTATGCCGTTGTTTGAAGACCGATCATAGAACCTACGACCTCCTCAAAACACTTGTTGTCCAAGTAACTGAGTACAGCACTGCGCCACTAATGCCGACATAAGTTCTTACTATAACACATAAACCAGAATTAAATTTTACAAATAGGTTTCTCAAATTGTAGTAAGCAAGTGTATGGATGATTTTCTCATGTATGAAACCGCTTATACACTATTCAATGAACTAGAGGTGCTGTATTTTTTAATGTGGACCGTGTGTCGTTTGACATAAAACTAGGCTCTTGACATTATTTATATTAATAATACTTTAAACACAGCCTTTGAATGTCTTTTTAGCAAATACGAAAAATTGACCAGTCAAATTTGTTGGGTCTCCAATATACATCGCTTTAGCTGCACGAGTATTGGTGGGCGGGTGGTTCATTACTACTACACGTGTATTTCTTTACCCCTACACGAGTATGGGTCTTTGCTACTCCTGCACTAGTATGGGTAGGCTGGTGTGACTTTAGTCCTCCTGCACGAGTATGGGTGGGCGGGAGTAACTTTACTCCTGCACGAGTATGGGTGGGCGGGTGTGACTTTACTACTCCTGCACTAGTAAAAGTGAGCGGGTTGTTATTTACCACTGCACGAGTATGGGTAGGCGGTTGGGTCATACCAAGGCCGCACTAGATATACGGGCCGTGGTGTAGTATCTGTGACGTCACACTAGTGGATGGACGAACTGCATGCGGAACGCTCATTGCGCGTTTGGTTTTTCCTCAAAATCAAATAAATATAACCACCAGAATGCCCAAAACAACTCTTCTCATTAATAATACACTTCAGCTCATACAGAGTATTGTAAAATATTTTAATTAATAAGGAAGAACAAAAAAGACAGTTACTGAATAAAGATACAGTGTGTTCAATAAATTTGTAGTACTTTAATCTTGAACAATACAATTTAAAAAGAACTTTATATAATTTTCAGCTCGAACTTGAAATCTGATATATTTCAGAATATATTCATGATATCATTTAGTTAACAGTGCTTATGAACTAAAAAATATAAAATATAGACAATAATTAGTATAATGAAGTTTTAATTCTAATGAATAAACTTAAATGTAAACAGTTTTTATACTTCAAATACAAATAAACTCGAAATTAAATTACAATAATAATCAATTATAACAATAACATAGTGAATGGAATTAAGGAAGGTTTTTTTTTAATTATTGCCAGGTATGGAGGATTAGAGGTTATTGCAGACATTTGCCTCAATATCAAGATACAATCTTGAATCTAAAAAATGTAAATGTAAGACAATAAATGGTATAAGGAAAATCGAATGGAAAACCTAAACGTGAACAGTTTTATATTCCTACTTTATATTTCAATGAACAGAATTGGAAAAAGTGTAGCCTACAATATAAATTCTAAACTTCTGATATCATAAACAATATAAATTTTAAGCAAGGAACAACATTAAATTACAACAATCTTGTTTTAAATAACAACAACATAGTGCAAGATATGGAGGTGGTATTTTGTAAGAAAACTCATAGCTGATATAGTTTGTCAAGCTTCCGCTTTTTGTTGGATTTTCCGGTCAACTTTTCTTTTGAAGACTTACAATAATTATTTAAAAGAATATTACTAACAATCTTGACACATTTCCTTATGTAAATAAAAAAGAAGTGTTAAAAAACTACAGTCATGTTAGGTTTTTAAAAAACTGTGCGGATGTTGTGTGGGGGAGATAACTGAGTATCAGACTTGTCAATTAGCTGAAAATCAGACCAGCACTACGGGGTTCGGATTCCACATAAAGCTGTAGGTCCCTTAGTTGCCCTGGCTGTTGGGCTATTAATAAATTGCCCTTTCTGAGGAACAGTTGAACTCAGATAGTAACCAGACTACACTAATCCACAATCATCCTACACTCATATAACCATTCATATTCGCCTTAAAATACCAACAACGTTGTGTCGGCGTCTCATATGTAAGAATAAGAATAAAAAAGTCTGGAATATTGTCTTTTAAAAATAACGACATAAATAATGGATAAAATCGTCCCGTCAAGCCGAAGAACGGAATCTTCTCTTAAAATGAATCTGTCATCGAAGTGTTTAATAAAAATTCTAGAGTTTTTACTTGGCTTGGTCACTTCTGTGTATTGCCCTTAACCAAGTACCAGCGTTTGTTTGATCTCTTGGAATATTAAATACAGGAACGTACACAGCATCGCCTGGATCAGGGGTCGGCAACTATATTTGGGTGGGGTCCAGACATATTTAAAAATAAGTTTGGGGAGGTCCAGGAAAAACTAGGCTAAACTTCGTTATACGCCTCCATCAAATTAATCAAATCAGATTAACGCTCAAATCAATACTATTGATTATTGAATATCTAAGTTTGGGTTTTGACTATCATAGATAAATAATAATAATGTTAATAGAAGAGTAACAAATTAAATAACAACAAATAAAAATATTCAAAACATTGTAATATCTGATTGTAAAAATGAACTAAAAACCTAACATAACCTAAATAAGCAGCTCTACTAGATTTACCTCTTTCAGAGTGTCACTAAGTTTCCCACATAGAGCTACCTGGTTTGTTATGCATTGCTAAGATAGTAGTTACGCATTCTTTTCTTTGATTCGCTTTGTAAGTTTCCTTTCTTTGCCGACCATAGCCGGAGCCCCATCAGTTGGCAGAGACACCATTTTATCGTAACTAATGTTTGATTTGTCATAAAGTCATCAACAGTCAGTCTGGAATAAATTTTCCCTAAGAGTCTGGCCTGACTACAAGCAATTCTTCCATTAATATTTTATTTTCAATATCATAAAACCTCAACAAAATAGACATTTGTTCGTCGTCAACAATATAACATGATTCATCAAGTGCTGTGGCGTAGCAAGGCGCCTTTTGTAGAAGTTCTAGCAAACTCCTTTTATTGTCTCCAGCCAATATTTCGGTTCTTCTTGTATTGCTTTTAGCCGACGATGGAATACCTTGAAATGCGCCAAAACGTCCTTTTTATCTTCAAAAAGTGCTGCGACCACTCCTATCATATATTCTTTTACTATCTAAGAGTCAGAAAATGGCTTCTGGTGTTTATTGAGCGTCCAACATACATGAAAAGCTGCGTCTGCAGATTTTCCTAGCTCGCTTATACTTCGAACTAGTATGGATGTAACATTCTTCAAGCTCGTTTCTTGCTGGATATATAATTTAATGTTATAAGATGTAACAAACACTCCAGTAAATAGTTTTTTAATTTTGTTAAGCCTTTCGGTAACAAAGTTACCATCTTCAGACATACAAAGGTAAAAAAGTCTGTGTGTCTGAAAAAGGCCTAACGAAATTTAAAAATTATTTACTGGAGTGTTTGTTTCATCTTATAACATTAAGTAGTATAAGATGTGCTTTTTTTGTAAAAAGCTAGATGTTACTTGAAACTTTCTTGGCGAGTTTCACTTCCCAGACGAAAATTTGGATGAAACTGCTAATGGGTCGTTTCACGCCTTTTTAAATTCGTACTTTTAATAAGAGCGACAGTTTTATTGCATATTAGGCAAACTGGAACAGCGCTAGGTATATCAAGAAGCGTAAAACAATACTGTTTAGGTCATTCAGTCAAAACATTTATATTTTCACTATCAACTTTACGCTTTTTATGATCCATATCGATAAAAAATAAAAATCAGGAGCAGCGACAATAATTACTAAATAGTTTGATGTACAGTACTAATGAGGCTGGGCAAGCTAAGCTGCGGTGGTGTTGCCAACTCGACGGTGACAATCAAACTTAGGAAAAGGCTTTTTAAAATTATATTCATAATTTATGTGATTGAGATATTAAAATATTTTTAGCGGTCCAGTCTTTGACCTTCCGCGGTCCGGACATGGACCGCGGTCCCCAGTTGCCGACCGCTGGCCTAGATTATTACAGTTACTGTAACAACCGGGAAGGCAGCAAGCGTACGGAATAGTTTATTAATTATCATCATGTTATAAACAATCAAATACTGGAGAACAAGTACCGGAAAGGAGTATAACATAAGCCACGTCACACACCATTGTAGGTTATGGCAACACGTACAAGGAATAAGATTGACAACCGACTTCCCGCCTTATGTTTGGCGTGGTTGACAGGCAGCACGCTTACAGGCTGACTCAAGTACCAACTACTGTAGTGACGTAGCGGCACGCGGCGAGAGCTGCAGCACGGCCTGTATATCTAGTTCGGTCTTGGTCATACCCACTGCACTAGTATGGGTAGGTGGATGGTCTTTACCCTTCCTGAACGAGTATGGGTGAGTGGGTCGGTCCTAACCACTGGGTCATACCCACTGCACTAGTATTGGGGGCTGGTGGTCTGTACTCCTCCTGCACGAGTATTGATGGGCGGGTGTGTCTTTACCCCTGCACGAGTATGGGTGGGCGGGTGGGTCTGTACTCCTCCTGCACGAGTATTGGTAGGCGGGTGTGTCTGTACTCCTCCTGCAAGAGTATTGGTGGGTTGGTGGTCTGTACTCTTCGTGCACGAGTATTGATGGGCGGGTGTGTCTTTACTCCTGCACGAGTATGGGTGGGCGGATGTGTCTGTACTCCTCCTGCACCAGTATTGATGGGCGGGTGTGTCTTTACTCCTGCACGAGTATGGGTGGGCGGGTGGGTCTGTACTCATCCTGCACGAGTATTGGTAGGCGGGTGTGTCTGTACTCCTCCTGCACGAGTATTGGTGGGCTGGTGTTCTGTACTCTTCGTGCACGAGTATTGATGGGCGGGTGTGTCTGTACTCCTCCTGCACGATTATTGATGGGTGGGTGTGTCTGTACTCCTCCTGCACGAGTATTGATGGGCGGGTTTCTCTGTACTCCTCCTGCACGAGTATTGGTGGGTTGGTGGTCTGTACTCTTCGTGCACGAGTATTGATGGGCGGGTGTGTCTTTACTCCTGCACGAGTATGGGTGGGCGGATGTGTCTGTACTCCTCCTGCACCAATATTGATGGGCGGGTGTGTCTTTACTCCTGCACGAGTATGGGTGGGCGGGTGGGTCCGTACTCATCCTGCACGAGTATTGGTAGGCGGGTGTGTCTGTACTCCTCCTGCACGAGTATTGGTAGGCTGGTGTTCTGTACTCTTCGTGCACGAGTATTGATGGGCGGGTGTGTCTGTACTCCTCCTGCACGATTATTGATGGGTGGGTGTGTCTGTACTCCTCCTGCACGAGTATTGATGGGCGGGTGACTCTGTACTCCTCCTGCACGAGTATTGATGGGTGGGTGTGTCTGTACTCCTCCTGCACGAGTATTGATGGGCGGGTGTGTCTGTACTCCTCCTGCACGAGTATTGATGGGCGGGTGTGTCTGTACTCCTCCTGCACGAGTATGGGTGTGCGGGTGTGTCTGTACTCCTCCTGCACGAGTATGGGTGTGCGGGTGTGTCTGTACACCTCCTGCACGAGTACTGATGGGCGGGTGTGTCTGTACTCCTCCTGCACGAGTATTGATGGGTGGGTGTGTCTGTACTCCTCCTGCACGAGTATGGGTGTGCGGGTGTGTCATTAGGCCCTACTATTGTACACCTGTAAATAATTGGAGGTAATTACTGCCATGACAACAGCAAATATAGTGAATTCTCTCCATATTGTCCAAGCTATTGTACTTAACAATTACCTCATATCTATTTTTTTTTTTTTTTTTTTTTTTTTTTGAAGTTATACTTCTTTGCGCCCGTTAGACACTTTGGGATGGGATGTTGGTCGAGAAACCGCGTCACGCTGATTTTTTTTTTAAGGAAAGGCCGATCTCCTCCTTAACCTTACTCTGACCATTTCCCATAGACCATTGATCTGTGCGAAGAACTTAATCAGACAGAGTAAGGGGGCGAACCTGTACAGTACAAGGTGAATATTACTGATAAATCTTCCAGTCTAGGCCGGATTCGAACCAGCGCTATCTCTAACCCAAGCTCAAAGTCCTGACGCCTTAGACCACTCGGCCACCGGCTCGCCCTTTGTTTATTTATGTTTTGTAAGTGTCATTTTTGTTTATAAACCTGTAGATTCCTAGATTTCACAGTGTCCTACTTAAGTGGATTGGCTTTTTATTAGATTATTGCTTATTATACCTAATTTAATTTTGTTTGTTGCTATGCTTGGCCTTGTTCAATTATGAAAGTATATTTGACGATTTTTATATAAAATGTTTGTTTCATGTAAAACATCTAAATACTGAATTAATCATATGGTGACATGAAAATGTTTTAGTGCAGGTTGACATAAATCATAAATATCATATCGTAAATTTAAATGAATGGGGTGCATGATGTAACAACTCACCATTAACCTCATTCAGTCTTTAGAGAGTAAAAAGGACATAAAACCATAAAGACGTATTGAGTGGAATGGGAATCCTCGAATGAAGTTGGAAAACGTGTTTAGAGTTACAAGCAGAAAAGAAATCAACCTGGGGATGAGAGAGTTCTGACAAGACTGATGAAAGGGGTGGGACATGCGCCCCACCACTGGGTGGGCGGTGGGGGAATGTTTTATTTACAAGCCACCCTGCGGCACGGAGCATATTGTTGGGAAACACACTGCAACAATTCCGTACTGGATTTAATAACTTATGAAGTTATAAGCTTTCAACCCTTTTCTGTAACATTATCCAACACTTTCCTGATGGCAGTATTTAAAGACTAACACTTCCTGCACGGGAATGTAAATACTGTACAAACAAATGATTGGTGCAAATCAGAATGTTTTTATTTGAGTTTCTCTGTCGTTTTAAGTTGGCTTGTTTATATTGAATTGATACATCAGTAATATTTTAAGTACGTAGTTTATACCCAACCGAAAGAAAGAAGGAGCAGCCAGCAGCCATTGATTGAGACTAGATAATACTAAAAGTCTTACAAGGTTTTGATCGTTAAACGCTAATAAAATGTGATACTTTGAGTTGTTAAATAAATATAATCCGGATTGATTATTTTGAGATGTTCTAAATCAGAGCTTGATGATGTTTGAAATAATGAAGTTGTATTTAAAAAATCACCAAAGTTCATAATATTCATAAGAATTTTATAATAGTGGGTCATAAGATATTTAAAAGATATTCCTTCAAATAAGTCGTATAGTTTTAATATTTAGTAAAACATTGTAAATATGCTACTCGTACATGATTGGTGTATGTGAGAGGGTGGTAGTAATACTATGCATGTACGTCTAGCACAGCATATTGGTGTATGTGAGAGGGTGGTAGTAATACTATGCATGTACGTCTAGCACAGCATATTGGTGTATGTGAGAGGGGGGTAGAATTACTATGCATGTACGTCTAGCACAGCATATTGTGGTGATGTAATACAAAATACAATTTGTCGGACTGGGCAATAGTAAATTTATTAATTTATTCTTAAGACGCCAATCGTCAATATTTGGGCGAATATGGATTTTGAATGAGTCAGATGAGTGTCGATGAGTGAATGTAAAGTACTGAACAATTCAGTTATGACAATGAGGCAGTTTCGTGGTTGTTGTTAAGGTTTACAGTACAGTGCTGAACAATTCAGTTATGACTATGAGGCAGTTTCGTGGTTGATGTTAAGTTTTACAGTACAGTGCTGAACAATTCAGTTATGACAATGAGGCAGTTTCGTGGTTGTTGTTAAGGTTTACAGTACAGTGCTGAACAATTCAGTTATGACAATGAGGCAGTTTCGTGGTTGATGTTAAGTTTTACAGTACAGTGCTGAACAATTCAGTTATGACAATGAGGCAGTTTCGTGGTTGTTGTTGAGGTTTACAGTACAGTGCGGAACAATTCAGTTATGACAATGAGGCAGTTTCGTGGTTGATGTTAAGTTTTACAGTACAGTGCGCAAGAATACAGTTATGACAATGAGGCAGTTTCGTGGTTGTTGTTGAGGTTTACAGTACAGTGTGGAACAATTCAGTTATGACAATGAGGCAGTTTCGTGGTTGATGTTAAGTTTTACAGTACAGTGCTGAACAATTCAGTTATGACAATGAGGCAGTTTCGTGGTTGATGCTAAGTTTTACAGTACAGTGCTGAACAATTCAGTTATGACAATGAGGCAGTTTCGTGGTTGATGTTAAGTTTTACAGTACAGTGCGGAACAATTCAGTTATGACAATGAGGCAGTTTCGTGGTTGATGTTAAGTTTTACAGTACAGTGCGGAAGAATACAGTTATGACAATGAGGCAGTTTCGTGGTTGTTGTTGTTGAGGTTTACAGTACAGTGCGGAACAATTCAGTTATGACAATGAGGCAGTTTCGTGGTTGATGTTAAGTTTTACAGTACAGTGCGGAAGAATACAGTTATGACAATGAGGCAGTTTCGTGGTTGTTGTTGAGGTTTACAGTACAGTGCGGAACAATTCAGTTATGACAATGAGGCAGTTTCGTGGTTGATGTTAAGTTTTACAGTACAGTGCTGAACAATTCAGTTATGACAATGAGGCAGTTTCGTGGTTGATGCTAAGTTTTACAGTACAGTGCTGAACAATTCAGTTATGACGATGAGGCAGTTTCGTGGTTGATGTTAAGTTTTACAGTACAGTGCGGAAGAATACAGTTATGACAATGAGACCGTTTCGTGGTTGATGTTAAGTTTTACAGTACAGTGCGGAACAATTCAGTTATGATTATGAAACTATTTCGTGTCACGAACATATTTAATGAAATCCCTTTATTTCAGAACATGTCTTAATTGCTGCTATTTATTGTGTCAACAGACGAATGACAAAAAATCCTTGTTATACTGTGCCAAGGCTGTAACAATTTATCGTGCCAATGACAAAGCGTTTTAATAAAGTTGAGATTTCTGTCATTAGGAACGAAAAAAGGTATACTTTCTATTTTTTCATACACACACATATTCCTACAAAAATACATTTATACCTACATACGTATTTGCATCACTTCATATAATAAATCATCACACTATAAAGAATAAATTAGAAATAAAAATAGAAATTAAATTATATCCGACTGTATTCAGTATCCTTAAAAATGTATAATTTTATATTTACTACAGCAAACATATGTATAGTTATATTCATACACTGCATACAGAATTATATAATGCATAAGTTTTGTTATATCATATATGTAAAATTGAGTTGTCGGAAAATGGCCTACGTTTTATATTTGCGCATACAGAGATTTCAGCAGCGTAGGAGTGTCGTTCCACAACTCGTCATGGGCGTGACTAACTTCCAGCATCAAATATCAACTTCCGTAGCAGTGTATAGTTGGAAAATATTACTGTAATAAGTTTTTGTTTTCACTACACTACTATGAGTTCAGCTGTTTTCGTTATGTGTTTACAACCTGCGAAACATCATATTTTCAACAGCTGTCTATTGTTTACTACCGAAAGTAACATTGTTTACAACCGAAAATTTTCCACAGTCAACAACACCTGTTTTTATTCCGTAGTGTAGTGAAAAGTATCGTTCAAAACTCGAGTGAAAGTGTTTTGTATGTTCTCGACCATTTGAAGTGCTCTACAAGTCTCGCACTTCAAACATATGGTCTCGAACATTCAAAACTCCACTTTCCACTCTTGTTATGAAATATACTATTGTTTTCTATTTATTGTTTACATTATTAATCATGGTGTCATTGGTATTGTTAATTAATTGTTATTTGAATGGTAAACAATGATTTAATTTAATCATTCTAAGCCTTATTCGTTAGTGCTACTAATGATGTTGGCGATGCATGATGCTATGCTGCCAACCCGCGGTCTATCGTATTCTTACTTGTTATGAACAACATTAAATGCAATAACATAGTGGTGGAAGAGTAGTTTTTTATCTAACTTCTACCGCTCAGTGCATCTCTCTCGTATAGGTGCTTTTAGTAGGTCACTTTCTAAGCGGCCTATCTATAAAATAGTAGGAAGCTGAAATAAAATTTGAATAATCGCAAAGAAAATATAGGTCATCGTAGGCAGTAGCCTTTTTTTATATTATGATTGAGAATTCATGGTGAAAAGAACATGCAGGCCTAAAGGGAGAGAATAGAGTTCACTTATTGCAATTTAAAGAACAAACATTGATTTTTGTTTTTTAAGCAATAGAAGCGTTGGAAATGTTCAATGAATATGATAATCATATATTTAGTACATTACTTAAGACACATCTAATTTTCAGTAAAGCGTTATGTAATAGAATTTAAATCATGTTTGATACTTTCTTTTATATTAAACTTTGTACTATTATAACTTAATGCAGCGTAGTTCACTGTTAAATAAGTAAGCTTTCCTTCAGAAACGTTTCATTGCAAAAAATGTTTATGTCCATAATAAAAACAAGATTACAGCGAGAACTGAACCCTGTGGGACTCCTTGATGCTTAACTCCTGTTAGATTAAAATCATTTCCTACTTCTTCACTCTATTTCGTATTCAAAAATAAGGTTTTAATTATAATGTACACAGCTATTGATTAAATTTGTTTGAGAAACTGAATGAATTTTTTAAAATCAAGAAATAAGCAAGTTTCACCATTTACACGTAAACCATTAAATTTATGTTTATCGTACATAATGCTTTATAAGGCATTTAAAACTTTATTAATTCAAGAAATTTCATTAATTTTCTTCCTGACCTTTTTAAACATTATTGCAAACGTGGACTATAATGCCATTGGGAGAAAAGTACTACAACTGGATTTATGAACGCTTTTAGGGAATAATATAACTACCACAGTCTTCAGAGCCGCAGGAAAATTGTCAGTATCATAGCTAATAGTCTACAACTGCTTTGATTAAGGACAAATTTGTTTCAATATACACAGATTGTATCCTAATCATGGCCCTAATTCATGTGGCAAAATTTGACCAACAAATATAGATTTAAAACTATGTTTACCAATAACAATACTCCTACATTACGATATTTAAAATTACTTGGTTTTTTTCATTTAAGTCAAGATTGTCAACCATATTAAAAAGGAAACACTTACTAACGTTTTTACAAAACATGTATAGGCTCTGTGACTGATTTACCATTTATTTACTGAGATATAAAATGTTATTAACTTTTTTAGCTAACTCACTTATTTTCCGTATTTCCTTTGAATCCTTGTTACTATTTCAATTTTTCCATTATATGACTGTTTCCTAATCTTAATGGACCGGTAATCTTAATATGTCTTAACTCTTCACAAAACTATCTTAGTTCCAAATTTTCAGAATGTCATTTAATGGTTACAACCAAATTGTATTCCTTACTCTTTTCTTCATACTCGAAAAGTTATTAATAAAAAAAAAGTATTTTCCAGTGAATAATTTTGTCGCAGTCCAACCTCCGACCCTCTGCCTGGTGTTGATTTTGGGAATACTTGCAATTCCGTCGACTATCAGAAGATCGGTTTTCGTCGATCTACCCGTCTCCTAACCATTGTATAATTTGAATAATTGTGGCTGTTAACTCTCCTTGTTAACCTCATATTGCTGTTAACAATGCTGTTAACCTCATATTGCTGTTAACAATGCTGTTAACCTCATATTGCTGTTAACAATGCTGTTAACCTCATATTGCTGTTAACCTCATATTGCTGTTAACAATGCAGTTAACCTCATATTGCTGTTAACTCTCCTTGTTAACCTCATATTGCTATTAACAATGCTGTTAACATCATATTGCTGTTAACAATGCAGTTAACCTCATATTGCTGTTAACAATGCTGTTAACCTCATATTGCTGTTAACTCTCCTTGTAAACCTCATATTCCTGTTAACAATGCTGTTAACCTCATATTGCTGTTAACCTCATATTGCTGTTAACAATGCAGTTAACCTCATATTGCTGTTAACTCTCCTTGTTAACCTCATATTGCTGTTAACAATTCTGTTAACAACATATTGCTGTTAACAATGCTGTTAACCTCATATTGCTGTCAACTCTCCTTGTTAACCTCATATTGCTGTTAACAATGATGTTAACCTCATATTGCTGTTAACAATGCTGTTAACCTCATATTGCTGTTAACAATGCTGTTAATCTCATATTGCTGTTAACAATGCTGTTAACCTCATATTGCTGTTAACAATGCTGTTAACCTCATATTGCTGTTAACCTCATATTGCTGTTAACAATGCAGTTAACCTCATATTGCTGTTAACTCTCCTTGTTAACCTCATATTGCTATTAACAATGCTGTTAACATCATATTGCTGTTAACAATGCAGTTAACCTCATATTGCTGTTAACAATGCTGTTAACCTCATATTGCTGTTAACTCTCCTTGTTAACCTCATATTGCTGTTAACAATGCTGTTAACCTCATAGTGCTGTTAACAATGCTGTTAACCTCATATTGCTGTTAAGAATGCAGTTAACCTCATATTGCTGTTAACTCTCCTTGTTAACCTCATATTGCTGTTAACAATGCTGTTAACCTCATATTGCTGTTAACAATGCTGTTAATCTCATATTGCTGTTAACAATGCTGTTAACCTCATATTGCTGTTATTAACCTCATATTGCTGTTAACAATGCTGTTAATCTCATATTGCTGTTAACAATGCTGTTAACCTCATATTGCTGTTAACCTCATATTGCTGTTAACAATGCTGTTAACCTCATATTGCTGTTAACTCTCCTTGTTAACCTCATATTGCTGTTAACAATGCTGTTAACCTCATATTGCTGTTAACATTGCTGTTAACAATGCTGTTAACCTCATATTGCTGTTAACAATGCTGTTAACCTCATATTGCTGATAACAATGCTGTTAACCTCATATTGCTGTTAACAATGCTGTTAACCTCATATTGCTGTTAACTCTCCTTGTTAACCTCATATTGCTGTTAACTCTCCTTGTTAACATCATATTGCTGTTAACAATGCAGTTAACCTCATATTGCTGTTAACTCTCCTTGTTAACCTCATATTGCTGTTACCTCTCCTTGTTAACCTCATATTGCTGTTAACAATGCTGTTAACATCATATTGCTGTTAACAATGCTGTTAACATCATATTTCTGTTAACAATGCAGTTAACCTCATATTGCTGTTAACAATGCTGTTAACCTCATATTGCTGTTAACCTCATATTGCTGTTAACCTCATATTGCTGTTAACTCTCCTTGTTAACCTCATATTGCTGTTAACAATGCTGTTAATCTCATATTGCCTTTTGCATGTTGTATTTTGCCTTGTGTTTGTTATAAACCTCACACACATCATGGCCTTGTAACTAACTAACTCGATGATCCAGTTCTATGAAGCTTATTATCTGATATTTATTCCTCAATTAAACTACCTTGACATAAGCACAAAAACTAGCACAAGAGCAATTATTTTACTAAAAAAATGCAGCAGATTACCTTAGTTCCCTTTATTAAACAACTATCATTTCCTTGTTATGTTGTAAACAATATGTTTATAATTTTATTGTAAATTAATGGAAAAAAGCAAGATTGTCATTTGAACAATAATCTTAGATATATTGACCGATAAGTGAAAGTTCCTCCTGTTGTCAAATTAGGGGCTCCAGAGTTACTACCGAGTGTTGTCAGGTCAAACGTAAACTTGTTTACTTTTACTATCTGAATAATTAAAATGCTTCCACGTGCTTAAAGCTCCTTACAACTTTTAACAATGTATTTCTTATTCATTAGTTTTGAAATTATTTTTACTGCCAAATTGTTACTTAAAAGATGTTTGGATAAACGAAAGTTGTTTGCTTTTGAGCTACAATCAATCCTAACTACAAATTCAAGAGTTCTAAAAAAAACTCGTAGGAAATATTATTTTCTAGATATACGTTTCTGTGCTATTAAGGATTTTTAAATCTGAGACAATTACTGTACGTGTATGGATGTTTGTGAAGGTAACATTATTTTTACTGTTATACTCGGTTCACATGTTATCAGCGTTGTACTGAGTAAGTAAATTGACAAATTTTCTTTTTTTATTTCAATATATTGACGTCTAATGGAGATAAATGCGTGTGTTTCTCTCTTTATTCTTTTATTGAACCTCTCTGTTATTTGCACGAACTCTGCTTGCTTAGCGTAAACATAGTTCTTCACTCATTGGAATGTAGGTAAGGCTGCACTCGTTGGTCTGCCTGTTTTTGTCATTTGCCCAGGTGAAAACTGTGGCCTTGCATTGCACATCTAGGGGCCCTTCGGGGTACTACTATGTGAGGCAATGTTTCACCGGTGATCCACTGGGCCCTTTAACAATGAATTTATGATGTTTTTCAGTTAAAGTTTGTTGCAGAAGATTGCGGTAGCCATGTAAATTTAGTTAGTATCTCTGGGCATCAACCCCCCCCCCCCAAACAGCCACCTCAGTTGCTATTAGTAATCGGAGAGCTAAACAATTTTACTATCTTGGGGTCGAGTATTGATAGCCTTATATGCTCTTTGGGGTTGTGTTTCTCATAATTTATTGTATAGGTTATAAAATGGGTTATGCTATTGCACTTATTCGTGATTATTCATTTTCTTGTGCATATAAAACCAACTGTCAAAAAATAAAATATAAACATATTTTTTTTTTAATTTTGAGTTTTATGGTTATATTTGTTTAAGTTTTTGATTATTTGTAAGGAATAATTAATAATCCTCATAAACACCCTAATAAATATAGCTATTTAAAATAAATAATTTACAATTGTTGATATATTTTATTGTTGAACAATTTATAAATGAAATTAAACACAATAGTTTAGATGAGGGAGACAAAGGTAGTTGGACATTTGCCATCATTACGTGAAAAATAACAATCACGACGTTTCGATTTGGTAAAACCCAAACCTTTTTCAAGTGCTAAAAACTAAATTACATCTACACAAACATGTTATAAAACTACGTTCTTAAACTAATAAACTTATCTACTTTAATAATTATCTACATTTTAACCTAGATCCTAGAATGGAGTACAACAAAATGAACTTCTACTTAATATAAAAAATATTAACAGGGTTAAATTAATATAGCCAATTAGGCGCTGTCAAGGTCACGATATCAACGAAAAATGTAAAACACAATAAAATTAAAATCTAGGATCTAGGTTAAAATGTAGATAATTATTAAAGTAGATAAGTTTATTAGTTTAAGAACGTAGTTTTATAACATGTTTGTGTAGATGTAATTTAGTTTTTAGCACTTGAAAAAGGTTTGGGTTTTACCAAATCGAAACGTCGTGATTGTTATTTTTCACGTAATGATGGCAAATGTCCAACTACCTTTGTCTCCCTCATCTGATACTCCATCATTAACAAATTTCAAAAACAATAGTTTAAATTAACAAAAACCCATATTTAACAGAAAATTATTAATAATTAGCAATTTTTTAAGCATTTTTAAACTAGTTACCAGTGGACTCCTGTGTTGTTGAAGGACTAAAATATACGTGTGCTCTTTGACAGGTAGAATTGAGTTGAACAGTTTACCTACTAACTATGGTTGTCCAGTTAGGCATGTGAAAATAAACTGAAGTTTTAACAAAGCTTGAATTAATCCTGACTATGTCTATACTATATATGTAAGTAGTGAAATAGTGTTGGTATTGCCGTCAAAATTTAAGACTTCTGCGTCAAATCCCCTCCCCCCTCTCCCCTCTCACTGACTATCCAGCCCTTCCCCCTTCCACCTCCCCCCTCTCCCCCTCTCACTGACTATCCAGCCCTTCCCCCTTCCACCTCCCCCCTCTCCCCCTCTCACTGACTATCCAACCCTTCCCCCTTCCACCTCCCCCCTCTCCCCTCTCACTGACTATCCAGCCCTTCCCCCTTCCACCTCCCCCCTCTCACTGGAGCTATCAACCTAACCTAACCTAACCTAAACCCTGTATTTGTATTTCTATTAACCCATATTTTTAAAAACCGTATTGATAATTACATTACTACATTTAAATACAGATTTCATATAGACTTAATGCTATATTCATGTGGTACCTAAGCTACGGTACGTTTGCGACTATGTAATGTATAGAGAACAAAGCCTTGCTCGATCGTAGCATACATGGCCTTATAAAACTTCTTTCAGAATAAATTGTATATACTTTATTACATATTTAGTTATGTGTAATAGCTTAGGGCATCCTATCAGGTTGTTTCAAATCATTATTAGTAATAAATGAGAATTATATGTTGACTTGTGTAAGGTTTGCTTAGCGTATCTAGGACAAACTAGATGATGTGGAACCCGAACCACTTGTTACTGACAAACTAGGACACTCTAGTGAGGTCCTACGATTAGCACTACTAGTGGTCAGCCGTACTATCTTAAACATTGTTTCTCTCTCTATACATGTAACCATTAACTACCAGACCTTTAGCTTACCAAACATATCATATTTAATCTTTAAGGTTCAACAATACCGAACCTACTTCACATAGCTTGATGATAAATAAAAGCAGCACTTGTGAACATAATATTGATTACTCGCTTCAGCTCAGGAGAGCGACCTTGAAACATGTCAGTTCTCACTTCCCCGTTGTTCTGTAGACACATGTTCTGAATCCATTTAGCATAAGTCTGTAGTTTAGATTGTTCTACAGGAAGTTTGTCTCGGGTGTTACGTGTAATATAGTAAAATACATAAACACTTAGTTTTACAGAAGAAATCCACCAGTTTGATAGGAATTATTGTACTATATATCCTTTGTCTAGGCTTTATTGATTCTCCTTATATAACTCTAATTACAAGATTTTTTAAAGCTCTTTCCATGCTTCTCATATCCAACAAATGTGTAGCTAAACCAACAACGAACGTACTAGGCTACTTTTTTATATCCGTAATTACAAGACCACACAACGAAAACATACATGAACATTGGCCGGTAGAATGTTAGTTAAAAAGCCCCTGAAGGAACGTCAACCTCCTCTACCATCTCAGGAGTCACTACTTTTGAGGCTCACTCATATTAACGTTTATATTTATCTAAGTTTTGGAAATGTTGAGTGATGTACCTCGGGTCGAGGCTCCCAACAGGCCTAGGCCAAATAAACCTGCTGGTACGGAGACCCCATCTAGCAATAATAAACGTGCCTCTCACTCTATGTTAGCACTAAGCAAGACAGGTTAGGTGACGCAAGAGTGTGGTTCAAGTTGAGGAAAGTGATTGGAAGGTTACACAGTTGATGCAATTGAAGAAATCAATCTTATCTATCATTTCAACCATTCATGGGTTACGGATAGTCAGGTCACTTCAGAGCCCACACATACAAATACTCGTACCGAACGAGGGCCCGGACTGCGACTCGAGGTCTTACGGAGGTTAATCCAGCCCCAAGCTGCAGGACTGATTCAGGTCTTACGCATTTTACGGCCACCTTGGAAAACAGTCGGGCTTTTTTATTGAACTTGGGCCGCCCTCACCTCGATGGTACGGTGATTGCACTCTGTACTGGGTTACGGACCGTCAGACCACCCCAGAGCCCATACACATCATGGAACTCATTCCTAGTTACCCGAATGTATTGTAAACAGGAGATAAGTGGCAATCAAAGTCATTCCCAGTTAGTCGAGTGTATTGTTACCGGAGATAAGTGGCAAAGTCATTCCCAGTTACCTGAGTGTATTGTAAACAGGAGATAAGTAGCAATCAAAGTCATGCCCAGTTACCCGGGTGTATTGTAAACCGGAGATAAGTGGCAATCAAAGTCATTCCCAGTTACCTGAGTGTATTGTAAACGGAGATAAGTGGCAATCAAAGTCATTCCCAGCTACCTGAGTGTATTGTAAACCGGAGATAAGTAGCAATCAAAGTCATTCCCAGTTACCCGAGTGTATTGTAAACCGGAGATAAGTGGCAATCAAAGTCATTCCCAGTTACCAGAGTGTATTGTTACCGGAGATAAGTGGCAAAGTCATTCCCAGTTACCTGAGTGTATTGTAAACGGAGATAAGTGGCAATCAAAGTCATTCCCAGCTACCTGAGTGTATTGTAAACAGGAGATAAGTGGCAATCAAAGTCATTCCCAGCTACCCGAGTGTATTGTAAACCGGAGATAAGTGGCAATCAAAGTCATTCCCAGTTACCTGAGTGTATTGTAAACCGGAGATAAGTGGCAATCTAAGCCATTCCTAGTTACCCGAGTGTATTGTAAACAAGAGATAAGTGGCAATCAAAGTCATTCCCAGTTACCTGAGTGTATTGTAAACCGGAGATAAATGGCAATCAAAGTCATTCTTAGTTACCTGAGTGTATTGTAAACCGGAGATAAGTGGCAATCAAAGTCATGCCCAGTTACCCGAGTGTATTGTAAACCGGAGATAAGTGGCAATCAAAGTCATTCCCAGTTATCCGAGTGTATTGTAAACCAGAGATAAGTGGCAGTCAAAGTCATTCCCAGTTACCCGAGTGTATTGTAAACTGGAGATAAGTGGCAATCAAAGTCATTCCCAGTTACCCGAGTGTATTGTAAACCGGAGATAAGTGGCAATCAAAGTCATTCCCAGGTACCCGAGTGTATTGTAAACCAGAGATAAGTGGCAGTCAAAGTCATGCCCTATTAGCCGAGTGTATTGTAAACCGGAGATAAGTGGCAATTAAAGTCATTCCCAGTTACCCGAGTGTATTGTGAACCGTAGATAAGTGGCAATCAAAGTCATTCCCAGTTACCCGAGTGTATTGGAAACCGGAGATAAGTGGCAGTCAAAGTCATTCCCTACTATCCGAGTGTATTGTAAACCGGAGATAAGTGGCAATCAAAGTCATTCCCAGTTACCCGAGTGTATTGTAAACCGGAGATAAGTGGAAGTCAAAGACATGCCCTATTAGCCGAGTGTATTGTAAACCGGAGATAAGTGGCAAATAGAGTCATTCCCAGTTACCCGAATGTATTGTGAACCGTAGATAAGTGGCAATCCATGTCATTCCCAGTTACCCGAGTGTATTGTAAACCGGAGATAAGTGGCAATAAAAGTCATTCCCAGTTATCCGAGTGTATTGTAAACCAGAGATAAGTTGCAGTCAAAGTCATTCCCATTTACCTTAGTGTATTGTAAATCGGAGATAAGTGGCAATCAAAGTCATTCCCAGTTACCCGAGTGTATTGTAAACCGGAGATAAGCGGCAATCAAAGTCATTCCCAGTTACCCGAATGTATTGTAAACAGGAGATAAGTGGCAATCAAAGTCATTCCCAGTTACCCGAGTGTATTGTTACCGGAGATAAGTGGCAAAGTCATTCCCAGTTACCTGAGTGTATTGTAAACCGGAGATAAGTGGCAATCAAAGTCATTCCCAGTTACCTGAGTGTATTGTAAACAGGAGATAAGTGGCAATCAAAGTCATTCCCAGTTACCCGAGTGTATTGTAAACCGGAGATAAGTGGCAATCAAAGTCATTCCCAGTTACCCGAGTGTATTGTAAACAGGAGATAAGTGGCAATCAAAGTCATTCCCAGTTACCCGAGTGTATTGTAAACCGGAGATAAGTGGCAATCAAAGTCATTCCCAGTTACCCGAGTGTATTGTAAACAGGAGATAAGTGGCAATCAAAGTCATTCCCAGTTACTTGAGTGTATTGTAAACCGGAGATAAGTGGCAATCAAAGTCATTCCCAGTTACCCGAGTGTATTGTAAACAGGAGATAAGTGACAGTCATTCATTCCCAGTTACCTGAGTGTATTGTAAACCGGAGATAAGTGGCAATCAAAGTCATTCCCAGCTACCTGAGTGTATTGTAAACCGGAGATAAGTGGCAATCAAAGTCATTCCCAGTTACTTGAGTGTATTGTAAACCGGAGATAAGTGGCAATCAAAGTCATTCCCAGTTATTTGAGTGTATTGTAAACCGGAGATAAGTGGCAATCAAAGTCATTCCCAGTTACCCGAGTGTATTGTAAACCGGAGATAAGTGGCAATCTAAGCCATTCCTAGTTACCCGAGTGTATTGTAAACAGGAGATAAATGACAGTCATTCATTCCCAGTTACCTGAATGTATTGTAAACCGGAGATAAGTGGCAATCAAAGTCATTCCCAGTTACCCGAGTGTATTGTAAACCGGAGATAAGCGGCAGTCAAAGTCATGCCCAGTTACCCGAGTGTATTGTAAACCGGAGATAAGTGGCAGTCAAAGTCATTCCCAGTTGTCCGAGTGTATTGTAAACCGGAGATAAGTGGCAATCTAAGTCATTTCCAGTTATCCGACTGCATTGTAAACCGGAGATAAGTGTCAATCAAAGTCATTCCCAGTTACCCGAGTGTATTGTTACCGGAGATAAGTGGCAAAGTCATTCCTAGTTACCTGAGTGTATTGTAAACCGGAGATAAGTGGCAATCAAAGTCATTCCCAGTTACCTGAGTGTATTGTAAACAGGAGATAAGTAGCAATCAAAGTCATGCCCAGTTACCCGGGTGTATTGTAAACCGGAGATTAGTGGCAATCAAAGTCATTCCCAGTTGCTTGAGTGTCTTGTAAACCGGAGATAAGTGGCAATCAAAGTCATTCCCAGTTACCTGAGTGTACTGTAAACCTGTTTTACGTACAGCCCGTGATCAGTTCTCAGCATTTTCTTGTCTAACTTTTAAATAAATTAGCTAATATCACTTGAATATTAATATCGACACATCTATTTACGTATATTTTTAAAACAATTTAAAAAAAAATAATAAAAACAATAATTTTAGCTAGCCCGAATTTTAACTGAACTAATCAAAATTTTTCCTTCTGTCGGATTCAAAAAGCAATGTACTAGAGTTTGAACCTGTACTACAAAATAAATACTAAATACTCATCCGATTTCATTGTGTTGTATAGCAGAATTTAGCTTCTTGAACTCTACGTAATATTATATAACTAACGGATTTTTTAAAGACTTTAAGAATTTTTTATAGCGGGTAGAATATAAAAAAAACACGAAATTTTAGCAAATTTGGAGTAAAGCTCAACTTCAAATATTTCTAATCATAAACTACTTAAGATAAGTCCATGAAATTTCAACCACATGTGAATAATGTTGTTTTCCTTAGTGGTCCAAACTATAGAAATGTTAATTTTTTCCAAACTGTTTTGTTGTAATTTTTGTAAACCCTTGCAATCTTAAAAATGGCTGATCATACAAACCTCCAAAACGGATGAAAAATACGATTGAAAAATAAAGGACGATTATAAAATGGCATGTGAAATAAAAAAAATCTTGCGATTTTATACCACATGATAATTCAACAGCATCGATGTGCTGTAACTCGCGCAACCGGTCGGGCCACCGGACGTGGTGTTGCCAAGTCATGCAGCTGGACTTCTACCCCGTATAGGTGACTTATTAGCTATGAATGACATGTAGACATGTTACAGCTAAAAGCTGATGAATTTCTCACAGTTACTAGAAATGTGACTAGTACATCCTGCAAATCACCAATATAATGGGTGGCTCTCATTTTCAAGTTACATTCAGCTTATTACATGTGAAATTCACATAATTTTAAATACTGTAAAGAGGTTATTTTCTAAATTTGTTAATCTTTTCAGAGCTATAAAATTTTTAAACCTGTCGATGTAGGTTCGAAGCCCTCATGAGAAAAGGTGATGGAAAATGGTTTATTTTTAGATAGAAAATACGATTTATTAATTGTTCAATACATCCACAGTAATCAACCTTTCGTGCGCAGTTTAAATACTTCCAGGCGCAAGATTCGGCAACGCCGCAATCCGCGTTTGAAACTAGTTTGAAGTTCTGGGCCACGCGAGTTAATTACACACGACTCCACATCGAGTCTGTTGAATTATCACGTGATATAAAATCGCAAGATTTTTTTATCGCACTTACCGTTTTATGATCTTACTTTATTTTTCAATCGTATTTTTGAACCGTTTTGGGAGTTTGTTTGGTCAGCCCTTTTAAGATTGCAAGGGTTTTTATCCTCATATTGTTTATGGACTCCCCATTTGGGGTACTGAATGCTCTAGGGTGAATTGTAGTTTTTCGAATACAAAATAGGATGTTAGAACTAATTTTGGAATGTCATCAATCATGTAAGGTACTTTCGAGATAATAAACTCCTCACATTTTCTTCACTTTATATATTAGAAACTTTATTATTCACTAAGAAAAACGTTTACCTTTTTTTCAACTAAAATTCATTCACTCAGGAATTCAAAAGATCTGGTAATTCCCCAACATCACTGTACCTTTCATCAGTTAGGCTATATAATAAACTGTATTAAGTAATACAGTTATAACTATATTAAGTTATACAATAAACTGCCAATTTGACTAAGGGCTGAAACAAATATTAATACAGTAAATTTAGAAAATTACTAAAAGCTCTGGTCCTGAAAAAAGAATATTATTCTGTAGCTAACTTTATAAATGATGATCTGGATTGTCTTTAATTTTAGTTGATAACTGCTATTATAATTGTAAGTACGACTATTTCATATACAGTAATAGTTTTGTATTATCACTGTAAATGGGACGATTTTCATGTACGTTTTGTTTTACGACAATAAATTTTATTTGATTTGATTTGGAGGGATTTTCAATAAATGTGTGGGATTTTGTACATGTCCAGACTTCCCTTTTGTACATGTCTGGTTGCCTTGTCTCATGATTGGTCGATCAGTCACTTGGGGGTATTTTTTTTATTCACGTGTACGATTCAATTTTGCTTGTTATTGGTATCTGATTTCTCGGTAATGTGAAATACAGCTTCGGTCAAACAACGCTGATTTTATAAGCGTTAAACCTTTTTCTTCAAAATGAAAAATAAATAATATTCAACTGCTAAGTAAATATAGCAACAAACACGGAAATCGCGGTACCTACAAAAGAAGACGGTAAGTATCACGCGCATCTCCCATGACGTCACATGTGCTAAATGGAAAAGATAACACAAATTATATTGTTCTAATTCCCGTAATTACAATTCCAGCTGATAAGTAACAAATAACTTTATTACTATTTAGCTAAATGCTTCTATGTAATTGGTACATTTAGTTACCTGAACGTAATAGAATAAACAAATCAGCTGATTTCGCCCATTTGACACCACAGTCCACTGTGCAGCCTCGTCGTGATACACTGGAAGTCTATGAGCCTCTGAGGCAGAAATAAGAATTTTCATAGAGTTGAGACCGGTGCTAATCGATTTCTCGTGGTCGAAAATTCCTGAAAAATGTTAATAATAAAAAAATCCACCTACTAGGAACCGAGCAAGAACATTGGTGTCAATAAATGTAACAAATTTAAATTAATTTATTTCCTTCATTTGTTGTGATCAGTGAGGTTTCATCAACAAAAAGAACAAAAACTGATGTTATTGAGGGTTTTGTTAGATAATTTTACAAACATTTACAAATTTCAATAAAATTACAAATCTAATTTTAGTTCATATAAACAATAATATATTCTATCATATTGTGGTAAGGTATTATTTATGAGACGCCATGATCACATTTATATTATTTATGAGACGCCATGATCACATTTATAATATTTATGAGACGCCATGATCACGTGTATATTATTTATGAGACTCCATGATCGCATTTATAATATTTATGAGACGCCATGATAACATTTACATTATTTATGAGACACCATGATCACATGTATATTATTTATGAGACGCCATGATCACATTTATAATATTTATGAGACGCCATGATCACATTTATAATATTTATGAGGTGCCATGATCACATTTATATTATTTATGAGACGCCATTATCGTATTTATATTTTTTTATGAGACGCCATGATCACATTTATAATATTTATGAGACGCCATGATCACATTTATATTATTTATGAGACGCCATGATCACATTTATATTCTTATTAATTAAAATACGATTTGAAGTTAAAGTGTGAAGTATTAATAAATGACCATAATACAAAAAGAAAAGAAAAAGATTATCAGTCGTTGTTCTTGTTACTGCAAGGTATTGTGGAACTTGTCCACGCTTCCTCGTATGTTCATATATGATCGAGCAAAATACTTTGTCAGAAGTGGGATTCGAACCCACGCCCACAGAAGTGGACTGCGACCTGAACGCAGCGCCTTAGACCGCTCGGCCATCCTGACATATGACAAACTTGTCAAAAAGTTTGTCACGGAAATCATTTAATTAATTATTATAGCTATTAAATGAAGAGCTGAACACCAAACGTTCAGCTTTAAGCTTTAAGGAACTTCCCTCTGATCGTTTATTCGGTGCAAACTAACAACATTTTGAAAATTTGAAGTAACAACATTGTGAAGTATTCACAAGGATCACGGATGAGAACACCTGAAATTTGTTAAATCACATATTAAAAATTATCTAAAATTTTTTTAAATTTAAGCCTTAGCATTTTTTTTAATATCTGCTGACACTCGTATACTGCTGAACTTCTAAACGTGTTCTAAAAAAAAAACAAAAAAACAAAAAAAATACGGTATTTTAAACTATATACTGAAGTAAGGTACGGTATGTAATTATTTACAAGTTTTGATCATTTGTAAGGATTCAGGTCGTAATATTTGTAAAAGTTGTAATATTGCTAAAGTTGGTATTGAAGCGTAACTTTGAATAGTTTATATCACAGAATAAATCACGAAAAAACAAACAGAAAAGTAACACCACAAAAATAAGCGTACCATACTTTTATAAATAACATAGTAAATAGTGTTTACTTTCACTATTTATATATATATGTATATATATTATCTTCCATATTTCTTTTATTTCGAATTATTTTATTTTTCTACTCGAAGACAAATTTTATAATTTCTTGAAAAGTATTCTCATCGAAGCAAAATGTATACCATAACTTACCATAAAAATACCTACGAATAAAACTTTTTTAGTGTTAGAAATTTTCAGATATATGCCCACTTTAGAGATAGGTTTGCTAATCGTGCAAATAAATATACAATGTAGTATATTGGCAACATTGTTATTGTTATTTAACTGTCCACCGACTGAGATCGTAGTCGGTGCAGTTTATTGTTAGCCTCACACGTTGGCCTTCCGCCAGGCCCTCGCCCGCCAAAACAAATGCAGCTTGACATTCGTTGATTAAACTGCACATAGATCTATATTCAATTGTCTTTTATTTAAAAAATAATTTATTTACTTGTATTTCATTATATCTACGCCAGTGGCATTTTTATATACGTTTTAAGAGACAACGGTCCAAACCCCTCAAGCAAATTTCTATGCGGAATTTGTTTTACATAACGGTTATTACGTAAATTGAGCTAACCGACCCATTACAACTATACAAACATGTTGATACAACTAGCTACGCAATGCGGTGCGTTAACAAGTTAATCCAACATAACCTAATACAATCTAACAGTTATAATAAAATTATCACGTTATAACTGATAAATACTGGTTAAATTAAAAAAGTACTGCCAATGTTACTAACAATCTCGGCCAAGCGTTAGTATCACGTGCACATTTCAGGATACACTAGCACTTCTCAGTGGCTAATCGCCCAACTAACAACGAAACTAGCAAAATGTTTATTCCTGCGTGTAGCAAGTAAACAAAGTACAACAAACATATTCTCACTCTTAGGCCTGTGTAAACTCGTGTGATGTCAGCGACTGTATATGGTTTGTTTTGGAACTAAGAGTAATCGATAACGGTAGGTAGGTTAACTAAACAAAGTAGAACAAACCTATTCTCACTCTTAGGCCTGTGTCAACTCGTGTGATGCCACCGACTGAATAGTTTGTTTAGGATCTGCCATAACCTTTCAGATTGGTCAAGTAAACAAAGTAGAACAAACCTATTCTCACTCTTAGGCCTGTGTCAACTCGTGTGATGTCAGCGACTGTATATGGTTTGTTTTGGAACTAAGAGTAATCGATAACGGTAGGTAGGTTAACTAAACAAAGTAGAACAAACATATTCTCACTATTAGGCCTGAGTCAACTCATGTGATGTCACCGACTGAATAGTTTGTTTAGGATCTGCCATAACCTTTCAGATTGGTCAAGTAAACAAAGTAGAACAAACCTATTCTCACTCTTAGGCCTGTGTCAACTCATGTGATGTCAGCGACTGTATATGGTTTGTTTTGGAACTAAGAGTAATCGATAACGGTAGGTAGGTTAACTAAACAAAGTAGAACAAACATATTCTCACTATTAGGCCTGTGTCAACTCATGTGATACCACCGACTGAATAGTTTGTTTAGGATCTGCCATAACCTTTCAGATTGGTCAAGTAAACAAAGTAGAACAAACCTATTCTCACTATTAGGCCTGTGTCAACTCGTGTGATGCCACCGACTGTATATGGTTTGTTTTGGAACTAAGAGTAATCGATAACGGTAGGTAGGTTAACTAAACAAAGTAGAACTAACCTATTCTCACTCTAAGGCCTGTGTCAACTCGTGTGATGTCACCGACTGAATAGTTTGTTTAGGATCTGCCATAACCTTTCAGATTGGTCAAGTAAACAAAGTAGAACAAACCTATTCTCACTCTTAGGCCTGTGTCAACTCATGTGATGCCACCGACTGAATAGTTTGTTTAGGATCTGCCATAACCTTTCAGATTGGTCAAGTAAACAAAGTAGAACAAACCTATTCTCACTCTTAGGCCTGTGTCAACTCGTGTGATACCACCGACTGAATAGTTTGTTTAGGATCTGCCATAACCTGGCAGATTGGTCAAGTAAACAAAGTAGAACAAACCTATTCTCACTCTTAGGCCTGTGTCAACTCATGTGATGTCACCGACTATATAGTTTGTTTAGGATCTGCCATACCTGGCAGATTGGTCAAGTAAACAAAGTAGAACAAACTTATTCTCATTCCTGTATCAATGTCACGAAAAGCAACAAGCACCTAAAATAATTTAGTGTATTTAATACAAGTGTTTTGTATTGCAACAAAAGTTTCAACAGCTTTTGCTGATGAAAGGCCTCAAATATATTTTATTTTACATATTATTGTAAGGCTATAAGTGGGTATGTAAATTTTTATTTAAATGTAATTCTAATATTAAATATTATTCTTATATCAAATTAATTAATTTCTTAATCATGGTACGCCTACTTGTTCTTTTATTGATTGTTTATTTAGTGACCAACCACTCAGGATATAAACTTTAAGTATAACGATTATTGAAGTAAAACATGAAGAGAATAAGGGAGTATGGTAAATAGTTTCGTCAGATAGTAGTAAAGACGTAGTTTTACTGTTTCAACAACTTAATATAAAACAATCTAATTTATACGAGGAATGGAAATCTAAACTTAGTTTTTGCCATAGATAACTATTTTATTCCTCGTACTTAAATGATGGGTATTTATGCGCTTTCTAGACGCCTCGCCAATCTTGACTTTTTTATCACCAGTGGGTATATTTTATGAGAACACACTTTTTATTCTACGGAAATAACGTTTTATATGAAAAATAATTTTTAAATGTTATTTTTCGATTTATCTCCCTTATTTTTTGTGATTTGTTCATTTTTTTAAAACTTTGATGTAGTTTTTTGTGCTTAACACGAATTTGAAAACTGTTTTGGACTACGACAATTATTTCTCGAGATATCACGATAAAACTATGTTCGCTGCAAATTACGTGTGGTGCCCATACGCACAATGTTAATAGGAGCTATGACTGGTGACCAAAAACAAATTCGCTCGTATTCCTGCCGCAATGACAGCTACGAATTCCAGAATTTATTACTAATTATGAATTTCTGTTGAGTATATAGAGGATTAGATAAATTAGGTTATGTTTGGTTAGGTAAGTAAAAAGTTTATTTCTCGGGTTGATATTTTAATTATCATAATAATCAAAATAAGCATCAAAACAGAAGTAACACGAAAAAAATAAAATGGTTGAAAATCCCAATGTTTAAAAAGTTGTTTTTTTCACTATCACATAAAAAACTAGTTTTAAAAATTTTCGATAAAAAACGAGTCTCCCCAGATAAAATCAACCTCCTCAAGAATTATAAACCCACATTTCATAGCTTTTTCAACGAGAAATCGCATTTTCAGAAGCGTCTAGAAAATGCATAATTACCTAATGATGAAAAATTGAAAGAATATAATAAATATTTATTGAACATGATAACTAATTATCAATTAATTAGTTTTAAATTTAAATGATAGTCACTTCATTTCATAAAACAATGATTAATCTGTCAGCTGGGTGGAAATCTCGACTTAGCAACGGGATTACAGAAGAAAGAAAGAACAAAGACGCGTGGCATTGTTAGTTGGCAAGACTTGTCTCTTACAGTACACAGAATTGTGCTTGCTAGGAAATATAAATGGAAGGGAACCCCCTGAGAAATAACGTTCTGAGCGGCCGCTCATTTGTCAGGTCACGTGACGCCGGGGTCCAATGGGAGGGGCGGAACTCCGCGCGTCTCGGCGCGGTCGATACGACCGTATCGGTGCCCTCCGTTGTACATTTTGATTTACCCATCCCATCTGAAGTGGTTTAAGTACTGTTCCGCTCGCGAGTTGAGCCATTCTAAGACGTTATCAATTATTTCTTGGGTAGAGGTAACGTAGAATTGCCAGTATATCGATGCGGAATGCTGTGACACTTCCCCTCACCACTGTCGTTAAGCTTGGCACCTTATACACTTCTTAGCCGCCCTACATCTTGAGAGCCTCTTTTCTACTATACGGTGACCATACGGCCCGGTTAAGTCGGGACAGTCCCGATTATAAGGGTTCTGTCCCGGTGTTCTGATAAATGAGTATTGTGTCCAGATTTTCCGCTGTAATGTATTTTATGCTGGGAGATGTTTAAATATTTTTAGAATAACATTTTATGCATAAGCCATTTCCAGCTATCATGGTAGGAAATACGAATCATAGTCCAGTTCAGATAAATACGATTGGAATTAGAATAGGCCTACTACATTGAAATAAACTGTTGTGCTAAAAAAATAAAAACCAGAGAGCAACAATTGTTCTTTACGGTATTCAATAACTTAATTTCATATGTACATTTATTTGAATTCATATACTTATTTTGTTTAGTTTAAATATATTTCTTATATTAGTTTCACTTATTCATTAACACCAAGTAAGTTTCTGCTAGACATTTACTTGTAATTCACAAATACTTTTTGTTTAGTTTTATTACTAATTACTAGTCAGGTATTTTCGTACTTCGAAGACTTTCACATTTTGTGAACGCTGAAGTGCTACTCACAACGTATTACACTCTTGTTTTCCCTTTTCTTACATATGCAGTTGTCATCTGGGGATCTGAATGTACCCGCACTCAACAGATATTTGTCCTGCAAAAGAAAGCAGTGTGGATCATAGCTGGTTTTCGTTCTAGACAATCATGTAAATCCATTTTCAAACAATTAAAACTACTTACCTTCCCTTGCATTTTTATTTTTCAAACGTTACTTTTTCTGAAACAAAACCATAGTATTTTCCAGCCCCTTGTACCAAGTTCAAAGTATAACTTAAGAAATAAAAATAAACTCAATATACCCTACCATACCACTTCCTTTTTCAAAAAAAACACATATTATAATGCCACTACGTTTTTTAATGCCCTTCCCTCTGACCTAAAAGCTGAAAAAGATTTTAAAACTTTTAAGAGGTCTCTTAAATACTTTTTGATTCAGGAATGTTTTTATTCAGTTAAAGATTTTTTAGATCATAAATAACTGTTAAAATTTGTTTGTTTGTAATAAGTACCTTATTTTATTATGACTATATTTGTGTAAGGTGTACTTAAAGTGTCTTTCGGTTATTGATATTTATTTGTTCTGATTGTTGACACAGTCCTATGTATGTAATATGTCTTATGGAATAAAGTTGATTTGAATTTGAATTACTATGTATTCATTTTTATCATATTATACAGTACAAGTAAACGTCACACAACGTTATTGTTTGACGTTTACTTGTACTGTATATGTACCAACACGTATTATGCTAATTAAAAAGCTATTTATCATATTATATACCTGAAAACTTTATTCAGAACTATTTTTCTTATACAATCCTGTATATGTATAATTGTATCCTTCATAACAACATGGATGTAAATTAAGCTATGTATTGTTTAATACTCAATACTCAATTTATTTTGCCATTACTACAATCTGTACATGAGCAAATCGTCAAATACATTACACAATCAATTTACATTAAGCTATAAATAAAATTCAGTTACAGAGCAAATACTTTTGTCAACTAAAAGTTTCTTTACTGTAAATTTTTATTTCTCATAGCATGTCTCTTTCCTGAGATCAAGAGGAAGTGAATGGTAGAGTTTAATGCCATTGTAAAACAGATGCTTTTTGAAAAATGATATTATGTGTTTCGGAATAGTAAATATATGTTTATTTCTGAGGTAATGGCTGTGGTCTAATAAAGCTATTGAAAAAAGGTGTGAATTACTTTTAACAAAAAGTAGAGCTTCTAATATATTTTATATGGCAAGTTAATATTCGTATTGGCGAAAAATATCTTTACATGATTCAGTTATTTTCATGCCAAATATTTCCCTTATTGCTCTTTTTTGTAACCTAAACAGATAAGCAGTTTAGCCCCAAATCTGAATTCCATATGAGAGGTGGGAATACACTAGTACATAGTAAACAGCAATAAGAAGGGAAACATCTGAAATATATGACAATCTTTTGAAGATGAAAATTCCTGTACAAACGGACTTTGAAATTTTATCAATGTGGTCATGAAAATTCAAGTTTTTATCCAACCTAAGGCCAAGGAAATTTAAGTTGTCGATTGATTGAATGAACCTCACAACTATCAACAAAACAAGACAGTCCCAATTCTTTTTTTACTAATAGAGAAATCCATGAGAGCTGTCTTAGTAGTGTTAACTCGAAAGCGGTGTAAATTAAACCATTCTAGCAGAGAGTTAACCTCAACAAAAGGCTGCTTTTCCATTTACACTCTATTCCCTTCAGTCACAGTGAGTGAGGTGTCATCGGCAAAGAGACACACATCAGAATTATCAATTCCAAGGGTTACGTCGTTAAAAAAATTAAAAAGACTAGGGGTCCCAGAACAGAACCCTGGGGTACACCACTCTGAATGATGTCCTCAGTTAAGAAGCTATACTTCAGCACATTTCAGTCATCCACATAAGGAACCTTAACAACCTGCCGTCTTCGATACATGAATGATTGAAACCAAGACCATGGAACACATCTGATCACCATTCTGTAAAGCTTCTCTAGCAAAACCTTATGATCCACGAGATCATAAGCTTTACTGAGATCAATGAATTTGCTTAAAGCAAAACTACCACTATCTTAATCTGATATCACTTTGTTTGTTAGGTGAAACATAGCATCGACAGTTGTTCTTCCCTTGGTAAAATGCTTAAAAATTACATTGTGGGTTTCAAAAAAATCAATTACTCTGTTATGAATGGCCTTCTCTATTACTTAAGAGAACGGAAATATTATGGAAATTGGCCTAAAATTATCCAGTAAATCTGATTAGCCTTTTTTGTACAAAGGAGTAACTGAAGAAGATTTGAAGACGTCTGGGAAGGAACCGCTTAGAAATTAACTGTTTATCAAGTAAACCATAGGCTCTACTTGAAACTCTTAACACTCTCTTAGTAATCGAGATGAAATACCATCAGGTCCAGCTGACGAATTTGCTTTAAGGGAAATTATAATGCCTATTATTTCTTGCTTGGTCACTGTAGAGAGGAAGAACGTTTACTTACAGGAAGAGCCAATCGTTTATTCGAGGATGAGCTGTGGGTCACCGAAACGTAACAATATTTAAGAAGAATTTATTGAAAGCTTTAGCTACACACAAAGGGTCCTCAACAAAACATTATTGGAATCCCTGATGTTTATATTCTTTGACACTCCTCCGTTTCGACTAATTCAATTTGCCAGACAGTTTTGGTAATGTTAGAAGAGGTGGTTATTTTACTAGAAATTAAATTAGCTTTCTTTTTTTTAATCTTTTACTGTACGATGTTCCATTTTTAAGCTGTCTTCATTTTCAAGGTATTTGCTGAGATAATACATACGTTTAGTTTCGTCTCGAAGCCTGAGAAGTTCAGAATCTAGTTTAAGTCAATTGTTCATACTTAGTTCGGGAAGTTTTACCTTTTTTAAGGGAAAAGCATTATCAAAATGATATCTAAATAGGTTAAAACTGATATGTTATTTGTATTTGTTGTTGAAAAAACTGCATTCCATTCTTCATCTTTTAAGTAGTTATTAAAACAATTGACATTTTCATAATTAATGATTAGTTTCCTCACAAACTTTGTTGTTCTGTCTAAATCGAAAAGGGAGGTTTTATTGTGAAATAGTTGAGCGTGGTGGTCAACAATTTGGAATTACAACACTGGAATCAATGTCATTTAATAAGAAATTTGTAAACACATTGCCAATAATTGTTCTCGGCCTGTTTACTACTCTTGAATATGTAAAAATATTTTGATTCAAACCAAAGGATGACATCGTGTGGAGAAGGATGACATCGTGTGGAGAAGTTTCCGGGAGTTGGAGTCAACCCTTGTTAGGTCTACGTTGAAATCTCTAGTAACAACTATTTGAGAATTGTTGGTAATAATAATCTCTATACAATCGAAAAGAGTGTAATAGAAAATGTCATAGTTAGGAGATGGTGGTCTCTACACTGAAACAACTTTAAGAAGTCCTGAGGAAAGGTAGATTTTGGATGATGCCAACTCAACAGTTCCTTCTATGCAAAAGCTGGAAACGTCAATAGACTCACATTTTAGACTGTTACGAACATAAATATAAACCCATCTCGCTCCATGAACTCACTACAGAATGACGAAGAATTCTGAAAACCTGGCTAACTAAACATCTGAAATTCATAATTTTTCAAATTATGTTCGGATACGCAAACGATATCTGGTTCTATGTCACTTAGAAATATTTGAAATTCGCCAAGTTTGTTAGCAAATCCTCTAATATTTTGATAGACAAGAGAAAATCCTGGAGAGTCAAACTCACCCTTATTCACTAACTAGCTTTATGTAGGAATTGGCGCTTGGCTAAAAAAAAAAAAAATTTAATAAATATTTTATTATAATAAAATAACTATCGAGTAAATCACTGATAGGCTATAGTACTGTATCAGTGAATTACTCCATTTTGTACAAATATGCATTTTTTCTTGACCTAAGTGTTTTTAGTTGATTTCATAAATAAAATCAACAGGATTTAATGGAAGTAAGAGTTTTATCCCAGTCATTCGAATCAAAGACTCATTACTATTATTGACTTCGACCATTTCGTACACTTGCTGAACATTCAACACACTCATATTTTCTGTAGACTCTTGACCATTAACTCATCCTCATACATACGTCCCACGTCATCACTCCTCTTGCAGTAAGCCATCCTAGAGGATGTTAGACTTGGAGGGCACAGTGTGGTTAAACAGGTTGAGTAGGTAGGAAGCTAGTAAAAACGGTAATCTATGAAAGGTTTCTTGAGCTTGTATTTGTTGATAGCTATTTCGTAGGGGATTCTAGAAATTAGCTTGAGGCCATTATACTCTGGGTTTCTTCCAAAAACCATTAAGATATGGGAAACAGAATGGTTTATATTTCTGGTGTTATAGGAATGCTGATGAACGTTTACAGGATTGTGTTCGTTAACATAAACTATAGTTTCAAACATGTAAATACTGGGTACAGTCAAAATATATAGATGCTAAATATAGCCAAAACAAGAGGCAGAACATATGATATGTATAAGTAGGGTTGCCATACATTTTCATAGTAAAATAAGGACACCAGATTTACTTGGGGGCTGGAGGGGGAGATTTTAAAAATCGTCTTTTATGAATTTTATGATATGCGATTTGGGTTGTTAAATTGGGAAATAATACTTTGTGGTAGTCCATATAATATTAATATGATATTTAATGCTAATACTTCAACTGTATTTTACTTTGAGATATCAGAGTAATACTTTAAAAAAGTCATTCATTATGTTTAAGTTAAGTTGGCAGAACTCAATAAAATGTTATAAATTTCTTTGAAAATGTTTAGGCATCACTTTTAACTAGTACTGGTAATGGCTGACGTTTGAAGAGATTACCTTTTTTAAATAAAGAACTGTTGTTATTAATGGCTTCAAAAATTCAGTACTTAACATTGTGTTAACTTTGATGATGATCAGAATAGCTTTGACCTTCTCTACTACTCTACTGACAGTCTGTTCCGATCGGGTGTCCAGACATTTTTCATAAGTGAAAAAAAACTTGCTCAGCTGGTTCCGAAGTACAGGATAGAGAAGAGCAAACTCCAACACTTTCAAATTTTTCACAATTATTTATATATATAAATATAAAGAACAAAACTTAGCAATCTTTTGTGATGTTTTTAATAATAAATATAGATTTCTGTCTCGAAAGACCATCTTCAGTTGTCTTTCAACAAATAAAAAAAAAGTTTTTATTCTTTATACTGTATATATATATATATATATATATATATATATATATATATATAAAATATTAAGCAATCTAATGGCTGCAAATGTCAAAAACTTATTTAGCTTGAAACTGAGGGGAGGGGGTGTTTGGTAGTATAATAGTGCATAGTCTGTGAGTCAATACCACTGTATGGGAATGGGTGGGTGGGTGGGTTAATACCACTGTATGTGAATGGGTGGGTGGGTGGGTCAAATGTGAATGGGTGGGTGGGTGGGTCAATACCACCGTATGTGAATGAGTGGACGGTTTTATTTAAATTAACAAAATATATATATTTACGTTTAAGTGTGATAATTGCATAGTAATGCTGAAACTATAAAACTACCCCTTTACCCTTGAACCCACAATGATATAGGGTAGAAACCTAAATAGATTATTGATTATTGGCTGTTTGATGAACATGACTTGACATTAGAGCACTCTTGCAACAAATACTGGAACTACGAGGAGTTTGGTATGCTACAATCAATAGCGTGACGATGTAAGCCAGCCGTAACCATAGCAGTGGCTTTACGTCTGCCATGTTTCAGTTTTGTACATGAACCTGGTTTATAACCTACATGTTTGATATTGCGAATTTATATTATAATGTAGACTTCCTAATTTGTTGTATTGTCTTTTACATCTGATTCAAATGGGTTGAAGATTGTTCTTATCGAATTATTAAATCTTGTTCTATGGTATTCATTTTGGACCAATTATAAATCTTCAAATGTATTTCTGACTCAACAAATATAGCTTGATATTATCTGTCGTATATCAAGCTAGGTTCACGTTTGGGTCAATCCATATTAAGTGGTCCAGCAGTGGTTGCTGTAACATTTTCATTATTTTATTATATTGTTACACCAAAAAGTACCACTCATCAAAAGTACAACAAGTATTTTATTTAATTTTTAAAGTTTTTATTTTACCGATGGCGGCCATTTTGATTTCGGCAGAATGCCTATTTTAAGTGAGTATTCTTGGAAACACCGTGCGTCAGAGCTTCACTCAAATGCCATTAAGCGCGCTCATGTTAAGTCGGGACGGCTTAGTGTAAGGTCATTAATAAAGATATAGAAATTATCAATGAATGGCTTTGTATGACCACTCAAGCAACTATAATTGGGCCGGGTAGAAAATGACCTGCGTGTTTATTATAGTGCATGTAGAGGTTCCAGCAGCAGAGGGGAACAACACACAAACGATTGACGATTGCCCAAAGTACTATTAATACAATATGTTCGTCTTTTTTACAATTTAAATACTAAAAATACATTTTTAATATTAAAAGAATGAAAAATAACGGACATTTACCCGGGGTTTTCTTTGTACGGTACGGATACGGACATTGAATGTAAAATACAAACTGTACAAAATACGGACGTACGGCAATCCTATGTAGAAGGCTTTCAATGTTCGTTCATCTATCTTTACAGTATTGTGGAATTTGCATTTTATTCATCTTGTGATGGCATGAATCCACTTGATATTAGACGAATTGTTTTGAATTACCGACGTTTAGGTCAACCTTCCTTCTTCATCATACGTTTTTCTAGTGAATAAAGCTATTCTTTAAACTAAAAAAAAGAACCATATGCTAAATTTACTAAATCCCAATGAACGTAAGTAGGCCAAGTTATACGTGTTATGCTGAACATTCATCCAAATCCCAATGAACGTAAGTAGGCCAAGTTATACGTGTTATGCTGAACATTCATCCAAATCCCAATGAACGTAAGTAGGCCAAGTTATACGTGTTATGCTGAACATTCATCCAAATCCCAATGAACGTAAGTAGGCCAAGTTATACGTGTTATGCTGAACATTCATCCAAATCCCAATGAACGTAAGTAGGCCAAGTTATACGTGTTATGCTGAACATTCATCCAAATCCCAATGAACGTAAGTAGGCCAAGTTATACGTGTTATGCTGAACATTCATCCAAATCCCAATGAACGTAAGTAGGCCAAGTTATACGTGTTATGCTGAACATTCATCCAAATCCCAATGAACGTAAGTAGGCCAAGTTATACGTGTTATGCTGAACATTCATCCAAATCCCAATGAACGTAAGTAGGCCAAGTTATACGTGTTATGCTGAACATTCATCCAAATCCCAATGAACGTAAGTAGGCTAAGTTATACGTGTTATGCTGAACATTCATCCAAATCCCAATGAACGTAAGTAGGCTAAGTTATACGTGTTATGCTGAACATTCATCCAAATCCCAATGAACGTAAGTAGGCTAAGTTATACGTGTTATGCTGAACATTCATCCAAATCCCAATGAACGTAAGTAGGCTAAGTTATACGTGTTATGCTGAACATTCATCCAAATCCCAATGAACGTAAGTAGGCTAAGTTATACGTGTTATGCTGAACATTCATCCAAACAAAAACATCCCTTTCAAAAGACCTCTATTTCAATAAACTATAGAACAGTAGACGATTAGGACCAGCTTTAAAGTCTTCCTCAAATACTCAACAAAATAACTACATCAGAGAATAATTATTACTTTGCAAATATTTCACGAGTCAACTTATTATTACTATGGACAATATTTTTATCAATGGCGTCTTAATTTTATAAATCAGATTATATTTATAAAGAAATTTTCATCAGCTTCTATAAAGTCCTAATAAAATAAAAGGTATCTTAGTGTGATTTAAGAACTTTAGTTTCACTACTAAGACTTTTATAAGACTTTATTCGTCGTTTTTATAGGACCTATTTTAATTTCAACTAAAAGAGAAGACTCGAGGTGCTCGTTGACTAATCCTCGAAATCACAATGACACTTGAAGTTGGTGATGCCTAAAGAGTGCACAGTTACCAATTCGTATTCCCTTTAATAATGATATGTGATATTTAGTTTCTTTAGAGTAGGCCTGTTCTTTTAATTACGTGACTCCTTACGTGTTACAGCTGTATGGGGTAAGTTGTACCAACTTCTGAAGATACATCCCCTTTTAATAGGGATGAAATGAGAATTTTTATAATACCTCCATGTTGTGTGAATAGAAATGCAGTTTATAATTAATATACCGTATGGAGGGGCTGCATCCGTCATCAATACTTGATTTATTCATACTACAGGAATCCACGAAGATCATATATAGCCGTCCATATTACCCTCGGAGGACGTTGAAGATCTTCCCGCACACTTTCACACGGCCCTCCCATCCATCCACACACGTACAACATTTAACTTCTACCATCTTCACACAAACTATGTTCATACTTTTATTCAGAATTAGACATATGATGTGTCTATTTTCAAATTGTATGACCCTCTTAGGTAGCCTATTGTATTAGTAAGCCCGATCTCCATACATCTTACCTGATTTCACACAAGTGTTTGTGACTGGCCCACCTTGTCTATGAAAAATGTACCATTATTCATAAACAATAAACGAGCTTTATTTATAATCGATTAATTATTGGTAATAATTTCAGAAGGAGCTACTATTAAAAAATGATACCGTTTAGTCTGCAGCTAGTTTGGGTGTGAGCTGACAGTGAGTAAGTAACTTGTCGCGGAAATACCTTACATGAAGGACTCGTGTCCCAGGCAGTTCACCGTGACATGGCATTGGGTGATAATCGTCCCTGCTGCTACGATTAAATATCTAGATAGTATTTTATTGGTAATTCGAATGTCAAATGTTGAGTAATTATTTATCATAATTTGAAACTTACATATTTAATATATGCAGGGCATATATATATCTGTTAATAGATCAGTGCTGCTTAAAATATAGATCAGTGCTGCTTAACATATAGATCAGTGCTGCTTAACATATATAACAGTAATGCTTAACATATAGATCAGTGCTGCTTAACATATAGATCAGTGCTGCTTAACATATAGATCAGTGCTGCTTAACATATATATCAGTGCTGATTAACATATAGATCAGTGCTGCTTAACATATAGATCAGTGCTGCTTAACATATAGATCAGTGCTGCTTAACATATATATCAGTGCTGCTTAACATATAGATCAGTGCTGCTTAACATATAGATCAGTGCTGCTTAACATATATAACAGTGATGCTTAACATATAGATCAGTGCTGCTTAACATATAGATCAGTGCTGCTTAACATATATATCAGTGCTGCTTAACATATAGATCAGTGCTGCTTAACATATATATCAGTTCTGCTTAACATATAGATCAGTGCTGCTTAACATATATATCAGTGCTGCTTAACATATAGATCAGTGCTGCTTAACATATAGATCAGTGCTGCTTAACATATAGATAAGTGCTGCTTATCATTATGTAGATCAGTGTTGCTAAACATAGGCCTATATAAACATGTATATATAAAAAAGTGTCCTATTTTTACTTTATACCAATGATTTATCTTACATTCTTACATATGAGACGCTGAAACAACGTTGTTGGTATTTTAAGGCGAATATGAATGGTTATATGAGTGTAGGATGAGTGTAGTCTGGTTACTATCTGAGTTCAACTGTTCCTCAGAAAGGGCAATTTATTAATAGCCCAACAGCCAGGGCAACTAAGGGACCTACAGCTTTACGTGGAATCCGAACCACGTAGTGCTGGTCTGATTTTCAGCTAATTGACAAGCCTGATTCTCAGTTATCTCCCCCACACAACATCCGCACAATGATTACCACCCAACATGGACACCCCAGACTTCTCTAGTAGTGTCCAAGCCGATAGCAACCATCAAGCGGACGCCATGTTGGTATTAAGAGGACCGAGCATCCAACCTATCGCCTACAATCTCCCAAACACTTTGTCCCCAAGTAGCTGGGTTACAGCACCGCACCACCAGTGCCGACAAACTGTATCTAGTATCTATCTAGTACATAGAACAATGCAAATATAGTGATGTACGCTGATGATGTTTCTCTGTTGTTATCAAGTAGATATGCAATTGATTTCAGAACAAGTGTTTCTCGGGTAGTCACAAAGGTAAATGAATATTTTAAGGACAATGGTTTGTTGTTAAACATTAATAAAACAAAATATATTAATTTTACTACAAAAAATAAATCACATAATATTTGTAACGACATAATTGTGAACTCTACAGAACGACACATCTCTAATGTCCCTCTGTGTGACCGTTGACGAGACTGTTTGTTGGAGACCGCACATCGAAAAACTCATTCGTCGTATCAATTCAGGTACTTTTGCAATACGAATATTAAAAGCTTCGTGTAGTAGAGATATCCTTCTTGACGTGTACCTAGCTTATTATGAGAGCATAATTCACTATGGTTTGGCTATCTGGGGAGGTTCAACCTCTCTGGAAAGAGTTCTTAAATGTCAAAAAAAGATCTTAAGGATAATTTTCGACGTCACTGACTCTCATTCTGCAAAAGCCTGTTTATAGAAAATAAAATAATGACCATTCATTCCCTTTATATATTGAGGTTTTAATTTTAACATTAAAAGATATTGACGCTGAGGCCAAAATAAGAAATCTTCATTCATACAATACAAGGCATGGGGAGGCACTATGCTACCCAAATCATAGGACATTAAAATTTGAAAAAGGCGAAGCTTATATGGGATTACATTTTTTTAACAAATGTTCACTAAAAATTAAAAAAGATATCTCAACATTTAAAGATTTAGTACAGTAATTTCTTCTTTCACATGCCTTCTACAGTGTAAAGGATTATCTTAATATGGAAAGTTCCAGGTTTAGATTGTTTTAAATTATTTTAATTTATATATAACAGTTTGATCCATTTGGCAACATTATTCAATGTACGAGTATGCTTAAATATATATTTTTGAGTGTTCAAAGTTATTACTATTTCATACATTCGACTACCTCACATGTCTTCAGTACAAGATTTATATTAAATATTAATTAATTGATACAGTATTATATTAGTAGTAGTTATAGTTAATTTGACAAGACACAACATTTGTAAAAATTAAATTTATAATTGTAACAAATATTATGTGTTAATAAAGAATTTGATTTGATATAGACAATTAATGGATCATTGCTGTTAGCTATATAGATTTGTCAATAGATCAATGCTGTTGAACTTATAGGCAGTCAATAGATCAGTGCTGCTAAACACATTTCTCAAATATTATATCAGAGCTGCCCAACATATAGTTAATGCGAAAATAATGTAGTTGAAAAGTTTAGTAAATCAAGACCATTCTACTGAGTATACACTGATATTCAGGGCTTAAACCCCAAAATATCACCCCAATTCAAGACTTGAGGGTGTGTTTACACCCCTTCTTAGATGATCTTGCAGCCCCTATGAACCTTGGATTTTGATAAATGTCTCCTCCTACGGTACAATCCATTAGCATTCTGATTTGCTATTCTCTTCGATTTTTGTTATTTCCTTTTACCCTCCCCTCCCCAAATCCATTTCAGATGGTTGAAGTGTCAGATTTATTTCAATGCCCTTCAAGGCGGCTGCTCGAACCAAGATGTGCATTTAAATATTGCTCACTGACACTTGGGTTACCAAGTCAATATTCCAGCCCCACAGGTTACTCGGTTGCAAAGTACGTGTAGCTATTCTACTGATAGTAGCGAAAAGCGCCAAAATCTAAGAATCGTGATTTACAGGTTTATTTAGAATTGTCATTATTTAGAATGAGATTACATTAGACTATCAGTGAACAAGTTGTAATGTTTGTTATACATAATTTTATAACATCTAAAATAATGACATAATATGTAGAAATTAACTGTAATAGTGTAAATGGAATTTATTAAAATGTAACGTGACTAATACAAATATATATATATACAATTAATTATATATATATATATATATATATATAAAATTAAAGAATAAAATGCCCCCTCTTTCATGAAAGGTTATTAATAAACAGAATACACATTACTACTAGCTTTTTTGTAGATAAGAATATTATGGTATTATATCGTTTATTCTCGTAAGATATGACACGTTACACTTCAGTTGGCACTGGACTGACGGTAAACATAACAAAGGAAAGTCTTGCAGACAGAACTGACGCCATCAGTTAAGAATGACATAAGCAGTAAGGCTTTGGTCAGCTGTCGAAGTAAGGTTATGAACGTTGCAGACAGGGAAAGCTTAAACTTGACCTCTTTGGTCACAACTGTAGGGAACCAATTGCTTTCTTAGTAATTTAAATATATTTTTACTCCAATTGACTGGATCACTTCAACAATTAATACTTACGGGACTCATGAAGTAGTAATAGCTGGTGCGAAATTTGATAATATAGGTTTATCACAAAAATAATTTGTAGTACATTATATTCACATTTAAGCTGCACTAATCAGACTCAGCCAGTTTATAGACATTGTCATTTTATATTCACATTTATGCTGCACTAATCATATTCAGTCAGTTTATAGACTGTCAGTTTATATAACCATTGTAGCTGCACTAATCATACTCAGTCAGGTTTATAGACTAAGTCAGTTTATATAACCATTGTAGCTGCACTAATCATACTCAGCCAGTTTATATAACCATTGTAGCTGCACTAATCATATTCAGTCAGTTTATAGACTGTCAGTTTATATAACCATTGTATCTGCACTAATCATACTCAGTCAGTTTATAGACTAAGTCAGTTTATATAACCATTGTAGCTGCACTAATCATACTCAGTCAGTTTATAGACTAAGTCAGTTTATATAACCATTGTAGCTGCACTAATCATACTCAGCCAGTTTATATAACCATTGTAGCTGCACTAATCATATTCAGTCAGTTTATAGACTGTCAGTTTATATAACCATTGTATCTGCACTAATCATACTCAGTCAGTTTATAGACTAAGTCAGTTTATATAACCATTGTAGCTGCACTAATCATACTCAGTCAGTTTATATAACCATTGTAGCTGCACTAATCATACTCAGTCAATTTATAGACTAAGTCAGTTTATATAACCATTGTAGCTGCACTAATCATACTCAGTCAGTTTATAGACTAAGTCACTTTATATAACCATTGTAGCTGCACTAATCATACTCAGTCAGTTTAGAGACTAAGTCAGTTTATATAACCATTGTAGCTGCACTAATCGTACTCAGTCAGTTTAGAGACTAAGTCAGTTTATATTAACATTTAAGCTGCACTAATCAGACTCAGTCAGTTTACATTAACATTTGAGCTGCACTAAATCAGACTAAGTCAGTTTACATTAACATTTAAGCTGCACTAATCAGACTTAGTCAGTTTACATTAACATTTAAGCTGAACTAAACAAACTTGGTAAGTTTAGAGACTAAGTCAGTTTATATAACCATTGTAGCTGAAGTAATCAGACTCAGTCAGTTTACATTAACATTGTAGCTGCACTAATCAAACTCGACCCAAACACATGTACAGTGGAAGTGGACCTATTCGTCCATCATACACCTACATTGGTAGTGGACTCACCCGTCCAGCTAAATAAATGTACAGTATTATTGGACTCACCCGACGACTGAAACACATGTACAGTGGAAGTGGGCCTACTCGTACATCATGCACGTAAGTGGTAGTGGAATTACCCGTCGACCCAAACTCATGTACAGTGGAAGTAGACCTATTCGTCCATCATACACGTACAGTGGTAGTAGACTCACCCGTCGACCCAAACAAAATGTACAGTGGAAGTGGGTCTACACTTTCGATGTTTCTATTTCATATTTTTGATATTCGACCTTGTGACCATCATTTTAAGGCACATCTTGTATTTTAAATGGGACAAAAACAATGTCGGGAAGTTCGCCATATGAGATTTATTGTTGGACGCCAGTGTTGAATATGCCGAGTGGTAAGCATTGGTAAGGTGGGGTAGTCTTCTTAAGGATTAAAACCCAAAGTTGTAGAAAAAAGATACTTTATTACACATTTAATAAAGTTAAACAAGTTAGATTCAGAGATTACGGCAAATCTAACTAAGTCTTCTGGTAGGGCTCTGACCCGCACCCCGCAGTCGGCAGCGACTGATGTCTTACCTTCTCATCAAAGGAGCTTTTATCATACGCTCTAATTACTAAACAAACATAGATTACATGCGTCTGGTCAGTCTCGTGGACTCTCGACTGTCCACCTAATTATCTATTGTCAACATTCACTAGACATCTGAGTTTAAACTTCATAATTAATACAATTGAAATATATTTATTAATAAAAATATAAATTAATAATAGAGAGGTACAACATTATTAGATTTACAGTTTATAGTATAGCTCTATTTTAAACGGTTCAGCCACAGGAGATAGTACTGCATGGACTGTCTGAAACACCCTGTATTTTGTAAATATTTAGTTAAAATAACAATAATCTGTAATATTTGTAGCATAACAGTTAAAGTGGCATATTTTAATGTTTTTGTAAGGCAACTTTGATTGCGTATAACAGTTGCCCTAGCTAACCAAAGTAATTATTTAATCAATGGGATATCTCTTAAAAATTTTAGTTTCTTTGTCAGAGAGCAAAACTTTTTTTGACGCAAGTAGTAAAAACCTTCAGGGTGGATGAATTTACATTCTGATTGCATAGTTTTATACATTTTTAGATTCTGTGAAACTTTCAAATTTAAAGCGTTTACTATATATTATAATCTTAATACAGGGTGAATGGTACGTTGTGTTTAAAAATATAAGGGCTTAAACTACATGCTTGGGGCTACTTAAAAACGCAAATTTCAGTTTTATATGCCAAATGGTTAGTGTGGTATGTTCAAATTAAGATTTTTTTAAAATCTTGGACCTAACCATAAAAAAGCTTTATTATTTACTTAAAAGATCATATTTTTTAAACTGTGACACCATTTTTGAAATCTACATAAAATGTTCAACAAGAATAATGAGCTAGTAAGATACGTAAATTAAGGTTGGTTTTTAAAATTATGCGTTTAAGTAAAAAAATCATATTTTTGTAAAATTTTAAACACTATTTTACGCGTGGTTACTAAATTATGGTAACGGACATAATGTGTCAAACCATACAGAAAACTGTGTAATTTAATGTTCTTTTCAATGGTTTAATTGTGATTTTAATTATTTTGTTCCGTCATCGAAAACGTTAGGTGAAACTGAATTAAAACACAGTTTGCAGAAAACTTGAAGCGTTGACTATTTATTACAAGAAAGATTATAATACTTTTATTTGACATAATATTAAGACATACTAATTACATTCGTAAAAATAGTTGAAAAAAAGGTCAACTTAAAAGAATAAGATTTACAAATGTTGTTCAAACTGCCTTCCTCCATTTCTGATGCAGGCCCGTGCTCTCTTGCGCATTTGTTGAACTGTCACTTTTGTAGAGACTTCTTGGCGCACTACTTCAGCAGCCGCAGTTATTCTCTCCCTCAGTTCTTGTTCTGTGTTGATAGGTGCAAAATAGACTTTTTGTTTCATCCATCTCCATACACAGAAATCCATGGGACTAAGGTCCGGCGATCTAGCTGGCCACGGTACGGTCCCACCCCGTCCAATCCATATAGGATAATTGAGCGTCAACCAGTGACGCACTTCTGCGGTGAAATGCGGTGTAGCTCCATCTTGTTGGAAAATGAGACTGTCTCTTTTTTTCTTGGTTGATATGGTCTAGCAGCAAAGGGAGATTGTGCTGTAAAAAGTCCAAAAAGCGTTCCCCGTTAAGGTTTCCCTCGAAAAAATGTGGGCCAGTAAGCGTTTCACCTACTACCCCAACCCATACAATAATGTGAAATCTCCTTTGAAAATATCGTTCTTTGGTTGCTCTTGGGTTATCTTCCGCCCACATGTGCATATTATGTGTATTAAAGGTTCCTTGTCTTGAAAATATGGCCTCATCTGTCCAAAGGATCTTTTTGAAGAAATGATACTGCTCAATATTGCTATTGAGCAACCATCTCCAGAACTGAACACGAGGAGTGAAGTCTTGAGCTTCAAGTGCTTGTACAGGCGTGAAGTGGTATGGATGAAACTTGTTTCTATCAAACACTTTCCACTGTGAAACATTTAGTTGAGCCGCAATTGCCCTACTACTACTCTCTGGGTTTTCTTGAAAGGTATTTAGAATCAATTCTTCAACATCTACATCATAATTAACTGGACCTACCTCAGAAGACTTTCTTTGAACTTTTCCACTTTCCACTAACCTCTGGTGAAGTCTAGTGAACACCTGTGGGCTGGGAGCTTTTAGATCTGGGTACCTTAAACTGTACTCTCTTTGCGCAGCAAGTGCATTGCCGTTACAAAATCCATAAACAAAATGCATTTCTGCATATTCTCTTGTAGTGAACTCCATGATGCTACATAACTCAATAGCTGATACACAGACCCGGTCTAAAGAGTAAACAGATTTTGGATTCCAGTTTTCCTCGTGATAAGGTTGCTTTAAAAGAAACTAACTTTTGTTAAACTTAACTGTACGATAATACAAACAAAAGCATATCACTGGAAAGAACATTAAATTATGCAGTTTTCTGTATAGCTTGACACATTATATCGGTTACCATAATTTAGTAACTACGCGTAAAACATTGTTTAAAATTTTACAAAAACATGATTTGTTTTTGCTTCAAAGCATAATTTTAAGTACCAACCTTAATTTACGCATGCTACTAGCTCATTATTCTTGTTAATAATTTAATGTAGATTTGAAAAATGGTGTCATAGTTTAAAAAATATGATCTTTTGAGTAAGTAATAAAGCTTTTTTATGGTTGGGTCCACGATTTAAAAAAATCTTAATTTAAACATACCACACTAACCATTTGGCATATAAAACTGAAATTTGCGTTTTTAAGTAGCCCCAAGCATGTAGTTTAAGCCCTTAAATTTTTAGACACCACGTACCATTCACCCTGTATGTAAAATACAAAAACGATGTACTCACTCTACACGAAATATCCTAACCCTGAACAGATGTTTATGAAAATTGAAGGGAAGTTAGCATTTGTATCAAAGAGATCCACTAAGCAAGGATTTATTGAAATTCCATTCATAAGGAGTATAAACTGTCACTCAACGTATCCTTTTTTCATAAAAGCAACATTGTATTAATTTAATAAAACAATTAATTTTAAACAACTGATACATCAAACAACAACATGACCCAAAAGCTTATCTATTTTGGGTTTTATTGCGAAATTTTTAAGGTTATTTCTACTAACTCTGGCTTGATTGAACTACTTGGCATCATCCTTAAGTAGACTTATAGTGTTTTCAAGACATTAAAACTATATTATCTACGAGAACGGCAGCAGGCTAAGCGTTTATCCTGATGTAATGATTTAAAGATGATGATAAAGATAACCATGGGGGAAAGGGTAAGCAAGCGTAGAGAACCAACACGTAGCGAAGCAAGAGCTTTTAACATGTTTTCTAATAAATGCTGTTTAAAATATAATATTTAATTAATTTTGCGAAGTAATATACTTGATAATTATAATAACTTTTAGGCTGGCCCGATTGTCGTTCTATGTATAAGGGATATATCATAGTACACATTTTCGTGCGGCTCATGGACGGCGCTACCTTGTTTACAAGCATGTAAACAATCGCAGGCCGGGTGGTCACAGCTTTGTCCTCGAGACTATATGGCGCGCGAGACGATAAGATACTTGACTTGGTATTCTTTTAGAATATGATCGACATATCCATATTTATACATAAAAATCAATGTTTTACTGAATTTACTGCACAAGCTATCCAGCCATCCGTGCCCAATTTGGGAATTACCTATGATCAACTTGGGGACCCATCTGTGATCAGTTTTCGGAGCAACCTGTGATCAGCTGTAGACCTGTCAATCTTGAGATGTATCAATGCGGAGGTTTCCTAAATTAGATGAAGGGAAATGCGTGATATTGCGTGAAAAACAACAGAAAAACAATCCAAAGGGTCATAACAGAAACAATATTACGTCATGAGAAACACACACAAAAAAAGATCCGATTACTATAAATAGTTGGTACTCCACTTTTATCAACGTGTTATTTGAAAGACAAACTAAACTATTATTTTATTTTTTAGCATACACTTAAACAGTGTTGGAAATTAATTACTGTACCGCCTGTGTTAGTGTCACGTCACGTTTAGCTTCCAGTAGAGACACTGTCTGTTCATTTACCGATGACAAATATCAACGAATAGTGATTGCGTCAGTTGACCTCAGGTTTCTTGCGTGATATGACCTTTGAATGCGTGATACTCACGTATTTTGCGTATGAGTTGCTAGATCTGGCACAAGTATCAATCGTGATAAACTTGTCTAACATTGGGATTAACAATTCAAACCAAAAATCGGATTTATTTCTAAAACATTATAAATAATTTACATAATTAATGAAGTTTACATTAGTAACATAAAATTAACTATTCAAAGAGCAAATGATATCAAATACAGTAACAAAATATGACTAAAAGTTAAAGCTCGATTAACAGGAAATAAAGAGTCTACATGGGCAGGTAGCCTGTGCGTAGGCTCTAGTTGTCTTATTAAGTAAAGTAATGAGCTCAAATGCTTACTCAAATGTCACAAATTAGATGGGGAGGAATGCGTGAGATTGCGTGAAAACAGAAAAATATTCAAAAGGTCATAACATAAACATTACTACATCATGAGTAACAAAAAAAGATTTTTTTTAAAATCTGATTTTTATACAGAGTTCATACTCCAGTTTTAAGAGCATTCTTAACAAAACAATTATTTGTAAAGTATAAACTTAAACAGTGTTATAATTTAATTACTGTACTGCCTGTGTTAGTGTCACGTCACGTTTAACTTCCAGTAGCGTCTTTGTCTGTTTATTTAACGATGATAAGTAGCAACGAATAGTGATATTATTGTAGCTTCTTGTGACTCTTTTTAATTGGGTGAGTTTTGAGGTTTCTTGCGTGAGAGCGTAAGGTGACCTTTGATGCGTCATTCTCACACATTTTGCGTATGAGTTGCCAGGTCTTGCTTGGGTATCAATCGTGACCAACTTGGGTAATAACCGTGATCAATTTGGGAATCTGACAACGGGGTTTTGGGGATAACCACTGTAACAGTATAGGTGGGTTGGTTGGTCAATTCCTCTGAACCTCTATGTGTGATGGGATGGGTGAATAAAATTGTATGTGTATAGTTGGACGGATAGTCAAGACCACTTTCCATGTATGGGTGGGCAAGTTGATATTAGATAAGTTATAATAATCTTTACCATTGAATTGTTGTAGGCTAGTGGAAGAAAGTCTTACAGTGATAAATTTACTGCTTTCAAATCCATTCAGCAATTAATTCCTTCACTTCTCCAGACCCAAGTCGTTTACTTCATTGGCAGTTCAAGTGCAAGCTGATACACGGTGGGGAAATTAAAGGAAATGAGACAAGGGTGAGATCATAATATGATTATAGTGGTAGTGAATCTGTTGGTCAACCACCAACCTTCCCATACACGTACAGGGTTAAAGGCCCACCCATCCACGTACAGTAGTCTCATCTAAAGACAAAGATTTTAGCATTTATATGTACGTTGTGCAGTAGAATATTTAAAAGTATTTTTTCTATTTAAAATTCCACATAACTATCCTTTTCAAGATATGACTGTTATTGATCTCATGCAAGGTATTTCTACCTGCAAACGCACTGAAGCCTGGCACTTTTATTCTGAAAGGTATCCAAATAAAAGTATATCAAATGAGTCAACTTTCGTTTAAAAGGACACTCGCCTTGGAAAACTAGATCCTTGAAAGCAGCGTCAACAGGCCTCACCTTGACGCTTTGATTGTGTCTACTTCTGAGTAGTACTACTTCTCAGTTACTACTACTTCAGTCTACTTCTCAGTTGCTACTACTTCTGAGTAGTAGCAACTGAGGCTCACACCTTGGGAGGCCTCAAAGCAAAAGAACACTAGATTTAAAGGAGCCAGTTTTAGAACTGGTAAATGAATATCCTAAAGCAAGTACAAGAAAAAATATTGCTATGCTGGGTGTTAATAACATGTTATTTTGGAATATTTTTAGAATTAAAAAAATTTACCCTATCGCAGCCAGTGTGTCCAAGCTCTTCTTCCGGATGATTTTCTAAAAAGAGGTACTTTCTGTGTTAAATTTTATAGCAAACATGAACTTGACCCTTTGATTTTGCCGTCAGTATTATTCACAGACGAAGCTGGATTCTGGAGAAATGGAGACATTCATTGCAATAATAACCACACTTGGGCAGGAGAAAATCCATATCAGGTAATTCAAAACAGACGCTAGAATAACTTTTCCTACATATCCAGTGAACACTATTGAAGAGCTGTATCACAGCATTGAAGAGGTATATAAACAGATTAAGGCTATCCCAGGAATATTCCAGCGAGTAAGGGAGTCGTTAGTGCACCGAATATAACAATGAATTATAGCTGATGAAGGACACATGGCGAATCTCATTGAAGAGTAAAGTGAAGATAGAAAATAAGTATAACAACCTATAATGTGATTAAAATACTACAAACTTAACAATTTACTACACACACATCTATAAATTTATTTTTGAATGTTATAAGAAAAACTTTAAATTGACTTTTAATGTATTTTTTTTTTATTGATTTAAAAGACCCCATGACAAGAAATAAAAAACCTCCAAATAAACACTCCATCCTTCACCAAAACATGCAAGAAATTAGTAATAAAATAGACAGACTAAATCACTTCTTAGAAGAAACAAACCCAGATATCATCATTCTCAATGAGTATGGGCTAAAAAAGGAGCAGATGGAAAACACCAGGCTACCAAACTACTGCCTTAAAACCCATTTTAGCCGGGAAAACCATAAAAAAGGAAGCGTTGCCATCTTTGTCAAAAATGAATTTGAAACATTTGCACATCAAGTAAATATAACAAATAATAAAGAACTAATATGTGAGATGGGAATGATAAAAATAATCTCAGGGAAAAGGCAAATATATATTCTTGGTGTCTATAGAACTCCTGGTGGACAGCTTGAGGAAGCACTAAATATCCTCTCAGCAACAACTGAGGACACCACAGCAGAAAACCACATGATTATTGTGATGGGAGACATAAATATCGATAGTTTGAAAACAGACAAGGGCAACCAGATGCTAAATGACATCTTCATCACAAGACTGCCACTCCCTCCAACGCGGGTCACTCCAACATCTGCCTCATCAATAGACTTTATCTGCACCAACCTAGACAAGGAACAAATAACTTCTACTGTAATTCATGCTGGAATATCTGACCACACTGCTCAACTATGTGAAATTAAATACAAATTAAAACCATCACCTCAGACGAAAGCAATACGCAGAATACTAAACCAGAAAAACCTCAATCTACTCAAGACCCAGATGGAACAAGAAAATTGGAATAATGTCTGTCACGCTGTCTCAACGGAAACTGCCTACAACAACTTTTTATCGACTATTGTTTTGACAATGAACGCAGCATGTCCGCGAAAGACTGTAAGATCAAGGAAGACTAAAACACCAATATATGACGAAGAGGCAAAACAACAAAAAAGGACCTATCTGAAATGTCTTCAAAGATATGAGCTTTCAGGACAACAAGCAGATAAAAATGAAATGAATAAAGCTAAAAAATACTATGACATTAGACTTAAAGCAAACAGACGTCAAGCATCCGCTAACCACATAGCCAATGCTGGAAATAAATCAAAAGCTTTGTGGCAAGTAATAAATAGTGAGAGGAAAAATAAATGCTTAGAATCACCCCAACTGACAATTATCATAAAAGGAGAAACCATCACCAACCCCAGTACAGTATCTAATCACTTAAACGAATTCTTCACAAATATAGCAGAGCATACCCTTAGCACCCAACCAAAAGCAAAAAAGACTTTAGCTCAACAAAAAACTACAAATTATGATCTAAACCATTTAAACCCCACAAATGAGCATGAAATTGAGGAAATAATTAAAAATCTCAAACCTAAAACCTCTGCAGGACTAGATGAAATCTCATCAAAAATGTTAAAACACTGCAGCAAAGCATTCATTAGGCCTCTAGTTAGAATAACAAACCTATCCGTTGCTCAAGGACATTTTCCATCTGGTCTGAAACAAAGTAAAGTATATCCTAAATTTAAAAGTGGGAACCATACAGAAGCTAAAAATTACAGACCAATTTCATTGCTTCTGACCTTTTCTAAAGTTATTGAGAAAATAGTCTTGAAAAGATTAATGAGCCATTGCGAACTGCATAACCTTTTAACAAAGGACCAACATGGGTTTATAAAAGGGAGGTCTACAACAACAGCCATTACTCAACTAGCTGAATTCATAATTGACAACCTAGAAGAAAAAAAAAAACATGGTCACAGGCATTATACTAGATTTTAGCAAAGCCTTTCACTGTCTGGGACATGACTTAATCCTCTGGAAACTTGGGCATTTAGGAGTTAAAGGACAAGCTAAGGACTGGTTTAGAAGTTACCTGGAGGGAAGACGTCAGACGGTTGATATTCAACATATCTGCAACAACTTCTCACAGACAACAAGATCAGACCCTCTGCCTATTAACAGGGGTGTACTCTAGGGATCTGTGCTGGGACCAGTCCTTTTTATCCTCCTGACAAATGACATGCCCTGTGGCACGTTATGACGTTATGAACATTCCCTGGTAATGTTACTTAAGCACGCACTGTACTCCTCTGATGTATGCTGATGACACAGCACTTCTGGTGTCAGAAGTATCACCCAACAACTTGGCCGTTAAATCCTACACTGCTCTAAATACGGCCTATTAATACTGTCATGAAAATGACTTAGTAGTCAATACAGCAAAATCAAAACAATTAGCTTTTGGGAGAAGACAAGAAGAAGTTCCAGCATTACCTGATGTATCAATAGAAAGCCAGACAACATTCCTTGGAATTACTATTGATACCAGCTTATCGTGAAACAATCATATTGACCAACTGTCCAAGAAATTAAACTCTTGCTTATACATCCTAAAGAGAATAAAGCAAGTCAGTGATGCTGTGACTACAAAAACTGCCTATCACGCGTTATTCGAGTCCCACCTAAGATACGGACTAGTAGTCTGGGGGGGGGGGCACAACAGCAGGAAACCTTCAAAGAATATTAGTACTACAGAAAAGAGCAATCAGAATAATGACCAACCTTGGTCCAAGAGAAAGCTGTAGGGCTGAATTTCCTCGCCAATGTGTACTAACAATCATTGGTCTGTAAATCAGAGAAGTCATAGCTCATGCTGAGAGAGAACAACTGCAAAGAGGCCACGACATCCACTCATATAATACCCACCATGCATCAAACTTCCAACTTCCTCTACACCACTCCACACTTGCTGAGAAGAAACCATCTTATGCTGGTAGGAAATTTTTTAACCTTCTTCCTGAAGACCTTAAAGCACTGCAAGGAAAAAAGCTGAACTCAGCCTTGACTAAATGGCTCACAAATCAACCATTCTACTCATTGAATGAGTTCTTAAACTGGAGGAGTGCAGAAGAAAATTGAGACCAATAAATGATAGATGATCTTAATAATATTCTATATATCCATGATCCTTGTTTTGACATCAATTGTAAATCAATGTACTGACACCATTGTGATCTCAAAGATTACCAATAAAGAATTTTGTCTATTGTCTATTTACTACAAACGAATGTAAACTTAAAATGTTTCAACCTTTGTCTATAGATGAGACAAACTAATAATCATACGTTTTAGTTGTTGTCCAAAAAACAGATAATACATTGTTGTTAAAACGTCCTGGTTAATTATGGATCTAGTAATGAAACGTTCGTTATATCATTAATTTTTAACCAGTTTTAACAATTCCCGTACCATTATAATTATCAAATTGATTTAATAGTTACTAATTTTTAAGTTGACTACGTGTGCTAACCAAAGTAGTCACAGGCGCTACCATATTGACCTACCCCTTTTGTTGACCACATGTTCTACTAAAGATAATTACATGTGGCTACCCAAGTTTAACAGGGATTCTACTCAAGGTAATCACAAGGGGCTACCCCAGTTGACCACGTGTTCTACTAAAGATAACTACATGTGGCTACCCAAGTTTACCAGGGATATACTCAAGGTAATCACAAGTGGCTACCTATGTCTACCACATTTTATACTCAAGGTCATCACAAGAGGCAACCCAAGTTTACCAAGGGTTCTACTCAAGGTAAATTACAAGAGGCTACCCAAGTTTACCAGGGGTTCTACTCAAAATAATCACAAGAGGCTGTCCAAGTTTACTAGGGATTCTACTCAAGATAATCAAAAGAGGCTGTCCAAGTTTACCAGGGGTTCTATTCAAGATAATCACAAGAGGCTGCCCAAGTTTACCAGGGGTTCTACTCAAGATAATCACAGGTAGCTAGCCAAGTTGACGATGGGTCTACTCAAGGTTATCTCCTTGTTGGCTACACAAGATGACCACAAGTGATACCCAAAGTAATCACAGTCGCTGTGGTACCCCGTGATAACTTTCAGTAGCTACGCGTAGTCAACTTGGTTAGCCACTGAACATCTTTGGTAACGTGATTATTTTGGTTCACCACTCGTGATCAAATTGAGTAGCCACAGACAGTAACGGATAGTGTCTCGTGATAAACTCCAGTAGGCACTGACCTGCTTTGGTAGCCCGTGATCATTTATAGTTGCTACCCGTGATCAATTTGGGTAGCCAGAGATCTACTTTGGTAGCCCGTGATCTTACGTGATCAACTTTGGTCAACTTGAATAATTAGTATCCTAATTTGGTATACCCTGGATCATCTGGGATACCAGATATTCTTTGATAATCTTACCAAGCCAACTGTGATCATTTATAATAAAACCCCTAGGGGGTTTTGGGCCGCAGATGATTACCTTGGGTAACGGCCCCACCTTTACACTAAAGTGGCTCTCCCACTCTCAAAATAGTACAGTGGTATTGATACAACCACTATTACGCACGCAAATTATCGCCCACCCACCCACACACGAACAGTGGATTGACCCACCCACCCAACCTACTTAACCAACTATTTACTCACAGTACATTGTCCCATTCACCCACTCATATACGTATAGTGGAATTGACAGTGGTATTGGCCAACTCTCCTACCCATACACATACGTTGGTGCTGATTCACCCACTCTCCAATGCATTCTGTTCGATGGTACTGATTTACCAGTAATGATATTATTATATAGGTTGGAAGGTCCTCACCACTGTACATGTATGGGTGGTGGGAGGGTCATTACTCACTGTAAATGTACTGGTGGGTGGGTGAGACACAGGAAATACAATTGTATGCTCATGTGTAAGTGGGTGGGCCAATTCCTCCCCACATGTATGGGTGGCTGGGCCAATACCATACGTGTATGAATGGATTGATGAGTGGGATATCCCACCGAACGTGTGTGGGTAGATAGGTGGATCAATCAATACCCAATACCACTGTACGTATATGGGTGGGTAGGCCAATCCACCGTTCGTGTATGGGTGGGTGGGCCAATATCAGGGTACGTGTTCGGTGGGCAGGTAGGTAAATTATATTATTACGTGTGAGAGTATGTGGGTGAATCAATACAACCACAAGTGAACAGGGGGCAGTTTACCATCAATGCAATAGAGGACCGGGAGAGGTTGCACGGCCTCACTTTGGTAGAGTGTTCGGTGAGAAACATGATTTCAGGTGCATCTTAGTACAGGGTCATTACTTTCTGTACGGTAAATGATACCTTTCTCGGATCATAAAGTATATTCCAACATGTTACAAGTCTAACTGATTTTCAGAGGGCTGTGATGTCTGGTGATGGATGATCTCACCACACGTGGCTGGACGAACGCGGGAAAGCAAGACCACTTCCTTATCATATCATTGATGCGTCTACAGCTGCAAATACGTGAAAGAATGTTCGTGGGTCACTTCTGTCAGACAGTCAGCTGATACCGAGTACCGTTCTTATAAATTCCATTCACTACTGATTTAGATTTACGAACAAAATAACGTCTTCGGAAATAACTTATTACATCTGCAAGTACTTGTAGCTAGTATAAAGTTTTATGTATAACAATTGTAACTATATAGAACATTGGCCTTGTAAAATTTTTGGCTGAAAATGTTATGTTATACATATGTTATTTAATAGTAATAATAATTAATCGATAATTAATTAAAATATTATTTATTAAATTTAATAAGTTTATGTAACTTATATTCTTATAGTGGTGGTCACTTCGGCAAGGGTCGTTCAGTTGTGTATGCAAACAGGAAATAACTCATTAGGGTGGCCCCATTGTTCACAGCCATTCGAAGTTGATCGTGGAAGCTACATAACAACAGATATTACCCAAAATGATCACTGGTGGTACACAAGGTAATCACAGTTACTACCCAAGTTAGCCAAGGGTGCTGCCCAAGGTAATTGGTTGGTCAATACCACAGTGTGTGTATTGGTGGGCGGGTCGGTCAATACCACAGTGCATATATGGGTGGGCAGGTGGGTCAATAGATGGACCATTCCTGCCATCTCAACGGGGACATTGCATTGTCCGATGTAATCAACGATGAGCCTAGCGCTCAAGCTCATTTCTACATATACCCGTCATCCCTAGCTGTTAACCCACCCGCCTACCTATACACGTACAGGCGCTATCGAATCACCCAAGTCATAGGTGGGGGGGGGGAGGGGGATGGATATTCACGTTGACCACGGGTGCTACCCAAAGTAATAACAAGTACTTCTCAATTTGAATTCGTGTGCTACCCATGATAATGAGTGGTGGCTACTCAAGTTGACTACAGGTACTACCTAAAATATTCAAAGGTTAACCCAAGTTTACCACTGGCGCTACCCAAGGTAATCACAGATACTACCCAAATTTACCACGGGTCCCACCCAAGGCCATGTTGACCACGTTTTATAATTAAGGTAATAATAAGGTTATAATTAATTGTGCTGGCTACACAAGTTGACCATGGTTGCTATTCAAGGTAATCACAGGTACTACCCAAGTTGACCATAGGTGCCGCTCATGGTAATCATGGGTGGCAAGTCAACTTGACCACGAGTGCTACTCATAAAAATCACAGGTACTAACCAAGTTGACCACGGGTGCTACCCAATGGTTAAAGTTGGGTTACTCAATATGATCACGACTTCTACCCAAAGTAATCACAGGTACTATTCATGTAGGATGCTAACCAAGGTAATAACGGGTGGCTAGTCAAGTAGACCACAGCTACTAACCAACGTAGCACAACTGGTGATTACATAAGTTCAGTTCACGAAGCGTGCTACCAAATTAATCATGGGTGGCTACCTAAATCGACCGCGTGTTCTACCTAAGATTATTAGAAGTCCTACTTACGTTGACCACAGGCTCTACTCAAGGTAATCACAGACACTACCCAAGTTCACCACCGGTCCTACATTAGGTAATCACAAGTACTATCCAAGTTGACCATGGGTGCTACCCAAGATAATCAGACATATTACCCTCAATTTGACCACTGGTGCTACTCAAGGTAATGGCTGATAATACTTAAGTTGGCTATAAGTAATCTCCAACGTAATCCCATGTACTACCTAAGTTGACGACGTAAGACTTCTTACACTGTAATATAGAGCTTAGGAATTAGTGCCACACAAGGCTTGCTACATTTTATTGCTAACACAGACAAACAAAATTGTACCCGCCCGCCCACCCATACACGTATAGTGATGATGACCAACCTGGCCACCCATATACGTACAGTGGTGATGACCCGCCCGGCCACCCATACACGTACAGTGGTAATGACCCACTCGCCCACCCATACATGTACAGTGGTGATGACCCGCCCAGCCACCCGTACACGTACCCAAGGTAATCAGGTGTGTCCACCCAAATTGACTATGGGTGCTACCAAAGGTAATCACAGGTTCTATCGAAGTTGGTCATGGGAACTACGCAAGATAATCACAGATATTGCCCATTATGATCACTGGTGCTACCCAAGGTAATCAGAGATACTACCAGACAGGACCTAAGATAATCGCAGGTACTACCCAAGTTGACCACGCGTGCTGCTCAAGATAATCACATGTACTACCCAAGATACTACTCAAGTTGACCATTAGTTCTACCCAAAATATTCACAGATACTACTCAAGTTGACCATTAGTTCTACCCAAAATATTCACAGATACTACTCAAGTTGACCATTAGTTCTACCCAAAATATTCACAGATACTACTCAAGTTATTCACAGATACTACTCAAGTTGACCATTAGTTCTACCCAAAATATTCACAGATACTACTCAAGTTGACCATTAGTTCTACCCAAAATATTCACAGATACTACTCAAGTTAATCACGAGTGGTACCCAAGTTGACCATTAGTTCTACCCAAAATATTTACAGATACAACTCAAGTTGACCATTAGTTCTACCCAAAATATTCACAGATACTACTCAAGTTGACCATTGGTTCTACCCAAAATATTCACAGACATTACTCAAGTTATTCACAGATACTACTCAAGTTGACCATTAGTTCTACCCAAAATATTCACAAATACTACTCAAGTTGACCATTAGTTCTACCCAAAATATTCACAGATACTACTCAAGTTATTCACAGATATTACTCAAGTTGACCATTAGTTCTACCCAAAATAATCACAGATTTCACAGATACTACTCAAGTTGACCATTAGTTCTACCCAAAATATTCACAGATACTACTCAAGTTGACCATTAGTTCTACCCAAAATATTCACAGATACTACTCAAGTTATTCACGGATACTACTCAAGTTATCACGAGTGGTACCCAAGTTGACCATTAGTTCTACCCAAAATATTCACAGATACTACTCAAGTTGACCATTAGTTCTATCCAAAATATTCACAGATACTACTCAAGTTGACCATTAGTTCTACCCAAAATATTCACAGATACTACTCAAGTTATTCACATATACTACTCAAGTTATCACGAGTGGTACCCAAGTTTACCATTAGTTCTACACAAAATATTCACAGATACTACTCAAGTTGACCATTAGTTCTACCCAAAATATTCACAGATACTACTCCAGTTGACCATTAGTTCTACCCAAAATATTCACAGATACTACTCAAGTTATTCACATATACTACTCACGTTATCACGAGTGGTACCCAAGTTGACCATTAGTTCTACCCAAAATATTCACAGATACTACTCAAGTTGACCATTAGTTCTACCCAAAATATTCACAGATACTACTCAAGTTATTCACAGATACTACTCAAGTTATCACGAGTGGTACCCAAGTTGACCATTAGTTCTACCCAAAATATTCACAGATACTACTCAAGTTGACCATTAGTTCTACCCAAAATATTCACAGATACTACTCAAGTTATTCACAGATACTACTCAAGTTATCACGAGTGGTACCCAAGTTGACCATTAGTTCTACCCAAGTTAATCACAGATACTACTCAAGGTAATCACAGATACTACTCAAGTTATTCACAGATACTACTCATGTTAATCACAGATACTACTCAAGGTAATCACAGATACTACTCAAGTTATTCACAGATTCTACTCAAGTTAATCACAGATACTACTCAAGTTATTCACAGATACTACTCAAGTTAATCACAGATACTACTCAAGTTATTCACAGATACTACTCAAGTTAATCACAGATACTACTCAAGTTAATCACAGATACTACTCAAGTCAATAAACTTTCAATACACTTTCAAACATATTTTTATTATTCATTTATAATCGTATAAATTTTAATACCTTGTAAATACTTATTCACTGTATCATATAATTATTTCAGATAACATAGTAAAGTATACATATTTGGTTAGTCATAAATTGTTTCGTTTTTATTTTGTTCCTATTATTGTATTATATAGCTATACTGTTAGGGTTAGGATAACATTAAATTTAGAGTTAAGGTTTAAGCTATTTATGTTTTTATATTAGTGTTTATATTTTGAAGAATTGGGATTTTTTATTTTAATTTAATATTATTTGCTCATGCGCATATTAAGATTTATTTGAAAAGAAGGAACCTCTTAAACAGGCATTGCCTTAGGAGGTCCTAGTATTTTCTTGAAATATGTAATTTATGAAAGGTTTTGTTCTAGTAGTATAAGTTTTATTTTGTTAACAGAGAATTAAGAAGAAAACTTTTTATGTTTAAATGTAATTATATGTATTTTATGTATATATTTCGAGAAAATAAATATATTCTTATTCTTATAATCACAGATACTACTCAAGTTAATCACAGATACTACTCAAGTTATTCAGAGATACTACTCAAGTTATTCACAGATACTACTCAAGTTATTCACATATACTACTCAAGTTATTCACAGATACCACTCAAGTTAATCACATATACTACTCAAGTTAATCACAGATACTACTCAAGTTATTCACAGATACTACTCAAGTTAATCACAGATACTACTCAAGTTAATCACAGATACTACTCATGTTAATCACAGATACTACTCAAGTTATTCACAGATACTACTCAAGTTAATCACATATACTACTCAAGTTAATCACAGATACTACCCAAGTTAATCACATATACTACTCAAGTTATTCACAGATACTACTCAGTTTATTCACAGATACTACTCAAGTTATTCACGATACTACTCAAGTTAATCAGGAGTGGTACCCAAGTTAATCACGAGTACTACTCAAGTTATTCACAGATACTACTCAAGTTAATCACCCAAGTTAGTCACCACCAAGTTAGTGAGTGGTACCCAAGGTTACTACACCACAATTTTATAACATGTTATTTGAGGCTTGACAATTTCTAAGTCCACAAAAGATTCTAAACAATCGTTTAAATTGCTGAAAAGCCTTTGAATTTGCCTAAGCTTCATTTTCGTGCTTTTCTTTGGAATCCGGCCTATACACGTACAGTGGTTTTGACCCACCCGCCCACCCATACACGTACAGTGGTATTAACCCATTTTCATCATGTTTTGAATGTATGTAACTGTTCTTCAAAGATGTATTACTTACAAATAATAGTGACTTTATAAAATTGCGACTTACTCAGCTAGCTCGTGTATCTGTATACAATAGTACTCTGGTATTGGTTATTTAAATTTAATTATTTATTATAAATTTGTTTTTCAAGCATTTTTTGATAGTTATTAGGAATAATATTAATTTGTTTCTTAAATTGTTTTAACATCAGCTTTTATCCACGCTATAAAATCATATCCTATAAACGACTAATACATTCATTGGTAAATAAATTTTTAGCTCTTATGTACTGTTGTGCCAAAATGGATAAGTCCAAACTGCATAGACAGGTGAGGACAAACTACTGTACTCATATGAAAGGCAAACAGCCTTTCATATGAATGAAATGAAAACAGCGAAAAGGTACAAGTGATGTTTAAAAAAAGTTTTAAAATAAAGAAATAAAAAAAAAGTATATCCCTAAAACTTCATCTCTGAAGGTTGCTAGGTAAAAGTACAACATATTTACAATAATAAGAGATTTGTTATTTGATAATTGTGAATTATGGGTTAGATGGAATTTTTGATTGATGTCTCAAAATTCACTTGTTGTTACTTGTAGTCCTTGGCATATAGGCTCCTCGTATAGTCCTTTATAACATAAACATCCATTATTACAAAAATTATTGGTTTTCCTATATAAAAAGGTCCAAAATAGAGCCAGATAGAGTAAATACTGCTTTGCTCAGACACAGTCAATTTAAAATTATGCCATGACTCCACTAGCCAAGATCAGAAAAAATTAGCATAAATATTGCTCTGCTCAGATACAGTCAATTTAATTTATACTATGACCCGGGTAGCCAAGGTCAGACTACTAGTATATTAGTGTAAATACTCTTTCCTCAGATACAGTCAATTCAAATTTATGCCATGACACCACTAGCCAAGGTCAGATACAATTAGTATAAATACAGTCAATTTAAATTCATGCTATGACTCGGCTATCCAAGGTCAGACTCAATTAGTGTAAATACTGCTCTGCTCAGATACAGTCAATTTAATTTATACTATGACCAGGCTAGCCAAGATATTTAGTGTAAATACTGCTCTGCTCAGATACAGTTAATTTATATTTATGCTATGACCAGGCTAGCCAAGGTCAGACACAATTAGTATGAAAACTGCTCTGACAGATACAGTCCATTAAATTTATACTATGACCCGGCTAGCCAAAGTCATACTAAATTAGTGTAAATTCTGCTCTGCTCAGATACAGTCAATTTAAATTTATACTATGACCCTGCTAGCCAAGGTCAGACTATATTTAGTGTAAATACTGCTCTGCTCAGATACAGTCAATTTAAATTTATGCTATGACACGGCTAGCCAAGGTCAGACTATATTAGTGTAAATACTGCTCAGCTCAGATACAGTCAATTTAAATTTATACTATGACCCTGCTAGCCAAGGTCAGACTATATTTAGTGTAAATACTGCTCTGCTCAGATACAGTCAATTTAAATTTATGCTATGACACGGCTAGCCAAGGTCAGACTATATTAGTGTAAATACTGCTCTGCTCAGATACAGTCAATTTAAATTTATACTATGACCCTGCTAGCCAAGGTCAGACTATAGTTAGTGTAAATACTGCTCTGCTCAGATACAGTCAATTTAAATTTATGCTATGACACGGCTAGCCAAGGTCAGACTATATTAGTGTAAATACTGCTCAGCTCAGATACAGTCAATTTAAATTTATACTATGACCCTGCTAGCCAAGGTCAGACTATATTTAGTATAAATACTGCTCTGCTCAGATACAGTCAATTTAAATTTATGCTATGACCCGGCTAGCCAAGGTCAGGCTATATTAGTGTAAATACTGCTCTGTTCAGATACAGTCAATTTAAATTTATGCCATGACCCAGCTAGCCAAGGTCAGACACAATTACTGTACATACTGTACTGATCAGACAAAGTATTAGTGCTATGAATCTACAAGCCAGACCCAGTAAGTGTAATTAAGAATTTATTTACTTTCCATCTTTTGACAACAACTACAAGTATGTTGTACGGACCTGTATAGTAACCACAGCTTTCTGTTCACAGTAATTTACAGTTATTTTGCAACTATTGTAATATATATTTAAAGTCCAGTTGTCTTCCATTGTTGACACTGTACCGGGGCTACTGAATCGTGTGCACATCCATTGAAATATATAATTTAAGTATTATTTCTTAGTTTAGTTACAAATATTATAGAAGTATATTAATTATAACTACTATAAGTATAGGAAAATATTAGGAAATCAATTAAATAAGGATGGAGGCTTGCTGATGTAAATTTATTTATTTAAAGTTTACAAGGAGTTACAAATGCGTGGTCTTTGTAATTAATTTCGCTGGTACATTTTTTAGTATGATTTAAAATGTTTGCTCGCTGTTAGCACCTAGTAAAAAATTAAAACCTTTTTTATTTTAAATTAGTAACACTGTCAGTTTAAAATAGTGCTATGGCCCCACTAGCTGGACCCAGTTAGTGTTAATACTGTTCTGATTGGACGCGGAAGGCTTATTATAAGTTATTGCTATGGCCCCACTAGCCGGACCCAGTTAGTGTAAATACTGTTCTCATTCGACGCAGAAGGCTTATTATAAGTTATTGCTATGACCCCACTAGCCAGAATTAGTGAGTGTATTTACTAGACTGATCAGACAAAGGCGGGTTGAATTAGTGATATAACTGCAACAATCAGTCCCTGCCAGTCTAATTTAGTATTATGATAGTACTAATATCACATACTTACTTACTCTTACTCTTACTCCTGTGGCCATTGGAAAACTAGGTGGTTTGGCCTCGCCAACCATGTGCCTCCAAGCTCTTCTATACTCTGCCAGCTCCAAATCTGCTCCCATTCTTCTCAGGTCCTTCATCACCTCATCAACCCATCGCATCCTTGGTCTTCCTAATGGTCTCCTTCCTTCTGGTGTACCTCTGAGTACCATCTTTACCATCTCTCTCTCACTTCTACGGTTAATATGGCCCAGCCATCTCAACCTCCTACTCTTAACTATTCCCACAATATCTGGTTCACTATATAATTCTTGTAACTCTCTATTTTTCCTTATCCTCCATACATTTCCTTCTTTTACTGGTCCAAAAATTCTTCTCAAAATTTTATTTTCAAACGTAATAAGGCGTTTCTGGGATATTTTGGTAAAAGACCAAGTTTCTGACCCGTATAGCAATACAGGTTGCACTATAGTTTTATACATTCTTATTTTAGTGTTTTTTGATAGCAGTTTGTTTTTGAATAATTTTATTAAACTCCAGTATGATCTTTCTGCTGCTGTGAGTCTGCTCTGAATTTCTATTTCTTCTTTATTATTGTTTATGATCATCACTCCCAGATACTTAAAAATACTAGTTTTCTGGAACCTATAGTTTAATACTTCTAAGTGGTCTTCCTCATCATCTTGCCTACTTATTTTCATGTAGTTGGTTTTGTTTTCATTTATTTGTAAACCCACTTTTCTTGCTTCTTCAATTAGTACTTCTGTTAGCACTTTAAGATTATTTTTGTTTTCAGATATAATGGCTACATCGTCTGCGAATGCTAGAAGGTTTATTTTATCAGTAAGTCTTGCCCCTCCTTCACTATTTCTTGTTTTCTTGAGAGCTTCTTCTAGTGCTATGTTGAATAATAATGGAGATAGACCATCACCTTGTCTCACTCCAGTATTTATATTAAATGTATCTGTATATTCTTTCCCTATTTTTACTTTCCTTTTGGATTCGTTTAAACACATTTTTGCCAACTGAATTATTTTATTAGGTAATCCATACTTTTTCATCATCTTCCTCAGTTTATGTCTGTTTATTGAGTCGTAGGCTTTGCTAAAATCGACAAACATTACATATATATCTTTGTTGTATTCCCAATACTTTGAGGTTATTTGTTTTAGAATAAATATTTTGTCTGTTGTTGATCTCCCTTTCATAAAACCTGCTTGGTGGTCTCCTACTATTTCTTCTACATGGCATTTGAGTCTGTTTAATATAATTTTAGATAGTATTTTGTATGTTGTATTTATAAGGGATATACCTCTATAATTTTTGCATTCTAGTTTGTCCCCTTTTTTGTGCAGTGGGACTATTACTGCTTCAGTCCACTCTTTTGGCATTTTCTCGCTTTTCTATACTTGTAGAATCAGTTTGTGTAGATGTATGAAAAGTTCTTCGGTTCCATTCTTTATTAATTCTATTGGGATCGCATCTTCACCAGGAGCTTTGCCATTTTTGAATGTTTTAAAACATCCTTTATTTCTTGTATTGTTGGCTCAACACAAGGAATTTCTTCGATTCCTTGATCTTCTTCCTCCTCTGCCAAAACTTCATCTTCAATATTCCTTGCTTCATCTTCATTGCAGTTCAATAGTTCACAAAAGTATTCTTTCCAAGTTTTTAAAATTTCAGTTGGCTCACATGTTACTATTCCATTCCGATTTTCACACCTATTACATTTGGTTTAAAACCTTTTTGGAAAAACCTAATTCTTCTGTAGAAGTCTTTAAGAGTTATTTTGGTTGCAGTCCTGCTCTGCTCGTAATAGAGTGTTGTTTATATACTTTCTTTTTTATCTTCTTAGTGTTTTGTTTACTTCTCTATTTAGGAGTTGGTATCTTGCCTTTGACTCCGCCGTGTTATCTGCGAGAGTTTTCTTTTTCGTTTGTCTTCTTTCTTGAACAAGTATTTGGCACTCTTCATTAAACCATGGTTTTTTAATAATCTTACTTTTTTCAAAGATTGTTTCAGCTGATTCTTTGACCCCTTTCTCAATGGTTTCCCATACTCTTTCTACACCCTCTCCGGCGTCTTGTGCTAATACAGCAAACCTATTCTTCAGTTCGATTTGGTATTCATTTATCTTGTTTGGTTCAAACAATATCCTTTCTTCAGCTTTATTCTTTTTTCTCTTTTCTATTTTTAATCTTTGTCTTATTTTTATTAAGACTAAATAGTGATCAGTGCCAAATTCTGCTCCCCTTAGGCTTCTTACCTGGGTCACTGAGCTCAGATGTCTCTTATCTACTAGGGCATGGTCTATTTGGTTTACCGTGTGTCCATCAGGCGATACCCAGGTCTGTTTGTATATATTTTTTCTAGGAAATTTAGTACTTGCTATGAATAAGTCTGTGGAGCAAGCAAAACTTAGTAACCTTACACCATTTTCATTACTTTCTTCATGTAAGCTTTCTTTTCCAGCTACACTTCTCCATATATCTTCTCTACCTATTTTGGCATTTGCATCTCCTAACATTAAAAGCGTATCATAATCTGAAATATCGGTAACTAATTCTTCTAATTGTGTATAAAAAATTTCTTTATCTTCATCATTGCTTTCTTCCGTTGGCGCATAGTAACTAATCACAGATATATTATTAAATTTTCCACTTAACCTAATGTAACAAATTCTTTCATTTATAGCTTTATAACATGTCACAGATTGTAGTAACTGTCTTCTTATGGCGAAACCTACGCCTGCGTAGTGTCTGCCATCGTCACAGCCGCTATATATTATTTGGTAACTTTCTGTATTAAGTTTGTCACAAAATGGCCACTTTGTCTCTTGTAAGGCTGCTATATCAATGTTATATTCTTTTAGCTCTTCACTCAAAATATTTATTTTTCCAGGCACAGCCAGGGTCCTTACGTTCCAAGTTCCAAGTCTCAAGTCCTTATTTCTGAGCAGGGGTCGTTTCCCATATCTTCCATCATGGTCCGAGGCATTTTGTTGGCGTTGCTGAACAAATGATTTTTCCAAGGTAGGGTTTTCAGCCCAACGCCCAACCCCCAACCTGGGGGACCAGGGTTTTGATTTCGGAGTCACCTTCTCCTAGGTTAGTGGCTTCCACTGCAGCTCCAAGATCCTAACCTGACCTTGGTGTTACATCGGAGTATCCTTCTCCTAGCCTTTGGGTACCCAAACCCTGTCGTACAAGGCAGTACGGGCAGTGCTTATTTAATGGCGGCACTTCCTCGCCATGACACAGCACTATCATCGGGCTCATGTGGATTTGCTGATTGTGACCCTGCCACAGATCACCCTCCCACGCCCTCTGGTGCTGCCGCCTCGGTCCGGGACTGCTTATTCGGGTTACCCCTTATTCGCAGCTGTCCACCATATCTGATGGAGCGTTCGCCATCCGCCACCTGCGACCCGCCCTATACCTGAGGCTCGGTTCCCCTATTAGAGCTAGGACTAAAGGGGAGGGACTAATATCACATAGTCTGTTTAAATTAGTGCTATTATTGCACTATTCAGGCACATATAGTATAATTTAGTGTAATGAATATACTGATAAACCCAGTCAGTATAAATTAGTGCTATTTCTGCACTAGTCAGACACAGCCAGTTTGAATTAGTATGATGACTCCTAGCCAGTTCTAGACGGTCTAAATTAGTGCTATGACAGCACTAATCTAACACAGACGTTTAAATTAGTGCTATAACTGCTATAGTCCAATTAAAACAAGATAGTAATTAATACATTTATATTAAAGCAAAGTTGATACGTATTAAATATTGTAAGCACCCTGACCACATGAAAAGTAATATAAGTAGCATAAAGGATCAAAAAGTCTATTTATATTTTAGTTGTATTTTAGTATTTTTACTCGAAGAGAATATTATAAATTTGAAAAAAATGTTAAATAAATGTATACAGTTAAAAAACGTTATAGATACGGAATAAGTAACTGATCTACACTTAAGGCTGTTGCAAATGAAACATCATAGATACGGAACAAGTAACTGATTTACACTTAAGGCTGTTGCAAATGAAACATCATAGATACGGAACAAGTAACTGATCTACACTTAAGGCTGTTACAAATGAAACATTATATATACGGAACAAGTAACTGATCTACACTTAAGGCTGTTGCAAAGAAACATTATAGATACGGAACAAGTAACTGATCTACACTTAAGGCTGTTACAAATGAAACATTATAGATACGGAACAAGTAACTTATCTACACTTAAGGCTGTTGCAAATGAAACATTATAGATACGGAACAAGTAACTGATCTACACTTAAGACTGTTGCAAATGAAACATTATAGATACGGAACAAGTAAATGATCTACACTTAAGGCTGTTGCAAATGAAACATTATAGATACGGAACAAGTAAATGATCTACACTTAAGGCTGTTGCAAATGAAACATTATAGATACGGAACAAGTAACTGATCTACACTTAAGGCTGTTACAAATGAAACATTATAGATACGGAACAAGTAAATGATCTACACTTAAGGCTGTTACAAATGAAACATTATAGATACGGAACAAGTAAATGATCTACACTTAAGGCTGTTGCAAATGAAACATTAATCTACTTTACCTTTCATTTAAATAGCTATTAAACATTCACAATGAGTTCTCAGAAGAGATAATGTGAGATAGTAGTTCATCTTTACAAAGTAGTTCACATAACGAGCTGTAAACAACACTTAATTGAAAATGAAGTGCTATCGGAGTTGTTTCGGACACAGTTCAGCTAAACAAAGCTTCTCTTCAAAAGAAGCTGTACCCATTGATTAACCTTTGACAAGACCTGCTGAGTCAACCTGCCAGAGCAAAGAGAGGCTTCGCACGTTCGCGCGTTCTGTTTGTCAACAAAGGCGCGTTGCACGAGTGGGGGGGATCAACCGTCAAGGCCGACCAGACGACGTCTGCGTGGTCAGTAGTGCCCGGCTATCGTGACGATGAAACTCCTCGTTCGGCTGGTCATACGGAAAGAACTGGTACGTTTTTTTAAATATAATTTTTATTATTGTTTTATCAACAAAGTTTTCTTTTCCATAATTAAATGACATTTAAGACAACTCAAACCGGACAGCTGTTTTATGAGTAACGTTGATAGGACAGATTAGAACTATGGTCATAGATGATTGGCAATGTTTGCTAGTAAGACAATGAGGAGCACCAGTGCGATGACATGAAGGATGGGTCGGTATGTAATCACATACCACATAGTTTCCATGTAATCCACTGATTCAGAGAAACCGGCAAACTTCGGTTACTGATAAGAAACTTTAAAAAGTTTAACTTAAATCTGTTTAACGTTGTTTTATTACTGTCAATAAGGCATGTTATTTTTATGCAAAATTCAATAATTCAACCTTATATTATCAACAAGATATCACTCTAAGTGTATTTATCGAATATGAAACATACAAAATATTATAATTAATAGTTGAAAATTAGAGGCTAAAAATAAATGCCAGAAAACTTTTAATTTCTCTGGGGTTGTATCGTGTTTTTGACGCAGACAGGAGGTGGGTGTAAATTTGAAATATTTTTTTCGTTGTTACATAATATATTAGAAAGTTACTTGCAGGAAAATATTTATTATTTGAGTTTTATAAATATTAATGATTATGTTGATGGTACAGCTGCAGTACTGTCGCAAGACCTATATAGCAATTGTCGCAACTCGAGCACCCAATATATAAGGCGCGTAATTGAGTTGAGTGGATACGGATAAAGCAAACATTAATAAGGTGTGGCCTTTAATTAGTAATACTGTATGCGATCAGAATAAATTAAACCATTAATCATTAAGACTTTCGTAATTGATAGTTTTCATTATGAGCCTGCACGACAAGTTTATTATTCAACTATTTACTATTATTTATTTAATTAATGCCACGACATGACTTCAGAGCACTCTTACAGCAAATACGACGAGTTTCAGAATATTACGGACCAATGGCGTGACGATGTAGACCAGCTGCAATCATAGCAACGTCTTGCATTATTGCTACGTTTCAGTTCTTGAATGCACCTATTTTAAAACCAACTGGTTTGATATTGTGAATTTGAGAGTGAGCAGAAATATTATGATTGCGGATTTTACTTATATAGTTTTCTATTATTTATTGACTGTTCTTATCACATTATTTGGTTATTGTTCTATTGTATTATGTTTGAACCAGTTATAAATGTATCTACAATCGGAACTCTGCCTCAACAAGTTGTGTGTTGGTACTCTTGAATACTGTACGTCAGAGGGACATTCCAGCACCACTAAGCTTACTGCGATGGTTTATATCAGGGGTCGGCAACTATATTTGGGTGGGGTCCAGACATATTTAAAAATAAGTTTGGGGAGGTCCAGGAAAAACTAGGCTAAACTTCGTTATACGCCTCCATCAAATTAATCAAATCAGATTAACGCTCAAATCAATACTATTGATTATTGAATATCTAAGTTTGGGTTTTGACTATCATAGATAAATAATAATAATGTACATAGAAGAGTAACAAATTAAATAACAACAAATAAAAATATTCAAAACATTGTAATATCTGATTGTAAAAATGAACTAAAAACCTAACATAACCTAAATAAGCAGCTCTACTAGATTTACCTCTTTCATAGTGTCACTAAGTTTCCCACATAGAGCTACCTGGTTTGTTATGCATTGCTAAGATAGTAGTTACGCATTCTTTTCTTTGATTCGCTTTGTAAGCCTTCTTTCTTTGCCGACCATAGCCGGAGCCCCATCAGTTGGCAGAGACACCATTTTATCGTAACTAATGTTTGATTTGTCATGAAGTCATCAACAGTCAGTCTGGAATGAATTTTCCCTAAGAGTCTGGCCTGACTGCAAGCAATTCTTCCATTAATATTTTATTTTCAATATCATAAAACCTCAACAAAATAGACATTTGTTCGTCGTCAACAATATAACATGATTCATCAAGTGCTGTGGCGTAGCAAGGCGCCTTTTGTAGAAGTTCTAGCAAACTCCTTTTATTGTCTCCAGCCAATATTTCGGTTCTTCTTGTATTGCTTTTAGCCGACGATGGAATACCTTGAAATGCGCCAAAACGTCCTTTTTATCTTCAAAAAGTGCTGCGACCACTCCTATCATATATTCTTTTACTATCTAAGAGTCAGAAAATGGCTTCTGGTGTTTATTGAGCGTTCAACATACATTAAAAGCTGTATCTGCAGATTTTCCTAGCTCGCTTATACTTCGAACTAGTATGGATGTAACATTCTTCAAGCTCGTTTCTTGCTGGATATATAATTTAATGTTATAAGATGTAACAAACACTCCAGTAAATAGTTTTTTTAATTTTGTTAAGCCTTTCGGAAACAAAGTTACCATCTTCAGACATACAAAGGTAACAAAGTCTGTGTGTCTGAAAAAGGCCTGACGAAATTTAAAAATTATTTACTGGAGTGTTTGTTTCATCTTATAACATTAAGTAGTATAAGATGTGCTTTTTTTGTAAAAAGCTAGATGTTACTTGAAACTTTCTTGGCGAGTTTCACTTCCCAGACGAAAATTTGTATGAAACTGCTAATCGGTCGTTTCACGCCTTTTTAAATTCGTACTTTTAATAAGAGCGACAGTTTTATTGCATATTAGGCAAACTGGAACAGCGCTAGGTATATCAAGAAGCGTAAAACAATACTGTTTAGGTCATTCAGTCAAAACATTTATATTTTCACTATCAACTTTACGCTTTTTATGATCCATACCGATAAAAAATAAAAATCAGGAGCAGCGACAATAATTACTAAATAGTTTGATGTACAGTACTAATGAGGCTGGGCAAGCTAAGCTGGGGTGGTGTTGCCAACTTGACGGTGACAATCAAACTTAGGAAAAGGCTTTTTAAAATTATATTCATAATTTATGTGATTGAGATATTAAAATATTTTTAGCGGTCCAGTCTTTGACCTTCCGCGGTCCGGACATGGACCGCGGTCCGCCAGTTGCCGACGCTGGTTTATATGTTCATACACAGCATTTCCTTACGGAACACCTTGATTAAACATCAACTCTAACCTACCCACCAAGACGTTCGTCGAGAAGTCAAGTAGACTAGTAACATTCTATACATATAACAAAATGGATAAGCCACTCACAAAGTTCAGATTTTGTCGGAAAATAAAACAACTATAAAAAAATCTGTAGAAGAAATATAAGAATCATAACAAACATAGGAAAATATTACTTAAAGGCAAACATTTAGTTAACAACTTAAGTTATACAGAATCATATCATTACCAGATGATTTATACTTTCATCAACATGATTGTACTGCTATTTACAAATAATTTAGTACTGTTTTCTAGATATGCTTTCTAGGCATTTTTCTAAACTGATACATTTGGTTAGATACAGTAATTAATAGTTATTTCATAACAAGAGTGGAAAGTGGGGTTTTGCATGTTCGAGACCATATGTTTGAAGTGCGAGATTTGTCGAGCACTTCGAATGGTCGAGAACATACAAAACACTTTCACTCGAGTTTTGAACGATACTTTTCACTACACTACGGAATAAAAACAGGTGTTGTTGACTGTGGAAAATTTTCGGTTGTAAACAATGTTACTTTCGGTAGTAAACAATAGACAGCTGTTGAAAATATGATGTTTCGCAAGTTGTAAACATATAACGAAAACAGCTAAACTCATAGTAGTGTAGTGCAAAATTTTAAACATTGAAACAGAATTAGAGGAACAACAGTAATACAGAATTAGAAATTGATTTACTATAGATAGCCTTTATGAAATAAAGTTCCGTAAAACCATAGTATATCGTAAGGCTTGCTTTCTGCCAAGCCGTGCCAAAAAAAAGGAATGGTGGATTTTATACTGTTAAAAATTAAAATCCAGGAATAAAATCTACATTACAAAGTACTTCTATATTAGTTTGAAAAATGTTTATACTCTCGTACCACCACAGAACTGAGACCGCAAATACAAAAACTACAATAGACTTTGTTTCAATGTGTCCAACCACTTTTGAACGGTGATGAAATAAAGGCTCTCACAAAACAAATTTCGGTTAGGTTAAATCTGATACAAACTGTTCAAATAAATGAAGTAACAAAGGAGAGTTCGTTAGCCTTGATAAATTGTGTAAATTGACTATCTGAATACAATGAAAACTTGCTTCTGTATCGTACAACAAAACAACCGTATCTCATGCTTCTTATTCCAACAGAGACTATCTATGCTCTTGAATAAACAAAAGTAAGATCCAAAGTGACATTTTATTGTAATATATCAATTTTGATTAGACCTATAAATAGTATATTGTAAAATATATAGATTCTCTAATTATTAGTAAATATTCCCCCATTGTGTTCACGAAATAAATTTTACTTCTAATAAATAAAGCACTCTTGAATTATTTGTTAATATAATCAAAAACCTACAACCGTTAAAGTAAAATATAGATAACTGTAATAGTGACAGTTCAGGGTTGTGCTTTTAAATATAGGTAAACTAAAATGAAACCAAAGAAAATGATGAATTTAAAAATTAATCATAATTGCAACTTTATCGACCATATATTAATTTACCAAACATTATTAAAACAAACAAATTAATTTTTGCTAGAAGCGACATTAAAAATTGGGGGCTTTAAATTTCTGTACAACTGGAGATATATATTAAATGCTTTCCCTTTTGATTTCAACTAAGTCAAATGGCCAAGAACTTTTAAAGGGCTAAACTAAAACACTAATTAATAATTTTCAACAAAGATAAACAGGGTGTCTAAAAAGTCTGGTAACATATGTTCAACAAAGATAAACAGGGTGTCTAAAAAGTCTCGTAAATATGTTCAACTAAGATAAACAGGGTGTCTAAAAAGTCTTGTAACATATGTTCAACAAAGATAAACAGGGTGTCTAAAAAGTCTGGTAACACATGTTCAACAAAGATAAACAGGGTGTCTAAAAAGTCTGGTAACATATGTTCAACAAAGATAAACAGGGTGTCTAAAAAGTCTGGTAACATATATTCAACAAAGATAAACAGGGTATCTAAAAAGTCTGGTAACATATGTTCAACAAAGATAAACAGGGTGTCTAAAAAGTCTGGTAACATATGTTCAACAAAGATAAACAGGGTGTCTAAAAAGTCTGGTAATACATGTTCAACAAAGATAAACAGGGTGTCTAAAAAGTCTGGTAACATATGTTCAACAAAGATAAACAGGGTGTCTAAAAAGTCTGGTAACATATTTTTTTAACCACAACAGTTTAAGCATTTAATTTTAACGTGTCAATCCTGCACACAAAAATTTACTTTTCTAAACAACTATGGATTTGTCATCACATCGGGGGGATGGTCCACAAGGAGTCAGGAAAAATCTTAAATTAAACATGTGTCAATTTTCACGTTAAATTAAATGCCATTATTAAGAATACAACGCTACAGAGTTGAACTCAAATATTGTACATATTGAAAATGGTGGCAGTTTACATTTACAATCCTTGAGCGTAATAAAAAGTCTCTCAGTTGACCCACTGAAGATTAAAGCAGTAACTTGTAGAACAGCGATACTGTGAATAAAAATGCTTTTAAAAGCACTAATCAATTGCTTGTATCATTAGGGGTATGGTCCTGAGGAATCAAGAAAACATTTTAAAGAGAGGATAAGCCAAGTTGTACATCAAATTAAAGGTTTTTATTTGGAGAACACAAGGACACAAATCTTGCTCGAAGGGTTCCACCTTACAAAAAACAGCAGTATTTGAAATGTACAATATAGTCTGATTGACAAATGACTATGAATTTATTTAATTCAGTAAGTTACAATAGTGAAATACTGAGAACAAGAATGGGTATAAAGAATAATGTTCAAATAGAGAGTGACTTTAACCTCCACTGAGAAAGATGACGCGTTTTTTGCTTTTTTTTAATTAGCTCAATGGTGTACTCCCCTCATTTTAAATAGGATGGACCATTCAGGGTCCTACTTGCGGCATTGTGTTCTACTAATAAAGACCTTAAATATACAAATCAACCTACTCTCTCTGTAAGCTATTTAAGCTTCCTCAGGAACCACCCCCTGACGATATAAACAATTGTCATTTGCATTGAAAAATTGATTTGCAGGCGTAGTATGGGTGTTTTATTCTACAGTGGTTCGACTAACCAAGACATTTTTACCAAGCTCAAATTTTTACATTTAAACTGCCATTATTTTGTACAGGGACAACATTTTGAGGTCAGCTCTGGAACATTGTGTTTTCTTAATTAAGAGTTAATCAAATTAAACATTGATATTCAATCGTATCCATGCTCCAATTAAGAGTTTCTTCTGACTCCTTGTGGGCCGTCCCCATAATATCATAAAACTTAATAATTGCCTCCAAAAGTAAACTTTTTCGTGTAGGATTGACATGGTAAGTCAAAATGTTTAATCTGTGTCGGTTCAAATATATAATGCCGTATAATGTAGATCAGACCAGTCTTGTTGAACATCCCGGAATGCTGTGCAATTCTACTGTTTTTCAAAAAGAGCCAAACTAATAAAGATATCATTATCATTCTGTCTGGTACAGGTCCTATCTATATTAATAATAAATTCTTTATTGCATTTATTATTATTACTTACTCAATTGAATAAAGTCAATTCATTACTTACTCAATTGAAATTAAAATTGTCTCAATCATATTTTAACATCTATGTCCCATTCAAACATACAATATTAACATTCAAACATTCAAAATTAGATCTCCCATTCCTCTGTCATAAACTCGTCTGTGCTATAGAACGCTTTATCGATCAGTAAAGCTTTCAGACGAGTTTTGAATGTCTTGGACATAGTGGCACTTTTGATTGAATTTGGTAAACTGTTGACAAAATGAGCTCCTGCCTGTGAAGGCAAGCGCTCATAGACCACCGTCCTGTATCTCCCAGTTCGGTAGTCCTCCCTTCCTCTAGTTGCGTAATGGTGAAAATCACTACCTTTTACGTGTTCGCATGTTTGGAAAATATAGAGGCAAGGGAGTGTCATCAGTTTCCGTTGTGTAAATGTTGGCCAGCATTTCTCTCTGTGATGTAGCTTTGCAATTAATTGTCCGGATTGCTTTTTTTTAAAGAATGAAAATGTGTGTTGGCGCAACCATCCCACAAAGCTTACCACATTCCCGTAGGTTAGATGTGGGTAGATTAAGCCATAGTACGCCGTCATTAGCATCTGAATTGGGCAATACTTGGTAATATTAGATTTTAATGTTCATCTAACTTGTGGTATTGAACTCGGCCCAGTATCGAATATAGTCACAGTATGAGATATTTAATTTACTCTCACCAAACTGTTGACCTTACTAGGCCTATACGTCTTCTTCGTTGTAATACGCTGAGATGGTGAAATAGACAATCTAGAGGAGATTGCTAGCGCACAATCCAGATTGTGAACTGTAATAAGCTGAAACCTCCTCACCTGATTGTAAATACTATACAAACTTGTGTGTATTTTCCAAGTAAGCATAGATTGATCTCAATATCCCCAATAATTAAATCAAAAGCCGTTTATGTTGACTGCGATATTTTATGTGTGTACTGTGTAAAGCAATCCGGTCTGCAGAATATTCAATTGAATTCCATCTGAATGTTGTAGCCTAATGACCTAAACTAAGGTCACCGAACGGGGAATGAATGCGTTCAGTATCAGAGGTCAAGGCGCGATAACAAGTTTCAAACCAAAGTTCCTGGTTATAGCATTTCATCAAACTTTGTTAGCATTCGAATTCGAAGGTTATCAAGGTGTGCTAAACTCTAAAAGTGTTTGAGACTTTTTTTAACTTTTTAGTGTCTCTTTTACTATATTTGTCATTATTATTACTTCATTATGCACTTTTAGAAATTAATATATTAATTGTGCTGTCTATAAATTAAACTAATTTACGTTTTAGAATAAAAATATAGAGAGTAATTACTTCGTTGGGCTTGAACGTGTTTTATTTATAGTATGTACAAACTCAGTGTGATGCTGAACCGACTTCCCGACACCAATGTCTGATCAATACTTGGTATCAGCACTCAGCGCAACCTGCGTCACTAAGCCAAAACGAAACATACCCCAAGTTGTTTTAGTTTATAAATAATATAAAATATGTCTTAATTTAATATTTCTATATGTATATGTTTACATATACGAAAAATAACACTATCGTTTAACTGTACTCATGGATGCAACAATGTATAATAAGTAATAATAGACAAAGAATATAGAAAAAACACAGCAAGAGTTTTGGACGCCCACATTATATTTTCCTAACTTATTATCTAGTAGTATTCAGCCGTAATTTCCCCAATTAAAAACCATTGAATTCAATTATGTTAATCCTGATACAGCCTCACTATGTCATATTCTTGGGCTAGCTATAAGTAGCATACGATATTTTTTGAAATTGTTACATTTATAATTTTTTCCTGTTAATCAAATTAAAAGTAAGAAAACAAATATTGCGGTTGTGTGTTTCAGATGTAATGTATTGTAAAAAAAACATACAACTATAATAATTATAATTTATATATAAACATTTTGAATATTTATTTATAGTAGTTTTTCTAACATATAGGCTGGTATTACTTAGTTTCTTGTTGATTTTTCGTATTACTTTGTCTTGTCAGGCACCGAAAAAGAGAAAAAAGAATGAAGTAAATAAAATGTTAAAATAAAATAAAAACTACTTTAGAAGTACTTGTGTTTTTGTCTTAAAATTAATATCACCACTCAATGCTAAGTCTAACATTTAACACTTTAATGCCCAATTGAATGGATAGAGCACAATACTCTCTAAAAGAGTTCGATGGGAAATTAATAATTAGTATTTTTAGTTTTACAATCACAAGAATGATCGTTGACCATTAATACTTATAGTTTCACAATCACATGAATGGTCGTTTGCCATTTTTACTTATAGTTTCACAATCACATGAATGATCGTTTGCCGTTACTACTTATAGTTTCATAATCACATGAATTATCGTTTGCCATTACTAGGTATAGTTTCACAATCACATGAATGATCGTTTGCCATTACTACTTATAGTTTCACAATCACATGAATGGTCGTTTGCCATTACTACTTATAGTTTCATAATTACATGAATGATCGTTTGCTATTACTACTTATAGTTTCACAATGACATGAACGATCGTTTGCCATTACTACTTATAGTATCACAATCACATGAATAGTCGTTTGTCATTACTACTTATAATTTCACAATCACATGAATTATCGTTTGCCATCACTACTTATAGTTTAAATGCTTTCATATTCCCACACCTCAACATATGCCTACTGGATTTTTACAAAAAAGGTTTATCCCACTTATCACAACCACTAATAGAATCTCATAAGAAAAAACTTTTAAGCGTAAAAAATATGAAGATAACTAACAGATAGTTATCTTCATATTGACTAACAGCTGACTAACAGATAGTTTTTAAAGAGAATTTAATTGGAGGTGTTTTTTTTTTTTTTTTTAATTTATCATGAAGTACTCATGATAAATTAAAAAAAAGTATTTATCTCATTATGTTATGAGATATCTTGCAGGATATGGTGGTTTGGAAGAGATAGTATACTTTTAAAGTTCCAATGAAATCTATCTCTGCATCGAATTCGCTAAGGAGGATACATAGAAGTACAAGCAACGATAAAGTAGTTACAATGAGGTAACCACTCATTTAACGCTCACAATGCTCACTGAATTATTTAGTTAAACATTGAATTTTGCACATCCCAACCCTACATTCAGCAGGGTAGTAACCCATGCACAAAGCTGTATCGCGTTGTTACTTAGGCTCACCAATATGACGGAGCACGGGAGAATGGTGTTGATCACGTCCATCGCGGTCCTCGAGCACCCCATGTTCCGTGTTCACACTTTGATGTCTCGACTGTTCCCTGAGCGATCTCTCAACTACCACAAGTCTGACCAAAAATATATTAAAGTTCACAAAATATATTATAATGATATACGAATTAGCTAAAAATGAGCAGCAGTGTAAATATTTGTATAAAACAAAGTTTTCCTCCTTAAACATTAAGGCTTCCAGCTATAGTCACGTATTCCTAAATCGATCCACTCATGTCAAGTCGTGACAACCAATGTGGTCAGTACCTCACAATAAACAGTAAGGCTTCCAGTCATAGCCATCTGAAGGTGATATGTACAATATTTACTAAATCAATCCACTCAAATCAAGTCGTGACAGCCAATGTGGTCAGTACATCACAATAAACATTAAGGCTTCCAGTCATAGCCATCTGAAGGTGATATGTACAATATTTACTAAATCAATCCACTCAAATCAAGTCGTGACAGCCAATGTGGGCAGTACATCACAATAAACATTAAGGCTTCCAGTCATAGCCATCTGAAGGTGATATGTACAATATTTACTAAATCAATCCACTCAAATCAAGTCGTGACAGCCAATGTGGGCAGTACATCACAATCGGAAGCCTCAATGCAACCTGTGTTCAAAGAGAAACAGAAAATAATAATTTATTAAAAGTGGTGTGTGATGCAGCAATTTTCTTTCGATTCGATGCATCGACGCGATTCAAACTATTTTGATTGTATGGAACTCGATTCAATGCATACAGGATTCATAGTTTTTATTTGAGTTTTAGAAGCAGTAGAATAACAATAATACGTCGTGGTACAACAAAGGAAGATATTTTAGAACATAAAATGTATTGTTTATACAAATGTTAGCTTATTACATGTATGAAACAGGAACAAAAATATACACTATAAATAAAATTAACAAGGCCAATTAAAAACAATTAAAGATATTAAGATAAAGCGATTCAGAAAATGCACAATAATTCATTTAAAATAGAAGTTCAGAGCTCAATACATTTATTTAACTCTACGTACAGTATTTAATTCTAAATAGTATATATTTATTATAAATTAAGTTAACACAAGGGAAATATAGAAAAACTAGTGATAAAGGAAATTGATGGCACTGCATTAATTTCATTAAATTTAAAAGTAATATGTTACAATCAAAACTATCAGAGGAAAATAAAAATACCGATTGAACACTACTTAATTATAGTTATTAATATCATTGTGGAAGAATGATGCAAGCTGTCGTTGATTATTTTTGGCTGGTGATGTCAACTGAATTAAAACCAACGGTCGCATAAAAGTAACATTTAAGGAAAGATAGATAAAACTTACCATATCACAACACTTTTTCAAAAAGAACTATTTTGATTTAGGTGTAAAAATCATTATTTTTTATCCAATATATTGACATTACTAAAACACTATCAATAAAATTTAATTTGTTGAATACAATGACCTTTTTTGTATTATTTTCATTTAGAATATTTAAAAAATAAAAATGAGCATAGAGTTGTTTTTAATAATCAAATTAAATATATTAATAATTAAATTAAATACTATGTTTCTTATTACTGTTAGATTTTATTTGTTGTTATTTGTATCGTTATTTCTTTGGATTATACATATGTTACATGCACATCGTTGATTTCATTTGTTTTTGTTTATTTGTTGAATTGTTCAATTGTTTATTTGTTGAATAGTCTATATAGTATTTAATATTGTATATTTATTGCCGATTTATAGTAAATTTGTTTTATATAGTTATGTATATTATTTAATTATTTATGTCCATTGTGTTTATTACTGTTAGATTTTATTTGTTGTTATTTGTATCGTTATTTCTTTGGATTATACATATGTTTGATTTCATTTGTTTTTATTTATTTTTTGAATTGTTCATAGTCTATATAGTATTTTATATTGTTTATTTACTGCCGATTTATAGTATATTTATTTTATGTAGTTATGTATATTATTTATTTATTTATTTCCATTGTGTTAATAATTAACGCTTTGAGGCTCATGTGGAGTTAGGACTACCAGTCGTGATACAGGAGGAAGTTTTAAACCATCAAACAATTAATTGAATATAAACTCCAAAATAAAATAAAGATTAGGACTATTGATATAAAAAATTATATTTTTGAAAAAAATTGTTTTTTTAATGAATAACAAATGTTATTTGGTTTCCTTTAGCTATGTTTCCTTGGTGCTTGTTGATTTGTTCATTTACTTTTGTTTTGTTTGTTAGTTACTTTAAGATTACTCATATATTAAAGATATTTCATTATAACAAAATTAGTTGATATCTCAAATAGCTATATGCTAGAGAAATTTAAAAAGACACTGCAATGTAATATCAATTTCAGAAATAATAAATGATTTTGAATTTGAAATGATTTAACGTTTAGTTCAACTTTTTCTAGTAAAAATGATTTTGATTAAAGTATTTTAGAAAATAGTATGTCAACGGTCAAACGGAATCAGAATAGAATCGTTACGTAAATTGTTAAAAATGCAACATATATGGATGTATAAACGAAAAAATGTATTCTAAGATTTTGTTTTGTGTGAGAAATGTTTTGTTAAAAGGATCGACTATAGACGCCAAGTAAAGTTTATCAAAGAGGAAGTGATGAAAAGGGTCACGGTAACGAAGGGACTCGGTATAAACAGTGTTTGTAAACAAAACGGCAATAGAAGAAACTAATTTATTAGATTATTCTATGTAAAAATATCGTAAAAATTATTAATATTTTTATTTTAAATTTGTATCCACACACGTAAATTACAACACCCACACGCATTGCTTGTTGGACTTGTATCTACGGGTCGAACTCACTATGCACGATCTAATCAGGTCGTGCTCGTCCATGTCCACTCGGAACGATAATTAACACTTATCACAAAATATGTTATTTAAAAGCATCTAAGTACTCTTTATACAAGGTATAAGAATAAATATTATTAATTAAAAAAGGCTTTTTTTTACTAATTTGTCATTTTGGTGAATAGGAATAATTATTACGAGACATCTACATCGCTGATGTATCGTAAAGCTTTCGAGTCATCAACATTATAACCAGTTCTACATCGAGTTGGTAGAGGTATTCAGTTCGATGTATTGAATCGAATTGTAGAGATTTTTCTATGAAATTCGATGCATCGTACACCCTACTTATAAAACACTTACACTAACGTTTTATTTAAGTAAGGCTGTATCAAGATTTCCTTAATCGAGTTTAATGATTATTTTATGCGTACAAATTAGTACTGAATAATATTGTATACAATTAAATTATAATTATTATTTACTTAATAAGTTAGTGTAAAATTAAAAGGAAAATATCTGAACGAATTGACAAAAAAATGCACTATACAATCCTTGTTAAATTTATGAGTCTTAATTTAATTGTTGAGTTTAAAATTAACTTGAATAATTAATATGTCATTCATCAAACGAAACAAAAACATATCGTCTAGTATTCATTTCTCATAAATGTATGAGTAAACAAATTTAAATACATCTTTGAAATAAAGTAAAATGATATTTTATGCTAGAAAATGAGGAAAGATGTGTATTCGACATGAATATTATGTTCTAACAGTGATTTTTCTTTTTTAATGGCAAAGCCAGTAGCAGAATGTCATCTGTCAGATCTTCACAAATTTTGTATAGGAATGACTGGATAAATTCGTATTTCCATTTGAATATTCCAGAATATTTGTAACTAATATGTGATAAAGACAAAACTAAGCTTTGATTATTGGTATTACACTGCATAATACATTTAAAATAGCGTACGTATGTAAATATGTTGGTGGAAAGTCGATCTAGCTACAGTTAGTGTACTCGTGATGGAGGGTGAATTTGACTACAGTGGAGTAGGTATATTAGTGTACTGGTGTAAACGTGCAATATGTAGGTTGTGGATCTGGCTACAGTTAATGTCTCCAAGTGTACTCGTGATGGAGGGTGAAGTTGACTACAGTGTAGTAGGTATATTAGTGTACTGGTGTAAACGTGCAATATGTGAGTTGTGGATCTGTCTACAGTTAGTGTCTCCAAGTGTACTCGTGATGGAGGGTGAAGTTTACTACAATGGAGTAGGTATATTAGTGTACTGGTGTAAACGTGCAATATGTGGGTTGTGGATCTGGCTACAGTTAGTGTCTCCAAGTGTACTCGTGATGGAGGGTGAAGTTGACTACAGTGGAGTAGGTATATTAGTGTACTGGTGTAAACGTGCAATATGTGGGTTGTGGATCTGACTACAGTTAGTGTCTCCAAGTGTACTCGGGATGGAGGGTGAAGTTGACTACAGTGGAGTAGGTATATTAGTGTACTGGTGTAAACGTGCAATATGTGGGTTGTGGATCTGGCTACAGTTAGTGTCTCCAAGTGTACTCGGGATGGAGGGTGAAGTTGACTACAGTGGAGTAGGTATATTAGTGTACTGGTGTAAACGTGCAATATGTGGGTTGTGGATCTGGCTACAGTTAGTGTCTCCAAGTGTACTCGGGATGGAGGGTGAAGTTGACTACAGTGGAGTAGGTATATTAGTGTACTGGTGTAAACGTGCAATATGTGGGTTGTGGATCTGGCTACAGTTAGTGTCTCCAAGTGTACTCGGGATGGAGGGTGAAGTTGACTACAGTGGAGTAGGTATATTAGTGTACTGGTGTAAACGTGCAATATGTAGGTTGTAGATCTGTCTACAGTTAGTGTCTCCAAGTGTACTCGTGATGGAGGGTGAAGTTGACTACAGTGGAGTAGGTATATTAGTGTACTGGTGTAAACGTGCAATATGTGGGTTGTGGATCTGGCTACAGTTAGTGTCTCCAAGTGTACTCGGGATGGAGGGTGAAGTTGACTACAGTGGAGTAGGTATATTAGTGTACTGGTGTAAACGTGCAATATGTGGGTTGTGGATCTGGCTACAGTTAGTGTCTCCAAGTGTACTCGTGATGGAGGGTGAAGTTGACTACAGTGGAGTAAGTATATTAGTGTACTGGTGTAAACGTGCAATATGTGGGTTGTGTCTCCAAGTGTACTCGGGATGGAGGGTGAAGTTGACTACATTGGAGTAGGTATATTAGTGTACTGGTGTAAACGTGCAATATGTGGGTTGTGGATCTGGCTACAGTTAGTGTCTCCAAGTGTACTCGTGATGGAGGGTGAAGTTGACTACAGTGGAGTAGGTATATTAGTGTACTGGTGTAAACGTGCAATATGTGGGTTGTGGATCTGGCTACAGTTAGTGTCTCCAAGTGTACTCGGGATGGAGGGTGAAGTTGACTACAGTGGAGTAGGTAAATTAGTGTACTGGTGTAAACGTGCAATATGTGGGTTGTGGATCTGGCTACAGTTAGTGTCTCTAAGTGTACTCGTGATGGAGGGTGAAGTTGACTACAGTGGAGTAGGTATATTAGTGTACTGGTGTAAACGTGCAATATGTGGGTTGTGGATCTGGCTACAGTTATTGTCTCTAAGTGTACTCGTGATGGAGGGTGAAGTTGACTACAGTGGAGTAGGTATATTAGTGTACTGGTGTAAACGTGCAATATGTGGGTTGTGGATCTGGCTACAGTTAGTGTCTCCAAGTGTACTCGGGATGGAGGGTGAAGTTGACTATAGTGGAGTAGGTATATTAGTGTACTGGTGTAAACGTGCAATATGTGGGTTGTGGATCTGGCTACAGTTAGTGTCTCCAAGTGTATTCGAGATGGAGGGTGAAGTTGACTACAGTGGAGTAGGTATATAAGTGTACTGGTGTAAACGTGCAATATGTGGGTTGTGGATCTGGCTACAGTTAGTGTCTCCAAGTGTACTCGAGATGGAGGGTGAAGTTGACTACAGTGGAGTAGGTATATTAGTGTACTGGTGTAAACGTGCAATATGTGAGTTGTGGATCTGGCTACAGTTAGTGTCTCTAAGTGTACTCGTGATGGAGGGTGAAGGTGACTACAGTGGAGTAGGTATATTATGTACTGGTGTAAACGTGCAATATGTGGGTTGTGGATCTGGCTACAGTTAGTGTCTCCAAGTGTACTCGAGATGGAGGGTGAAGTTGACTACAGTGTAGTAGGTATATTAGTGTACTGGTGTAAACGTGCAATATGTGGGTTGGGGATCTGGCTACAGTTAGTGTCTCCAAGTGTACTCGTTATGGAGGGTGAAGGTGACTACAGTGGAGTAGGTATATTATGTACTGGTGTAAACGTGCAATATGTAGGTTGTGGATCTGGCTACAGTTAGTGTCTCCAAGTGTACTCGTGATGGAGGGTGAAGTTGACTACAGTGGAGTAGGTATATTAGTGTACTAGTGTAAACGTGCAATATGTAGGTTGTGGATCTGGCTACAGTTAGTGTCTCCAAGTGTACTCGTGATGGAGGGTGAAGTTGACTACAGTGGAGTAGGTATATTAGTGTACTAGTGTAAACGTGCAATATGTAGGTTGTGGATCTGGATACAGTAAGTGTCTCCAAGTGTACTCGTGATAGAGGGTGAAGTTGACTACAGTGGAGTTAGTATAGGCCATAAGTGTACTGGTGTAAACGTGCAAAATGTGGGTTGTGGATTTGACTACAATTAGTGTCTACAAGTGTACTCATGATGGAGGGTAAAGTTGACTACAGTGGAGTAGGTATATTAGTGTACTGGTGTAAACGTGCAATATGTAGGTTGTGGATCTGGCTACAGTTAATGTCTACAAGTGTACTCATGATGGAGGGTAAAGTTGACTACAGTGGAGTAGGTATATTAGTGTACTGGTGTAAACGTGCAATATGTGGGTTGTGGATCTGGCTACAGTTAGTGTCTCCAAGTGTACTCGTGATGGAGGGTGAAGTTGACTACAGTGGAGTAGGTATATTAGTGTACTGGTGTAAACGTGCAATATGTGGGTTGTGGAACTGGCTACAGTTAGTGTCTCCAAGTGTACTCGTGATGGAGGGTGAAGTTGACTACAGTGGAGTAGGTATATTAGTGTACTGGTGTAAACGTGCAATATGTAGGTTGTGGATCTGGCTACAGTTAATGTCTACAAGTGTACTCATGATGGAGAGTAAAGTTGACTACAGTGGAGTAGGTATATTAGTGTACTGGTGTAAACATGCAATATGTGGGTTGTGGATCTGGCTACAGTTAGTGTCTCCAAGTGTACTCGTGATGGAGGGTGAAGTTGACTACAGTGGAGTAGGTATATTAGTGTACTGGTGTAAACGTGCAATATGTGGGTTGTGGATCTGGCTACAGTTAGTGTCTCCAAGTGTACTCGTGATGGAGGGTGAAGTTGACTACAGTGGAGTAGGTATATTAGTGTACTGGTGTAAACGTGCAATATGTGGGTTGTGGATCTGGCTACAGTTAGTGTCTCCAAGTGTACTCGGGATGGAGGGTGAAGTTGACTACAGTGGAGTAGGTATATTAGTGTACTGGTGTAAACTTGCAATATGTGGGTTGTGGATCTGGCTACAGTTAGTGTCTCCAAGTGTACTCGGGATGGAGGGTGAAGTTGACTACAGTGGAGTAGGTTTATTAGTGTACTGGTGTAAACGTGCAATATGTAGGTTGTGGATCTGGCTACAGTTATTGTCTCCAAGTGTACTCGTGATGGAGGTTGAAGTTGACTACAGTGGAGTAGGTATATTAGTGTACTGGTGTAAACGTGCAATATGTGGGTTGGGGATCTGGCTACAGTTAGTGTCTCCAAGTGTACTCGTGATGGAGGGTGAAGGTGACTACAGTGGAGTAGGTATATTATGTACTGGTGTAAACGTGCAATATGTAGGTTGTGGATCTGGCTACAGTTAGTGTCTCTAAGTGTACTCGTGATGGAGGGTGAAGTTGACTACAGTGGAGTAGATATATTAGTGTACTGGTGTAAACGTGCAATATGTAGGTTGTGGATCTGGCTACAGTTAGTGTCTCTAAGTGTACTCGTGATGGAGGGTGAAGTTGACTACAGTGGAATAGGTATATTAGTGTACTGGTGTAAACGTGCAATATGTAGGTTGTGGATCTGGCTACAGTTAGTGTCTCCAAGTGTACTCGTGATGGAGGGTGAAGTTGACTACAGTGGAGTAGGTATATTAGTGTACTGGTGTAAACGTGCAATATGTAGGTTGTGGATCTGGCTACAGTTAGTGTCTCTAAGTGTACTCGTGATGGAGGGTGAAGTTGACTACAGTGGAGTAGGTATATTAGTGTACTGGTGTAAACGTGCAATATGTGGGTTGTGGATCTGGCTACAGTTAGTGTCTCTAAGTGCACTCGTCATGGAGGGTGAAGTTGACTACAGTAGAGTAGGTATATTAGTGTACTAGTGTAAACGTGCAATATGTGGGTTGTGGATCTGGCTACAATTACTGTCTCCAAGTGTACTCGTGATGGAGGGTGAAGTTGACTACAGTGGAGTAGGTATATTAATGTACTGGTGTAAACGTGCAATATGTGGGTTGTGGATCTGGCTACAGTTAGTGTCTCCAAGTGTACTCGGGATGGAGGGTGAAGTTGACTACAGTGGAGTAGGTATATTAGTGTACTGGTGTAAACGTGCAATATGTGGGTTGGGGATCTGGCTACAGTTAGTGTCTCCAAGTGTACTCGTGATGGAGGGTGAAGGTGACTACAGTGGAGTAGGTATATTATGTACTGGTGTAAACGTGCAATATGTAGGTTGTGGATTTGGCTACAGTTAGTGTCTCTAAGTGTATTCGTGATGGAGGGTGAAGTTGACTACAGTGGAGTAGATATATTAGTGTACTGGTGTAAACGTGCAATATGTAGGTTGTGGATCTGGCTACAGTTAGTGTCTCTAAGTGTACTCGTGATGGAGGGTGAAGTTGACTACAGTGGAGTAGGTATATTAGTGTACTGGTGTAAACGTGCAATATGTAGGTTGTGGATCTGGCTACAGTTAGTGTCTCCAAGTGTACTCGTGATGGAGGGTGAAGTTGACTACAGTGGAGTAGGTATATTAGTGTACTGGTGTAAACGTGCAATATGTAGGTTGTGGATCTGGCTACAGTTATAGTCTCTAAGTATACTCGTGATGGAGGGTGAAGTTGACTACAGTGGAGTAGGTATATTAGTGTACTGGTGTAAACGTGCAATATGTGGGTTGTGGATCTGGCTACAGTTAGTGTCTCTAAGTGCACTCGTCATGGAGGGTGAAGTTGACTACAGTAGAGTAGGTATATTAGTGTACTAGTGTAAACGTGCAATATGTGGGTTGTGGATCTGGCTACAATTACTGTCTCCAAGTGTACTCGTGATGGAGGGTGAAGTTGACTACAGTGGAGTAGGTATATTAATGTACTGGTGTAAACGTGCAATATGTGGGTTGTGGATCTGGCTACAGTTAGTGTCTCCAAGTGTACTCGGGATGGAGGGTGAAGTTGACTACAGTGGAGTAGGTATATTAGTGTACTGGTGTAAACGTGCAATATGTAGGTTGTGGATCTGGCTACAGTTAGTGTCTCCAAGTGTAGGCCTACTCGTGATGGAGGGTGAAGTTGACTACAGTGGAGTTAGTATAGGCCATAAGTGTACTGGTGTAAACGTGCAATATGTAGGTTGTGGATCTGGCTACAGTTATTGTCTCCAAGTGTACTCGTGATGGAGGGTGAAGTTGACTACAGTGGAGTAGGTATATTAGTGTACTGGTGTAAACGTGCAATATGTGGGTTGTGGATCTGGCTACAATTACTGTCTCCAAGTGTACTCGTGATGGAGGGTGAAGTTGACTACAGTGGAGTAGGTATATTAATGTACTGGTGTAAACGTGCAATATGTAGGTTGTGGATCTGGCTACAGTTAGTGTCTCCAAGTGTACTCGGGATGGAGGGTGAAGTTGACTACAGTGGAGTAGGTATATTAGTGTACTGGTGTAAACGTGCAATATGTAGGTTGTGGATCTGGCTACAGTTATTGTCTCCAAGTGTACTCGGGATGGAGGGTGAAGTTGACTACAGTGGAGTAGGTATATTAGTGTACTGGTGTAAACGTGCAATATGTGGGTTGTGGATCTGGCTACAGTTAGTGTCTCCAAGTGTACTCGAGATGGAGGGTGAAGTTGACTACAGTGGAGTAGGTATATTAGTGTACTGGTGTAAACGTGCAATATGTGGGTTGTGGATCTGGCTATAGTTAGTGTCTCCAAGTGTACTCGTGATGGAGGGTGAAGGTGACTACAGTGGAGTAGGTATATTATGTACTGGTGTAAACGTGCAATATGTAGGTTGTGGATCTGGCTACAGTTAGTGTCTCTAAGTGTACTCGTGATGGAGGGTGAAGTTGACTACAGTGGAGTAGGTATATTAGTGTACTAGTGTAAACGTGCAATATGTAGGTTGTGGATCTGGCTACAGTTAGTGTCTCCAAGTGTACTCGTGATAGAGGGTGAAGTTGACTACAGTGGAGTTAGTATAGGCCATAAGTGTACTGGTGTAAACGTGCAAAATGTGGGTTGTGGATTTGACTACAATTAGTGTCTACAAGTGTACTCATGATGGAGGGTGAAGTTGACTACAGTGGAGTAGGTATATTAGTGTACTGGTGTAAACGTGCAATATGTGGGTTGTGGATCTGGTTACAGTTAGTGTCTCCAAGTGTACTGGCGTTTAGTTCCACATATTGTGATTGAGGTTGATGTTGACTACAGTTGGAGTTGGTATATTAGTGTGTTGGTGTAAATTTGCAATATTTGGTATGTCGATCTGTCTAATGCGTCTGTACAGAATGGTTAATTAGAGAGCAATCAATACGCCTACAGCTGGCTTGGATCTCTCTGCCATTTGCGACTTGACTTTGCAGCATTTATGAACTCTGTAGAACTACTTTGACTGTTTTTATTCTTCTAATCACAAACTAAATATGGTAAGTAAAAGTGTATTTGGTATGAACTGTTACATCTTCCTTTTTTCATTTATAATGAGCAAACTACTGATTTTATATAAAGTTTGTTCAAGTTATTTTAAGTAAATCCGTCGTTTTAAGAAGTTTGAAACATATGAAACTAGTTTGAAAATTTTAAATTTTACTCTTTGGTTAGGCTGTTTGAATGTAGGCAATTAAGATATGTTACTGCCAAGCTTAATGTATGAAATTAATTACAAGTCTAATTTTAGTTTACTGTATGCTTGAACAATAGAACCCGTGTAGTAAAATTCAGTGTCTCCGAATGTGTATACTATGTGTATACAAATATATGCTATTTGGATCCTATTTAACACCTCTTTTATAAATATTATATCGTGTTTTATACATACACATTATTCTGCTACTTAAGTTGTATATAGAAATTGCCCGTACTTTGTCCTTGTTTGGCAAACAGTACAATATGATTACACATTTGTTAGAATCCAGCAAAGAACATATTTAAAATATTTGCTGTTGGAGATATATTTAAATATGAGTTCTAACTAGAATGTTCTGTACTAGGACGTTCTCTTAGGGTCAAGGATATTATGGATATTTTAGCGATATCTCAGGCAGGTGTCCGGACACCTCGTTACACTTTTGGGGTAAACCCCGTACTTGTGACAGTCCTCCAACGACCCACCTCCAACTGTTATCTACTGGAACGATTGATCAATACAGTCAATAATACGATAATTTCTCGAGTAGGTCTACTGTTTACAGCATTATAATTAACAGAATACTAATATATGTTCCCAAAATTACCTATTGGTGGTATTAAATTCAGAAAATAGTAACAATGTACTAAACAGGTTGGAACACTGTTATTTTTATAAAAAAGGTTAAAAAATATAGATTTTATAAATAAATAACTAATATATATATATATATATATATATATATATATATATATATATATATATATAGAATAATAAGTAAAATAACAATTAAGTGGTGATGAAATTTGTAATTGTAATCTATAACTTATTTTTTACAGCCTTGTAATCTTTGTTGAGGTTGTTTATTTTTGTTTGTAGTATGTTGAAAAATTTTATAGCAAAGTATTTTTTTTTCGTTGACAAGTTTCAATGGTAACTGTAGTCTTTTATAAGTTGTGTTGTTTGAGTATGTAGTTTTAATATTTAAACACACGTTGACATGAACCTGCACAAGCACATTTTTATACCTGTTGATTGATTATTATGTGTTAACGGATTAATTCGTTAATAACTAATACATTAACTATTATTTCATTTTATGATGATTAATTAAAACTAAACTGAATATTTAACGTTCACTTTAACAAATTGCAAATATTTATCTAAGCGTTTTGATGCTGATATTCATGCACAATATTGTAGACCCCAGTTTATCTGGACAAAAGTGTACAGTAATTCACAAACTGCAACGAAGTAGTTGTCGATAAAGAAGTTTGATGGTACAGTGATTGACTTGTTCTCTGCTTACCGACGAAGGATTTCCGAAAGACAAATTAAAGGTTTTCCAGTGAAAATGGGAAAGAATGATTGAAACACTTATCTCATAGGTAGCACATTTAAAAGTTCTAGTAAGCAATTTACTCAAATATATAGTGCACATGCTGCCTTTAGTAGCATGGTTGAATAAACCAATAAAAACCTTTTTTCATTTGACATATTGTTTAAATTAATATGAAGAAGGAAACAGTTAACGTGGATTTTGAAATTGTGGCTAAATTTTCTATTAGCCTCCATAAGCAAAACACATATACAACAAATTCTAAAAATTATGACAGCATAGTGATAGCTGATATTTTCCCAAAATATTTGACCCACCAAAATATTTGTAAAAGCTATGATATTGCTAGTTCAAAACCTTTACAGTGTGATGAGGCTAAGAAATATTATCATAATAGTGAGGTTAGAGTCAGGCCCAACTCTGGTACTTGGTTCAAAAGTAATTCATTGCGTACATATTTGACTGTAACGAAATGCTCGGTGTTCTTTGGTGACTTCCATTGAGCGGCCAGTTTGTTGAGTGGCCTCATTCTCATTACAAAGTGTCAGGGGGTTGACAGGTATGAGCCGAGTTCGTTGAACGGCCAGTTCGTCGATCGGCCACATTCTCATTAACAAGTGTCAGGGGAGTTGACAGGTATGAGCCGAGTTCGTCGAGCGGCCACATTCTCATTAAAAGTATCAGGGGAGTTGACAGGTATGAGCTGAGTTCGTTGAGCGGCCAGTTCGTCGAGCGGCCACATTCTCATTAACAAGTATCAGGGAGGGTTGACAGGTATGAGCCGAAGTGCCATCCACTATTGCCTGGTGCCATAATGAATCAGTGCTTTTGATTTTTAGTATCTAACAAATATCTTTCAACATAACCTAAGTTACTTTTCGTTATTCTAAGTTGATAGAGGAAATTGAAACTTAGTCACCTTGGTCGACTGCAACCTTATTTATTTCACTAATATGTTGACAGAATTATATTATTAGAATGATATAATAAGATACGAAATGCTATATCAACATAATTCAATAACAAACAACAAAATAAGCAAAACACTGACAACGATACTTATGCTGTGAGGTGCTGTCAGCTGATATTTACAACCTCTGTAAATTACAGCAAAACATATGCTGTGAGGTGCTGTCATCTGATATTTACAACCTCTGTCAAATACAACAAACAAATGCTGTGAGGTCCTGTCAGCTGATATTTACAACCTCTGTAAAATACAGCAAAACATATGCTGTGAGGTGCTGTCATCTGATATTTACAACCTCTGTCAAATACAACAAAACATATCCTGTGAGGTCCTGTGAGCTGATATTTACAACCTCTGTAAAATACAGCAAAACATATGCTGTGAGGTGCTGTCAGCTGATATTTACAACCTCTGTAAAATACAGCAAAACATATGCTGTGAGGTGCTGTCATCTGATATTTACAACCTCTGTCAAATACAACAAAACAAATGCTGTGAGGTCCTGTCAGCTGATATTTACAATCTCTGTCAAATACAACAAAACATATGCTGTGAGGTCCTGTGAGCTGATATTTACAACCTCTGTAAAATACAGCAAAACATATGCTGTGAGGTGCTGTCATCTGATATTTACAACCTCTGTCAAATACAACAAAACAAATGCTGTGAGGTCCTGTCAGCTGATATTTACAACATCTGTCAAATACAACAAAACAAATGCTGTGAGGTGCTGTCATCTGATATTTACAACCTCTGTCAAATACAACAAAATAAATGCTGTAATGTGCTGTCATCTGATATTTACAACCTCTGTCAAATACAACAAAACAAATGATGTGGGGTGTTGTCAGTTGATATTTATAACCTCTGTCAAATACAACAAAAGTAAGAAACATATGGTTAGAAGACATATGTGGTATTATTTCACTAGATAATAAAATTATTATAACTTAGGTTTCAACCAATGAAGTCTAGTGAACAAAATGTGTTCTAAAAATTACAGCTAAATTTGCGCACTGCATCCTATATTATTATTTTATGCATTTTATATTTATAAAGTAAAATATAAGGAATCAAAATTTGAGATAACAAAATTATGATAAAAATTATTACTTTGGAAATTTTTGATATGCTCAATTAGTAGTTAAATTAGTAGATAACACAACTGGACTCGACACGTTAGTTGTAAATATCAGACAATGGTGTCGATTGATATTATGTATTTTAGGGTGGATTTATGTTACAATACAACTTTAGAGAGATTGATTTCCTATATGCAAATAGCATTTTTAACTACAACGTGATAAAAATCATTCTTACTACCAGATAAAAGTAAGAGTATGTTGACCACGTTTTCACCACATTCTCATTAACAAGTGTTAGGGGGGTTCCTGAATTTTGAATTGCCTCGGTATTTCAGTAAGGATTCAAACAATTAAAAATAGACTAACTGCTCTGCACAAAATTTTTGTTAGTACATATAAGTGTTTCCAGACTTTACCAAATATTATTTCGTTAAGAATATAGTCATAATATTCAACTATTTACATTACTATTGATACAATTATTAGTGTAATCAACTTATATTATGCGTATAACCACAAACTAGAAAACCTTGCCGCTCAACGAACTCGGCTCGTACCTGTCAACCACCCTGACCCTTGTTAATGAGAATGTGGCCGCTCAACGGACAAAACCGTGTTCTTCAGGCATTCTAGAGAGGCAACTAGGCCGTTCTCTTCAGGCATTCTAGAAGTGCAACTAGGCCGTTCTCTTCAGGCATTCTAGAAGTGCAAGTAGGCAGTTCTCTTCAGGCATTATTGAGGCCACAACTAGGCCGTTCTCTTCAGGCATTCTAGAGGCGCAACTAGGCCGTTCTCTTTAGGCGTTCTAGATTCGCAACTAGGCCGTTCTCTTCTGGCATTCTAGAGACGCAACTAGGCCGTTCTCTTCAGGTATTCTAGAGGCGCAACTAGGCCGTTATCTGCAGGTATTTTATAGGCGCAACTAGGCCGTTCTCTTCAGGTATTCTAGAGGCGCAACTAGGCCGTTCTCTTCAGGCATTCTAGAAGTGCAACTAGGCCGTTCTCTTCAGGCATTCTAGAAGTGTAACCAGGCCGTTCTCTTCAGGCATTCTAGAAGTGCAACTAGGCCGTTCTCTTCAGAGTCAGGTTTTGAGCACGAGGCGCAATTTGGATATTGTAGCAATATCTCATATACACTTGAAGTGCAACTAAGTTGTTCACATGAACTTTTATTCACACAATTTGTTAGAGGGTTTATTTGTAATGAATATTAGGGCGTTCTCTTCCATATAATACACAATATTACGGTCTAGTTTTCTTACTTTAAAATAAAAAGTACGTAAAATGCTTAGTAATACAACAACAAGTCAAAACAATCAATCGGTTGAATTCTTTTTTATTCTTAAAGAATTTTCCAAATCATTTTAAAAGTATAGGAAATATATATACTCAAACATTGAAATTTAAATATGCCAATTTTATTTGAATAGTTGACTATATTGATGGAATTCATGCTAAAGTGAATTAAATTGTAAGGTCGTTTATTTTATTAGTACACATTTATGATAATATTTATTTTTTTAATCTTAAAAGAACTGAGAAAGCGAGAACAATACGAATTGTTCAACGTGTTATCGGACAGAAACCCAGTGAAGCTTGTGATGGTTTATGGGTTAAAGATAGCCTTGGACTTTCCCAAACAAACATTTTACAACACCCCGTCCTCAAACATTTCATCATTGAAATCATTGTTAAATAAAAGAGTTTACACAGGAGAATTGCGAGGCTTCTAAAAGCATTAAGTAGTAAAATGCTATAAAGAGTGTTCTAGCAGCTCTCAAGACAAACAGAGAACACTCTTACTTGCAAGCAATAAATAGATATCTTAATATTTCATTTTGGTTTTTATTGTAACTTCTTCCTAGTTTATGATAAAAGAGTGCAGTTATGTATGACCATAATCTCTTATTTAATGAATCTTGGAAAGCAAGAAAAAAATAGTACTGTTAAAATGAATGAAATAATTGGTTTACTGCTATCTTGATTTTTTTTTAGTTATGAGATAATGATTTTATTTCATGGGAACTCCATTATAGCATACAAATTAGATTAACTGTAGAAAGCATGATCGAGTACCTGTATTAAATTAAAATAATTTTATTTTCCGATATAAGTTTCTATGACAAATGTAATTCTTCACGACTCTGCATGTTTTCACTTACATTAATTCACTATAAAATGTTTGTACAAAGTATTTCTGTATTATTACAATAATAAAATAAAAATATATTAGTTTAAATGCATACAAAAATTAAAAACCTAAATAATGTAATACTATAATTAAATACATGATTAAGAAAATTACAATTATTATTCAATTTTTTTGTTTGTGAATGTATACAACAAAAATATCGTCTAGGCAAAGCACCTTTTTATAGAGTTATAAAAATTAAACAATTTTATTTAAAATAATATATGGAATTGATATCTTATTCTGAAAACAAATACATCACGCAAGAAATTGAAATTCTCTGACGGCGTGACGGAGTCAAACATTTGGACCCGACTTACAACAAACTAACAAGAGTTTAATACTGATACTACCCATTAACAGAGAATATTAGATGAGGTAATAAACATTATTTATTAATTATATGAATATACATTTTACTACTGTTTATAGTTTTGTATTGAGTACGCCTAACTTGTATATGCTTTAATGTTCTGTGATTCAGGTAATATCTGCTTTAGCGAGGTATTTGGCCTGGTATGTGTTATTCCTGGTTCGATGCATCCTGTGGCCTGTGACTACAGTCCGAGCATTACTGCAGAAGAAGCAGCCATGTCCTCCAATAAAGGACCGACTCTTGACGCTCCCAGCCACTGAACTCGCCAGAAGGATACGCACCAGGCAGGTTAGCTAGCGTGTTAGGACAGGGCACTCAGTAGTCTCTTATAAAATGTATGCACTCTAATATATATTGAACAAATCAGAGGGAATATGAATTTTTAATAAGTAGACAAACATAGATCAAAACAAACTATAACAACAATAATTCTAAACAAAATGTTTTATTGAATTCGAACTAGGATGTTTAGACAATACTGTTGAACAATTAATTACATTTTGAGAAGGATCAGCTGATAACCACCGGCTGTTCATTTGTCATTGGGCTATTAATTAATGACACTTTCTAAAGAATAGTCGGCCTTAGTTTGTAACAATGACTACATTCGCTCATCAACACTCATCACACTCATTCGAAATCCATATTCGCCCATATCTTGACGATCGGCGTCTTATGAATAAATAAAAAATAAAATAAAGTACCGAAATAGGAAACAAATCAATTTGTAGATGCTCAATAATTGGGGAGACCATAAACAGGCGAATTATAATTCTATCATAGTGAAATGATTAATGGAAATTAAAAAGCTACAGTTTTCTGAATGCACTCGTACTTTTTACCTCTTGGTCGTACGCATGGTTTAAATTATCTAAACCTTTTTTTATCAAAACAATTTTAGCTAATTAATATCATATGTATGGAAAAGGAATATAATCATACTGTATGAAAGTGTAAATGCATTAATCATATAATATAAAGAATATAATGTAGTGCTTCAAACATAAAAATTATTTTTGAAAAAGTGCAGACATTGATAAATTTTACACTAAACATGTTTTTATAATAAATTAAAATGAAGGAAAAATAGAGAAAAAGCTATTGATAAATGAAGTCGACGAAACTGGGTTAATTTCATTAAATTGAAATAGCAATAATTGAATAGAGTGTGGAGAGTGGCTGGCCAAAATTATCCAAATATATATTACAAAGGCAAAAAGAAGAAAAATATAAACAAATAAAAATATCTGAATTATAGTTATTATCGACCATTGTTAGCCGTCTGATGATGACGTTGAATGAAATGAAAATTAATGTATTGTTCCATACATGTACCCTATTCCTGAACACTTACGTTGATGGTACATTCGCAAGTGACGTAACACCGTAAGAACATGTCCTGAGATACTGACATGAAGCATGCTCTTGTATCCGTTCTGACAACCCCCGTGGCTGTGTAAGGGTTGTATAGCATAAATGGCCATGATCAACTATGTAATTTGTTCAATAAATATGATTTATATTCAGATCTAAATAATTCGTGTATATATTATTATTATATTAATTAGTGCTTAAAAACAAATTAAAATTAAAGGGAAATGACTTTACATGAATGGATAACAACTCTATGTTATACTATGGATTACAATATATGTAACTTTTTACTCGCTCTTGATTGGTGTCTGATCTTATCTAAGATTGGGTGACACCACAGGAAAAAGGCATAGCCCCAAAAACTAAGTTTTCTTATTGTGGAAAAATGTTGTTCTTTAAGTATTATGTAAATGAAAAAAAAGAACATTAAAGGTTACCTTTACACTTGGTAAATATGGATGATGAAACTTATGCCTTCAATTCTGCCAGCATATACCATAATTGAACATTTTTATCATCAATTGAACAGGTTTATCATCAATTGAACAGGTTTATCATCAATTGAACAGGTTTATTATCAATTTCTTTAACTTAGATCCTATCTCATATATCATTATTGACTCACGTTGAGTACATCATGTCTCAGGTAACCTGTGAGGAGGTCATCCAAGCCTACATAAACCGCATCAAAGAGGTCAACCCCATACTAAATGCCATAGTACAAGAACGTTTCGAGGAGGCCATACAGGAGGCGAAGGAAGTCGACGTTTATTTGTCTTCTAAAGGAGTAAAGAGCGATGAAGAGATACAGAGGTCACGACCTCTACTGGGCGTTCCCGTCACCATCAAAGAAACCCTTGCGATTAAAGGTGATCTACCTCTTTCTAATTAGGTTGAAGTTTCTATTTAGTAACAATAAAATGTTTTAAATGATTTATTGTTCTAAATTAATATTATATTTAAAGTAAAATATTCTAAATATTCTTATTATGATTTAAAAGTTTCATAATTTTAAATAAGCCTAGATGTAATGTAAGAATATGAGTTTTAATATAACTGGGGAACTCGAATCTTCAAATATTATGTATGTTGTTCATGGAATAAAACATTTTCGGTACATGCGACTGAATATGACATTTATGTAAATGTTCATTTATGTAAGTAAGTATCTGTCTTAAATTGCAGATCGGAGGTTAATGTAAACTTACATGGTACATTGCAGATCGGAGGTTAATTTAAACTTACATGGTACATTGCTGATCGGAGGTTAATGTAAACTTACATGGTACATTGGTGATCGGAGGTTAATGTAAACTTACGTGGTACATTGCAGATCGGAGGTTAATGTAAACTTACATGGTACATTGGTGATCGGAGGTTAATGTAAACTTACATGGTACATTGGTGATCGGAGGTTAATGTAAACTTACATGGTACATTGCAGATCGGAGGTTAATGTAAACTTACATGGTACATTGCAGATCGGAGGTTAATGTAAACTTACATGGTACATTGCTGATCGGAGGTTAATGTAAACTTACATGGTACATTGCAGATCGGAGGTTAATGTAAACTTACATGGTACATTGCTGATCGGAGGTTAATGTAAACTTAAATGGTACATTGGTGATCGGAGGTTAATGTAAACTTACATGGTACATTGGTGATCGGAGGTTAATGTAAACTTACATGGTACATTGGTGATCGGAGGTTAATGTAAACTTACATGGTACATTGGTGATCGGAGGTTAATGTAAACTTACATGGTACATTGCTGATCGGAGGTTAATGTAAACTTACATGGTACATTGGTGATCGGAGGTTAATATAAACTTACATGGTACATTGCTGATCGGAGGTTAATGTAAACTTACATCGTACATTGCTGATCGAAGGTTAATGTAAATTTACATGGTACGTTGCAGATCGGAGGTTAATGTAAACTTACATGGTACATTGTAGATCGGAGGTTAATGTAAACTTATATGGTACATTGCTGATCGGAGGTTAATGTAAACTTACATGGTACATTGCTGATCGGAGGTTAATGTAAACTTACATGGTACATTGCTGATCGGAGGTTAATGTACACTTACATGGTACATTGCTGATCAGGCTAAGAAGAACAATTGTTCTGAATGCGGAGGTGATAGAGACTAGTAAAATCTCGTTTGTACAGTGCACATTTCTTTCTTTCGTTTGTACAGTGCACATTTCTTTCTTTCGTTTGTACAGTGCACATTTCTTTCTTTCGTTTTTACAGTGCACATTTCTTTCTTTCGTTTGTACAGTGCACATTTCTTTCTTTCATTTGTACAATGCACATTTCTTTCTTTCGTTTTTACAGAACACATTTCTTTCTTTCGTTTTTACAGTGCACATTTCTTTCTTTCGTTTGTACAGTGCACATTTCTTTCTTTCGTTTTTACAGTGGACATTTCTTTCTTTCGTTTGTATAGTGCACATTCCTTTCTTTCGTTTGTACAGTGCACATTTCTTTCTTTCGTTTGTACAGTGCACATTTCTTTCTTTCGTTTGAATAGTGCACATTTCTTTTTTTCGTTTGTGCAGTGCATATTTTTTTATTTCGTTTGTTCAGTGCACATTTCTTTCTTTCGTTTGTAGAGCGCACATTTCTTTTTTTCGTTTGTGCAGTGCACATTTCTTTCTTTCGTTTGTATAGTGCACATTTCTTTTTTTCGTTTGTGCAGTGCATATTTCTTTATTTCGTTTGTACAGTGCACATTTCTTTCTTTCGTTTTTACAGTGCACATTTCTTTCTTTCGTTTGTAGAGCGCACATTTCTTTTTTTCGTTTGTGCAGTGCACATTTCTTTCTTTCGTTTGTAGAGTGCACATTTCTTTCTTTCGTTTTTACAGTGCTCATTTCTTTCTTTCGTTTGTACAGTGCACATTTCTTTCTTTCGTTTGTACAGTGCACATTTCTTTCTTTCGTTTGTACAGTGCACATTTCTTTCTTCCGTTTTTACAGTGCACATTTATTTTTTTCGTTTGTGCAGTGCATATTTCTTTATTTCGTTTGTACACATTTCTTTCTTTCGTTTTTACAGTGCACATTTCTTTCTTTCGTTTGTAGAGCGCACATTTCTTTTTTTCGTTTGTGCAGTGCACATTTCTTTCTTTCGTTTGTAGAGTGCACATTTCTTTCTTTCGTTTTTACAGTGCTCATTTCTTTCTTTCGTTTGTACAGTGCACATTTCTTTCTTTCGTTTGTACAGTGCACATTTCTTTCTTTCGTTTGTACAGTGCACATTTCTTTCTTTCGTTTTTACAGTGCTCATTTCTTTCTTTCGTTTGTACAGTGCACATTTCTTTCTTTCGTTTGTACAGGGCACATTTCTTTTTTTCGTTTGTGCAGTGCACATTTCTTTCTTTCGTTTTTACAGTGCACATTTATTTTTTTCGTTTGTGCAGTGCACATTTCTTTCTTTCGTTTGTACAGTGCACATTTCTTTCTTTCGTTTTTACAGTGCACATTTCTTTCTTTCGTTTGTAGAGTGCACATTTCTTTTTTTCGTTTGTGCAGTGCACATTGCTTTCTTTTGTTTGTGCAATACACATTTCTTTCTTTCTTCAGTTTAAATTCTATGGGTTATTCTGTATGTTACTGGAAAAGTACAAAAGGTCATGTAATTCCACATACTAATGAAACGTCGTTTATAAAGGAGCAAATGTTTCCACTTTTGATGAAGAAATATATAAAAAGAATAGTTACCTAAACCTCATGGCATTACTCTAATTTTAACGTAAATCAAGTCATTTTTCGGCTATATAACTCAACAGTTTCAGTAAGGTGTTTGGATAGTATTAATAATTCTTCGTCAATTAGTTATACTTTTACTATTTAAAAGAGATCAATAATACATTATTATCAAGGTTGCCATTTAAAATAGTGGTTATTTTTTTTCATTTAATTTGTTTAAATTCATTCATAAATAAATGTGTTCGATTGGCTTATTTTGCACTTCACTGATGAAATTCAAACGAAAATAACTGTACAATATTATGTTATTTAGAGGTTTCAGTTGTATCACAATTTTTTCGAATCGTTACATTGATTCAAAGAATCGTTATTCGAATGGATGTAGGCCAATTCGATTCATTCATTCGGATAGCAAGGTTTTTATTTAAGTTTTAAAAGTAGTAGTGTAAAAATAATACCTTGTAATACATGTACTATAATAATACAAGGAAAGACGATTTAAAATAAATTTTTTTATCAAAGCAATTTTAGCTAACTAATATCATATGTATGGAACAGGAATATCATTATATACTGTATAAAAGTGTAAATGCATTCATCATATAATATAAATATAGTGCTTCAGAAAATGCAGTTAACCATAAAACATAACAGTTATTTTTACAAAAGTGCAGATCTTAATAAATTTTACACTAAACATGTTTTTTATAATAAAGTAAAATGAATGAAAAATATTAAAAAAGCTATTGATAAATGAAGTCACGAAAATGGGTTAATTTCATTAAATTGAAAGAGCAATAATTGAATAGAGTGGGGAACTGCTATTAACGGTATTCACAGACAAAACCACAATAGAATTTATTTCACTATTACAAGTAAATACGTAACAATACTTATTATTTTTCTATTTAATACGGATCCAAAATAATTGCTATCGGAAATAGATGGATCGTCTGTATGGGAGTGTTCCTCTGATTCGTAGTTACAGTACGCATGCGCAGTGCTTGATTGACTTACATCAGTACGGGTTACATTCCCGGTAGAACTCTCTATTAGTTATCACGACCTAACCAGGTTAGTACTTCTGATCGTGCTCGTCTATGATCACTCACAGTACGCATGCGCAGTGCTTGATTGACTTACATCAGTACGGCTTACATTCCCGGTAGAACTCTCTATTAGTTATATCACGACCTAACCAGGTTAGTACTTCTGATCGTGCTCGTCTATGATCACTCGAAACGATCATACGGAATGAAAACAAACTCGAGTCTCGAGTAGTAATCATTTTACACCTATCTTGTCGTTAAATATGATATTTAAAGCATCAAATTACTCTTTCTAAAAGATGCACCAATGAATATTATTGATTAAAAAATAATTTCTTCTTGTTAATTTGTCATTTTGGCACATTGAGATACTTCTGAGAAGTTGATATTGCAATCAATGCATTATGATGCTTCTATTGCATCGGAATTTCGACTAGTTGTGCGTCGGATCGGATTGAATCGATTCTTCGTTGCAGTGTGATGAACTGCACGCCCATAATATTATTATTAATCTACCAAAATTAAAATTTATCATTTCATAAAAAAGGTAAGCCCTTGGAAATGACATATGACTATTTGACCAGTTAGGTTAATTTAGTACGTTAACTCCAATGTATTGATACCAATTAGTTAACAAATTACATTAAATTACCTTAGTAATATCCTATTATATGGAGAACAATTACAAGACAAAATAATAAATGTATTACCTGGCCATTTTCCTAAATTAAATTTTGAATCATATTGCAATAAACTCAGTTGATATTTTCTGACTGGAAAACCAAAATGTTAGGTGGTCACATTATTGGTTTTTATACTCGGGTTAGGTGTTGTCCTGAAAACATCACCAATAATACACAAGTAAGAAAAAAGTACTTATAGAAAGTGTTTAGTCAAAATAAAACAAAACCAAACAAAATAATACAAAAACCAGCAATGAGGAAATATTTTTGTTGTGTCAAGTAATTTATGAATATACTTAAGCAAAATAAATAATAATAGGCTAGCTGATCACTTGTATGGTCCAGTTACAGTTTTGGATAACAACGATAAAACCTCAAAGTACTGGAGGGACTCAAATATTACAACAATAAAACTAAAGTTGTGGAGTTTTAAACCTGAAGTAAATTGCCAATAAAAATGAATTAGTCATATTTGGGCCGAAAATTTAAAAGTGTGGTAAAAGCAGGGGACATTATTAGGTAAGCAAATGTGGTGAGGTTAGTGTTACAAGGTACTACATGCAATGGGGGGGGGGGGGGTCATAGGTTGGACACTCCATATACCAGGAAAATAAGTAACATGGTATGAGGAAGCTTTTCATTTTTCATTGTAATCAATTTCGGTAAACTACATTACCTCAGACAGAGGGGCTTCACGGAGAAAATACAAGGGAATATGACGTGCGGGCTACTCACCCACCCACCCACTAATACACGTACAACATAACGGCCCACCTACCCATTTTCGTACATGATTTGAAAGAATTTACGAAAATATTCAAAGTTGACTTTGGAAATTATTTGAGTACATGTATGAAGCAATCTTCCAGTTTTTATTTGCTAAGGTTATAATATAGGAAGTGATACGTGAAGTTGAATCTGTTACAAACATGAATGACATAAGATGAAATGTAATGTCTCGGTAAAAATACAGACCGATAAATTTAAGAAAAATACTGCAATCCAGTTTAATGGTGGAATTCCTACTAAAAAAAGATGTTAATAAATTAGATATAGATTTGAACACCACAGACAATTATACACGCATGGTGGTATTGATTGACCATTTTTTCCCATCTACCCATACACGTGCAGTGGTAGTGTTAACTTTTGTACTGTTTACTGTTCTGTCTATCCAGGGTGTTCAAAAAGTCCGGGGATGTTTGAATATTGTTTGGATCGTTACAGACAAAGGTGCAAAACTGCACATTGCTGCTGGACATAAAACGCTATTTTACCATTTATTCAGTGTTCCACTACCTTCGTAGCGGGACGGCCTACAAGGAGTTTCAAGAAAATCTTAAAAGTAAGCATAGGCCATATACATACCATTTTAAAGGTCTTAGCTAATAGAACATCATACCGCAAATCAGACCTCAAAAGGTTAATTCTAAACAAAATGGCGGTGCTCGAAAGTTTCAAATGGATCTTACGTGCAACATTTTAAACCACCACCATTTTGTGACGGATAAAGCTTTTGAAGTGCGGTTTATGGCATTTTTTTATGCTTGAACAGCCCTTTAAAACTATGTTCAAGTGGAATCTATGCTTACTTTAAAACTTTTTACTGACTCCTCGTGGACCGTTCCCATAGAAGAATAGCAGGACACTGAATACACCTCAAAGAAGGTTTTTGTATACAGTAATCATGCTTGACATTTTGTAGATTTAGCTGATATGGTTACAGTAAAATTAAGTCATTCTTGAACGTACACATGAGATCAGTATTGAAACTTTCGAGTGCCGCCATTTTGTTTAGAATTAACTTTTTGATATCTAATTTGTGGCATGATGTTCTACTAATTAACCTTTAAAATTGTATGCATATCGACCTATGTTTAATTTTAAGATTTTCTTCTACTCCTAGTGGGCCGTCCCTCTACGAAGGTAGTGAATCACTGGATACATGGAAAAATAGCTTTTTATGTCGAGCAGCAATGTGCAAAGTTTTGTACCTTTATCTGTAAAGGTCTAAACAATATTCAACCATCCCCGGACTATACACCTGTATGGAGTACGAGACATCCTTCACCTGCGCCCTTTTATACACATATTACCAATACGTTGTAATTATTTATATGGCCTAATTATATTTATTATTATGATATTCAATATATGGATGGTATGTTACAATATAGAGATATAATAGTATGTAGCGTGTGATTACATTTAATTAATAACTGTGATTAATTAATGAGTAATTAATGATCAACATTACTGCACAGACAGTATAACTTATGCCCTTGAACGTGACAAGTGGAAAACATTAACCTAGATGTTTGTGGTTGGCCACCCGGCCGGCCTTGGTGATCGCCGTACACCTTGAGGAGAGCGCCTCAAGTACCCGACAAAATGGTTGCGATCTTTGGGTGTGTTTATCACTCATTCGATTGTGTTGTAAATCAAAGTTAACATACAACTTTGCATTGTTTGTAGAGACCTAACTGGGGGTTTCACTATGTACCTGGTCTTTGCTGACTTTATCAAACACTTTGCAACGTTTTGAGCACAAACTCGTAATTATCATCAGGAAAACTACAACCTGGGTGGGTAGGACGTCCTGTTGAGAGTTACGTGTACTTTACAGTGTACATTTGGTGGGTGGGAGGGCTTTGGAGGGGTTTTGTACACTAGAGAGTAGTGGGTGAGTTCGTTCAAAGATAGTCCATGAAGTTTCATGTGTTTTTTTTTATGTCCAGGAATGAGTAACAATGCTGGGTTCAGCAGAGTACAGTCCAGGATAGCTGACGAGGACAGCCATGCTGTGCAAGCACTGAAGGATGCCGGTGCGATTCCCCTTTTGGTCAGCAACACGCCAGAACTCTGCATGAGCTGGGAGACCTACAACATTTACATTGGTCGGACTAACAACCCCTACGACACCAGACGGACGCCTGGAGGATCTTCCGGTGGAGAGGTCAGTTTGATCGATAGAATATTTTATTCTCTTCATAGACTGAACATTTTTATCGCCAGAAAAAAACCTAGGATGTTTTCGATTAAATATTGTTTTTAATGTACTTATGTGCGAGTTTTTTTTTATCAAGAGACCGTTTCCCAAACCGCCAAGTCACCGCTGGGAAGTCGACAATGCATTTAGTAGGGATACCTTCTTACCGACTCAGGCCGGAAGTTTATTTCCGAGAGAGTGAGGAGAGACGAGTAGGCCCAAGCCACGCCCAGGCGAATCCAAAAACCGTCCTCTTGTGTGTAGTTAGTTTTACAGAGTTAACAAATTAACGTCAAAATATCATATCAAAGAGTATACAAATATTAACCAGAGGGTCAGCGGGATAGGCGAAATGGCAACTGCAAACTTTCTTACCGTATATACACTTTCACTAACAAAATATTTGTTGTTCCTCACAAGACAGTTTTAAAAATTGTATTATGAAACACAAAATATGAACAAAACACTAAAGTATGAATAAAAATTACTTATATATTTTCTGTAATCAAAAATTCAGAGCAATTGAAAAGAATAAACCGCAATAAATATTTAACTAATTGAAAATACCCTTATTTTATTTCAAGATGTCCACATTCCCAACATTCTGAGATAGTTACCGAAAAACCTCCTCGACCTTCTGACACACCTATATCCCTATTCAATCGTACCAAAGGACCGTGGGAAATTGGCAAAACCTAAAAATAACTATATTGGTATTATTTCCAACTACGCCCCTCACTCACGCACGCGCAAGGCCACCTTTGCATGGACAGACAGACAACATAATATACATTGTTACATTTATTTGTAGTTCTTGATAAAATTTATTTTCACCCTCAATTACGTTCAGTTCTTCAATATATTATAAAAATACGATATGTGAAATGATTCGTAGGTATATCAACTTAACTCATTTCTCACAATAATTCCACTCACATTTTAAACGCTGAGCTTAATGTGGGTTATACTATATAATTTTAATATTATTTCGTTTTTACAAAAAATACAGTACAAACTACAAAAGTTGTATTGTTTAAAATACGATTGGAATTTTGGTTAACTAAGAAGAAGTAAAGGTATGTATTCTGAAATTGCCCCTTAGAACTCACATAGTTTCATTATTTTTAATTTACTAAATTAACTAAAAATAAACATTGAAAATGAAATGAAATGTTGCAATAAGTGATAGAAATGTTGGCCAGCGGAACGAGAAGTTAGACATGACCACTGAACAGTGCCCATAAGCAGTGGGAGGTGGTTTTGGTTTGGTTATAGATTCAGTTCTGTAATCAGTAGACTATGTTTAAAGACAGATGTTTAAACATAGAAGAGTCTAAATAAGTTACGAGGATAGTAAGTTAGAGCAAATAGTTCAAAGCATGGCCACTAGGTTCGCACGAATCAGCCGTTAGGGAGCTAAAACATGCTTTTCTATATCAACTGTACAGGTCGTGTATAATATAAAATGAGGTATAGTGAGTGTTATATATTTACTGAAAGTCCAATATAATATAGTGAAACATTGTTGCTTTTTTGAGTTTTGTAATTTACAATAATGACATTTTAGGGTTTTGCCTACTTCACAGGCTAATTACTAAAAAAATCACACAATTTTCCAAAAAAGTAGGTTATGTGTCCACTAAAACCGTTCTTCCCCTATCCAATGACTCTTCAAGTGTAGCGATATGATCAATAATAAGGACTGAATCATTCAAATAGAAACCTACGTTTTTAGTGAAGGGAAACGACCACCTTAAGTTGCGTCTTTATTAAAATTTTATTAAATTTAAAGACAGAGTTCATTCACTATTGTTTGACATGAACATGGCACAAGGCAAGAAATAATATGTAGATCTATATTCAAATTTTTTTATAGGTGCAGCTTTTTTATATGTAGTTTGGTACTTGTTACTGAACATACGCCAAGGAGCAGCAGGCCTACTCGTTACTGTAGTTGTTACTCAACATATGCCAAGGAGCAGCAGGCCTACTCGTTACTGGAGGTGTTACTCAACATATGCCAAGGAGCAGCAGGCCTACTCGTTACTGGAGGTGTTACTCAACATATGCCAAGGAGCAGCAGGCCTACTCGTTACTGGAGGTGTTACTCAACATATGCCAAGGAGCAGCAGGCCTACTCGTTACTGGAGGTGTTACTCAACATATGCCAAGGAGCAGCAGGCCTACTCGTTACTGTAGTTGTTACTCAACATATGCCAAGGAGCAGCAGGCCTACTCGTTACTGGAGGTGTTACTCAACATATGCCAAGGAGCAGCAGGCCTACTCGTTACTGTAGTTGTTACTCAACATATGCCAAGGAGCAGCAGGCATACTCGTTACTGGAGGTGTTATTCAACATATGCCAAGGAGCAGCAGGCCTACTCGTTACTGTAGTTGTTACTCAACATATGCCAAGGAGCAGCAGGCCTACTCGTTACTGTAGTTGTTACTCAACATATGCCAAGGAGCTGCAGGCCTACTCGTTACTATAGTTGTTACTCAACATATGCCAAGGAGCAGCAGGCCTACTCGTTACTGAAGGTGTTACTCAACATATGCCAAGGAGCTGCAGGCCTACTCGTTACTATAGTTGTTACTCAACATATGCCAAGGAGCAGCAGGCCTACTCGTTACTGAAGGTGTTACTCAACATATGCCAAGGAGCAGCAGGCCTACTCGTTACTGAAGGTGTTACTCAACATATGCCAAGGAGCTGCAGGCCTACTCGTTACTATAGTTGTTACTCAACATATGCCAAGGAGCAGCAGGCCTACTCGTTACTGTAGTTGTTACTCAACATATGCCAAGGAGCTGCAGGCCTACTCGTTACTATAGTTGTTACTCAACATATGCCAAGGAGCAGCAGGCCTACTCGTTACTGAAGGTGTTACTCAACATATGCCAAGGAGCAGCAGGCCTACTCGTTACTGGAGGTGTTACTCAACATATGCCAAGGAGCTGCAGGCCTACTCGTTACTGTAGATGTTCATGTTAGGCAAACAATTATTATTGAACACTCATTTACACTTTTTTAGTTTTCATAAAAATATTAGAGTGGTACAGTAATATTAATAGCCAATCTATGTTTTCACCAACAAAAAAAGGTCTATATGCAGATTATTAAAACAAAACAATCGTTAAATCAAAACAAGAACAAGTTGAAGGGGTCGTCTAACTATCCCTCTCTCACTTTATTGGGTTATCATCTAATTAATCTATAATTCTGCAAGGAAAATTATTAAACAAGTGGATCCATTCTATCTAATTGATTTATGATAGTAGCGGACATACATTCAAGATGACGTTAATTAATTGTTAAGATTTTATAAGTCCAGCAGATGTCTGGTTATCACAACCTCTTCAAGTACATACATTTGTTCGTTGTTTCTTCCTCGTCAGTTGTGAAAACGGTTTAGACCATATGAATGTTAGACTGAAGTCTCCTACCCTTAGCACAAATGCCATTCTAACTTTGCTCCTTGGAGGTTTGGCTTAAAATAAACTTTGTCTCTATTTCTGGGAAGTTAAAACGAAAAGTGATCTTTTTTAATTTCTCAAGATGATATCAAATTCAAGTTCAAAACACATTTACTCAAGACCTGTTTTACACGGAGTACAGCCAGTTCAATCCCAATGTACAGTAATATGTGCGATATTCTTTATTATTTATGTGCCATTACAATTTTCATTGGTTTTACTTAACATATCAGTAATGCAGGATCTTGAATGATTCATGTCTTGAATTATATAGATTTGTCCTTATTCTCTTTAACTAGTTACGAGTTTCATAATAGGCACAGGTTTAATTATTTATTATTATTTTTTTAAATTAAAAATGAGAGGCCGAACTGCTCCTTAACCTTTCTTTGCCCGTTCTCCACAGACTATTGTGATCCGTCCGAGGAACTTATTCAGACTGAGTAAGGGGATGAATGAGTACAGTACAAGGTAAAAATGATAAATACTTCCCGTCCAGGTCGGATGTGGAGACTATCTCTAACCCTCTAGTGCTCTTTCTAGTTGTGACCTTTTCCAAGTGCGTGTTTAGCCACTACTGACTTTTCTTATTTGCCCATATTTACAATTTGCTTTGTGAACTTGTAATAACCGTGTTGATTATCTATGATAAAGTGTATAATTGGACAGACAAAAATAAAAATAGAATCATATTTAAAGAACACAACACAAATTTTATATATTGACAGTTTAAAAAATCATCAATAGCTAAACAATAAACATACACTTGAAGAAATACACAACTTTACAAAACTTTAAGTACTAAAAGAATTTTACAATATTTAGATGCGTCTGTGACATTCTACCTTAACAAATATACGCATTTTAACTTAATAATTTATTAAAACTACCATATGTTTTAAACATTATATTACAATATTTTGTAAACAAACGTTTTGAATTTAATTTTTGTTGATGTCTGATGCTGCTTACCTTCTAGGTGAAAGATCTACTTATGAGCCATTTTACTATAATTTGCAGCCACTTTTTCCCTCTGCTTTAGCAATAATCCCTTTAGTAATATACAATAGTACCATACGAATATTAATTATATTATTAAATGTGAGTAGAATTTACTATAAACTACTAAAAAAACGAAACAATACTAAATTCAGTACAAGTAAACGTCACACAACACAAATTTATTACAATATAAGCACAAAATGCACAAATATATTACAATACAAGTACAAAATGCACAAATATTATGGTGATCGATTTCAGTGAACCATGCTCACCTTCCTCAGACCAGAGGGATTCACAAAAGATTCTTTTGTGAATCCCTCTGGTCTGAGGAAGGTGAGCGTGGTTCACCGAAATCGATCACCATAATATTTGTGTATTTTGTACTTGTACTATAATATATTTGTGCATTTTGTGCTTATATTGTAATAAATTTGTGTTGTGTGACGTTTACTTGTACTGTATATGTACCAACACGTATTATGCTAATTAAAAAACTATTAATACTAAATTATAATGAATTCAAGTAACAATAAAAAAGAAACAACAATAATCACAGAGGATAACAGAATCTAACAATTCACAGGTCTACATAAAAGTAATAAGCTTTGTACTCTTGAAAGTACTAATGCGAGGAACAATCAAATGATCTTTGGAAACATTTATAAAACAATCATTAAATAGTTTGCTCAACGATCGTTGCTTAAAGTACGATCTGCGTTGATCAACTTCATCGTCAAAAACATCTTGACGGCATCTACATGCTAATGATTTAAAATATTTCTGTTTGAATAAAAACCTAACAAAAATCTTTGATTGTTGAGTCATAGATAGAGAAGACGGGTAAAGAGTTGTAAGAAAGAGGATAAAAGGGGGTGTCAGTGAGTTTGGCGTTGGTAATCGTGCAAACTCGAGTAGCAAGTTAGAATATCTCTTGTTTAGTCAGATGCTTTTATCAATCAAGACAAATACTGGGGCGGGAGGGGAGTCTAAAAGTTGAATTTTCTTAAGAGTCTGCAGAGGCTGTCGGAAATTTTCGCCCATGTTGGTTTTAATCCCATAGAACAATTTTATTTTCGAGCCTGACGTACGATGACGCGTACCCAAAATAAACAGTTATTTTTAAACGGTTTTTTCAGAACACACTGCATTTAATCAAGAAAGAAATTGACGTTGGTATTGATTTGCGGATTTCTAATTATGTTTATAGAAATATATAAAATAAAATATATGTTTATAGAAATATATATATAAAATATTTAGCTTTAACCTTTTATTTTCACCCATTTTTCAAAACTAGGCGTATATATTCGAAATATGAAAAGCAAACGCAACACGCAATATCATAACGTTTAAAATGACACCTCATACACAAATTGTGTTCAATAAATAACGAAGAAATATAAATTCGCAAATAACATTGTTCTTATGGGATTAAAACCGAAATGCCCGACAGCCTCGGCAGACCCTCAAATATCCGACTTGTTGTAACAAGCTTGATCCGCTTGAATAACGATCTGATGTCTAACTACATTTAAACCACTTGGTGACGAAAATTATTAATAATACTATTTACAATCCAAATATGTTATAACCAGGATTTTACATTTGTTTCATTAGGAAGGTTGATATAACTATGCAATTGTGCAGGCTGCCCTACTCGGTTCTGGAGCCTCGGTTGTCAGTGTGGCCTCAGATGTGTGTGGGTCGCTGAGACTTCCAGCCATGTTCACATGTGTGTATGGACACAAGCCAAGTCCAGGTGAGTTCACAAGTATGTACGGCCACAAGCCAAGTCCAGGTGAGTTCACAAGTGTGTACGTCCACAAGCCAAGTCCAGGTGAGTTCACAAGTATGTACGTCCACAAGACAAGTCCAGGTGAGTTCACAAGTGTGTACGTCCACAAGACAAGTCCAGGCGAGTTCACAAGTATGTACGGCCACAAGCCAAGTCCAGGTGAGTTCACAAGTGTGTACGTCCACAAGCCAAGTCCAGGTGAGTTCACAAGTATGTACGTCCACAAGACAAGTCCAGGTGAGTTCACAAGTGTGTACGTCCACAAGACAAGTCCAGGTGAGTTCACAAGTATGTACGGCCACAAGCCAAGTCCAGGTGAGTTCACAAGTGTGTACGTCCACAAGACAAGTCCAGGTGAGTTCACAAGTATGTACGGCCACAAGCCAAGTCCAGGTGAGTTCACAAGTGTGTACGTCCACAAGACAAGTCCAGGTGAGTTCACAAGTGTGTACGTCCACAAGCCAAGTCCAGGTGAGTTCACAAGTATGTACGTCCACAAGACAAGTCCAGGTGAGTTCACAAGTGTGTACGTCCACAAGACAAGTCCAGGCGAGTTCACAAGTATGTACGGCCACAAGCCAAGTCCAGGTGAGTTCACAAGTGTGTACGTCCACAAGCCAAGTCCAGGTGAGTTCACAAGTATGTACGTCCACAAGACAAGTCCAGGTGAGTTCACAAGTGTGTACATCCACAAGACAAGTCCAGCTGAGTTCACAAGTATGCACAAGCCAAGTCCAGGTGAGTTCACAAGTGTGTACGTCCACAAGACAAGTCCAGGTGAGTTCACAAGTATGTACGTCCACAAGACAAGTCCAGGTGAGTTCACAAGTGTGTACGTCCACAAGCCAAGTCCAGGTGAGTTCACAAGTATGTACGGCCACAAGCCAAGTCCAGGTGAGTTCACAAGTGTGTACGTCCACAAGACAAGTCCAGGTGAGTTCACAAGTATGTACGTCCACAAGACAAGTCTAGGTGAGTTTACAAGTATGTACGGTCACTAACCAAGTCTAGGTGAGTTCACAAGTATGTACGGCCACAAGACAAGTCTAGGTAAGTTCACAAGTATGTACTGCCACAAGACAAGTCTAGGTAAGTTCACAAGTATGTACTGCCACATGACAAGTCTAGGTGAGTTCACAAGTATGTACGGTCACTAACCAAGTCTAGGTGAGTTCACAAGTATGTACGGTCAATAACCAAGTCTAGGTGAGTTCACAAGTATGTACGGCCACAAGCTGTCTGTGTGAGTTCACAAGTCTGTACGGTGTCAAGTTTCATGTACAGAGTAAAAAGAAACAGAAGTCACTTTATTCTGAGATAACGCTTTAGTATCAGTTATGAATAGATTAAAATTAAGGTTTTTGTGTACATTTTTATAAGTCTGTAGTAGTAATAAATACTACATTAATATAGAGGATTTGGGGGAATATAGGGACGTCCTGACAAGATGCTGACCCCCCAATCCCTAAGGAAAACTGGAGACCCAACTACTGGACACACTAATTTGACACACATTAAGTGCGGTCCATAATACATAATACAGATTTGTACAGACGATAAACAAGCTGATAGGTACGATTTGGCAACGCTTGCAAAGACATAATGAATGAATTCTTTAACTCTGACACGTCATAAATCAGATTTTTTTTACGATATAGTTTGATATCATATATGACTTTTATAATTAATTGGTAATTTTTAGAGATTAAAAAATTCCATCTTTTACACTAATTACTGATTTTTATCATAACAATTCCCTTAATTTTGTTTTATTTTACATATATTGTATATAACTGTAGGGTACGTGTGCAACAGGGGACACCGACCTAACTCAGCGGACCACCGATGGAAGAAGTACTTCACCGTGGGGCCCATGTGCCGGTACGCCATCGACCTTCCAGTGATGCTGAAGGTCCTCATCGCAGACGAGGAGAAAGTAAAGCCTTTAAGACTGGACGAACAGGTCAGCGAGAGGTAGATCAGCAACCTGTCGTTAAACAGAGTTGAAATTTAATATTAAAATGTTTCTTTACACATAAATGTACCATATTACGACTGGATAAATAAATCTGAAACAAATTGGGAAGAACGCACAAATACAAAATCGTGAGGCCAAAATAAATGAGGGAGAAGTTTATGTATTCCAGTAACTGTAGGGTAGATGGGACGATATTTATGTGTCGTGTTATGAGTGGGGGTGATGGAGCCCTTATAAATCCTAGTGTAAGGGAGACGGTGGTAGAGTTGTATGTGGTCATGTGTAGGGTAGATGGGACGATATTTATGTGTAAGGGAGACGGTGGTAGAGTTGTATGTGGTCATGTGTAGGGTAGATGGGACGATATTTATGTGTAAGGGAGACGGTGGTAGAGTTGTATGTGGTCATGTGTAGGGTAGATGGGACGATATTTATGTGTAAGGGAGACGGTGGTAGAGTTGTATGTGGTCATGTGTAGGGTAGATGGGACGATATTTATGTGTAAGGGAGACGGTGGTAGAGTTGTATGTGGTCATGTGTAGGGTAGATGGGACGATATTTATGTGTCGTGTTATGAGTGGGGGTGATGGAGCCCTTATAAATCCTAGTGTAAGGGAGACGGTGGTAGAGTTGTATGTGGTCATGTGTAGGGTAGATGGGACGATATTTATGTGTCGTGTTATGAGTGGTGGTGATGGAGCCTTTATACAACCTAGTGTAAGGGAGACGGTGGTAGAGTTGTATGTGGTCATGTGTAGGGTAGATGGGACGATATTTATGTGTCGTGTTATGAGTGGGGGTGATGGAGCCTTTATACATCCTAGTGTAAGGGAGACGGTGGTAGAGTTGTATGTGGTCATGTGTAGGGTAGATGGGACGATTTTTATGTGTCGTGTTATGAGTGGTGGTGATGGAGCCTTTATACATCCTAGTGTAAGGGAGACGGTGGTAGAGTTGTATGTGGTCATGTGTAGGGTAGATGGGACGATTTTTATGTGTCGTGTTATGAGTGGTGGTGATGGAGCCCTTATAAATCCTAGTGTAAGGGAGACGGTGGTAGAGTTGTATGTGGTCATGTAACTGTACGGTAGATGGTAGTATACACAAGGGCCGTGTTGCAAGTGGGGAAGTACGAGAGACGATTGTGGAGCACTAGAGATGCAAGGCTATCGTAGATATGGTTAGTATTTTGGATGGTAAAGTCACATTCTGTTGTATGATTTGATAATTGTGAGAAGCATTTGATAACTGTTTTACCATTGGGTGGGTAGGAAGTCGATCTCTATAATTTTTTGACAGTATTATTAAGCAATCAAACACAAAAATAAGGTGATTACTGCCAGCTTTGTTATTTCGTAATTGCCCAATTAATGTAATTTCTAAAACAATATTTAAACTGGTACAGTCAGAGGTTGATAAGGAAAACATATTAGAATATGCACGAATCACAATAATTAGTGTAATGTTTATGTCTGGTTGAGCTCTTTTCCTTATGACTACCTCGCAGCTGATATAACAGTGAGCAAGATCCGTATTGCAATGAATACATTTTTATTTCTACCATTTGTTCATACTTTGCATGAAGCTATTCATCTGCTGCTTAGTTTAAATAAATGTACAAATGTAAATGGCCTTGTATCCAAACATTACTTCTTAAAATCGTTTTTATTATTATTTTTAATTTGTTAAGTTTCATGAAATAGGCCTATATCACGAAACCTATTTATAATATATATCTCGTAATATAGGCCTATTTCGTGATATCTACATAATACCTAGATGATTAAGGAATATTGTCTATTCTATTTTTAAAAATCAGTATTTAATTGTATATAAATAATTGTATGTAAAATCATTCATTGTACATTACATCTTACGAGGGATCATAATCTGTAAAATATGTCTTTCTATAGTTCAAATTGTAGTTGTTTTTCAAATTTGCCACCAGGTAGCAGCATTTGAACGGTTGTAAAGTAGTTTTTGTGTTTGACAGTAGAGTGTAGCACTGATCGACTGTGGTGGATCCTAAACACAGTAAAATTATTGTTGATGTACTTATTTAGTTGAGCTGTCACCATTGGTCTATCTTTTCCCTAATTGGACTCTATTATCTTATCAGACGTGTAAAAACATTACGTAATTAAAAGTTAGAAGAATCAAAAGTTCTTGATAGGCCCCTATATTATAGAGAGTATCTCACGACAGCTTGTATAATCTTGATAGCTTCTAATTAGTTTTTCTTTTTTTCATTAGAAAATATTGCACTCTACAACTCCTTGAAATATACTGTTATTTCTTTAACAACAAATTTTATTTTTTTAAGTTTCAATTTTGTCATTCTGACATGAAATTGTCATGGTAAGGAACTTTCAAATTGTTTATAAGTTATTATTCTATATTCTACAACATAAATACGCTTAATATAAGAAGTGTACTGTACATAAATCAAAAGTAATTAAAAAAATTAAATTATTAAAAGTTGAATTTGCAAATTTATTTTAAAATTTATCTTATAATGAAACCAAAAAATAATTAAAATATAAAGATCTTTGTATTTTAACAAAATTGATGTGTTGGGAATTTAAAACATGAACTAAGGGTTCTGTTCAGAATCAATGATAATTTTATAACATTGAGTCCTGCACACGATAATCCACCGTACTTCACAACAGCATTTACATAGCAATTCAGAGTGGGACATAACTCGGTAGAATTCAAACGTTCTGAGATCGATGTGAAACCTTCACTGTACTTATTACAATACATTTTTAATTTGTTATTAAGGTTGTAAATTATTATTTTATTCCTTTTTCAAAGGAAGAGTAAGGAGGTAACTTAAGGTTTTAAATAGCAATCTCTATCTTGGGACATGTAATTGGAAATATCAATTGAATAGAAAATACAACGCCGATTTAAAAATATGTCTATGACTTTTATAAATGTTATGGATTTTTAAATTGTAAAGGTGGATTAGTGGGGTAAATTTAAATTTTGAAATACAAGCCCTATCTTTAGACTTATCATTGGAAAGATTTAATTTGAAGGGAAAGCAGTGGTTTATAAAAAAAAGATCTAAGACACTCGTGAACAAAACTACACACAATAAGTTGGGTACTATTTATAAAAGGGCTGTGTAGGGCCCATCTTGCCTGTTTTATGTAACAAGAGTTTAGCTGAGTTGGCCGAGTGTAGGAACTGGGTACAGCCTTAACAAGAGAGTTCTGTGGAATCAACTGAACCGTTGTAAATTTGTTTCCTGTAAGTTTTTGAGGTTATTTGGCTTCTTTTGGTAGACAACGTTTTTCATGTGACCCCAGAAGAAATAGTCCTGTAAACTGAGTTCAGGAAATACCTCTGGCCACTCCACAGCGCCTATTCCACCTATCCATCTCCTTCGACAACAATGTCTACTTATTGCTGTACGTGATGATAATAATGAGCAGGTGCACCGTCTTGTTGGAACCGAATGCTGTGTACCTCCTGCCCAAACATGTTTGAAATGCAATCACAATCTCATTGGCTTTTCTCACAGGCACGATCTCATTGGCATGTCTCACAGGCACGATCTCATTGGCATGTCTCACAGGCACGGTCTCATTGGCATGTCTCACAGGCACGATCTGATTGGCATGTCTCACATGCACGATCTCATTGGCAAGCATCTCTCAGTATTTATTAGAGTTTAATTTACGATAATTATAAATGGGCTAACCAACATATTGTTTACTATTTTTGCCCAAACGTTGAATATTAAAGGTAGGGTGTTGTGTATAAGCCTACAAATACAAATGTAGATCTACATCTGATCAGAAACGTCAGTTATGCCTACTTGCCGGTAGCCTTATCGACAAAAAGAATTTTATTTTTTTAACCTATGTACCTTGTCTAGTTTCCTCATCAAAATGTAACTATATTCAACCCTACAATCAAAGTTGTCTTCACTGAGCTCTTGTACAAAGTCAACTCCGAAAGGTTTTGATTTATTGGTATGAAGGATGTTTTTTACTGAACTATGGCTAGTGCCGAGCTCCAAAGCGCTTCTTCGTATTGATAAGTGAGAATTGACCATGGAAGATTGCGTTACATCTAATGCTTATCTTCATTAATTGTGGCAGGTCTACCCGACGTTGGTATATCTTTTACACTGCGTTTCTTAATGAACCGTTGAACCATCTTTTCAACCATGCATCTTGTAAGTGGACTAAAACGGTCTGGACACCAAATAAGTTTGAACCTTACTGCATGATCTCAACCGATCCCTATAACATCTCATCATCAAAACAGTTAATCGGTCAAATACCGAACTAGTGTTAAGAAAAATAACAGAAAAGAATCAGGCCGAACACTTTCAAACTTTATTAGAAGTAGGCTATTATGGGCCTCAACTCAACAAACAGCTCAGTTTCAACTGATTAGTGCTAAAGGGAAAGTCAGTGGTTTCATACATTGAATTAGGAATTCCAAACATGTGCTGGCCAAAGTTCACAGCCGACGGGATAACATGTTTATACTTTAGTTCTTATACAAAAACCTAAATGGTTATGAATTGTTCAATAAATTTTTGTCAGTGTTAATATTTAAAACCTTGTATCCCGTTTCATTCAACACAAAATCATTACGGAGATAGTTTCAGGATATGCAAAATACTCATGGTTTATATTTGTGAATAGCTTTGTTCTGGGTTGTCTTAGGCCTTTTTTAAAATCCATCGTTTCCCCTATAAATTAGATCGTTCAAATGATTTACATGTCACGTGATGAAATGTAAATAGTCTGTTATTAAGGATGAAGTTAGGACTATAAAGTCCTCTCTTTCATTTATCCCCCACAAGATAGGTGTTGATATCAGAAAATTTAAAGTGACCCCTTACCCACCCTTTAAAAAAATATATGAACACTTTTCAACTAAAAGAAAAAAAATTGAACGAACTATTGATTAAGTAAGATAGAAGTATCACATCGATGGCCGTCACTACTTCAATGCCTGTGATTGTGGTGTACTTTACTTTTAGCTATGGTTAGTTTCATTAAGTAAGATAGAAGTATCACATCGATATATCTATTCGTTTACAGTTTGGCCGTCACTACTTCAATGCCTGTGATTGTGGTGTACTTTACTTTTAGCTATGGTTAGTTTCATTAACTTGATACTATTTACCAAAAACTCTAAAAGAAGTTTACTTTCTGAAGTGACTATGTTAGGGACCAATTATCTTTACCTAACTAAAAATATCACCAGCTATTTAAATTTCCTAAAACATTGCTTATTTACTTTAAATATTTATAATTTGTATTTAAAAATAATGGGAATTATATCACAAAATTAGATCAGTAAGCTTATATAATTTAACTCAACTCTTTAGTACTGTAGTTCTTGTTAGCAACTCTTAAGGGTATTTTTACTGTTCACTGTAGTAGTATAAAGACTCCCTCAGTAGTAGTTGGTGGAGATCATGATTGAATTTAGCATATTTAAAATGTATTAAAAGTAATAAACGAAGTAGAAAAGCAAACAAACAAACGAAATTAAAAGTAGAACACGTTATTTAGCTAAGCATAAGATAATGATTAAATAAACAATAGTAATGGATATTATAATTTTTTAGAATGATAGAGTTTTGTTACAAATGTTGTCTGATCATTTCCGTTACAAGTACACCAGGCCAATGACAGTTCACGAAGGTATCTCAGTTTAGGCTATAAACTCAATAGGTCTAATCATAAATGTAATCTGTTTGATCCTAATATTGATGCACAATATCGCTAAGCGTTGACATAAGTTAAACAGGTCAACTACAAAAAAAATTGACTTCAAACAGAGGAAAATATATAACGAAAAAGGACGTTTAGGTTGTATTTGTAGCGCCTTCGTAAATGGTATTATATCTTGGCATTACATCCATGTCACGCGGGTCATATCTAAAATAATTTAGAGGAGTTAATTTTAAGTTAATCTATTGTACTATACATAATGACTAGTCATATTAAAGACTTTCTTCTTGATTGTAAACCGATGTGACAGAAATAAATAAATAAATAAAATTAAGGAGATGAAGCTGATTCTTTAGCTAATTATTTAATTTTCATTAGGTTGTAATAAGTTTCATGAATAAATGCTAATTATAGAATTTAATTTCTATTTCAAATATATTTCCTAAGCTTTGTTAGTCTTGAAAAAGAAAAAAAAATGAATACACATCGATAAATACATGATTATGTAAACGTTTACTTCATTAATCAATACTTCGGAATGCTTCATTTCTGTGAAACAACGTAAAACCTTAGTTATTTAACGGTCATTAATAATTTATTTTGAAAGGTATATATAATTGACATTTAAGGAATTTATATAGACCAGCTATACACTTCAATGAGTAGGGTATTTTGAGCATCGATAATGACCATCAAAACAAATGGCTGATTGTCCTTATTTACTATCAGCAGTTTTTCATACATTTGGTTGAATAAAGGTAAAATAGTATAATAGGAATTAAACTTTCTATTTTACTAAGTATACATAACTCAGAAACTACAACACAGTAGCTACAGTCGAGTGTTTGTGTGGATATGATAGTTTACTTTCAAAAAGTATAAATCAAAGAAACTAAAAAAATGAGAAAGAGGTTATCAGGAAAATTTAAGATTAATTAAATATAAAATGACAATATCATATTTCTTAGAAGTAATAATGTATACAGTAACAGTATGTGGGCGTCTCTTGAGAGTTGAACCACTAAAATAGCAAAGCAAATTCATTGTATAATCTTGCTAAAATTAAACTTGGGCCAAATAGAAACAATTAAAATAAAGGAATACCTCAGATCAGCAGATATAAAAAAACTGGCATTTCAACCAGAAACTCACTTTGAAATAACTAAAACTTTGAAGTAAATTAAATAAGAACATCTGGCTAAGGGTAGTTACTCAACGAGTAATAGTCATGACTAGTTCAATAATAATGATAAAAATATTCAGTAATTATTTTGCAAATAAATGATTTTATTACTCCCCTAATCTTTGGTTATTTGAGAAAATATTTCAAAGTTAAATGTATTTTTTATATAGCATGGTTTTTTTAAACTTACGCTTTGTATATTAATTTTTGTAAAGGTATAAAATGAAATAATAACATTATATAATATTGGTAAATTTATGTTTAAAATATTTGACCGGAGTTTTCAGACAAGTAAATCATCTCTAAACACAGACAAACGAATTATGATATGACTAACTATTATATGGGAACTATAATTAGGGACGGATTGATATTCTACTCAATATACATCATTAAAATGTTGCTACAGTAATTTAGCCAATTTATTTACAATAAACATAGAAATATATGTGTCAAAATCTAATGCTGTTTTAACAAATAATAATAATTTTACTCTATTATGGAAAATGATTTTTAAATCGTATCACTGGAAGCATAAAGCAATATATCAATATAAAGTTAGTAGATTCAAATAGCATGAAGGTCTTCCAGAATTTAAGCAGACATTGTTGCAGTTGATTGATCAGTGCGCATTTTACGCAATAAATTAAAATCCATCGTTGAAGTTAACAAGAGATTGTGCTGTGGGATGTTTTTAGTTAATTATCCTGGCGTAATTCTGCTTAACGACTTCAGAACTACGCGAGGGTGGTTAATCTGAGGAGTACCTGTACATAGACACTCCACTTGATAACATAACTTACTATAGAAATAGACTGACAAACAGACAGACCTCCCAAGTTTTTGTTCAATGCATTTGCTTTAGACGTGATCATGTGCTGCTATCTAACGGTGATTAGTTTAAAAAAAGTGCTCGGGTGGCTACTTGGTGTAGGACTATCTGCTTAGCTCCTAATCACTTCATCGTGTGATGGAGCAAAGCATGTATATATGGCGGTGGTTTATTGTCAGCTACCATTTAATAATAATAATAAATAAATAAAAAAAAAAAAAAAACGGTAATGTGTATTTGAAACAAGATATTTTTTTAAATATAAATCTAAAGTAATCTCCTGTCATTTAGGGGGTGGAGTGGGTGGGAGGGATGTTGTTCGCGTCCATAGCAAATCTTCAAAGTTGTGTGTACCCTGAGGGGAATTTGTGATCTCCCAGCTATGCCACACAAAATAAGAGACTGAGAAAGGGGCGGGGAGAGAGAGAGAGAGAGAGAGAGAGAGAGAGAGAGAGAGAGAGAGAGAGAGAGAGAGAGAGAGAGAGAGAGAGAGAGAGAGAGAGAGAGAGAGAGAGAGAGAGATGTATTAGATGTACATAATAATAATAATAATTTATTTATTTCCTCTTCGTATTACAAGTAAGATGCTTCTAGGTGTCAAATGAGGCAACTCAACCTGATTCTTAACTGATATACATAACTTGTTTGGAATTAATAACCACCAAATCAAGGATACGGTGGTTATGAAAAAAAGAAAACAAAAAACAAATGTTACAAACTAATTATAAGTCCACGTAGTCTTCCTTTACAAATTGCACTTGTCTTCAGCGGCATATGCAGCGCATGCTTATCATAAATATTACAATCGGACAACAGCTTTCACTTGTAATTGGACTACTAGTATTTAGTGACCATCCAAAAGTTTTGATGGATCGATTATTGACTATGATATGTACAACTAACAGTTAAAATTATCTTACAATAGAAAAGAAAAGATTAATGTCGCATGTATCGTTGAGCCAATTTTTAAGTTTCTTACAAAATATTGATAAATTAAAACTGTTTTTTATTTCAATAGGCAACAGGTTGAAACATTTTGGATCCAAGTAAACAAAAGTTTTAGAGAAGAATGACTTATTAATTGTAGGTCTTACAAAATTCTGTTGGCTGGTACTTCTGGTTGTGTAATGTAGGTTCTCTGTTCCCCTGTTGCCACTTTTTTTATAAAACATTCTTAAAACTTTGAAAATGAATAGGTTTTTTATTGGTAGTATTCTTAAATTTTTAAAATGTAAAGTGATATTTTCCCTATGGCATTTAAACAGTAATATTCGAACAAAATATTTCTGAGTTACAAAGAGTTTCTTGATTAAGTTTTCGTGAGTCCCTCCCCAGAATTCTATCCCATACTGAAGACGTGATTGAATTAATGAAAAGTACAGGTTTTTCATTAAATTTTGGCTGCAAAAGTTTCTTGCCTCTATGTAACATGAATTAACTTCACAGAACAGGAAACCTGGTTTCACAAGACCGATATGAGTGGACAGTCATCTTGTTTCTACAGTCAAGTGTCTGCATGGTATCGTGCGCTAACACCCACTGGTGGAATTGGCATAGTAAGCAATAAACCTAAGTAGTAAATTATAATCTAGAATTAGTAGTGTGTTGTAAAATTAGTAATGTGTAGGGCTACTTGAAAACTACCATATCACAACCTTCTCCATATGTGAAAATAACTAATATGACAATAAAGGATGCTATTGCAGGTAGACCTGTCCAAGGTGCGGCTGTTCTACATGGATGATGACGGGTCCAGCACGCCTTACACTGACCCCGTCAATCCGGAGATCAAAAATGCAATGCGGAGAGCGGTCACCTACCTGCAGACCGAGCACGGCATGACGGTGCAGAAGGTAACGTACTAGCTAGCTCTCTGTTAACTGGTTACTTCGTCACGTGTCCACGTTATTTATATCGGGTTTTCTCTATTGCAGGCCTCCATCAAAGGTCTGATTGACGTCATGCACTACACTACGTTCATCATCACACGAATGAAGGGGATCCCCAATGTCTACCAGAAGGACGACGACCATCCTGATGTAAGGAAATGTTCAGATTTTGAAGGAGTTAACCTAGTAATAGATAGTATTGTGATTTATGTACTCGATATATACCAATTAAGTCAACTAATAAATTTATATAATTGATCATTATCGATATGTATGCATTAAGGCTCTTATAAACTAACTGCCTCTAAGATATATTAAACCAAAACACATGGAAAATTATCTTAAATTAGATATCAATATAATTGTTGGTATTTAAACACGGCCGGCCAAAGGAGATTAGTAAAACTTCAATAGCGATTGAAATAAATAACGAATATGGTTGAAGTTAATAACTATCATCTTTTAAAAATATTATAGTAAATTGTCACTTTCACCTTCACCTAATCAAAACTAACTATCTGATTATTTCCGGTATGCACACACAAACCAAAAAGACCATGTTTACAGTAATTTTAAATATTCCTGCCCTCATGAAAACATGTATGTGACATAATTAAAATTAACTATTATACCATTAAAAATCTATAACATTTGTCAGTAATGTCATTAAAAATGGTTATATTTCACTATACATATGTATTATCAATATGTTTAACCCTCTACTGGTACTCAAGGGGGAAATGCGGCAAAATTATATATGTAACAATATCTTTACAACAACAATTGTATTTATTTCTTTTGTTAGTATACAACAAAAAAGTTACTTTTTTAACTAAAAATATCTTTCTATATATATTTAAATTTTCAAAATATACCTTGCAAAAATGACACTTTTTTCAAGGGCTGTGAAAAATTATAATTTCAGTCCTTATTATATGGGGTTTTCAACTTTTAATATTACTATCCATCTTATTTACGTTCCATGGTAATTAACTAAAACAAACATATTATAGACCTACAATACATAAAAAACTAACATTCATGTTTGAAATAGTTTTTCTAAAAAATGTTCAAAACTATTTTATTATGTACTGATTACATATTATGTCTATCGATAGTGGTCTTTGCATTCTGTGCAAATACATATAGTCTTCACTTTTTTTTTTTTTTTGAGCCAAAATTCGCAACGTTTGCGCTTCGCTGGTCTGGCCGTTGATCCCTTACTAGGGCCGCCTTGAACATCATCTTGAAATGAAATATTCAGTCTGTCTACTTCACTTACAGATTGATCACTAGTTATGATTGAAAAAACCTGATTATCGTCCCGAACTTCACTCATTTTGAAAAAGTGTCTAATAACAAAAATGTTACACAAATGGTATACTTTGGTCTTCAGGACCCCAACTATTTTTTTCTGGAAAAAACTAATTTTCTTAAAAATGTCAAAATAACTGGTTCTTACTAGACACAAACAGGTAGAAGAATACGTGAAACAAAAAAATGTCTAAGTTAATACATTCTAATTAAAATTAGAAACAAAATTCGTTCCACTGTACTCGTGAAGGGAATTAATATTTACGAAGTAATTACAAACATTTCTATTGCAAACTAAAAAATTAGTCCTTTTATTATTTTCATATTAACTATTCAATTCTGGGAAACATTTATAATGGTGTCAAGTGCTTACAAATAGTTCAAACAACTTTAAAAGTGCTCTTATTTTTCAAATGTTATATTTACTAAAAACGAAGACCGAACACTGTAATACATACGATTCAAGTATATCAAAATGTTAATAGTATATTTGACTCGTTATTTCTGTAATGTAAAGTATATTATAGTATTTACTACCCGCACTTTTATATGTTATTTACTTACTCACCTACCATCTATTTACTGCACATAATATCTCGAAAAATATAAAAATGGTAAGGCATGGATTCTTTTATACGAATAGAACACTTTATTTTTATATGCATTATGAATAATCTTTTTTAGAGAAACTTACATTCCAGTAAGAAAGATTAAATAGTTTGACATTGAAATTAAGTATTGGTTCAGTTTGTTAGCATGTATGTCTATATGTGTTAAAAACAAAGGAAAATAAAAGTATCAAATAAATATGTTTCTTTACATTTTCCTAAATTAATATGTTTAAATAAGAAACAAGACATTTATTATCAGTAGAATAGGAGGCCCCTCAAGTTTGTCATGATTGTCTTGTTTTGTCCGCAGGAATGGCTGAGTGTCGTAGGTACGATCTGGGACCGCATCAGAGGCAGAACAAACGCCACGTTCCCTCCGTTACTCTACGGTCCCGTGAAGGCCCCTCAAGTTTGACATGATTGTCTTGTTTTATCCGCAGGAATGGCTGAGTGTCGTGGTTACGATCTGGGACCGCATCAGAGGCAGAACAAACGCCACGTTCCCTCCGTTACTCTACGGTCCCATGAAGGCCCCTCAAGTTTGACATGATTGTCTTGTTTTGTCCGCAGGAATGGCTGAGTGTCGTCGGTACGATCTGGGACCGCATCAGAGGTAGAACAAACTCCACGTTCCCTCCGTTACTCTACGGTCCCGTGAAGGCCCCTCAAGTTTGACATGATTGTCTTGTTTTATCCGCAGGAATGGCTGAGTGTCGTGGGTATGATCTGGGACCGCATCAGGGGTAAGACCAACGCCACGTTCCCTCCGTTACTCTACGGTCCCGTGAAGGCCCCTCAAGTTTGACATGATTGTCTTGTTTTATCCGCAGGAATGGCTGAGTGTCGTCGGTACGATCTGGGACCGCATCAGAGGCAGAACAAACGCCACGTTCCCTCCGTTACTCTACGGTCCCGTGAAGGCCCCTCAAGTTTGACATGATTGTCTTGTTTTATCCGCAGGAATGGCTGAGTGTCGTGGGTACGATCTGGGACCGCATCAGAGGCAGAACAAACGCCACGTTCCCTCCGTTACTCTACGGTCCCATGAAGGCCCCTCAAGTTTGACATGATTGTCTTGTTTTGTCCGCAGGAATGGCTGAGTGTCGTCGGTACGATCTGGGACCACATCAGAGGTAGAACAAACTCCACGTTCCCTCCGTTACTCTACGGTCCCGTGAAGGCCCCTCAAGTTTGACATGATTGTCTTGTTTTATCCGCAGGAATGGCTGAGTGTCGTGGGTATGATCTGGGACCGCATCAGGGGTAAGACCAACGCCACGTTCCCTCCGTTACTCTACGGTCCCGTGAAGGCCCCTCAAGTTTGACATGATTGTCTTGTTTTCTCCGCAGGAATGGCTGAGTGTCGTGGGTACGATCTGGGACCGCATCAGAGGTAGAACAAACGCCACGTTCCCTCCGTTACTCTACGGTCCCGTGAAGGCCCCTCAAGTTTGACATGATTGTCTTGTTTTGTCCGCAGGAATGGCTGACTGTCGTGGGTACGATCTGGGACCGCATCAGAGGCAGAACAAACGCCACGTTCCCTCCGTTATTCTACGGTCCCGTGAAGGCCCCTCAAGTTTGACATGATTGTCTTGTTTTGTCCGCAGGAATGGCTGAGTGTCGTGGGTACGATCTGGGACCGCATCAGGGGTAAGATCAACGTCACGTTCCCTCTGTTACTCTACGGTCCCGTGAAGGCCCCTCAAGTTTGACATGATTGTCTTGTTTTGTCCGCAGGAATGGCTGAGTGTCGTGGGTATGATCTGGGACCGCATCAGGGGTAAGACCAACGCCACGTTCCCTCCGTTACTCTACGGTCCCGTGAAGGCCCCTCAAGTTTGACATGATTGTCTTGTTTTATCCGCAGGAATGGCTGAGTGTCGTGGGTACGATCTGGGACCGCATCAGAGGCAGAACAAACGCCACGTTCCCTCCGTTACTCTACGGTCCCGTGAAGGCCCCTCAAGTTTGACATGATTGTCTTGTTTTGTCCGCAGGAATGGCTGACTGTCGTGGGTACGATCTGGGACCGCATCAGAGGCAGAACAAACGCCACGTTCCCTCCGTTATTCTACGGTCCCGTGAAGGCCCCTCAAGTTTGACATGATTGTCTTGTTTTGTCCGCAGGAATGGCTGACTGTCGTGGGTACGATCTGGGACCGCATCAGAGGCAGAACAAACGCCACGTTCCCTCCGTTATTCTACGGTCCCGTGAAGGCCCCTCAAGTTTGACATGATTGTCTTGTTTTGTCCGCAGGAATGGCTGAGTGTCGTGGGTACGATCTGGGACCGCATCAGGGGTAAGATCAACGCCACGTTCCCTCTGTTACTCTACGGTCCCGTGAAGGCCCCTCAAGTTTGACATGATTGTCTTGTTTTGTCCGCAGGAATGGCTGAGTGTCGTGGGTACGATCTGGGACCGCATCAGAGGCAAGACCAACGCCACGTTCCCTTCGTTACTCTACGGTCCCGTGAAGGCCCCTCAAGTTTGACATGATTGTCTTGTTTTGTCCGCAGGAATGGCTGAGTGTCGTGGGTACGATCTGGGACCGCATCAGAGGCAGAACAAACGCCACGTTCCCTCCGTTATTCTACGGTCCCGTGAAGGCCCCTCAAGTTTGACATGATTGTCTTGTTTTGTCCGCAGGAATGGCTGAGTGTCGTGGGTACGATCTGGGACCGCATCAGAGGCAGACCAAATGCCACGTTCCCTCCGTTACTCTGGTCCCGTGAAGGCCCCTCAAGTTTGACATGATTGTCTTGTTTTATCCGCAGGAATGGCTGAGTGTCGTCGGTACGATCTGGGACCACATCAGAGGCAGAACAAACGCCACGTTCCCTCCGTTACTCTGGTCCCGTGAAGGCCCCTCAAGTTTGACATGATTGTCTTGTTTTGTCCGCAGGAATGGCTGAGTGTCGTAGGTACGATCTGGGACCGCATCAGAGGCAAGACCAACGCCACGTTCCCTCCGTTAATCTACGGTCCCGTGAAGGCCCCTCAAGTTTGACATGATTGTCTTGTTTTGTCCGCAGGAATGGCTGAGTGTCGTGGGTACGATCTGGGACCGCATCAGAGGTAAGACCAACGCCACGTTCCCTCCGTTACTCTACGGTCGCGTGAAGGCCCCTCAAGTTTGACATGATTGTCTTGTTTTGTCCGCAGGAATAGCTGAGTGTCGTGGGTACGATCTGGGACCGCATCAGAGGCAGAACAAACGCCACGTTCCCTCCGTTACTCTGGTCCCGTGAAGGCCCCTCAAGTTTGACATGATTGTCTTGTTTTATCCGCAGGAATGGCTGAGTGTCGTCGGTACGATCTGGGGCCGCATCAGAGGCAGAACAAACGCCACGTTCCCTCCGTTACTCTGGTCCCGTGAAGGCCCCTCAAGTTTGACATGATTGTCTTGTTTTGTCCGCTGGAATGACTGAGTGTCGTGGGTACGATCTGGGACCGCATCAGAGACAAGACCAACGCCACGTTCCCTCCGTTATTCTACGGTCCCGTGAAGGCCCCTCAAATTTGACATGATTGTCTTGTTTTATCCGCAGGAATGGCTGAGTTTCGTCGGTACGATCTGGGACCGCATCAGAGGCAGAACAAACGCCACGTTCCCTCCGTTACTCTGGTCCCGTGAAGGCCCCTCAAGTTTGACATGATTGTCTTGTTTTGTCCGCAGGAATGGCTGAGTGTCGTGGGTACGATCTGGGACCGCATCAGAGGCAGAACAAACGCCACGTTCCCTCCATTACTCTGGTCCCGTGAAGGCCCCTCAAGTTTGACATGATTGTCTTGTTTTGTCCGCTGGAATGGCTGAGTGTCGTGGGTACGATCTGGGACCGCATCAGAGACAAGACCAACGCCACGTTCCCTCCGTTATTCTACGGTCCCGTGAAGGCCCCTCAAGTTTGACATGATTGTCTTGTTTTGTCCGCAGGAATGGCTGAGTGTCGTTGGTACGATCTGGGACCGCATCAGGGGAAAGAACAACGCCACGTTCCCTCCGTTACTCTACGGTCCTTTGAAGGCCATGGCGGATTCCATATCTGAAAAGGACTATGAATGCCTTGTCAAAAAGACAGAAGAGTACATAAAACAGTTCAAGGTAACATTGATAGGTGTCATGCTGTGGCTAGCTGGGATCTGGGCTTTTCCCTATTATAAACTTCTAATGCTAATGCTAGAGCATAATTGGATCAATGTAAATATTGAGTGAGAAGTGTTTATTTAGTAAATAACTATTCTAAAATGGTTTCAGAATGGAACTTGAAATATAAAATTTGTATAAAAAAGAGTTATGTGTACCCAATTACAGTAGATCAAGAGTAAATATTTGAACTGAAATTAAATGAAGAATGCGTGTATTTATGTGGACTATTTTTAGTCCTCTCTACCACTTAACCACACAAAAATATGAGTATATTCAGATATAATACAAAATAAATATAAAATTAAAAGTAATTAAAACAAAAATAATTCAAAACAACTAAAATAGAGTTCTACGTAATAGAGTATAGGCGATGAATAAATATTCGCCTACTGTAAGTTCATTGTAAACTACATTCATAAATATCTGTCATCTACTAACAGAATTAATTAAGTATTTTTGGTTCAATTTGATAGAAGCGTTTCAAAACGCTAAATTCCTTACGTATTTAAAGATAATGTTTCACGAAATGTTCTTTTCTCTCCCTTATATGCATAAACATTGCCACTGTCATGCTGAGGGTGACTGAACTATTGCAGTGTGCCCGTCCCCTCACTCCAAACTAATTAAGTTATATCTATAGATTAGTAGACATTTCTTCGTTTTAACCAGATCAAAATTAGATTGTATTAAACCTTTTAAATCACACTAAAGGAAGTTATACTTTAAAGAACTAAAGTGGAAGCACTTGACTCAAGGTTCCAGACGACTTGCCCTGGCTACAGTATGAAACATTACTATATGTACATACACGAGAGAGACAATAGAATGTAGTTTAGGCGATACACTGGCGATATTTCACTCAAGGAGTTTCATACGACTTGCCCTGGTTACACTATGTAACATTACCGTATGTACATACACGAGAGAATGACAATATAGGGTAGTTTAGGGGACACACTGGCGATATTTCACTCACGGGGTTTCAGACGACTTAACCTGGTTACACTATGTAACATTACCGTATGTACATACACAAGAGAGAGACAATAGAATGTAGTTTAGGGGATACACTGGCGATATTTCACTCAAGGGATTTCAGACGACTTGCCCTGGCTACACTATGTAACATTACCGTATGTACATACATGAGAGAGAGACAATATAGGGTAGATTAGGGGACACACTGGCGATATTTCACTCAAGGGGTTTCAGACGACTTGCCCTGGTTACACTATGTAACATTACCGTATGTACATACACGAGATAGAGATAATAGAAGGTAGTTTAGGGGATAGGCCTACACTGGCGATATTTCACTCAAGGGGTTTCAGACGACTTACCCTTGTTACACTATGTAACATTACCGTATATACATACATGAGAGAGAGAGACAATATAGGCTAGTTTAGGGGACACACTGGCGATATTTCACTCAAGGGGTTTCAGACGACTTGCCACGGTTACACTATGAAACATTACCGTATGTACATACATGAGAGAGAGAGACAATAGAAGGTAGTTTAGGGGATACACTGGCGATATTTCACTCAAGGAGTTTCAGACGACTTGCAATGGCTACACTATGAAACATTACTATATGTACATACACGAGAGAGACAATAGAATGTAGTTTAGGCGATACACTGGTGATGTTCCACTCAAGGGGTTTCAGACGACTTGCCATGGCTACACTATGTAACATTACTATATGTACATACACGAGAGAGACAATAGAATGTAGTTTAGGCGATACACTGGTGATATTCCACTCAAGGGGTTTCAGACGACTTGCCATGGCTACTCTATGTAACATTACTATATGTACATACACGAGAGAGAGACAATATAGGGTAGATTAGGCGATATTTCCACTCAAGGGGTTTCAGACTACTTGCCCTGGCTACACTATGTAACATTACCGTATGTACATACACGAGAGAGAGACAATAGAAGGTAGTTTAGGCGATACACTAGTGATATTCCACTCAAGGAGTTTCAGACGACTTGCCCTGGCTACACTATGACACATTACTATATGTACATACACGAGAGAGACAATAGAATGTAGTTTAGGCCTGGTGATATTCCACTCAAGGAGTTTCAGACGACTTGCCCTGGCTACACTATGACACATTACTATATGTAAATACACGAGAGAGACAATAGAATGTAGTTTAGGCGATACACTGGTGATATTCCACTCAAGGGGTTTCAGACGACTTGCCATGGCTACACTATGTAACATTACTATATGTACATACACGAGAGAGAGACAATATAGGGTAGATTAGGCGATATTTCCACTCAAGGGGTTTCAGACTACTTGCCCTGGCTACACTATGAAACATTACTATATGTACATACATGAGAGAGACAATAGAATGTAGTTTAGGCGATACACTGGTGATATTCCACTCAAGGAGTTTCAGACGACTTGCCCTGGCTACACTATGAAACATTACTATATGTACATACACGAGAAAGAGACAATATAGGGTAGATTAGGCGATAAACTGGTGATATTCCAGGTATACACTGAGGCCACCGAAACTGCCAGAAACTTGCATATTGACCCTGTAATGGTTGCAACAATTTGGGAGTAAACGGTAATAGGGAAGGAACTAATAGAGTTGAAAAATGGGCAATTCGTATTCTAAATTACCTAGAACTAAACTGCAGAGTTACTATCTCTAAAAAATATTTAAAAAACTATCAAAATAAAAAAAAACTCAATATAATAGCAATTTTTGCACGAATAGTAATAACAAAATAAAAACCAAAAATTTAAGAGGTGTTAACATTTGTTTATGAGATTGCGTTGGGTATAACTCTCTGCCTTTATTTTATCAAGACATTCTTTAGCTGACAATAGAGATGGATATGGAATGGCCATATTATGAGAAAAATAACATTGTCTTTGCTGAATATACCAGAGACATTGATAAAACTATAACACTAAACAAGTTAAACCTAACAAAACACATGTTGCAATACAGGGAATCCTCACAAGGAACACGCCTGACCTTGTATAACTAGCCTGAATGAGTTCTTCAGGTAGTTAAAACCAACAAATTATGTTCTAATTTTAAATATATATATATATATATATATATATATATATATATAAATCTAACTAGTTCCCAAAAATTCATTCGAAAACTTGGTTTTGTAGTGAATTAAAATTAATTTTACGGAATTAACTAATTTTAGAATAAAAAAGTGCTTTGCGCAACCACATTAGGTTAGATGTAGTGTTTTATTTATTTATTTTATTAGTTATGTTTTAGACCCACATTTCAGTAATGACTCGTTTGATTCTAATAAGAGTCCAATAAAACATAACAAAGGCCAGCTGGGATATAAAACAGAAACAAATTTGAAGGAAAGCCTTGTAAGAAAGAGATCACTTATTAAAAAACTTAGCAGTCCACTATCTCCAAAAATTGCATCTTAAATATGTCCGCAACAACTGAATATCTTATCGAAAGTATTAAAAGTGTCAAGACACCAGGGAAGAGAACCACAAACAAGTTCAAACCTGCAACATGCTTAAATGTGTTTAGATTGTTGCATGTGGCAACACTTCTCCCACTTTCCAAATGCTTCCAGTATGCAGTGGCTCGAGGAAAAAGAAAACAACTGCTTAAACTTAGGTACCAAAAGTGAATGGTACATGTCCAAAGGGCAGTATGTAAGACTAAGTGTGAAGATATCTGGAAATAACCGACTTAATACTGAGTACTGGCTTAGTAATAATGAGATACTTATTAATTAAGTAAAAAAGTACCACTATTTACCACTCACCATTTTTTGTATTCTCTACCAAATTTGAGGTTAAGTGGTAGAGAGGGCTTTACAGCCCTAACTTCGCCTCTTGTGAAAAATAAAGACTTTTTCATTTCAAAGTACTTAATTACCAAAATTCATGTTCCAATTGAAATGGACTAGGCGCTTGTATATGATCTACTTTTAACATTTCCCACAACTTTGGCTTTCTAACACAATTATGGAAATCTAGTTTGTACTTTTCTTTTCCTGTTATTATCATATTTTAATAATGTTGTTGATGCCTCTTAGCTTCTACGTGCGAGGAAAAAGGACAGGGAATGTATACTCAGTCCACTAAAAATCATATATGAACAATGTGTGTATTTCAAAACTGATTGTGGCTCCTCGCACACCTCACCTATCTTTTATGTAAAAACGTCGAGTATAATATCCAACCGGATGTGCCAAGGCCACTTCAGTTATTTGGGACACTATTGTTATACCGAGTAGCATTCAAGTTTGAAACGTGCAATTTTGAATGTTTAGATTTTATATGAGAAATATTACATAGTATTGGAATAAGTCTAAGATATTTTTATTCATAAAATATTACAAGTAAACAAACAATTAAGTATTGATGTAAAATGGTATAAATACAGAAATTAATATAAAAATGTACTGTATTGAAATAATTTTTGTTAAAACAATTATTTATTAACAAAAACTATGACATTTCAGAATAATTTAAGACTATTTACTGCTTCCTGTCTTATTTCTGTTTTGTCTGAATTACAGAAACATAAGACAGCACAGTGTTGGAGAGCATTTCTAATATACTATTTCAATAACATATATGAAATACAAACTGTTCAAACAATATTAAAATGTCTCCAACATAACGTTTTAGTTTAATATATAAGAGAAATTGTCCAAACTATCAGAGCATTTCCAACATTTTAACCATAATATATATGAACTTTAAATGATATCCTACGTACTATAAATGATGTATAAGAGAAATCTTCTGAAAACATGAAAGCATTTTACTTGACAGTAAGTATTTTTTATTGTCTTATAATATTAACCTTGATGATATATTATGACTGATCAACCGTCTGAAACTTAATTAAAATCAAATTATTAGAACATAAACCTTAATTAGAAACATTAATCCAACAAAATCATTTGCAAGCACCAAAATATTGTTTCGAACAAATTAAATGAACCATAAAAAATATAGTTTTTATTTTTACTTTAACCCTTAAAGTAGAACACCACATGACATCATGCAACTAAATGCCTAAAGAATTTAAGTTTAAGTTACGTTTTTATTTAAAAAGTAATTTTATTTCATTCAAAATTAGTTTGTTACAGCAAAACAACGATTTAAGATATTTTTGCTACAGATTATTTTACCCAAAGAGTAATCTTTTCACAGTGTTACAATAAAAGGCATAACATTTTGAGGCTTGTGCCTGCAAAATCAGTTGAAACAACCTGAACACACAGATACACTGTACAGTGTATACCGAGCCAGGAGCCAACTCGTGACTACCATTTAGTATTGATTATTTATGTTATAAATAATCAATACTAAAATTTCATTTCGTGTTGCAACCCTGTATATTAGTTTCTATGTAAAATTACTACCAAAATAGTGTATTATTACATCCCGCTGTTTGAAATTTATTTGTTAGCATTGCATTGTTTATGATTGGTAGAAATTATTTGGAGATTTCCCATGTTTAAAGTGTTTAGGAAACAAACAAAACGTTTCGACAGGTATAACAAACTCCTGTCGTCTTCAGGTGTTCTTGCTTACTTAGCCTACATAAAACTAGATTATCGTATTTGACGTTAGTGTTTAGTTCATCTAGTGAGTGTAGTGGTGCGAGGAGCCCCCTCCCCCACCCTAGTGGAGTTGGAAAGCTGGTTGGAAAAGTTGGATATTTTGTCTATTTAATAACTTGCTCTGTGTTTTGTTGAACTTTTTCATATTTTGTATTTTATATTGTGTTTTTTTTTTTATTTTGTGTTATGCTTGATAGTCTGTAAGGACACTTAAATTTTTTAACAGTGAATTGTAATCCTGTAGCAATTTTATTCTTTTCTTGAATTATTATAGATTAGGGGGGAAATTAATTTTAAATACTGTATTACATTCCGTTTTGTACTTATTGAAATGTCGATAGTACAAATTCCTTCGTTACTCGTAGGATAAACGTTACTCGTTCTTTACACAGATGAAAAAATATGTATAATATAATATTATCGAGTGAACTAGTAAGTACATTTTCAAATAGTACCCATGATGTCGGAGTTTTATTTTATTATAATGTAAAAATATGTATAAATTAACCATTGTGGTTATTTTTTATAGGAAATGCTGGGTGACGATGGCGTATTTTTCTATCCTACATTCCCAGAACCGGCGCACTACCATGACCAAATCTATTACAAAATTCTAAACACAGCCTACCTCAGTATTTTCAACTTGTTCGAGATGCCTGCCACAGCATGTCCCTTGGGACTCAGCAGTCAGGGACTGCCCATCGGCATGCAGGTAAGGCGATAAGGTTGTGGAACTGGACATTTGGTCGTAAAGGAGAAGAAGTGTTTCAGACAATTATAATATTGAAATTGCAGAATTTAGCAGGACTTTGACAGACCCTAATTGAAGTTCTTTTTTTCCAGAGATTATATTATTTAATTTAACTGAATAATATATTGCATAGGAAGCAATTATCATTTGAAGTTACTGTAAGCTAGATGTTTGGTAACTTTAATGTTAAGTTGACTAATGTTGATACAGTATTTCATTTGGATGAATCAGCACTGTACTACAGTCGGCGCAGATATTGTGTGTTATGAGTTGACTAACGCTGATACAGTATGTCATGTGGATGACTCAGCACTGTACTACAGTCAGCGCAGATATTGTGTGTTATGAGATGACTAACGTTGATACAGTATGTCATTTGGATGACTCAGCACTGTACTACAGTCAGCGCAGATATTGTGTGTTATGAGTTGACTAACGTTGATACAGTATGTCATTTGGATGACTCAGCACTGTACTACAATCGGCGCAGATATTGTGTGTTATGAGTAGACTACCTTTGATACAGTATGTCATTTGGATGACTCAGCACTGTACTACAGTCGGCGCAGATATTGTGTGTTATAAGTTGACTAACATTGATACATTATGTCATTTGGATGACTCAGCACTGTACTACAGTCGGCGCAGATATTGTGTGTTATAAGTTGACTAACGTTGATACAGTATAACATTTAGATGACTCAGCACTGCACTACAGTCGGCGCAGATATTGTGTGTTATGAGATGACTAACGTTGATACAGTATGTCATTTGGATGACTCAGGACTGTATTACAGTCGGCGCAGTTATTGTGTGTTATGAGTTGACTAACGTTGATACAGTATGTCATTTGGATGACTCAGGACTGTATTACAGTCGGCGCAGATATTGTGTGTTATGAGTTGACTAACGTTGATACAGTATGTCATTTGGATGACTCAGCACTGTACTACAGTCGGCGCAGATATTGTGTGTTATGAGATGACTAACGTTGATACAGTATGTCATTTGGATGACTCAGCACTGTACTACAGTCGGTGCAGATATTGTGTGTTATGAGTTGACTAACGTTGATACAGTACCGTATGTCATTTGGATGACTCAGCACTGTACTACAGTCAGCGCAGATATTGTGTGTTATGAGTTGACTAACGTTGATACAGAATGTCATTTGGATGACTCAGCACTGTACTACAGTCGGCGCAGATATTGTGTGTTATGAGTTGACTAACGTTGATACAGTATGTCATTTGGATGACTCAGGACTGTATTACAGTCGGCGCAGATATTGTGTGTTATGAGTTGACTAACGTTGATACAGTATGTCATGTGGATGACTCAGCACTGTACTACAGTCGGCGCAGATATTGTGTGTTATGAGTTGACTAACGTTGATACAGTATTTCATTTGGATGACTCAGCACTGTATTACAGTTGGCGCAGATATTGTGTGTTATGAGTTGACTAACGTTGATACAGTATTTCATTGGGATGACTCAGCACTGTACTACAGTCGGCGCAGATATTGTGTGTTATGAGTTGACTAACGTTGATACAGTATTTCATTTGGATGACTCAGCACTGTACTACAGTCGGTGCAGATATTGTGTGTTATGAGTTGACTAACGTTGATACAGTATGTCATTTGGATGATTCAGCACTGTACTACAGTCGGACCAGATATTGTGTGTTATGAGTTGACTAACGTTGATACAGTATTTCATTTGGATGACTCAGCACTGTACTACAGTCGGCGCAGATATTGTGTGTTATGAGTTGACTAACGTTGATACAGTATTTTATTTGGATGACTCAGCACTGTACTACAGTCGGCGCAGATATTGTGTGTTATGAGTTGACTAACGTTGATACAGTATGTCATTTGGGTGACTCAGGACTGTATTACAGTCGGCGCAGATATTGTGTGTTATGAGTTGACTAATGTTGATACAGTATGTCATGTGGATGACTCAGCACTGTACTACAGTCGGCGCAGATATTGTGTGTTATGAGTTGACTAACGTTGATACAGTATGTCATTTGGATGACTCAGCACTGTACTACAGTCGGTGCAGATATTGTGTGTTATGAGTTGACTAACGTTGATACAGTATTTCATTTGGATGACTCAGCACTATACTACAGTCGGACCAGATATTGTGTGTTATGAGTTGACTAACGTTGATACAGTATTTCATTTGGATGACTCAGCACTTTACTACAGTCGGCGCAGATATTGTGTGTTATGAGTTGACTAACGTTGATACAGTATTTCATTTGGATGACTCAGCACTGTATTACAGTTGGCGCAGATATTGTGTGTTATGAGTTGACTAACGTTGATACAGTATTTCATTTGGATGACTCAGCACTGTACTACAGTCGGTGCAGATATTGTGTGTTATGAGTTGACTAACGTTGATACAGTATTTCATTTGGATGATTCAGCACTGTACTACAGTCGGACCAGATATTGTGTGTTATGAGTTGACTAACGTTGATACAGTATTTCATTTGGATGACTCAGCACTGTACTACAGTCGGCGCAGATATTGTGTGTTATGAGTTGACTAACGTTGATACAGTATTTTATTTGGATGACTCAGCACTGTACTACAGTCGGCGCAGATATGGTGTGTTATGAGTTGACTACCGTTGATACAGTATTTCATTTGGATGACTCAGCACTGTACTACAGTCGGCGCAGATATTGTGTGTTATGAGTTGACTAACGTTGATACAGTATTTCATTTGGATGACTCAGCACTGTACTACAGTCGGCGCAGATATTGTGTGTTATGAGTTGACTAACGTTGATACAGTATGTCATTTGGATGACTCAGCACTGTACTACAGTCGGTGCAGATATTGTGTGTTATGAGTTGACTAACGTTGATACAGTATGTCATTTGTATGACTCAGCACTGTACTACAGTCGGCGCAGATATTGTGTGTTATGAGTTGACTAACGTTGATACAGTATGTCATGTGGATGACTCAGCACTGTATTACAGTCGGCGCAGTTATTGTGTGTTATGAGTTGACTAACGTTGATACAGTATGTCATTTGGATGACTCAGCACTGTACTACAGTCGGCGCAGATATTGTGTGTTATGAGTTGACTAACGTTGATACAGTATGTCATTTGGATGACTCAGCACTGTACTACAGTCGGCGCAGATATTGTGTGTTATGAGTTGACTAACGTTGATACAGTATGTCATTTGGATGACTCAGGACTGTATTACAGTCGGCGCAGATATTGTGTGTTATGAGTTGACTAACGTTGATACAGTATGTCATTTGGATGACTCAGCACTGTACTACAGTCGGCGCAGATATTGTGTGTCATGAGTTGACTAACATTGATACATTATGTCATTTGGATGACTCAGCACTGTACTACAGTCGGCGCAGATATTGTGTGTTATGAGTTGACTAACGTTGATACAGTATGTCATTTGGATGACTCAGCACTGTACTACAGTCGGCGCAGATATTGTGTGTTATGAGTAGACTACTTTTGATACAGTATGTCATTTGGATGACTCAGCACTGTACTACAGTCGGACCAGATATTGTGTGTTATAAGTTGACTAACATTGATACAGTATGTCATTTGATTGACTCAGCACTATACTACAGTCGGACCAGATATTGTGTGTTATGAGTCGAATGAGTCGATTAACTTTGATACAGTATGTCATTTGGATGACTCAGCACTGTACTACAGTCGGCGCAGATATTGTGTGTTATGAGTTGACTAACGTTGATACAGTATGTCATTTGGATGACTCAGCACTGTACTACAGTCGGCGCAGATATTGTGTGTTATGAGTCGATTAACTTTGATACAGTATGTCATTTGATTGACTCAGCACTATACTACAGTCGGACCAGATATTGTGTGTTATGAGTCGATTAACTTTGATACAGTATGTCATTTGATTGACTCAGCACTATACTACAGTCGGACCAGATATTGTGTGTTATGAGTCGATTAACGTTAAAACAGTATGTCATTTGATTGACTCAGAATATACTACAGTCGGACCAGATATTGTGTGTTATGAGTCGATTAACTTTGATACAGTATGTCATTTGGATGACTCAGCACTGTACTACAGTCGGACCAGATATTGTGTGTTATGAGTCGATTAACTTTGATACAGTATGTCATTTGATTGACTCAGCACTATACTACAGTCGGACCAGATATTGTGTGTTATGAGTCGATTAACTTTGATACAGTATGTCATTTGGATGACTCAGCACTGTACTACAGTCGGACCAGATATTGTGTGTTATGAGTCGACTAACTTTGATACAGTATGACATTTGATTGACTCAGCACTATACTTCAGTCGGCGCAGACATTATATATACCCAAGTTTGAACGTTACTCAGTAAGAAACTAAGAGGCCTAGGACAAACCAAACAATTATTTTCCTGGTTTAATTGTACGTTATGAAATATGCATTTTAAATGTTATTTTAAGTTTCAATTTCTTTTATCCTTGTTGGAACAAAAAAACACTGGAATTTTAACTAGTTTTCGCTGTGTATGAACTTTACCCTTTTATTACTAAGAAATCAGCAAATGTATTGCATTAATATTTTATGACATAGCTGGCAGGAATGTTTTTTATACGTTTTATATAAACTTCCGAATTTATACTTAAAAAAAGGTTTTAATCAATTTCCTGAAACAAAGATTCCTTGGCTTGTAGTGTATGTAAAATTAATTACTTTGTCACGTTGTAATCCTTATGAAATGTGTAGTTACGTACATTACCAAACTACACATACACAAACTATTTACACACATACGAGTATTGTATCGTAGAAACATTTATACTACGAGGCCAAATAATTAACTGTACGATAAATGTAAAAATGCATATCCTTATAACGTATAATTAAACTAGAAAAATAATGATGTGATTGGATTTGTCACATGCCTCTTATATTATTAGTAAACACACCTTCAAGATGGGTGCACCGGTTGGAGTTCCTGCGCCGCAGTGGAGATTCACCTTCAAGATGGGTACACCGCTTGGAGTTCCTGCGCCGCAGTGGATATTCACCTTCAAGATGGGTGCACCGCTTGAAGTTCCTGCACCGCAGTGGAGATTCACCTTCAAGATGGGTGCACCGCTTGGAGTTCCTGCGCCGCAGTGGAGATTCACCTTCAAGATGGATGCACCGCTTGGAGTTCCTGCGCCGCAGTGGAGATTAGCACGAATTTAAATGAAGCTGTAGGAAATATTGTCTGAATTTTAATTAGTTAGAAAAGTGTATTTAGAATTCTTTGTATATTTGGCATCAATCAGGGAAAGTGTTTTATTTTTTATTAATAAAGATATACAAACAGTACAGATTATATTTAATATATTAATGGAGTTACGCATATAATAATCCATGTGAGGTTTTATATGTGTGTAATTCTGTTTTTTAGTGTACTAAAATATACAAGGTCTCGAGTTGATGTCATATAAGTTTATTTGTGTAAGGTGACGAGACTTCATCTTGTAAACTACAACTTGTGGACGGAATCACGTTAGAAATACATTCAGAGTCGTAAGAAAAAGACTGTTAAAAACATAATGAGGCGTCATACCTATATCAATCAAACCTGATAACTAATGTGTCTATTACTACACAAAAAACTCAATTCCAGAAATGTTTCAATGGCTCATTTTTACAAATGATATTTTTACAAAGTTCATTGTTCTAAGTATTTGTAACCTCCCCCTCCATTAATGGATCAGTTAATACAATATGGCAAAGCCATTAATAATGGATATAATTATCGAGTTCAATAAAAAAAAAATAAATAAATAAATCAACTGTAAAAATGTGCAACGTATAACGCAGATTTTCATAAAATGTCAAATCTTGTTTGGCATTTTTTATAAATAATATAAATAAGGAAGGCTATTTATAAGCCAACAAGACTTAGTTCTTTAGAAAGGTTAGTTCTAGTAAATAACTAAATAAATTAAATGTGTACAATATTTCTTAATAGTTTATGCATAATGAACGTAAGTAAAACATGTGAGAATATAATAAAATATTAGAATAGTAATTGTAAAGCCAGCAAGCTACCTAGTAAATGACAAAGTTACCAGGTAAACAAATTTTACAAGAAATTTTTTGTTTTGCAGATTGCCACAATGCCCAACCAGGACAGACTGTCGTTTGCCGTAGCCAAGGCCTTGGAGTCGCACTTTGGTGGGTGGATCCCCCCCTGCCCGGTGTCTTAAGGCCTTGGAGTCCCACTTTGGTGGGTGGCCCCCTTCCCGGTGCCTTAAGGCCTTAGAGTCCCACTTTAGTGGGTGCCCCCCCATGTGCCCTGCCTTCCACCACCTCGACTTCACAAAGGAACCATACATCACAACTTGACTGTTTGCTCATCGATATTCATCATCAAGATGGTGTTAGTGACCATTAATTATATGTTTGTATTATGATCGATATACGGTGCTTTAAATGGAATAATCCCCTTTAGTTACTCCATATCATGTTTGTGAATTGCTTAATATAAGGAAATATATATATACTTGTATAACACTATTATTTATTAATAGCAAAATCAAATGTACATAAAAATGTATGTATTATATTAACTCTTGTTTATTATATTCATACAAATAATATTTATATTAGTAGAGGAATATTTACTCTATCAAGAGAGATTCCTGGAATATTTTTAAAGTCAAATTTAAGTTTAATGGCAGAAAATAAATTATTTTATGAATGAATAAATGAATTTATTTCCAACTAATAATGACAATTATCTATTTACATAGTACTTATTTGGAAATTAACTGGCCACTATATCGAGTTATGTGACCAGTTTGATTAAAGAAAAAATACATATTTAAAAAACATTTAAACATATGAGTCTAGCAATACATATAATTGCATAATAGAAGACACACAATCGCCACCTGCAGTGTTTACATTCCTGAAAATATAATTCAATTAAAGTATAAAAATAATCTAAAACTATAGACACAAATAATTCAAAAACGTGAACAAGAGAGTTGTACATGTGTTTTATGACAATGGCTTTTAGTCAAAAACAAAACAAACAAAAAAATCATTTTATATTATATCAATATTAAAATTGCTGAAAATATAATTCAATTAAAGTATGAAAGTAATCTAAAACTATTGACACAAATAATTCAAAAACGTGAACAAGAGAGTTGTACATGTGTTTCATGACAATGGTTTCTAGTCAAGAAAAAAAAAATAACAATAATAATAATTTTGTGTTATATCAATATTAAATAAAGTTCCTGAAAATATAATTCAATTAAAGTATAAATATAATCTAAAACTATAGTCACAGATAATTTAAAAGCGTGAACAAGAGAGTTGTACTGTGTTTTATGACAATGGCTTCCAGTCAAGAACAAAACAAACAAAATCATTTTATGTTATATCAATATTAAAATAGCTTACGTCTTGTTGCAGTGAAAGCCAAGTAGTTGATTTTTTACAAAAAGTTTTCAAATTAACTGCATTTTTAATATCAAGTGGAAGAAAATTAAAAAATTTTGGTCCTAAGTAGGCAAGTGAATGTTTAAAAATGGCTTTGTTTACTTTTGGCAGTCTGTAATTTTTGTTCTGTATAAATATTGTTGTGTAGTATAAATTAGTGTTCCTTATGTTTCCACTTCTAATAAAAAACAATCTTAAGACTTTAAATATAAAAAGGTGCTGAAGGGGTAAAATTTTTAATTGAATGTAAAGAGGGAAAGAAAGAGCTTTCTGTCTTAGTCTTCTTTAGAATTATCCTTAGGAAGTAATTTTGTGTTGTTCTTAATTTGTTTATTAAATATTTGTAGCTTCCACCCCAGCACAATAGGCCATACTGCAATCTGGAATTAATTAAAGTGAAATAAAGGGATCTTAACACTTCGATACTACAGACATTTCTTAAAAAATAAAACTTTGTAATAGCAGATCTAATTTTCTTATGTAAGCTGGAAATATGTTGTTCAAAAGTAAATTTTTCGTCCAATGTAATTCCTAAATATTTGAAACTGTGTACTTTTTCTAATGGTTGGCACTTACAAAGACTCGTGTTACAAGATGGAGAATGGAATTTCAGAGGAATTGGCAAATCAAAATTTTGAAAGTTGAAATTTACAAATTTAGTTTTGTTGACGTTAACTTGCATTTTGTTAATGAGGAACCATTTATGTAATAATAATAGGTCACTATTTATTTGTTCACTAATATTTAATTCATTCTCATGTGAGTAAAAAATAGCTATATCATCCGCAAAAGCTGTAATTTTTCCATTAAAACGTAGTGTCAACAATGTTAATGCCAATGTACATGTATGGGTGGGCGGTTGGGTAATGCCGATGTACATGTATGGGTGGGCGGGTGGATAATGCCAATGTACATGTATGGGTGGGCGGGTGAGTAATGCCAATGTACATGTATGGGTGGGCGGGTGGATAATGCCAATGTACATGTATGGGTGGGCGGGTGGATAATGCCAATGTACATGTATGGGTGGGCGGGTGGATAATGCCAATGTACATGTATGGGTGGGCGGGTGGTGTAATGCCAATGTACATGTATGGGGTGGGTTAATTGGATTCAGCAGTCCTATTTGGGTTCATCATCTCACCGGAGCACCTATAAGTTAACATGATCTCACGACGATATACTGTGACTGAGGTTCTGACATTGTTATTGAATTATTCTAAATACTTTTACTATTTGATGTCAACGTTTTGTAAGATTTTTCCCCATTATTTTTCAGTGTTAGAACTATTTACTTTGATATAAAACTCCTCAGGCCATAGATCTACTAATTTATTCAAACAATTAAGTACGTTTAAATAAATATACTTGATTTATGATATAATTTATTTAAAAAAATTGTATATCAAACTTTTCAAGAAATTTTGAAAAACGGTTAGGAAATAGAAAAATACAAATAGTCTTATTTCATATTACTTTTTAATATACATGGTGTTTCAAAAATCTCGCTACAAACTTTGGGATGTTGTTCCATCGACTAAAAAAAAGCAACTAAAAAATTTAAGTGATGGTCTACCTCTTTTCATTTACTATCCGCCTGTACGTGTTTTTTATTTTGAAAAAAGTCGTACTTTTCAAAATACCAAATATAACCAAACTTAGTTAAACCTGTACTATAATAATTAGATCTATTATTGAATTACATTACGTCAAGTTTGCCTAAATAATTTCAAAATTGCGGCCATTAAGCCTGAAATATTTTAATTTTATAAAAAAGGTTGGAAAGGAAACTTTTAGAAGGAGAGTCCGTGATCCTATAATGTTAATTTGATGCCACTGTTCTATAAGTCACAGCTCTTTAAATAAAGTCTTGTTTTGAAGAACACGTAATTGTCTATTTCCTGACACAGGAGTTTGTAGATACTGCTGAAAAAATAAAAAGTTATGGTAAATTTAGTAAAATGCTATATTTTCACAATTTTTATTGCATATAATATTTTTTTTAATTACCTAAAATAAATAATTTTGCATAAAGCTTGTGTCAGAAACTAATAACTATTTAAAAAACACAGTATAAAAATGTCATCAAATTATTGCTAATAGAACCAGAGATTAATGACATCGAAGTCCTAAAAATAAAACTTTCGGAAATCAAAGGAATAAAATAACGTAGTAGTTACAAGATGCATACATAGACCAGTACTGCCCAGCACTGTATGAGGGGTTATGTGGGTCTTCCAGGTCTTCAAATAACGTAGTAGTTACAAGATGCATACATAGACCAGTACTGCCCAGCACTGTATGAGGGGTTATCGGGATCTTCCAGGTCTTCAAATAACGTAGTAGTTACAAGATGCATACATAGACCAGTACTGCCCAGCACGGTATGAGGGGTTATCTGGATCTTCCAGGTCTTCAAATAACGTAGTAGTTACAAGATGCATACATAGACCAGTACTGCCCAGCACTGTATGAGGGGTTATCTGGATCTTCCAGGTCTTCAAATAACGTAGTAGTTACAAGATGCATACATAGACCAGTACTGCCCAGCACGGTCTGAGGGGTTATCTGGATCTTCCAGGTCTTCAAATAACGTAGTAATTACAAGATGCATACATAGACCAGTACTGCCCAGCACTGTATGAGGGGTTATCGGGATCTTCCAGGTCTTCAAATAACGTAGTAGTTACAAGATGCATACATAGACCAGTACTGCCCAGCACGGTATGAGGGGTTATCTGGATCTTCCAGGTCTTCAAATAACGTAGTAGTTACAAGATGCATACATAGACCAGTACTGCCCAGCACTGTATGAGGGGTTATCTGGATCTTCCAGGTCTTCAAATAACATAGTAGTTACAAGATGCATACATAGACCAGTACTGCCCAGCACGGTATGAGGGGTTATCTGGGTCTTCCAGTTCTTCAAATAACGTAGTAGTTACAAGATGCATACATAGACCAGTACTGCCCAGCACTGTATGAGGGGTTATCTGGGTCTTCCAGGTCTTCAAATAACGTAGTAGTTACAAGATGCATACATAGACCAGTACTGCCCAGCACTGTATGAGGGGTTATCTGGGTCTTCCAGGTCTTCAAATAACTTAGTAGTTACAAGATGCATACATAGACCAGTACTGCCCAGCACTGTATGAGGGGTTATCTGGGTCTTCCAGTTCTTCAAATAACGTAGTAGTTACAAGATGCATACATAGACCAGTACTGCCCAGCACTGTATGAGGGGTTATCTGGATCTTCCAGTTCCTCAAATAACGTAGTAGTTACAAGATGCATACATAGACCAGTACGGCCCAGCATGGTATGAGGGGTTATCTGGATCTTCCAGGTCTTCAAATAACGTAGTAGTTACAAGATGTATACATAGACCAGTACTGCCCAGCACGGTATGAGGGGTTATCTGGGTCTTACAGGTTTTCAAATAACGTAGTAGTTACAAGATGCATACACAGACCAGTACTGCCCAGCACGGTATGAGGGGTTATCTGGATCTTCCAGGTCTTCAAATAACGTAGTAGTTACAAGATGTATACATAGGTCAGTACTGCCCAGCACTGTATGAGGGGTTATCTGGGTCTTCCAGGTCTTCAAATAACGTAGTAGTTACAAGATGTATACATAGGTCAGCACTGCCCAGCACGGTATGAGGGGTTATCTGGATCTTCCAGGTCTTCAAATAACGTAGTAGTTACAAGATGTATACATAGGTCAGCACTGCCCAGCACTGTATGAGGGGTTATCTGGATCTTCCAGGTCTTCAAATAACGTAGTAGTTACAAGATGTATACATAGGTCAGTACTGCCCAGCACTGTATGAGGGGTTATCTGGGTCTTCCAGGTCTTCAAATAACGTAGTAGTTACAAGATGCATACATAGACCAGTACTGCCCAGCACTGTATGAGGGGTTATCGGGATCTTCAAGGTCTTCAAATAACGTAGTAGTTACAAGATGCATACATAGACCAGCACTGCCCAGCACGGTATGAGGGGTTATCTGGGTCTTCCAGGTCTTCAAATAACGTAGTAGTTACAAGATGCACACATAGACCACTACTGCCCAGCACGGTATGAGGGGTTATCTGGATCTTCCAGGTCTTCATATAACGTAGTAGTTACTAGATGCATACATAGACCAGTACTGCCCAGCGCGGTATGAGGGATTATCTGGATCTTCCAGGTCTTCAAATAACGTAGTAGTTACAAGATGCATACATAGACCAGTACTGCCCAGCACTGTATGAGGGGTTATCTGGATCTTCCAGTTCTTCAAATAACGTAGTAGTTACAAGATGCATACATAGACCAGTACTGCCCAGCACTGTATGAGGGGTTATCTGGGTCTTCCAGTTCTTCAAATAACGTAGTAGTTACAAGATGCATACATAGACCAGTACTGCCCAGCACTGTATGAGGGGTTATCTGGATCTTCCAGTTCTTCAAATAACGTAGTAGTTACAAGATGCATACATAGACCAGTACTGCCCAGCACTGTATGAGGGGTTATCTGGGTCTTCCAGTTCTTCAAATAACGTAGTAGTTACAAGATGCATACATAGACCAGTACTGCCCAGCACTGTATGAGGGGTTATCTGGATCTTCCAGTTCTTCAAATAACGTAGTAGTTACAAGATGCATACATAGACCAGTACTGCCCAGCACTGTATGAGGGGTTATCTGGGTCTTCCAGGTCTTCAAATAACGTAGTAGTTACAAGATGTATACATAGACCAGTACTGCCCAGCACTGTATGAGGGGTTATCTGGGTCTTCCTGGTCTTCAAATAACGTAGTAGTTACAAGATGTATACATAGACCAGTACTGCCCAGCACTGTATGAGGGGTTATCTGGGTCTTCCAGGTCTTCAAATAACGTAGTAGTTACAAGATGCATACATAGACCAGTACTGCCCAGCACTGTATGAGGGGTTATGTGGGTCTTCCAGGTCTTCAAATAACGTAGTAGTTACAAGATACATACATAGACCAGTACTGCCCAGCACTGTATGAGGGGTTATCTGGGTCTTTTAGGTCTTCAAATAGGTCTTCTAACTTCCTTTTTGAAAGAGTCCTGTTCTGACTTTTTTTTCTCTAAGTCCAATGTTGCTTTTTTGGCTTTTCAAAGTCTTATTTTCTCCTGATTTGCATACATTTTATAAGGGTTTTCCTTGGAGACAATCATAATTTTTCCATAATGTTCACCTTACTAATGAACCCATCATTAAAATTACTGAGTGCTGTGTAAATGCCATATTTCAGAGTAGGCAATCTTACAAATACCCTTTTAGGCATCACTGACCATACGAATCTACTCAGGCTTTCGTTGGGACTTTGTGTCTTAACCTTAACGCATTTTTCAAGAAGATTAGGGTCAGCTAAACTCTTAAAAATATGCTTAGTTGCCATCATAACTTCTTTAGGAAGGTGAAAATGTTGGTCATGATCATCGTTAGTGTGACTGAGTTGTATTTACACCACGTGCTTTCATCATTTGGGCAGAGCTGGTGCATTGGCTCAGTGTTTGATGATGACACATGAACATATTCAGCACATACTGGTTGTTTCATGGCTGTCTCACTTGTTATGTTCCTTCTAATTGCTAATCCATAATAGGTCTGCAATTGGTGAATAGCTGCTGTTGTCATCTAGGGGGCCTAAACTTTTACTGGATTTATTTTTAACTTTCAATAATCTAGAGCCCATTCTTTTTGTACATGGCCTATGCACTCTAGCTTTTTGATTTCTACATTGTTACTATAGACCTTTGCCTCATTTACTGCAGTATATGCTTTCGAGACCCGTCTCCTAAATAATTCAAATATCTAACATTATACATGGGGGCTGATCTACGAAAAACCTCCAATGCACCAGTACCTCCATCCCACCACTGCTTCCTAAGTAATTTGCTTCACATTTATCCTCATGTTCAGTTTTATACCTGCCAGTACAAGTACAAAACTTAGACATTATAGGTATGTCTATGACTTTACCTGTGCCTACGGAGGTTACAGATACTAGGCCATTCAGAGATGTATGGCCAGGAGTTATCGAGTGCTAGATAAAAGGTATCTCGATCTCCATTATTTGTTATAACTGCTTCTTCAACAGCCATTTTCATTCTTTCTTTGCATAACAGCTCTATTGCTAAGCCTAAAATTTCTTCATACTTGCCAAACTTTGCTGGAGGAAGAGGTAAATTCAGTGCACCACACAACATTTGGTCATATGTGAAACCTTTTCCAATAGATCACATTCCATTAACTAACCTAAAATTTAAATCATAAAATGACTCCTCTTTTTCATCATATAGAATATTTATATTGGCACAATTATCTAAAGATTCAATATTACTACAATTAGAGCAAAATATTTTTAATTTTACGGCAAGTCCTTCAATCGAACGCTATTCAAAAATCAACCTTTGATGACAACATTTACAGACTGAGATATCATTTATTGCTGTTTTCAGGGAATTTAACCACTTTAGTAATTAAAATGACCTTATACTTTATACTTTCTTGATGAAGAACTAGAAGTTTCAGTAATATTAGAACTAGGCCTAGATGTTGATTGTTCATAACATGAATAGGTAGATGGTCCAACTCCAACAACTTTCCTTTTGATATAACATCTTCTACGGGATCCTAGATTCTTTTTACAACCCGTTGTGGCAAAATAACACTGTTTATTCAGATAAAGTACACGTATTTAGTACTAGCACTTTCATAACTACAAAATATTTTAATAAAAGTAATCGCTGGCAGTAGTAAACAAACCAATATGTTTCAAATGTAAATAAATATTGAGAATTCAGGTTAGCCAACAGTATGAAACAAAAAAATCCATGTGATATCAAAAACAATATATATAAAAGTGTATTCTGTAAAGTGCATATGAGCAACTGGCATGATGACTGTCTAAAAACAGAAAACATCTAGGACAATGCTGTGGATAAGTGCATTTTTTATGAAAAGTAATTTAGCTACAGAAAAACTAACTACACCATTAAAAAGGTAAGATTCTGCAGCAAAAGGAAAGGCCAATAGGTGAAAATAGATTTTTGTAATCATTTTTTCGACTTTTACTTAGAATCATTATTTTACTTTTATATGGAATGCCAAATAACTGAATTATTGCAGTTATTCATTCCTGAGTTTCTTCAGAATGAACTAACAGCTCAACAACGGACCAAGTTATCTGATAGCTAACCAATTATTTGAAACTACAGAAAATTCACAGAAAAGGAAACACAATTTAAATTTTGTAAACGTTTCTTTTATTTATCAATGCAACTAAATTACTTATTATTTTGATTAACAATTTTTAATATTGATTATTATTGTAAATGAAAGAAGTATTTTGTAAAATAGTAATTAAGTACATGACATATTTAGTGTAAAAATTAACACTTTAAATAATTTGTTAGTTGTTATTTGGTTCATTGTTGAGCTGTTGGCTCATTCAGGAAAAACTCAGGTTATGAACAATTAAACTGATTTTGCAATAATTCAGTTATTTGTTATTTGATGGTCGGTACCACTGTACGTGTATGGGTGGGTGGGTGGGTCAGTACCACTACGTGTATGGGTGGGTGGGTGGGTCAGTACCACTGTACGTGTATTTGTGGGCGGGTGGGTCAGTACCACTGTACGTGTATGGGTGGGCGGGTGGGTCAGTACCACTGTACGTGTATGGGTGGGCGGGTGGGTCAGTACCACTGTACGTGTATGTGTCAGCAGGTGGGTCAGAACCATATTCAAGAAGGAAGATTAATGCCTATAATCATGGCCTATTCTGGTGAAAGTTGTGTTTTTGTACTTAATTTATTGTGTTTTTGTACTTATTGATGCCACCTTGATGTAGTTAAACTAATTTTTAAAATGTCACTTATGTAACATTTTTCAAATTAAGTATTTGAAAAACTATTAATACTTTTGAAGTATTTTAATTTAAAATTAAAATATGTTTAATAATTAAATATTTTTAATGATCACCATTTTTAAATTAATTAGCAAACTTGACAACAATTTTTCACTTTTTGATCTAATTTTAGTCAAGAGTTTAGTTAAAGTGAGTATTTTGATAAATATGATTTTTAAATTAAAAAAAACACTTACAGGTAGAAAGAGAGTAAACTAAAAGAGTTAAACCATTACTTACTTGGGGCTCTATTTTTGATCTGTGGAACAATATCCCAACGTTTGTAGCTAGAGTTTTGAAACACCCTGTATATTAAGCAGATGAATGAACATAATGAATTATGTAAAATAATGATATTGCACGTCACCTTTATACTCATAAGTATAAAATAAAAATAAACATTTGTTAAGCATTTCTTAAGTCTCGTATAGATAATTCAAGGTCGGAGTGAAGCCACGAAGTGATTAGTAATTGACTAGGGGCGTCCATTAGGTTTTACAGGTATTGAGTACTAAAATGAATCGAAATGTCATTTAAAATAGTAATGTAAGAACTTGATACTTTCAGACAGTTGATTATCAAAGTTTGGAGGAAAAACTTTGAAGTCTTTAACTTTAAAGATTGAGATGACTGAAGTTGTTTAACTGTAATTAAGGATTATTCAAAATTATAAAATAATAATGCCACATTGTCTATTCTAATTACAACATGAACAGATTACAATATAAACTTAAGCACTGTGTGTGTGGCATTAATTAAAGTAAATGTTCTCAAGGCATCTTTTTTCTTCAACCCACTTTTTCTTTCACCACACACAGATTAAATCGCACAAAGAACGACACAGTATACAGTGCCAAGCACTTACTTCATCAATAAACCCCCGAAAACCAACTGAACGTTAACTTGGGGTATGTTTGACGATCGAAACAAAATTTTGGAATCAGACCCTATGACCGTCATTGGTGGAATGAACATTCGTCGTAATTATTGACTATAGTGAGTTGTTATCGCACGGGTTTAGGAAGATTCAATTACTGGTTTTATGAGTTGGGAATAGCAAATGATCGATCATGTGATTGCGGAGTTGAAGTTCAAACTATGGACCACATAGTTACTAGCCTTCCTTTTACACTAATAACTTAAAACGTCATCACTGAATTTAACTATTATATTTGCTTAAAATAATCACGGGACCAGACTGACTCAGCACAGGAAGTATCTTCCAGAACACAAATAAAAAGTATGCTGACAGCCTCTTAAACTGAATCCGAGTGGATAAGTATGAAGAACCATTTGTTAAATTCTCCGATTACTGTTCAAGTGGTACAACATTTTTAAGTAACAAATAATTATTTCATAGAGGGCTATCTTGAATTACCAATTCCAGAACTATTACGGTGGACGCTGAGGACTCAGGTACCTGCTGGATCAAGAACGAAATTACCGGGTGGGGGTCCCCTTTGGGGATCATGGGAAGTTGCTCCCATTCTGACCACTTGACCAAGGGCCAACAACCATTCTGATTGTTGACTAAGAAATCGAGTGGAGGTTGTAAAATTTCTAAGAATAGTTTTTACATTTTTTTCATACGGTTAGAACATCAACGTAGAACCAGACGTGTAGAACATCAACGTAGAACCAGACGTGTAGAACATCAACGTAGAACCAGACGTGTAGAACTCATGTTCATTTATCTTACAGACACGACTGACAACTTGATGAACCTCGATGTAAAAAGGTATGTAGCTCTATTGTACATTTATGGAGTTGATCAATAGTTAACTGTTCTAGATTTTTAACCTGGTAGCCGCGTGTCAAGTAGAAAGGACAACCTTAACTATTTGTCTATTAAGGCACTCGCATTGTAAGACCACAAAATTAGTGGTCTGTTCTGTTCTTACTATATGGTTGACGAAGAAGTGTCCACTTAATTTTTTATATTTTTAAAAATATATGCCAAAACCTGAAAATACATGAATATTCATTTATAGACAATGAATATTATTAACCTTAACAGACACAGTTATTGTAGTCATGTCAACTTGATGCGCGGCTACCACGTTAATAACACTGGACCAGTTAAATATTTAACAATGACAACGAATATGCATATAAATATTCATAATTTGAAAACACATAGACAAAATATTCTTACATAAACCCAAATAATATAAAATCCAAAGGACAAAGTACTTGTCTCCCGTCACTGAGCTAAATCCAGGTTTCTTAACCATTCAACTCCCGCTTCACCTATTGAATTACGACCAGCCAATCCCCATGAAAAGATCGCAATGGACAATCTGAGTTAAATTAACATTGTAAACTTGGTATATGGACCATAGAGTGTTTTTAAAAATGGCGTATTAAGGTGATAGTGTAATAAAACAACAGTGCAACGTGGCTTAACACTTTAAAGGAAAGCTTAAAGTTCTCTGGAGACCAAAAATGATAATGGCAACAACAAAACATTTGTCCGTTACTACTAATAGTTACTTAGTACAATTGATCGACAAACGTTGACGCAATCACATACCGAGACCGAAGATACTTACTATAGACCGGCATTACCGAAGCCGAAGATACTTACTATAGACCAGCATTACCGAGGCCGAAGATACTTACTATAGACCGGCATTACCGAGGCCGAAGATACTTACTATAGACCAGCATTACCGAGGCCGAAGATACTTACTATAGACCGGCATTACCGAGGCCGAAGATACTTACTATAGACCAGCATTACCGAGGCCGAAGATCACAGAAATTATAAACTAATAAAAATAACATTTAACGATATGCTAATTTAAATGTTAAAGGATCGGTTGATAAATAAAACGGAACACTTGTTTGTGGCTGAAATCATTGTCATCTTGGCAATTTTACAAATCTGAAAACGAACTGAGAAAATACATATGTTATATGGCATATGGTATTACTTGCTTGTATTTAACACATATTATCCTCTAAAAAATGTGCCAGTTGAAGCTGGACACCATATATATATGATGACCCACCCACCCACCCATACACGTACAGTACTATTGACCCACCCGCCCACCCATACATGTACAGAACTATTGATAGCTAAATACTACTAAAATTTATATAGAACTAGGGGACACTCCTGCACGCTTCTTTTTAAACTAGAAGGCACAATCGTCATTGCGAGCTGCATATTTGGCTCATACACATACAGTAAGTAATATTAACCCACCCGCCCACCCATACACGTACAGTGATATTGTACACTATACTACTGTACATGTATGGGTGGGCAGGTGGGTCAATACCCCTGTATGTGTATGGGTGGGTGGGTGGGTCAATACCACTGTACGTGTACAGGTAGGCGGGTGGGTCAATACCACTGTACGTGTACGGATGGGCGGGTGGGTTAATACCATTGTACGTCAATTATCCCGCCTTCTCGACGTCTCATGGTTGGCAAGCGAAGCGTACTGGGCGTCCCCTTGTTTTAATATAATAACTTTTGGGAGAGATTTGTTTGTATTGACTTTACCTCATTTGTATTAACAAATTGTCATTTGTTTCGTGACAATTTCCGTGTAACAAATCTAAAACTGCATGTTGATAAAAAAAAGTTGACTGATTTGGTATTTTTTCTAGCTGTACTGAAAGTTTAACACTATCTTTTACTGAAACTTTACAACACCAGTTTAAGCCTCTAAAAATGATTATATCTCACATTGAAACACACTTGATGTTTGTTTCGAGGTGGAGAAAATTTAAGATGAGAGGTCTGTCTTTAAGACATACAGATCAATCTCAGGAAAGGAAATATTTACACTAGTGCTTCGACTGACGTATCTCCCTCCACAAGACACCGAGCTCATCGCTATCCGGCCAGCAAGCTCCAAGCTCGCCAGTTTATGTAACAACAGCTCTCTATCCTCACTTAGACTGCTCGCACTGCAGGCTTGTGGCGAACCACCAACGCACGTGAGGATTGCTCATCGCAGTATACGAATATTTTAAAATGGCTAAAATCCAAGCAGCAGATACATATGTGCGGATATAATAAAAAATGAAAACTTGTGAGAGAAGGAACTTTCTTCCTAAGAATCGACCGATTAATAATCATTAAATGTTTAGTATACACGAACTAACTGAATGTTCAGCACCGATAAATGCTTGTTGACAAATTTGTTGTTACTAATATTCGCACACGTAGGATTTCTGGGAAGAGAAGGTGCGCAATATCGACGAGTCCGGAAGGCGACAGTACTTTCGTGTCGTGTTACTAGTGTTAGTATTAGAAGCGCACAAGGGTCAAAGCGTGTTAGGAGCGTACAACCCTTCTACCTGGGTTTCGGAGGGTCCAATCTGACCGGTAACCTGTAAATCGCGCCCTCTGTAAATCGCGCCCTGTGAAAATCGCGCCCCATGCGTCGTCACGTCAACCCTCGTCAATGTCAATTAGCACAATATTAACCCTTCGCACTTTATCCATTCATATGTTAGGTTAAGTTAGGTTATGTTAGGTTAGGTTAGGTTATGTTAGGTTAGTTTAGGATAGGTTAGGTTAGGTTAGGTTAGGTTAGGTTAGGTTAGGTTAGGTTAGGTTAAAAGACTAAAGAGAAAGCTACCAGGGATAAACCGGGAGGTGGGCCATTCCCGGTCATTCCCCTTATGAAACGGCTGTCAAGTGACGCTCGCGGTCTGTGACTCAGAGGTTCAGGTAGACAGGGCGCGATTTACCCAGATTTTTGATGGGGCGCGATTTACACAGGGCGCGATTTTCATGCATTCATCTGACCTGCCGGTGGTCCGTTATAATCCGTCGGCCATAAATATGTATTAAATTCTAGCTCAAATTTAAATGTTTGTGGATTGACAATTTAAAAAAAATAAACACGAGGGATGTAAAAGTTACATTATTTAAAAACATTATATTTTAGTTTTTGTCCCAGTTTAATACGACAATTTTGAGCTGAATAACAGATACAACAGTTTATATTACAGTAAAGTTCAGTACATCGCGTCTCGTAACAATATTTATTAAATATTAACATACGTAAGTCTGAAGGACGATGACCCCTTTGGTGAGCAAGAGGCACCCCGAAAGGCGAACCCGGCCGGAATACTACTAGCCTTTTGCGTTCGCTCGGTCAAAAGACTGTCCTAAAAACATTAGCCGCGCACAGTGCAGTATACATATACAGGAAGTTTGGAAATTCTGTAGCGAAACATTGGGATTTTTTGTTCAAGACATGAAAATAAACAAAACTTGTTATTAAACAGTATGGTCTATCTTGTTTCCTTAACCGTGTCTCTGTATGTTAGTACAGTAATTTGTATTAAAAAAAATCTATGGAACCATAACTGTCTCAGGTCTTAAGATTTGCTTACTTACTAAAGTTTATATTACGTAAATGGCCAATTATTTGAAATGATTCATGTGAAATCGTTCGAAAAATACTTATCTTTCGTTAAAAAAAAAAAAAAAAAAAAAAAAAGTCATGAACAAAAACCACTGACTGTAAAATATTATGAAGTATTTTTATGTTTCTTCGATGTGTTAGCATGATAACTGTTTACACTGTTATATAATTTAATATTCCACTGTTATTTTATAAACACAATTACTTTAACTATATAGGCCTACTAATAAATTCAGTTGTCTTCCATTTAAATCTCATTTTATGCATAATTTGCCGTAGAGACCTTGCGCTTCCCTTAGAACTAATATTTGAATTTTCAATTTCAATCATTTTTTTTACAGTTACACATGATTTATGCGTTAAGTGATAATTATTTATCAGACGCCTCAAGGCTTCCAAATAGAACGAATCTAGATCACACACTGGCTCTTTCCTGTTCACAGTTTTTTAGGCTTAAAAAATGCTAGTGGAGTAATTTTTACATCGGAAGAACTTTCTTTCAGAATTCTTTCTACTGATCGCCTGGAAACTTTAGTGGCTTCAACAACTTTATCTATTATTACTGACTTTAATTTATTTCCTTCTTGAATATTACAAAAATAATTATATACATTGAAAACTATTTCCCTACCTTGACTGTGTAGAACAGTTCCTTTACAACCTGACTTATCTTACGTTTTAAATTTTAAAAAAATCATGAACAAAAACCGCTGACTGTAAAATATTATGAAGTATTTTTATGTTTTTTCGATGTGTTAGCATGATAACTGTTTACACTGTTATATAATTTAATATTCCACTGTTATTTTATAAACACAATTACTTAAACTATATAGGCCTACTAATAAATTCAGTAGAGTGGGCGGGTGGGTCATTAGCACTGTACGTGTATGGGTGGGCGGGTGGAACATTAGCACTGTTCGTGTATGGGTGCGCGAGTGGGTCATTATCACTGTACGTGTAAGGGTGGACGGGTGGGTCATTAGCACTGTCCGTTTATGGGTGGGCGGGTGGGTCATTAGCACTGTACGTGTATGGGTGGGCGGGTGGGTCCCACGATTATTAGATGATAATATCTAATAATCGTTATTAATAAATCCACTACTATACACTCAATAGAAATTTAATACTAGTAATCATTAATTAACTCAGTGTATTCAACAGTCAACATAATTGCACTAATCAATAAAAATTACAGTTAACTTTAACAACTAACGGTGTTAATAAACTGACAAATACTTGACCGTACGGAAAGAGAGAGAGTGCCCAAATAAATAAATCTACAATGAGAAAAAGGATTCTATGAAACACCGTAAATACCACCCCTCAGTTTCCGGGAATTCAATGTTTGCAGGCACGTTAGTACACAAAAGGCAGGTGAAATGAGTAGTAGCGCGGCTCGCCTTCTGCGATGCCTCTGCCTCTACTTGTAAATAACGAATTTCCTTTGGAAAATTCCAATAGATAAATCTGATAAATATGTGCCAAAGTGATATTGGGAAACACCTGTATCCATGTCCTATTCATATTATAATATAGGGGAAATGGCCTACAACCATATGGGCAATATAAGAACCACATGTTTAGTATAAATTATGTCAGTAATCACCTGATAATGTTTAGAGTCAAGCAAAACTAGATTAGTAAATCACCCCTTCTATGTACTGTATCGATAATTTAAATGACTAAAATAAGTAGTTATTATTAACAAACATGTCTAATACTGTACTTAGGCAATAACATTTTGACAATAATTTAATTAAAAACAATCTTCTAACTACTCTCCAAAAATGTCCCCCAAATTATCACATGCTGTAAGATATAAAAAAACGTTGGGTGTGAACATTCCGAAAGGCAGGATATATCACAGGATGTCACAGAATCTGTAAATTTGAGGTAGATACTAATGGACCTAATTTGTATATTATTATAACTAATTACAATAATATTCAAGCGACTGTCACGAGAGATGTTTATTTCTAAAACAAATTAAACAATTAACAATATTGTAGGCCTATAAATATTATTCTACTGTTCAACATTTTTTAATCCTAAATTTAAAAATATAACAATTCATTTTTTATTATGGTCTTCCAATAAACATAACAAAAATAACAGATAAAAGTAAAAATATTTTTTTTAAATAAATAAAACGAAAAATACAACAGTATTTAAAATTAGAAGTATATATAATACCAACTAAGTTCAACAACCTTACACTTGCTGTCATGTAGTAAGTATGTTATTATTTGTTGTTGATAATTACACTCAATGCCTGGAATTAAATGTTACTAAACATGTACTCCTTAACTTGAGCTTAAAATACTCAAAATTGTCGTATTTAACTGGGACAAAAACTAAAATATAATTAAATACATACGTCTTGTTTATTTTTAAAGAAATTTTCAATCCACAAATATTTAAATTTGAGCTGGAATGTGCGCCCAATCTTATTTAATCCATTTATGGCCGGGGAACTATACAGGACCACCGGCAGGTCAGATTGGACCCTTCGGGCCCCAGATAGAAGGGCTGTGCGCTCCTAACACGTGCGCTAGTAACACGGAATCCAGTACTCCCTGAATATCGGTGCGATCCACCAGAACGGGTGCTGACAAATAACAAATACAGTATGTAACATACAGAGACAGTTTTATTTGTCTTACCTTATCTTGTACTGATGACTAGTAAGTGATAAAACTACTGAATATACATTACTGTTGAGTAAATAGACAAATATGTCCAAGGCTAGATTAATTAGGGGGAACAACTCACTGTATATTTTAATTCTGTACAGTCTGCAAAAATACCAGTACGTATATATTTAAAGGCATATCGTAATTAGATAACTTTTTGTAACATCCAAATTTACTTTAAATATGATTATAAAATAAATATAAAAAAATCAAAATATAAGGCAAATGTCACTTCTAAGAGCTTAACCATTAGATAACAAATATAGTATTCGTTTTATAGTAACATCTTTAAAACGAATTCAGGGGGATAGTGTAAAAGACTGAAGAATATTTCTTATTATAAAGTCATACATTTACCAAACATTTTGCTCATCTTACACTAACCATTTTGTATGCAGTAATTTTATAATTTTTAATTCAAGCAAATAAACATTCTTTACATTTTTAATTATAAAATATCGTGAAATTTATTAAATAGTATGGAGATAAAGTACTGTCTTATCATGAAACATTATTTAATATACATTTATAAACATTATAACCCTCCCACCCATACACGCACAGTGGTATTGACCCACCCATACACGCACAGTGGTATTGGCCCACCCGCCCACCCATACACGCACAGTGGTATTGGCCCACCCGCCCACCCATACACGCACAGTGGTATTGGCCCACCCGCCCACCCATACACGCACAGTGGTATTGACTCACCTGCCCATCCATACACGCACAGTGGTATTGACCCATCCAGCCACCCATACACGCACAGTGGTATTGACCCACCCATACACGCACAGTGGTATTGACTCACCCGCCCACCCATACACGCACAGTGGTATTGACCCACCCGCCCACCCATACACGCACAGGGTAGACGCTGCCCTTTCTTTTAATGAAGTATATTTTCATATTATTGTAATTAAACTACAAATATCTTTAAGATAGTATATTTTAAAAGAAGAAACGAGGAGATTGGTTGAAGATATTGTTTTCGTGGTTTAAATAGTCAGTTTCTAAAAATTGCATACGAACTATTATGTGCGAATGACGTTACTTACAAAGCCACTTACAGTATGTAGACAAAGAATAAAATGTAGCAAAAACATACCCCTATGGTACACCATGGTACATTTTAACTGATTGGCTTAATATCCTGTTGTTGAGAATACCATCACATAGCTTCATCAACAATTCTACACAAATCTGTTGAATTATACTTCAGTGATTAATTTTATGCCTGCCCGTTCACTTTAATGATATTTATAAAACTAAATTGTAACACTCTTGATTCTGATTTGTTTGCAATTTCAATCACTTTTCAATCAAATCCCGAACTCGTAAATATATTATATTTTTGTCAAAATTTATTGGACATCATTATTATTATTAAATAATAACACTCTTGTAAATTAAAATTTTTGTCAAACATTTTAAATTCAGAGAAAGTTTCAACAGATAACATGCAATGATCATCAATTAATTAATAAATAACCAAACAACGGCTGAAATATGGCTAAAGGCTTTACATAAACATAACCATATTAAAAAAAGCTTAAAATAAATATTATCCATAAAATAACCTCTGCTAATAAATTTGAAACTTTGTTCAGACCAGACACCATCATAAGATGTGACGCTTTGATGGTTATGGGTATGTTTTTTACGAGTTATTTATTTCACTACAAATATCATTTTACCTCAAAATTACTTAGTAGAGTAAGCAGGACTATATTTATCACCATCCATGTGCCATGGGTTGGCGATAACAGTTACGATTTTAAAGTTTAATTAATATTATACGCGCTTTTCTTGTAATCTTCTGCGGGGAGGGGGCTCGGGAGCATCAGTTGACTCTCTCGGCTGCAGTGGTCAGTGAGTCGGCTCGAGCGCAGTACACCTACGGACGGCTGTCAAGAGGTGAGATGCTTTCTCTTATCTAAGGACCAGTTGTGGCTTAGAAAGTAGACCGCCCAGCGGTAATATTGTCGAAGGATCCTTTATAGGAAGCCGCTGGAGACTATTTTGTGCTTCCACATCACATAACAAACTGCATAGGACTTGTAATTAGGATCGAATAATAAGGTCATTTTGATTTTGTATTTTAAAAGTTTAACGACCAAATTATATATTAAGCTTAAAATTTTGACAGTAAACAGTATAAACAATTGATATTTCTTGAAATAATAATAATATTAATAATAACTTAAATAATTTCAAATGTTTAGCTTACATAAAAATTAGTGCTATATGTATTAAATTTGAATCTACCTATTTGCTTATGCTTCGATTTAAAATGTTTGATTTAAAAGTTCAAGCTAATCATGTTTTATTGTTGTCTCTTAGTATAGATAGCTCAAAATTAATAAAAACGAGACGTAAACGGAATAAAAAAATATCCATATGATAACATTGTATAAATGGGAGGGGAGGCAGAAATAAAGTTTTTAATTAACGTATTTTAGCTTAGTTTTTCTTTTCTTGGTTAGAATATCAGCGCTTTCACTTGTAGGATGATAATACAATGTTTAGAGTGCACAATAATATTATATCCCTAATTTGTGATTAGCGAGCACAGTTAAATGATCGATATAGAACAAGATAATCAACTGTAAAGAAGAGGAATACAATGAATACTAAAAACAACTTTCCGATTGTTGAGTATTCCTCTACATATATGTGTTGTAATTAGTACCCCTATTACGAAATAAATATATGAGAGCCTCAGCAGCATAAGCAAAACTAATGCAGTAAATGGAAATAAAACAAGTTTACAAATGATCATAAAAACTACAACTATTTAAGCCTAATTTACAAATACTATAGTAAACAATTATCACGACTACAATGCATATACTATTGCAAAATAGAATATGTAGAGGGAATAATTATGTAGATTCATAATTCTAAAACATGCTGAAGTATCATCTAAAATAATGGAATATATAAAAATCTAGAATTACATAAATATTTAATATTACTATACTGCACTGAACTTTATACATTTTTAAATCCTTATTTGTTTGTGTCAAGTCTTAAACAAGCGGTAATTTTCTCTCCTTCTCTCCAAATTTGAATACCGTCCTCTAATGGACGAGTAACTCAACACGGATTATAAACATTTAACGTGACAATGCACTCGATGACTACGTGTAAGTATGTCTATTGTTTAGTGAAATTGTCCAATTTTAAATGAATAAGAGCGTGATTTTAAATTAAAACTCATAAAATAGGTGTCTCACCCTCCGACCTCACTACAACAACAACCTTATCAAATTTATCAATCAATTGAGAACTGTCGTTGTAGCTGAAAATTGTATTTTGAGGAGAGTCTTAGTAAATATTAATTTACTCAAAAATAAGACTGTCCGATTCTAATAGACCCAAATGAAAAAGAGTTTGAATAAGTACATTCTTGTAAAACTATCAACACACGTCCCAAAGCACTGCGAAAAGTCAGCAAACTAAAGTCAGGAATTTAAGCGAATGAAAGGACTAAACACTCAAATTATGTAACGTTTATTTTGTAAGGCCTTTCAGTAACAGAGTTACCATCATCATCTGACACTACACGACTGATGATGATAACTTCGTTACAGATGGCTTCACGAAATAAACATTTAATTTTTCTGGATTGTTGATTCCTTTTATACATTTAAGTTATAACATCAAATAAAAAGAGCTTAAACAATGATATTCAGGAATCAATTATAAGAGACACCAAATTAACATTGTGATCTTTAAGTTAAATTGTTATAGTGACATGTGAACGTTGTTGGTGTACTGTCATGACTAAGTAGTCAGGGGTGGGGTAAACCTAACTTGGACTAACAGCATGACGAACCCTAACTAACACACTTCATAGTTCACAAGTAGGCAGGGGTGGGGTAAACCTAACTTGGACTAACAGCATAACGAATCCTAACTAACCTACATTTATAGGATAAACACACTTCATAGTTCACAAGTAGGCAGGGGTGGGGTAAACCTAACTTGGACTAACAGCATAACGAATCCTAACTATCCTACATTTATAGGATAAACACACTTCATAGTTCACAAGTAGGCAGGGGTGGGGTAAACCTAACTTGGACTAACAGCATAACGAATCCTAACTAACCTACATTTATAGGATAAACACACTTCATAGTTCACAAGTAGGCAGGGGTGGGGTAAACCTAACTTGGACTAACAGCATAACGAATCCTAACTAACCTACATTTATAGGATAAACACACTTCATAGTTCACAAGTAGGCAGGGGTGGGGTAAACCTAACTTGGACTAACAGCATAACGAATCCTAACTAACCTACATTTATAGGATAAACACACTTCATAGTTCACAAGTAGGCAGGGGTGGGGTAAACCTAACTTGGACTAACAGCATAACGAATCCTAACTAACCTACATTTATAGGATAAACACACTTCATAGTTCACAAGTAGGCAGGGGTGGGGTAAACCTAACTTGGACTAACAGCATAACGAATCCTAACTAACCTACATTTATAGGATAAACACACTTCATAGTTCACAAGTCAGGATCTTAATTAACTATGCAAATTTGAGCATCATTATGTTAATTCACGGGTAAAGATAAGATTAGACGCCCTAAAGCCAAACGTTACCCTTATGACTTGAAGTTATAATAGTTGTGTTAGATTGCAAGTCATAAGAAAGTCAGACTTCAGGTACATTGAACAAGTAACCGTGAAAATATTAGTTAAAAGTTCACCATTAGCAACGGTTGAAAGCTAAATCATTAGAAATATGTTCATGTGATGGTGCTGAGTTTGGGTTAATTTACAGGATGTTCATAAGCAGTATCCAAGATCCAAAACATACATTTATAAATAAATGTTCTATCTACACACATAACCTATACATATTCTAGTTATCACCGTATAGCTATCACCCTTATTACTCACCCACACTAGCCAACGCACCCCAAAGAGCCCCATCGTCTGCTGTACACTGTACACTATACTTGAAAGTTCACTCATATATATTCAGATATGAGACGGACTTGAATGATTAGAAAAGTGTATGATGAGCGTAGGGGCTTGTGTAGTGTGATTAATAAGAATGACTTTAACTCAGAAAGGGCCATCAATTAATAGCCAAAAATAGGGTAACTAAGAGACTTACAGCATTACGTGGAATCCAAACCACATAAATTGGTCTGATTTTCAGCTAATTGGTAAGTCTGATACTCAGGACTCTGGCTACCACCCAATATGGAGAATCATGTAGTTATTTGTTAGTTAACTTCTCCAAACTGCTCAAATTAACTTGAAGCAGATAATTAAAACAACAGTTTGTTAGTGTTTAGATAATGAATTTTTATTTTACCGTGATTATGGATATAAAATTCGTTATCAAAAAAGTTCAATAATGATCTTGGTAAACATGCGATGTTGGGATTTTTGAATATTAATATTATTGAAAAGAATTTACAAAATTTATCGCATGGTAAGAGTAAAACTTAAGTTTATTAAAATTCATCTGTATTTTTTACTGTATCAGACAGGTGTAACTTATATAAGTAAATAATGTCTCCGCTAACCATGGACAAATTTCGCTTAGAGAGGAGAAAACAGCATCTTAGCTGGAAAATATGTTTGTCTTCTTTCTAACTTCATTAATTCTCATCAGACAGGTTTTTGTTTAGTATTAAAACTTTCTGCCTAAAGCATATTCTGACAAGGTCATTACTGGAATAGGTGTTTGCTTGGCGACAACCCATCTCGTGATGACTGCAGCTTGTCACTGCTAAATTATATTATATATAATTACTATCTCAGTACTTCTTTAGCCTCTACTTTAAGGTTAAGAGTTCCGAGTGTGGCCCTCCATGTAGGAAAGCATTATTATTACTTGTCATATTTATCTTTTGTTAGTTCACAATTTGATTTGGGACATGACCACAATAAATTGCTGTAATATTTAAGTGTCTGATTTTTTAATTGTTTTTGTTGTTGCGTTTTTTGGTTTGTTTTATTAAATATGTGTTTCATGTACCTTTTATTAATATGGAACGTAATTAGTACATGGCCTGTAAGGTCGATTTGTAGGAGGGTTAATCGAAAATCGGCTAGTTTTGAAACAAAATAACACTAATGGTCTATTGACAACCAATTCCACCCCATCCCTTTAAAACAGTTTACATACTTGTAAGGTGCCCCTAAACTACCTTCCTAAACTTGATGATATGGTCACTTAGATAAAACAAATTCAAATATCTAAGCTTTAAATGTCTTGTTTTCTGTCAGTCTTTCTATTTTCATTTCATTATTTTTTTTAAGAAATAAAAACTGTAACCTAAGTAACAACAAAGGTTACAATGCTCAAATGTGGTGCCCATCATCATTGGTATGTCTCTCCCCCTTGTAGGTTTTCTTTAAATATATTTCTATGTTTCTCTGTCCTGCGTCGCCTCCTTGCTACACAGAATCATTTTCCATTCTTTGAGTAATCCTCAATTTCCATCCTCTTTTTCTCTCTTTTTCCTTCAATAAATGGCCCTCAATAAACTCTTTTCTCATTAGATGTCCTAGGAAATTTATTTTTCACTTCTTTACACCTTTAACTATTTTCCTCTCCTCTTCTGCTTTTCTCAGAAGAATAGAATATTAAGCTTTTTTAGGAGTATAGGAATTGATTTGAAATAATTAAATTCTCAAAACAGCAGGCCTTTAAATATCTGAACTGTAAATCATTAAAAATGTTTCCTCAAAACGTAAACGCACAATACACGAAACATTGTGATGTATTAATTAAAAAAACGATTAAGTCTATTTAATGCGCAAATTAAGAAAACAAATGTTTGCACAACAACACACTGTCAGAAAATGGGTTTTACGGTTGTTTACTTTAATATATTTATTTTAGTTTCGTTTTTTCAATTGTGGAAAACAAGTATAAAAACAAACTACAGATACAGAATGAAATTTACCTTATCTTCCCTGGCGCCTTGCCGCATAATGTGGACAATTTGATATTAATGTCCTCCAAGCTAACCAGCCATATAATTGCAATTGTAAATATATGGTAGTAAATGAAATGAAATAAATACATTCCAACCCCTTTAAGTTTACAAATTGGCAAATACATAGGAGGTTAACCAATAAAGTATATAGCTGAAAACGTTACATTGAGGTAGTCTTGTGAGATACACGCGTAAACACATTTGCCTAAAACGCTGAATGACAACTAAATAATTGGCAGCGACGGATAAACAGGGCTGTTTAAGTTTTTTCCTGTACGTAATTAAAGCACAGCAAGAAAAATTAAAGGACAAAGAATAAAAAGCCGATTAAAAATACACGATTAGTAAATTGTTTATTTGAGTCTAACATGCATACCCACCCTTAAAAGGAAAGGTCATCCAGACTGCTAAGATCTACACTGACAGTTAATATTAAGTTACAGTTGGCTAAATATTAAGTATATTTTTCTTGTTATGTTAGACTCCAATTTACTTGTTAATTTAATTATAATTTTCTATTGTACAACTGGCCACGCTGCTGGTTAAAGTGGCCAGTATATTTATCACATTTTTCACGCATGTAATTATCTATGGGAAATAAATTCATTTATTCATTAATTCATTTGAAGATGCAAAGACTTACATTGAACTGTGGACTGTTATTAGCGAAAAACTGCAAGTTACTGCTTGAAAACCAATTCTTATAGCAGCATTTTGTTAATTTTAATTAACAAAATGCTGCTATAAGAATGACATAGCAGGTATCTATAAGAATGACATAGCAGGTAGCAGGAATCTACCTCTTAAGGTAGATTCCGTCTTACATGTTTCTTAAATGCTGCTTATAGAAATATTAATATGCGTAGGATGCTGAATTTAGTCTATAATGTATAGCCAATTTTATAATTAAGAATTTAATTAGGAAAGCAAATGACATTTAGGATAAGATCTACTTTCTGATCTTATGGCCGTTGAAAATTAATACTTTTCGTTTCTAATACATTTTAATTCTCATTAAATGCTGTATAAATGTTCATTTCAAAACAAAGGTTTATATAAAAAGTAAAATAAATATGTAAAAGCTATGGTGGCAATATACAAATGGAGTGGTTGTTACGACGTGCGTGTACCGGGGGGGGGGGGGGGGACTAGCAGTAACTACACGTTCCATCCGTTCTCTCTCAACACGAACTCAGTAACTATCCAACAGTCAAGTCTTGTCAAGTAATGTCCATGACAGACGTCGAGACTCTCACGCAAACATCATGTCTTTAAGTAGGTGAACTACAGCATTACGCCATTACTGCATTACTGGCCAAAAAGAAACAATACGAAAATATTTGTTTGCGATTTGCATTACAATCCATAAAAAAATATTAGTTTTCTATTAACATCTTACATCATATCCTGTGTAGTATTTCCCACTGCCCTTTTAATGGCATACTTACAACAATAAATACTTTATACGTCACAGATAATAAAATCAAATACCTTTATTGTATAACGAATAAGGAAGAACTGTATAATTACGAATCATTTAAATACTTGAGGGAGTTAGCTTTAACTAATAAATTCGTACACATTAGCGGCCGGTGTTATATTCACTATCCTGAGTGGTAACTCTGAGAATTGAGTCTCAGAGATTCCACTGAGGATGCCACATTACAGCACGGGCGAAACATTTAATGATGTAAATATTGTAAACCTCGACGAGGACGTTATGGAAACTTTAGTTTTTAGTACAAAAATAAACATAAGAACTAGAAACCAAACCAGATTTATCTAAAAACATGGTATAACCAAATGTATCAACTTCAAATACAAATTAAAATCGTTTGTTATGCGGGATTATCTCTTCGGCCTGCCTTGACCTGAGACGGGCTTGTCTAATTTTTAATCAAGCATTTGGGGCCTGTTAAAAACATCCATTACGATAAGATTGTCTTGTTTTTTATTTATTTAAAAGTATAACACACGATTAGTAAAGCAAAATGGGAGTTTGATAGTATTAATATAAAAAAATATGGGTCATATACGATTTTAGTACGATCCTTAAACAAATTCTTAGGAAACTTGTCAATTTTATAACTTTTAATAGATACATGTTTCTATGGTAAAACCAAGTTTATCGCATAATCTACAACCATCGTTCGTTACAAAAAATAGACATGTTCAAGTTTATAATTTTGATAACAATCACCCCGCAGTCTTCAGTACATCCAGAATGATATCGGAAATTTTCGTTACATCCAGAATATCTTTTCCGGCGTGGTGACTTAGTGACTAAGGAATCGGACTGCGGTGAACAGATTCAAAGTTCAAATCCCCAACTGAGATAACGGCCGGTCGTTCAGTTGTTTCCTTCACTTTGTGAAACAACAATAAAAATCATCTCGTTTAAAATCTCATAATGTAATTACATTTAATTTCACCCATTGATTAAAGTTCACTCAGAGGCCTGTAGGACAGTGTATATTGATACTGATCGTTCATCCATTTATACGCGATCGGCGGTACTGATCAATCATCCATCCATACACGTACGGTGGTACTGATCGATCATCCATTTATACACGATCGATAGTACTGATCAATTATCCATCCATACATGTACGGTGTACTGATCAATCATCTATCCATAAACGTATGGTGGGTACTGATAAATCATCCATCCATGCATGAACGGTGGTACTGATCAATTATCCATCAATACATGTACTGTGGCACTGATCGATCATCCATTTATCCACAATCGGTGGTACTGATTCATTAACCACCCATACACGTACGGTGACACTGATCAATTATCCATCCATACACGCACTGTTGTACTGATCGATCATCCATTTATACACGAACGGTAGTACTAATCAATCATCTATCCATAAACGTATGGTGGTACTGATAAATCATCCATCCATACACGTATGGTGGTAATGATCAATCATGCATCCATACACGTACGGTAGTACTGATCAATTATCTATCCATACACGTACTGTGGTACTGATCAATGATCCATCCATACACATAGTGTGGTACTGATCGATCATCCATTTATACACGAACGGTGGTACTGATCAATAATCCATCCATAGATGAACGGTGGTACTGATCAATCATCCATCCATCCATGTACCGTGGTACTCATCAATCATCCATCCATAGATGAACGGTGGTACTGATCAATCCTCCATCCATACACGTACTGTGGTACTGATCGATCATCCATTTATACATGATCGGTGGTACTGATCAATTATCCATCCATACACATGCATGGGACCCAACGGCTTAAGGGTGACTTAGAAACCCCCACCAGTGTCTAGATAGGGCTCATGTCCTCTTCTTCACATATCACATACGGCCCAATCTACTTTTTCCCAAATATTACTTATGTCTTGCAATAATCTTAGCAGCTAATTTAGCTGGTTCATGGTAAATTCCCTGTCACTTGAAAATGTTAGTCAAACTATGTGGCTGCACTATAAAGCAACACTCTATTTTTACAGAAATTAACAAACTTTACATTGATTGTACGTGTAATAAAAAAAAAAAAAAAAACACACAAAAAAAACAAGTATGTACACGTACAGTGGTATTCATACTACCCGATACATGTACGGTGGTACTTATCAGTTATCCATCCATACACGTACTGTGGTACTAATCAATTATCCATCCATACACATACTGTGGTACTGATCGATCATCCATTTATACACGGTCGGTGGTACTGATCAATTATCCATCCATACACGTACTGTGGTACTGATCGATCATCCATTTATACACGATCGGTGGTACTGATCAATTATCCATCCATACATGTACAGTGGTACTGATCAATTATCCAGCCATACACGTACTGTGGTACTGATCGATCATCCATTTATACACGATTGGTGGTACTGATCAATCATCCATCCATACACGTACTGTAGTACTGATCGATCATCCATTTATACACTATACACGTACGGTGGTACTGATCAATCATCCATCCATAAATGTACGGTGGTACTGATCAATTATACATCCATACACGTACTGTGGTACTGATCGATCATCCATTTATACACAATCGGTGGTACTGATCAATTATCCATCCATACATGAACGGTGGTACTGATAAACAATCCATCCATACATGAACGTTGGTACTGATCAACCATCCATCCATACACGTATGGTGGTACTGATCAATTATCCATCCATACATGTACTGTGGTACTGATCGATCATCCATTTATACACGATCGGTGGTACTGATCAATTATCCATCCATACATGTACAGTGGTACTGATCAATTATCCATTCATACACATACTGTGGTACTGATCGATCATCCATTTATACATGATACACGTACGGTGGTACTGATCAATCATCCATTCATACATGTACGGTGGTACTGATCAATTAATTATACATCCATACACGTACTGTGGTACTGATCGATCATCCATTTATACACGATCGGTGGTACTGATCAATTATTCATCCATACATGAACGGTGGTACTGATCAATTATTCATCCATACATGAACGGTGTTACTGATCGATTATACATCCATACACGTACTGTGGTACTGATCGATCATCCATTTATACACGATCGGTGGTACTGATCAATTATTCATCCATACATGAACGGTGGTACTGATCAATAATCCATCCATACATGAACGTTGGTACTGATCAATTATTCATCCATACATGAACGGTGGTACTGATCAATTATCCATTCATACACATACTGTGGTACTGATCGATCATCCATTTATACATGATACACGTACGGTGGTACTGATCAATCATCCATTCATACATGTACGGTGGTACTGATCAATTAATTATACATCCATACACGTACTGTGGTACTGATCGATCATCCATCCATACACGTATGGTGGTACTGATCAATTATCCATCTATACACGTACGATTTTGTTGTGGTGCATATGAGCGGCCATAGATGAGAACTGAGTCTGGTTGAACATGTTTTTTATAATAATAAAATTAAGTAAAATATACATGACTAAACTAATATACGAATAATATAAGCTTAGTTATTTAAATTCTTCAAAAAGTGTTCCTTGAGGAACCGCCAATATTTGGTAATCTGCCTTAATTATTGTCTTCAGAGTTTTTCAGAATATTTTAGAAGCAGCCACCATAAGCTCCCTAAGCTTCAGTTCCATATTGCAGATGATATCGTATATACTGACAGTGTTTAGTAAATTCGGTTCAAGAATTCTATTAATATTGGAAAAGAAAAATATTAATTACTAGATTTAATTTCTCAGATATGCCAAGACCAGCCGGTAACGAGTTTCGCGCAATCCTGCCTGCGTTAATTGCGGTGTCCCATGGAGGCCCCAAACTAATGCTCGAGTTGCGCACAATATCGATCTCAGGGAGGCCGTCCAGTTTTGGTTGCTTAAAAATGTAACTTGTAGACTACAGCATTTATTACATACACATACAATAGATATCTCATGTAATAGGAATATTTTGTTCCTGTAATTTAGTTAGTTAGTGTGGTCTGCTACAACAGCTGGTTTAAACTTCATTAAATTTACATGGGGCTACACTAGCGCTCCTCAATGGACCACAGATACAGCTGGTATTTTGAGACTCAAAATTCAATTGGATGGGAGCTAATCAATGCTACAAACTGTGCAAAAGGAATATTTTCGTAAATATCACAACCCCACACAAATACCTTGAATTGTTACTGGTCTGATTCCAAATAGCACCAAACTTATACCACAGAATAAGCATATATCTACTTATTCTGCACTCATACCTTCTTGGTTATTGGTGTAATTTTAATACAGTTTTTAGTATTAAGCGGCAAGTTCTGTTAGAAGCTTTTGTTCTTTTTTTACAAGATTGATTATACTATCTTGAAGGAGAATTGTCACACACATTAATAAATATATTGATGAGGTAGTGATTTTTTTAAATCTTTTATATAATGAAGATACCTAAAATAATACAATCATTTATTAAGAGAAGAATTAAAAATATTCTATTGTTTGCACTATAAAACTAATTAAATTTGACTCGTATATATTGATTTTAAAACTCATGAAAAAATCACTACACCCTCTAAAATGTCCTTAGAATAAGTATACTCATTAAATAAAAGTAATTTTAGTTTATCATTTAATTTACGTTTCATAGAGAAACGTCAAGTACAAAGGTTACAACAATAGGCCTTACATAGTTGAATGTTATACTTTAGTCATGTCAATAATCAAGATTAAATTTCACACTTCAAACATGGCGAATAGTTTTATATTTAATTGATGATGTGATAAAGACTATTTAGTATTTTTATTTAATTCATGGCATAGAAAGTTAGTTTCATTATGAACATTTATTATTCGAACATTTGAAACTATAGCCATTTCGTTGATGGTACGGCTGTAGGTAGCTGCGCGCAACGCAAGCATCTCTTTACGGACCCTAGGTCATAAAGCGCGCAACTCGAGCACGCCCACAAGACCACCTCATGCATCTACCAAAAACACAACGCCAATATTTGTAACCATTTTCAAGCTTATGACAATAATGAATTGTGTTTATTCATTGTTATTGAACTATATACAGCATTGTATTATGATTTGGAATACAATGTCAATGATATTCCTGGAGAGGACGACACATCCACCATATGTACGTCTTGACATGACCGCCCACCTAACAGCTATAGACCTACGTCTTGATGGCACCACACACCAACCAGATATACGTCTTGTGGGGACCACACACCCTCCATATGTACGTCTTGATGGGACAACCCACATACCAGCTATAGGCCTACGTCTTGAGAGGACCACACACCCACCATACATATGTCTTGAGGGGACCACACACCAACCAGATATACGTCTTGTGGGGACCACACACACTCCATATGTACGTCTTGATGGGACAACCCACATACCAGCTATAGGCCTACGTCTTGAGAGGACCACACACCCACCATACATATGTCTTGAGGGGAACACACACCAACCAGATATACGTCTTGTGGGGACCACACACACCATATGTATGTCTTCACGGAACTACACACCCATCAGATATACGTCTTGATGGGACCACACACCCACCAGATATACGTCTTGACGAGACCATAAACCCATCTGAAATACGTCTTGACGGGATCACACACCCACCATATGCACGTCTTTACGGGACCACCCACCAATCAGCTATACCTCTTGAGGGAATCACAACCCACAAGATATACGTCTTGAAAGTGAATTTATTTTAGTGAATTTAATGTTAAATAAGGTCACTAGTTAAAATGACGGGCATTACAAAATTTTTATGTTTTTCTGATAATTTTTAGAACAACATGAACCAGGCTAAGTTGATCACAAATATTTAATTTGATTTGTATGTTTCTGTTCAGTAGACTGTATGGTTCCTAATGTTATTAGGAACCATATAGCACAGATAACTAACTCTACCCAGATTTCTCAAAGTATACGGGAAAAGCGTACGTACTGTTTAAGGAGTTTGTAGACAATACGCACTACACGACCGTGGATTTAGCCCTTACGCACGTATGTGAATAAAAATTACGTTAGTACATATGTGGGGTGTTGGCAGCACCCCATATATTTTTTACATTATTAACATTATTCTCTTGTTAATAATAATGCAATTACTGTTCAAATCACTTATTTAATCATTTGGATAAAAAATGGACCTAAATATTAACATAAACACCTTTTACAAAAACATATAAACTGTATTTTAACAAAAATAATGAAAGAAACAATATCAGTGATAAAAATAAAACTACAATTTAATCTTCCTCGCTTGATGAACTTTGAGTGTTCTTATGTTTCAAACATTGTTCACAAACATTTTTCATGTGGTTCAAGCACATAAAATTATTACATTCAAAGCAACAAAATTTGGTTTTCTTGTCCGCTTTCCGTGGACAAACTGTACATCTTCCTGATGTTCGCACATTTGTAGCAGCATGTTGGACTGGTTCCATCTTAGCTATTTTAGCAGCTTTAGTTCTTAATTCCTTTGGTAAATTCTTTGAAACAGCCCTTCGTGTGATTTGGTGATGTAGTAAGGAGCCACATCCCGAAGGAATGTCATACGGTTCATCGTACTGTTTTCATGGTTTGCAGCATACAACACGAAGGTATTGATTCCAGCAATGTCTATTATTCTGAAAAATATAACTAAAGGCCAACGATTGCACTTACGTGCAACGCTATATGTTGCACACAATTTGTCAACAGTGTCTACTCCGGCTTTTGTCATGCTGTAAAATGTTATGACCTCAGGCTTGAAGTCATCACCAGTCGATTCGTCAATGCTACTAGACTCAGGATGCATACTTAATATAAGTAACAAATTTTTTCTCTTCTTTGGGACATATGACAAAATTGTCACGTTGTCTCTGTAACCAAACATAGTGCTTTTTTCAGGTCTTACAGTAACATTTGTAAGTTCATGTGGAATTTGCGATTTATTTTTTCTAAGCGTGCCTACGAAGCTAAGTTTTTTCTTTAGTAACTCCTCTACCAGTGGGATACTACTGTACCAGTTGTCAGTGGTAATATTTCTACCACTACCTGAGATTGGTTGTACTAACCTCAATACAACATCTTTTCCGATAAGGATATTTATTTTATAAGGATAATTTATAAGGACCATCGGGCTGCATGCCGAGATAAATCTCCATATTCAAAGTGTGCCATGTTTTGGCATCAGAAAGAGTTTGAATTTTCAAACCATAACGTGCTGGTTTGCTAGGGATATACTGTTTGAAATTGCATTTCCCCCTGAAAGCAGCTAACTGCTCATCAATAGTGCCATATTCTGACATTGAATAAGCTTTCTGACAATTTTCAATAAATTTGCTAACCAAATCTCTTACTAGGGCTAATTTGTCTTGTGTTTTGCGAATATTACGGTCGTTTATGTCATCAAATCTCAGACAACGTAATATAAATAAAAATCTGTTCACAGACATTGTAGTTGAAAATAACTCTACATATTCCCATAGATCCTTCAGGTTCTGCTTGCCACCATGAAAAGAACCAGCAAATGTAACAAGACCTATAGTTGTTTCTATTTCATTTTCATCAGTATGTCTACAATAACTCTTATTCAAATAATTAGGCTGTACTTTGGTTATATATATATTAGTACACATTGTTATCTTTCTAATGATATCATTATCAATGAGTACATTGAAACATTCAATAGGTGTTTTTAGGTTCTTAGCATTGTGTTTTGGCCCCGGTAAATGAATAACTATATTTTGATTTCTTGTACGAGTGTTCTGAATCAAAGAAAATTTACGCCACTTATACTTTTGTCTTTACCTAAATAATACTCACGACATTCTTCAAGGTTGTGTGAAATGTCTTGTTCTTCTTCACTATCTGATTGTTCTGATTCACTGTTATGATCAGGTTCATTTTGTGGTACGTCATTTTCTTCATTCTCACTTGCCGAGTCATTCACTTCATTCTCATCATCACTAGGTTCAACTAACAGTCCATAAATTCGCTTTTGAGCGGCTTCTAACCTTCTTTGCTCTTCAGCCATTACTACTTTTTACAGAATACAACACTATTTACAATAAATTAACAACTTATTTACTAAAATATAAACAAACACAAGTGCATATGTGGGGTGTTGACAACACCCCAGAGGACAAAAACAACAACCACGTTGACAAATAACCTCAAAAATCTCTATAAAGCCACTGACTACAAAGACAGTGATGTAATGGAAAGGTACTGGGCTGTCCAGCAGGTTTGCCAACTTCTAACCTAAATTTTACCGCATTTTACCGCACTGGAGTGCTGTGAGCACCCCACATATGTGCGTAAGGGTTAGAATGCGACGTTGCCGCATTGAACAAGTATTAAATCGCAAGTATGTTATTTATTTTTGTAATATTTGTTATTGGTATCTTTAGTTGAATGAGTTCAATCTGGCAACGCCGCTCAACTCAACCATATAGTCTATTCAACCATATAGTCTACTCAACTATATAGTCTACTCAACAATATAGTCTACTCAACCATATAGTCAACTCGACCATATAATTCATTGCAACCGGCCTTTTGCTCTGAGAAACAGTTCTCAAAAGTACAATTTGTTCGATTTTATTCAGTTTCAAGAGTGAAAATTTTTATATTTCCTCTTATATTCATATATTTATGTTTTTTATTTTACATATTTGAATTTATATATTTGAATTTATTCATTCAAAAGACGACTGTAAGCTACTCAATTTGCTGACTGTTAAAAGACGTAAACATATACTTATTTTAGAGATTGTATAATAGTGGCTTTTATCTTACAAAGATTATTATAATAGTGGCTTTTATCTTACAAAGATTATTATTAAATCAATAAACTCCTAACAAATCATTGAAATAAGTAAAAAATGTTATCAATAAACAAGTTCTTAGATCTAATCTGAACAGGCACGGATCCAGATCAGTGAATTGGGGGGGGGGCGAACCTGCCGGGGGGTCCGGGGGTCCTCCCCCGGAAAATTTTTGCTATTTTAACGTTCTAGAAGTATTGTTTTTAGCAGTTTGGGGGGTGTTTTTAGGGTTTAAATATAGAAGAATACCTAAGTTCTGTAATCGAAAATAAGTTTGGCATAAATTTATTCCAACAGCTGATTAATGACACTAGTATAAACAATTAATTGTCAAATTGGTATTGCCATAGGTATTGCCATTGATACTTCTTAGAACCCCTGGGGTAGTTTCCTGATGTAATTTCAAAATAAATTATACAACTTCGAAATAGCATTTAAGTATATATATTTAATATCACAACTATTAAATAATAAAATGGATTCCATTGGAATGTTGTATTGTTAAAATTTTATGGAAACAGTTCAATGAGCAACAACTTAAACATAGTTTGGACATAGTTAAACATAGTTAACTGTGTAGAGTTACATTTAACACATTCATTACACAACCATTAATATAATAACTCAACTATCAAATCAATGTCGTCTGTCAATCAGTGTCTCGGCGTCTCGCCACTACGTCGGCGCTAGACACGCAGTGTTGCCGGCGAAAATATATAGGCCTACCAATTACCAACCGACGACTCGGAAATTCTCCTTTCTACAAACTCAGACTACACATCCGAATATTATATATACTTTAATATTATTAAGACGGTAATAATTACTAATGTTATTTTCATGACAGTAAATCAAATATTTTATTAACATTTTATTCTAAGCGTGAAGGTACATTTTTTTGCTTTTTTCCGTTTGGGGGGGGCGATCGCCCCCATCGCCCCCCCCTTAAATCCGTGCCTGAATCTGAAAAAAAATCGGCCCACGCCGTAAATATGCGACCTTAACATTTACGGCTCGATGATCCTAGTTAGGATCTGCCAAAACGTTCGCTCTACGAATACAACCTGCTCTCACAAAAAATTCTCCCTCCCTGTATTGATGTAATACAGCTTCAAGGTCAAATCCAGTGTTTTAAACACCTGTGGAGGAGGAAACGGCCAATTCGACAAATTGGAGGTTATTTCATCACTACGCAACGGCTTGTATACCGCAGAAATCACAATCTGCTAAACCGCGGAGAAGGTAACAATAATATTCTAACATACTTATTGTAATTGTTAGCATATTATAATCACAAATAGTTAATTATAATTTGTTTGCATTCCTTGGTGTTTTATGTGTTGATGATTTTTAATCAAGGATTCCGTTTGCTCCAGACAACTTATTATACAAATTTTCAAAATTTTTACAGGCTTGTGCCATCACTAGTACAATTAGTATATATTTTTTACTAAATAGACGAATCAGTATATTATCAATTACAAATTCAACATTTTATTTAGTTTAAGTTTGTTCTGTTTAATTTCGATTTAATTTAAAAGAATACCGAAAAGATTGGCACGTATTAAATAAGTGCTGTACCGGGTCTTTTGACCGGTACATTTCGTTTTTTTTCGTCGTTGTCTGCCGGGCTGCCTGAGATTCGCTTTTGCCCGGCGATTCGCGTACTTTGGTGGCCGTTGGCTCAGTTCCGTTTCGTTCCGTGTTCCAGCAGCTTCGGTCAGGTTGGCCTGTCTGTTCAGTTGTCTTGTGCTGCCTGCAGAAATAGACATGTTCGGCTAAGGCTCCTAAAACTCCAGGGTCCTTGAGTAGGACGTTTCTGCCCTCGGCCTGCCGTCCGGGGATGGTCTACCATTCTACCACTGCGAGCCTGGCCTGGGGACCATGTGATTGAGCGAGCTCTGCACCTCACTGCCCTCTCTACTTCTCGGGGCAATTTTCTTCAGTCCTCAGGTCAGTGTGTTCCTTTTGTTTCCCGGCGGCTGAGCTTAGGGGTTTTGGCATTAAAGGAAAAAGAAAAAAAAAGGAAGAAGAAAAGAATGGTGGTGGAACTATTTAAGTGGGCTAGGCCTAAAACGAACAGTTTATGCAAAACAGCCATGGGGACTTATATTTTTTTTATTAAAGAATGAAAACTTTAAAATGCACGAAGATTTTTGGTGATGTTAATATTTATTTATATTTATTGTTATTTAGTTTAATTAGTTTATTTAGTTGTTATATTTCGTAGAGTTTATATTTGTTAGGTCCCCATTGTTAAATCATGTTATTATTTATTTATATGTTTAGGCCTAGTTATTGTTATTTATATTTTTTGGTTAATTGTTTTCGGGATGTCTTCAAGGGACTTTTTACTCGAACGGTACCGTGTTAGATTTTCTTTTTAATTGTTTAATTTTTAAACTCACCAAAAGGGGATTATTGTACTTTTACGTAACTTCTAATTCGGAGCTGCCCAGGGATTCCGGCTTACTCCCTGGCCCGGTGGAATCAAGGGGATGTGGGCTAAATTGCCGGGGTTATTTTGGGGTTATCTAAATTTGTTTCTAAATGTTTATTTTTAAATGGTTAATAAAGTGTCTTACGTTTTGGGTGTCTCTGGCTAGGCTGCAGATAGGCCATGTAGTTGTTTATTTGCAATTTTGGTATTTGTAGAGTTTGTGGTATTTATAGCGTTTGTTATTAATGTGTAGTATCTTGTTAATTTTAGTGTTTGTTATAATTTATTTAAGTGCGAATTTGGTTGTGGCCTTCTGCCTATTAATATTGTGGCCTTCTGCCGTTTTTTGATTAATTAATTTATTGCTTTCTTGATAATAAAAAGTAGTTTTGCTCAGCTGCCGAGTTTTATTTTGGACCCTCCAACTGCCACCCGTGATCCCATCGCTCGACTTGTTTTGAGCCATCCCCCGGTTGGCACGCTTACCAGCTTTGGTGGGGGGATGGGTCTCAGTGCCCACAATACTTGTCAGTTATAATGTCACAATTGTGTTTAAATAATTAGCAAGCATTAATTAATTTTAAAATATATCTATTTTAAGACTTTTTTCTTTAAAACTATAATTCAGCAGTTGTACGACCGAAAGATTTAATAGTGTTCTATTTATTGAAATCGAATTTAATTTGTTCATCACTGACATTATGAAAATTAATCAGATTTTTAAATGCAGAACTGAAGTGTATAGATTCTCAATATAAACATTTTATAAGCTTTAAAGATATACATCAACGCATTCACAAGAATCGTAAATATCTTAGGAAGAATGTTAAATTATTCTGTACATAATCCAATGTTTGTAAAGTTCAGCCTTTGATTACTTTAACACGCTCGTATGTCCCCAGATGTGGAATACAACTCAGCAATGGTTGATTTGGCTGGTGACACGTCCAATTGTTATGATATTTTGGTCATGGTCTCATATTATTCGAATATTCCACGGCCGCCCACCCATCCCTCCAGTGTCCAACAGACTTCTCCTGTACAGTGCTACTGATCTAGCTAGGCTGATCAGGAGCCGGAAGGTAAGCCAGACAGTTCTACTAGGCTGCATGGCGTGAGGAAGTAACTAGACAGTTGTACTACTTAAATTCCACGGTCGCTCAACAGAAAACTACAGACTGCACTTAACAAGCTATACTGATCGACTAGGCTGCATGGCGTGAGAAGGTAACTAGACAGTTGTACTACTTGAACTCCACGGTCACTCTACAGTATACTACAGACTGCACTTAACAAGCTATCGACTAGGCTGCATGGCGTGAGAAGGTAACTAAACAGTTGTACTACTTGAACTCCACGGTCACTCTACAGTATACTACAGACTGCACTTAACAAGCTATACTGATCGACTAGGCTGCATGGCGTGAGAAGGTAACTAAACAGTTGTACTAATTGAATTCCACGGTCACTCTCAAGTAAATTACAAACTGCACGTATACAAGCTCTACTGATCGACTAGACTGCATGGTGCAGAAGGTAACTAAACAGTTGTACTAATTGAATTCCACGGTCACTCTCAAGTAAACTACAGACTGCAATTAACAAGCTATTCTGATCGACTAGGCTGCATGGCGTGAGAAGGTAACTAAACAGTTGTACTAATTGAACTCCACGGTCACTCTCCAGTAATATATAGAATGAACATGTACAAGCTTTACTTATCGACTAGGCTGCATAGCGTGAGAAGGTAACTAAACAATTGTACTACTTGAACTCCCCGGTCACTCTACATTATACTACAGACTGCACTTAACAAGCTCTACTGATCGACTAGGCTGCATGGCGTGAGAGGTAACTAAACAGTTGTACTAATTGAACTCCACGGTCACTCTCCAGTAATATATAGAATGAACATGTACAAGCTATACTTATCGACTAGGCTGCATGGGGTGAGAAGGTAACTAGACAGTTGTACTACTTGAATTTCATGGTCACTCTTCATTACACCACAGACTGCACATAACAAGCTATACTGATCGAATTGACAGCATGGAGTCGGAAGGTAAGATAAAATGTATATTTAGATAAATATGCATTAAGTTATTTATAATTGTGAAGTTACCAGTTTTAGAAAAATAAACCAAAAGGCTTACATACGCATTTCTTAAAAAATAAAATGAGGGTAGCAACTGCAATAAAAACTGTATACTAAACTTAATCTTTCATAAAATATGATACACCATTTTGTTTTTTTACTATTCAAGTTCAGCTATGTGGGTTTTATTAATGCAACACATGGCATAACTAAAATACGCTTGCTAAATTCAATTGGTTTTACACGCTTTAAATATTACTAATTTTATTACAAAAATTAAAAAATACATTTTGATAAAGTTAATTTGACTTTTAATAATTTTGCAGGAATAGCTACAGGCATGTGTAAATAAATAAATAGCCCACTTTATCTTGAGATAACGTGTCAAGTCAGTTAACATTTTCATGCCTTGTTTTGATAAATTATATTTAGTAAATTTTTTTTCGTTTATTTATTTACAGTGGTATCAAGATATTGTTTCCAAATCAGGAATATCTAGAAATGCATTTTATTTATGCTTTTTCTGATGGAAAGTGTAGCTCAAATGGAGTTTATCGTTCGATACTCAAAGAGCAGTGAAAAATGGGGGAAACACTGAAGGGGGAATTTTGGAAAACTTAGAGGAGACCCGAAAATTAGTAGCAGGAAACCTTCAGATGAAACTGGCGTGAGTAAAACTACAGATTTAAAATTTTACACTTTCTATAAATGTTACTCTTTCTATTTCACATTAAATTCTGTTACATTCTGTTACACATTCTATTTAAATAGTTATGTTGATAGGCGAGAGTTCTGTCGTCATTTACTTAATTCTGATATTGAACAACTCTTTTCACTCGTCATGGTGTATTCAACTTTCACAACATGCAAACGTGGAATACTGAACACTCAAAAGCAGCAAGAGAAATATTCTTCCAAAGAAGTTTTATCATAAACGTTTAGCAGTGATTGGTGATTGTCTTGAGGATTTTTGGGAAGTTTAACTGGAGCAATTTATCTGGGCTTGTTGTAACATAACATGTCTCAACAATTGGAAGTGACTAACCCTTATCAAAGGCAAGATATTGTTTATCAACAAGATGGTGCACCTCCTCACTTTGCTAATAACGTCCGATATTGGTTGAATGCTATTTACTCAACTTGGATTGTCCGAGGAGGTCTTGTAACTTGGCCTGCAAGATCCCCCGATCTAATCACATGGACTTTTTATATTGGGATTTCTAAAGTCTGAGGTATTTGCAACATACCTTTAAATAGTGAAGAGAAACTTTTAAACACGGACCACCAAACAACAGAGAAAGTAAGGGAAAAGCTAAACCATAAAGTACCTGTTAGAGAAATGCGAAAGAAAGTCAGAGTCTGCATGAGAGAACGGACATTTTGAAAATAAACTGAAAGAAAGCTGTGAACTGGAATGATCCGTCCAAAGTTTATGATTTTGTCTGGTTTTTTTATTGCTTAGTATTTAGTTCTAACCTTATGTTACAGCTATAGTAATAAACATATTTGTGTGTCCTTTTATCCTAACATTTAATGAAGTTGAACTAATACTTTGGCTAACCCACGTTTTACACTATTCGAACTCCAATAAATGTGTTTAAATAGTGATAACATTTTGTTGAATCATATTTTCTAAAATGTTTGGTTTAATAGTAGTTATTAAAACAATTGCTACTCTCTAGAGTATTAAAAATTAATTGAGAATGTAAGCCTTTTCTTCAATTTTTTCTTAATAAATGATAACTTCACAAATTTAACTGATTCAATTATTACTTACGTTGTTTCAGGCTAGTCAAAAGTTACCAATTTTTACGAGTATGGTTTTAAATATTTATATTTAATTTAGAACACAGTAGTATTGTTAAAGTTTATGGAATGTATCAAAATATTTGAGAAATTCTAAACCTTTGGTTAAATGTAAATTTCCTGAAAAAAATTCAAACTAATTCCTCTTTAAATGGCTGTAAGATAATATTTTTAAGTTGTAAATTTGAGTCACATTTATGTAGCTGTATCACCTAACAAACGGGTTTACACTAGTCTAACTATTTGCCCTGCCTAAAAATAACCACTAGGTTGTATTTTAAGGCAGGGCTTGATAATTTGTATCTCTTGTATCTCTGATAATTTTAAACCATCATCTGTATATTCAGGGCATGTACCAAAATCACAATATTGTGTGGGCTTATTTTGTATATTAACAGTAAATTCTTGTTAAAAAGTTGCAAATCAAAATTTTATTTGGAATTTCAGATTTAAAGTGAAAGCTTTACTTTTTTACATAGTAATAGAGAATAACTATCATGTGCTTATGTTAAGAGCACGTAGGATAACGAATTTACTTCAATAACCATATAATAATTGTCATCGGATATAGAAATGATTATATGGTTAATAGTATTTCAACAATTAAGTTATAAATGAACACAAAATCATTATAATAATTGCCAGTTCTCTGCTGCCAAGCGGCAGTTGGATAATAGCCGAGTATAAGGTACACTGTCTGGCGCGTGGTCACGTATCCCGTAACTTGGATGAGTATACAAATTCTTAAGTACTTCTACAAGTGCTAGAAAATTGAAATTTGGACTGTATGTAGATCTAAAGGAGTAACCCCTAGAAAAAGTCTAACATTGGCAAATATTTATTTACTAGGGGTTGTTTTTTGGAGGTTTAATGACGAAGTTTTCCCATATGAATAGATGAACTGTACGGCCGTACAAAACGTGCTTTCTTTCCACCCACTCTGTGTAAAAACACACAGACAGCGTAGCGTAACCGAGCGCAGTGTAGTCCAATCCATACAGAGGGCGCGGCGTTGAGCAGCGCAGCACATTGCAGGTTGTAGACGGTCATGAAGTACATCACATTAGTATAGAGAATGGCTCTATCGAAAACGATTCGTATCAGTCTTTGCGAAAATACCTTACATGGTGGTATTTTCTGTTCAATAGAAGTAGTGTCTGGGTGCATGAAGGGTAGGGACAAACATGGTGAATATCACCACTTATTTCCCGTCCTTAGGAAACACGAGTCTCGTTTTATGGATTACACGGGAATGTAGACGACGACGTTCGATTATATATTCAGTTTGGTGAAGGATGATTTGTGAGAAGCAGACAACGAATTGGAGGAGACCAATTGGTGCAGAAGAGAGACTAGTTCTAACTTTGAGGTAGGCTGTGTAATATTTAAGCAGTATACATTTACTTATTTTTTTATAATATGCTCGAATATTCGTTTCCAATGCGTTCTGAGAAAAACAAAATAGTTTGTTCCTCCGGTATACGCTGCTACTAGTGTGTCCTGCATCTAATCAATGCATGATTTTGTTTTAAAAAATACACTGCGCTTCGCTACACTACGCTACGCTACGCTGTCTGTCTGTTTTTACCCTAACTCGTAAAAGCAAAATGATAAGGTACACGTACGCCATATTGTTTTTACATGAAAAACGGATATTATAATGATAGCAAGATATTACATTGTGGTTGCATGCAATAATTTATATTAGTGTTTATATGAAAACTTTTTTTAAGTCGTTAAAAAATCGTGATATAAACTATCTGAGCAACGAGGAAATATTTCATTTTTTGGCTAGGTTAAAATTCCTGACAGGTTAAAAAACACTAAATAAAAGTTATTAAAAAAGTTGACCTCAGTGTAAAACAGTTTTTATCACCTAAAGTAATGATTGAATCCACTAGGAATCTTGTGCTAAACTTCATTTTTTACAACAGGGCTTAAAAGTAAAAATTCGTGGAGTCAATTACGTTTTTTTCTGTAGTAATTATTCATTCTGGACGAATTTGTATTCAAAAGTTATATTCTGAATAGCATAACATATTTTTCAAATTTAAATTTGTGTTCTATCTATTACGGGTTTCTTATAGCAGCTGTTTTAGTATGTAAAATATAACTCATTTTCAGGAGTAATTCAATCAATTTATACTGGTACTGTTTATGCTGGCTCACATTTTTCTATGGTGCAGTTGATTTAATAGCCAATGAAACACACTACTAGGTACAGAAAATAGCAGAAAGCTGGCGGCAAGATGCTCCAGCCAGTGGGTCAGGGGCTGACGTCACAGCACTAGGCTAGCTGATCCACAAGAACGGCCGGATGTGTCAACCAAATACTCTACTAATCTTGGGTATTAGTTGACGTCACAGCACTAGGCTAACTGATCCACGAGAACGGCCGGATGTGTCAACCAAATACTCTACTAATCTTGGGTATTAGTTGACGTCACAGCACTAGGCTAGCTGAATCATGAGAACGGCCGGATGTGTCAACCAAATACTCTACTAACCTTGGGTATTAGTTGACATCACACCACTAGGCTAGCTGAACCATGAGAACGGCCGGATGTGTCAACCAAATACTCTACTAACCTTGGGTATTAGTTGACGTCACAGCACTAGGCTAGCTGAACCACGTGAATGGCCGGATGTGTCAACCAAATACTCTTCTACTAACCTTGGGTATTAGTTGACGTCACACCACTAGGCTAGCTGAACCATGAGAACGGCCGGATGTGTCAACCAAATACTCTACTAACCTTGGGTATTAATTGACATCACAGCACTAGGCTAGCTGAACCATGAGAACGGCCGGATGTGTCAACCAAATACTCTACTAACCTTGGATATTAGTTGACGTCACAGCACTTGGCTAGCTGAACCATGAGAACGGCCGGATGTGTCAACCAAATACTCTACTAACCTTGGGTATTAGTTGACGTCACAGCACTAGGCTAGCTGATCCACGAGAACGGCCGGATGTGTCAACCAAATACTCTTCTACTAACCTTGGGTATTAGTTGACATCACACCACTAGGCTAGCTGAACCATGAGAACGGCCGGATGTCTCAACCAAATACTCTACTAACCTTGGGTATTAGTTGACGTCACAGCACTAGGCTAGCTGAACCACGAGAACAGCCGGATGTGTCAACCAAATACTCTACTGACCTTGGGTATTAGTTGACGTCACAGCACTAGGCTAGCTGAACCATGAGAACGGCCGGATGTGTCAACCAAATACTCTACTAACCTTGGGTATTAGTTGACGTCACAGCACTAGGCTAGCTGATCCACGAGAACGGCCTGATGTGTCAACTAAATACTCTTCTACTAACCTTGGGTATTAGTTGACATCACACCACTAGGCTAGCTGAACCATGAGAACGGCCGGATGTGTCAACCAAATACTCTACTAACCTTGGGTATTAGTTGACGTCACAGCACTAGGCTAGCTGAACCACGAGAACGGCCGGATGTGTCAACCAAATACTCTACTGACCTTGGGTATTAGTTGACGTCACAGCACTCGGCTAGCTGAACCACGAGAATGGCCGGATGTGTCAACCAAATACTCTACTAACCTTGGGTATTAGTTGACGTCACAGCACTAGGCTAGCTGAACCACGAGAACGGCCGGATGTGTCAACCAAATACTCTACTGACCTTGGGTATTAGTTGACGTCACAGCACTCGGCTAGCTGAACCACTTGAATGGCCGGATGTGTCAACCAAATACTCTACTGACCTTGGGTATTAGTTGACGTCACAGCACTCGGCTAGCTGAACCACGAGAATGGCCGGATGTGTCAATCAAATACTCTACTAACCTTGGGTATTAGTTGACGTCACAGCACTAGGCTAGCTGAACCACGAGAACGGCCGGATGTGTCAACCAAATACTCTACTGACCTTGGGTATTAGTTGACGTCACAGCACTCGGCTAGCTGAACCACGAGAATGGCCGGATGTGTCAACCAAATACTCTACTAACCTTGGGTATTAGTTGACATATTTGTAATAAAACAATCTTTCCTTGTTTGTGATTGGACATTAAGAATGTTTTGCATCATAGTAGTTCCAATGTACGTGTATAGGTGGGTGGGTGGGTCAGTGCCAATGTACGTGTATGTATGCCAGCAAATACATTATAAACCACAGCTGTTATATATGTTAGTGAGAACTCAGTTCTGCAAATGGTTTTAAGGCTGTTTGGTCAAAAAATTTTCAATTTTTTTCGATTTTGATTACTTTATATCAGCTATTAAACGCCTCCTAAGTAGTTATTTCATTAAAATTATGTTTATAGTTATAAATACATCACCTCAAAGATGTGAATTTGGGATTTCTTGGTACATACAAAATCAAGAAAGTATTTTCCCGATTATTCCCAATTTTTAAAAACAGACCCTCTAGGACTGGTCTTGTTCATCAGTTATTCAACAGTCCAGATATGTACATTTAGTCCAGATAGGCAGACTAAGTTCTGTATTCTTTATGTATTGATAAACCATCGCAACTGGTTAAAGATGGTTTAGTATTTTCAAATTTAAGTAAGTTGTAATTTTGTTGTAAATATTTATCGAAAATAAATCATTATTTTATTATAGGGTACAAGTAACTGGTAACCAACGGTTCTACTCAAAGGCATGGAAGAGCAAATAACTTCTAAGTACTGATATTTATGTATGGATTTTGTAAACGTACAACCTAAGGAAATAACCAATAAAGATTAACACAAGTTATTTTCTTACTTGAATTACTGTTTGAACGAGAAATGAATCAAAATCTACACATTTTAAAATCCACACACACAGACACCGATGATTTACTAATGATACATATGGATGTATCATTATTAAATAGCAATATTGTAAATAATAATGCCTTTTTACTCAGCTTATCAATGGTTTAATGACAAAAACAAGTCGTTCTGAAAGTCAACCACAGTACAATTTAAGTAATTGCATTTTTGATTAAGAGTTTTCACAATAGAGAGGTTGTCATTTTTAATAAAAGTCTATAAACAATTAGATTGTAGAAGTTTTCGAACCAAGAAATCTAATTTATGAACAGAGAAATAGTTCTGTCCATATATTATGGTGTGGCATATCAAATCGTATGCATCTGAAATATGGGTTCATGTTCAAACGGGAAATCTCTCATTCAAACTTCAAAAGGAGGTATTAAGAAGCATGATTAAAAAACGAACCAGCTTTCAACAAGCTTTCAACCAGCCTTCAATAAGCTTTCAACCAGCTTTCAACAAGCTTTCAACCAGCTTTCAACAAGCTTTCAACAAGCTTTCAACAAACTTTTCTTTCCTTGCAACTTCATGGCACACAAATTACTTACATTCCCATGCATTTTCATTCATCACATCCGTTTCAATGTCCATCAATCTTATTAAATAATATATTTGAAAACACAGGTACAATCTTCAACCGATCAATAATAATATCTACCTCCTTACAAAAGTGAATTGTTTGTAAAAAACTTACAGGACTTGTTACTGAGTGGTCCTAGGATCTTCAACGCTTTACCAAATTCCATAAATGTAACATGAACAAGTGTTGTGGGAAATAAAAAAAAACATCTATTACCATTGCATTCTATGTTTTATTTTCAAAGTACCATCAACTTATGCTGTAGGATATTTATTTTTTCCCATTATAGAGTATAAATGTATTGTATTTATACACTCATGACCCTATTAAATTGAGTGAAAAATCAGTAAAAATAAAGGAATATTAAAATATTTGCAGGTGAAGAGTACAGAAGTGGTAAAGGCTTTCATAGAACGTATTAAGGAGGTCAACCCCATCATCAACGCAGTGGTCCAGGATAGGTTTGACCAGGCACTCCAGGAGGCTGCCATAGTTGTTGACATGAACCTTGCCTGCAGTGGCCAGACCGAGGAGGAGTTGGCCAGAGACACTCCCCTGCTTGGCGTGCCGATAACGATCAAGGAGAGCATTGCGGTCTCAGGTAAAAAAAACACATTTTCTTAACATTTAAAAAAAATTTTTTTTTTTAAACCTTGTTAAAAAAACATAAAAAAACACATTTTTTAACAAGGGTTAAAAAATAATGACCCGTATTTGCAACTTGCAATTTTTAAGGCAAATTTAAAAATATGTATTTTTAAATGTGGGAAAACTAAACGAAAATATTTCAATAAACACATTTTAAAATACTGTATTTTAAATTATAATTAAAATTTTAAAATGTAATAAATGTATACTGTTAAAAATAAGTATTTTTTATAAAAACAGTCAAATTCAGAAACTCCTTATTTGAAACAAGTCTTATCAAGTGAGTAGCTGGGGAACAGAGAAGAAGGAAACAAAGGACACATCCAACTGTGCGCTGTATGTCTATCGAGTAGTAATTTCTGGTAGGGCCAGCACCTTGTCAGTTCCTCCTTTATTCCCCCAAATCTTCAAGGATTAACGTTGTTCATAGTAAGAAATGGATAAAGCTTTGGACTGCGGAGGGCCTTGTCCAAGGTTCGAATCCCTACTCAATCAACGGTCGGTACTTCACTCGTTGAATAAAGTTCACGTGATCTGGCGAGTGAGGTTTTAATTTAAAAAAAATTAGTTATTACTACGGATCTATAAAGATGTGCGTAAGTTGTAATCTACTTATAATTGCCACTTTGGCGATCGCGGAGGCCAGAAGAAATCGACCTCTGTATCTTTTTTCTGTTACTGGAAATATTCAAGTTTCTATTACGATCTTTACGAACAAAATATGCCACACTTCTTAGATAAAACAAGTTTATCATTCTTAATGTATGTTTCTAAAATCATATATTATAATAGGCAATGCGTGCATAAATACTGAAAAATGAAGTTTCTTTTACTAAGTAGTAGTGAGAAAATGAGACAAAAATTACCATTGTTATCCCATTTTTTAAACAAAATAAAATATACTGAATGATCCAACAATGTTCATGATCCAACCAAGTAAATTTTAAAATGTTATCCAACCAAGTTCCTGATAAAGCGTTAGTAAATAAATGATTTATTGTCTATATGAATTGCTACTATGAAATCCACTGTTTATTAAACATTATAATAAAGGGAATGTTATTTTTTAGTTGCCAACAGAAAATGTGGTCCTCTAAACGTACTGATTAAGTAAAGTTTTCCTTTGTTTTAAAGGGCAAAGAAAAATTAAATTAGCATATAAAATTAATTTAGAATTAGTTTCTAATATGTACTTTGACTCCCCTGAAGGTGTTGTCTGATATAAACTTTAGAACAATTAAACATTATTAAGTTCACTACTATTACACTTGTGTTATGTTGCCATTAATGTATGAATTTTTCTTAGTTATTACTTCAATAATTTATTAATTACATACTTGTTTATTACATTGGTAAAAGAATAAGAGCAAATTGTTGTAAAAAGAATTTTCTATTTATCAGCCAAAAGTCAATAGAGATTAAGGTTGGCTTTTGAACTGTGAAACAAGATAAACCACACGAGATATTCTCAAAAGTTTTCAATTTCTAGAAAACACTAAAAACATTCTATTGTAATCTTAGAACTTAGGCTTAAGCGGCCGGTGTCATAACTAGAATCTACATTTTCCGGTCACAACCGCGTCAAGGTACTATCTACAATATTTACAAGATAACCAGACGTTTCGCCCATACTGTGATGTGGCATCCTCATCGACGAATGACCGATCTCAGTCTCAGAGAAATCATTGAGGATGCCACATCACAGTATGGGCGAAACGAGGAGGGTGAGTTTATAGCTAGCAACAAAATACATAAAGTTAAGACTATTTATAAATACATAAAATACATATTTCCCATAGACTATTCATATGTGCGGGGAACTTATCAGTCAGATTAGGGGGGAGAACCAGTACAGTACAAGGTGGATATTACTGATAAAAACCAACAGTCAAGGTGAGGATTTGAACCTGCGATATCATTATATCTTATGTACACGTCCTCACGCCTAAGACCGCTCGGCCACAACTGATAACTTTCCTTATAGTTCTCATGAGACTAGATGTTATCGCTTATAACAACATAGGCCTGTCTGTAGGAAAGTCTTAAAACCCATGTTAGTAATAGTCCTCAGTTACTGCATATAATGAAATGACGTTGATGACGAGTTGATAGAAAAGTTACAAGTATTTAAAAGACCACGTAAGTAATTCTTCTTGATACCGTCACAAAAATGGCTAACAATGTGCAGCTGCACGGTTAAGTGGGACGAGTATTACGATTTTAATTTAGTTCTCATGGAGATAGAACTTAATCATCAATTTTCATGCAATCAGATAATTTCCATTTGTTGGTCCTGTTGTGAATAACAGAAGAATGTACTGTTATATGTAATATTGAATTCTGATCATATAGAGACTTTGGATGGAATAAAAATGGTATTTTAATTGGAATCAATCTGTTATACCTAAAAAATGTGTTATAAGGGATGAGCAACAATGCTGGAGTGCCTGGCCAGTGCAGAGTGGCCCCCAAGGACTCGCCGGCAGTGGCCTCCCTGAGGGCTGCTGGGGCCATACCCATCTTGGTCAGCAACACTCCAGAGCTCTGTGTGAGTTGGGAGACCTACAACCCCGTTACAGGCCGGACCAACAACCCTTACGACGCACGGCGAACACCTGGAGGCTCTTCTGGTGGAGAGGTATATATTAACTATTCACAATACTCACTGTTGTTTTGAGTATACAACTTTAAAACAGATGTTTTTAACGATTTTGATAGATAATAATTGTAAAGTTCAGTTAGAATCAAGAATATAATAAAAATTATGCTCAAATGCATTTTTTACAACTAAAACTAGGCTCTACGTAGTCATGTTTACAGTAGATATATAAGATACTAGTTAAAAATAGTAGTAGTAATATACCATATTAAAAAATATAGTATTTTTTTAATAGTCATTACATTTGGACTTATGAAGTTAAAAAAAAAAAAAAAAAAAAAAAAAACATTTATGAATGTTTCTATTTGACTAGCAGTGTAGGAACTGTTCGACATTAGCCATATAATCTTACAATTTTAACTCAGTAATTGGAATCTTTCAAAACCCCAAAAAATATGTAATGATTCGTGCCCCTTATACCAAGAAAGTTTGTAACTTTTAGTGATAGCAGTCTTACTGGACGTTTTAGCTAGAAGTATGTACTGACTTTCACATTGTCATCAAGGTAAAATGGCTTAAATATTATCCAACATAATTCCATTGGTTTACCAAGGCCTATTTTAAAAATATGAATCAGTATTTAGTGTTGTTGCTGTTTTTACAAAAAGCTATAGCTGCATTGAGTGAAACAATAAATTATTTATTACTTAGGATTATTTCTTTAGAAGATTTTCTTTCAATTTTCTAAATAAAAAATTAAAAAAAATTTCATCAAATATCAACTACAAACAAAATAGAATGAAATCGATTTTTGGAAGTATATTTACTTTAATGTAAGAAAGCTTTAAGGTTTTTAAGAGATTAAGCTCTTTTTAAGATTAAGATTTAAGATTAAGAGGAATCCATGTTTTTAAGCGTATTTCACTAAAGGCAGCAAAATAAAGGCCGACATTAGACAAAACTACTATAACAAGATGCCACATATTACTGATTAGCATGAATTATTACAAACTCTACGTAATTATGACACAAGACTCATATCCACTCATCCTATGTATTTATGTCATAAAGTGGGTTGTGGGGGGTCAAAGTAACGGTAACTCGTATAGGCTCTGATGTGTTCTTATGTACATTCGACAAACACACTGTTCTAAGCTGGACACACACGTTGATAGTGACTCCAGGCACATCCTCACCATGTAAACATCATTGTCATTGGCCATCACACCGGACGGCAATCAACATTAACTTCTTGTAAGTCATCCTACCAACCCTTCATTCAATACCTAAAACAATAAATTTACATGTTCCAATTGCCTAATCACCTGTACAATGGATATGAGGGAATACTAAACGGTTCATAATAAACACTGAGGAGTATAGAGTTGCCATGTACGGACACCAGATATACTTCGGATATGGTGGTGGGGGTGTGATATTTTGTAAACTGTCTTTTATCAATTTTATGATGTGCATTTGATTTGTTGTTAAATTGAGATAATTATACCAACGACATTGGGATATTTAATAGTAATATTACGGCTATATTTTATTTTAAGGTTTCAGAACTAAACAATATTTTGTACACTTAAAAAAGTTCATAAAGTTTAAGTTAAGTTGGCTGAACTCAATAAATTGTCATAAATCTCATTGACAATGTTTAACCATCACTTGTACTAGTTGTACTGGCTGAAGGCTGAAACCAGTTCTATTTTTCTGTAAAGATTACTTTATTTAAAGTAAAGAACCATTGTTAAAAAAAATCGGTAGATGACACGTCCCTGTTAGCTTTGATGCTCAGAATAGCTTCGACCTTCTCCACTGACAAACTATTCCTATTGGGTGTCCAGACATTTTTAATTAGTGAAAAAACTAGTTTAACTGGTGCCAAAGTACCGGGTAGAGAAAGAGAAAACTCCAACACCCTTTCAAAAAGTTCACTCTTATTTTCGGCCAAGTTCAAGAGTTGAAAAATTATAATTTCTTAAGTAAGTAAGTGATATTATAACAGTGCATAATATGTGAGTCATCATAAAAAAAAAAACACAACCTCTTCTCAAAGTAACAGTAATACAGGTTTGTCTTTTTTACATTATTACATATTAAAAATATATTTTTAATATTGAAAGAACGAAAAATAATGACATCTTCCCGGTTTCTCTTTGTACGGTACGGACACTGAATGTAAAATACAAATCGTCCGTACAAAATACGGACGTATGGCAACCCTATTCATAAGGCACTCCATTGATCAATAATGGTACTACTTGGATGTACGTTTCATCTTTCTAAGAGGAAAGCTCAGCAGAGTAGTTTGAGCGGCGAATACAAAACCCATTTACAGATAATGTATGGATCTTTGTCACATGTAAGATAGTGAATTTTAGCAAAATGCTACTCCACACAATTGAGAGAGATGCAACAGTTTGTAGTCTTCCTCGTGAACTGATGAAGATTATGTCCCTCCTCATGTCTGAGTGTTGTGATTTCCATGAAAAGCCGTCGATTCATGCCGAGATTAAAAATCTCCAGAAAAAACGAATATTTAGGAAAGTTTTATATACACAATTTGGACTGGTCCATTTTAATAAATAACTACTTTTTGTGACTGTGGGTGCACAAGAATCAGGCACAGTAATTTAACATAGTAAACACACAGAGAGTTTAAGGTAAGTTCATTTATTACGTGAAAGGATCGATATAAAAGGTCCATCAGTATACGTCGCATGAGCTAATATATTTTATTTTGTTCAATTGTGTTTTATTTTGTTGACATACCTAAGTTTATGTTTTTAAAATGTTGACAACTTAAAATTCAACAACAAGACAAGACTGCTTGAGTCTCACCTGCTACTTATATACTGCACTTACATAAGTAATACATCATGCAAAGGTTGTTTTTTAATGTTTCTTTCATTAACAGCAATACATTATCATGTTTATAATGAACAAAAACAACTATTAAAGTGAAGTCACTCATAATTTTTTTTAAATTAAAAAACCTCGTTCATATGAGCACGTTACATAAATGAGTTTCTCATAACGTCTATTGTATTTGATTCAATTACTATTTTTTTAATTATTATTATAGGTTAAATGCAATACTGAACATTCATTGTAGGTAAACATACAATTTAAACATTATTAAAACTGCTCTCAATAAGGCAAAACATATTACAGATGACTTAGTTTATATACAAATTGCTGTATTTATACTGGAATAATAAATAATTGCTCATATTAATAACTGATTCTTATAAATTACATTATTACTTCTACATTAAGTCTACATTTTTATAGATCATTCATTATTCTACAGGACATTTCCTTCCTGACACTACAAATGGATAATTTTAGTGTGTCTAAAAACCTATACAAAACGTATTTATTAATTCATATAGTGCAGAGTTTATAAAGTATAAAATGCCTTTATAACTAAATAACAACATCAATTATTTTCAGGCAGCTCTTTTAAGTTCAGCAGCTTCGGTTATAGGTCTAGGGTCTGACATCGGAGGTTCTGGCCGTATTCCTGCCAGCTTCTGTGGAATTTTTGGACACAAACCTTCGTCAGGTTATTATATTTTTATTGTGTGATTTTTATATGTTTATATGACTATTTTAAGGAAAGCAGACAATTATTATATGTAAGACCTAAACCCAACCAAGGGTTTGGTGTGATAAAATTCAACTTTTAAATGATAATAAGCAGCGTCAAACATTTTTTATTTATTTTATTTTTATTTATTTATTCATAGACACCGATCGTCAAGATATGGGCGAATATGGTTTTCGAATGAGTGTGGTGAGTGTAAATGAACGAATGAAGTCATTGTTACAAACTAAGGCTGACTATTCCTTATAAGTGTCATTAATTAATAGCCCAATGAACAGCCGGTGATTATCAGCTGATCCTTTTCAAAATGTATTGACTCTGATTGGGATCGAACTGAGAATCTTTATTTAGCACATGAAGCTGGGATTGAACCAACTACGCTAACGACAAATCAATTCGCTGCTGCTAAGTCATTTTAACTAATTCAAAAGATGACAAAATTATGTAACCAGTTTCCATTAATCCACTTCATAAACTATTATTCAATAAACCTAATAATAAAAAAGCACTGACCTAAGTTATAATTGTTTAATAACTAAGACTAATAATGTATTAATTATTTTCTTAAGTAAGTTTGGGGGAGAAGACACCTAACTACAGTTCATGCGCTGACTGTTGTGGTTGGTCAGAAAGGAACGTGAAGACTCACTTATCACAATGGCTCCCGATCATAACGATACACATAAGTCAGACTTTAAATCTTCAATGAATTCAGCGTAATTTCAGTTGTACTAGCCCTGAAAGTAAGTCTGAAATTTTGAAAAAGGCTTAAACCTAGCATTGCAATCTGTAGACTATGTATTATACTGTAAGTTTCCAAATGCGATAAGTGGCAATGAATTTTATTACACGAAACAATCGCAGAGATCGTTTTTGACCCAAGTTTAATGACACCAAGTGGTGTAAATTGATGTTGACCCAAGTATACTAACATGAAGTGGTGTAGATTGATGTTGACCCAAGTATACTAACATGAAGTGGTGTAGATTGATGTTGACCCAAGTATACTAACATGAAGTGGTGTAGATTGATGTTGACCCAAGTATACTAACATGAAGTGGTGTAGATTGATGTTGACCCAAGTATACTAACATGAAGTGGTATATATTGATGTTGACCCAAGTATACTAACATGAAGTGGTGTAGATTGATGTTGACCCAAGTATACTAACATGAAGTGGTATATATTGATGTTGACCCAAGTATACTAACATGAAGTGGTATATATTGATGTTGACCCAAGTATACTAACATGAAGTGGTGTAGATTGATGTTGACCCAAGTATACTAACATGAAGTGGTGTAGATTGATGTTGACCCAAGTATACTAACATGAAGTGGTGTAGATTGATGTTGACCCAAGTATACTAACATGAAGTGGTATATATTGATGTTGACCCAAGTATACTAACATGAAGTGGTGTAGATTGATGTTGACCCAAGTATCTGACATTTTTAAATTATGTTTACCCAATACATAGCTTTGGGCTGAAAAACTGAAGTTAATGAATATCAGGTAAAGAGTAAGTTAAACCAATATCGAGTGAATGGATTCCAGTTAAACCTAATTATGCTACAGGTAGTTCGTTCACTGTAATAGATTTCATGTCATTCTTTCAACCAGCCTTAATTTATAGTATTGCTTTTATAGTGATTTATAACATTGTCATGTTCATCATAATTCAACAATGTTTGGATTTCCTTTCAGAATATATCAGTGTAGAAGGACACATGCCGTCGTCTGATGATCCGAATTGGACCAAGGTTTTTGTGTTCGCTCCCATGTGTCGCTATGCAGAGGATCTTCCTTTGCTCTACAAATCCAGCGTTTCCGATAAAGAGAAACTTAAGAATCTGAGACTGGATGAATCTGTAAGTAGACACAACTGTGTACCTAATTAGAATGAAGAATCATAATAATCATAACATTTTTGGCTATTTAGAAATGGCTCTTCCTAAGGATCAGATCAGTAGATTTTAATAACAAAGACTACATTCGTTAATAATACTCATATTTTATCAACAATACGTATTCATCTGTATCTGTAGGTCACCAACTAGTCACGCTGTGGAACAGAATACGAGTTAGATGGACACCAAACAGTCTCGTAATTTGTGTTTGTGAATTTTTCAGGTGGACTTGAGGAATGTTAAATTTTTCTACTTGGACAAAGATGGTTCCAAGTTTACTGAGAACGTCCATGGAGATGTAAAGACTGCACTTAACAAGGCTGTATCACATATTGAGCAAGCTTACAAAGTCTCAGTGAAAAAGGTAGGGTCTTGCTGGGTGAAAACTTTCATCTCAGTCGCAGAAGTACTTTTAAACTGTTTAGTAAAAACGTTAGTTTAATAGTTATTTATTATACATGTATGAATTTATTTTGAACTTTTTGTAATTAGAAAATTAAAAATAAATGTAAAATTGTTGTTAGGATTTTCCGTTTGTGTGAATTAAAACTAAACTACTGTATTTAATCTTAAAACAGTAAACATACTTGTCTATCTAGTTTAGTGTAATATAAGCGATGTAAAGAAACTTATTAATAATGTTCATAATAAACTCTCACTCCTATTTAACTGTTATAGAGTAATGGACAACCACATAATTATTTACCAGGACAAAATTAACCTTATTTGTTAAATAAATCCAAAAAATCGACGCAAAGTCCTTAAACTTGCGAACAAAATCATAATAGACCACACACATTTTCTAAACTTAACAATACTGTCATAATATACATCTGTCTATTGACACAGGTGATGTTAGATGGCCAATAATACAGTTACGAAACACGGAAATCACATCAGCGTGTTTCGTTATTGAGCCCTCCCACTGCGCTCGTATTACGTACTTCCCTTTTCCTAGGACAGTCCAGTTATTTCCAGAAGGTGGTAAAATAGCACCTAATTTAATTTACCTGTAGGTGGAGCCAGAATATTCCTGAAATGGTACCCACAAGGACCTAGATCCAGAAACATCTCGACAGCTCCAAAAACATCTAGACCCGTAGCGACGTTTTATATAAAGGAACCCTTCTGGTAACAAGTCAGTAAGGGTAGCCACTAAGTGGGATCGCCTTATTATGTTAAACTTTTAGGAGAGTAACAATATTATGCACTATTTAAACAGTACCTAGAAATAATACCTTAACATTTACACAACTTCCCTCCTACCCTCCATAGTGTCTTATAGAATTGTATTTACTTAGGGATTAGGGAGATCGGATAGTTGATAGAACTAGAAATTGTGTGTTATCAGTGAAAGGGTCATTAAATATTATATGTTTTGACACTTGAGGAAAAAGAGGGTAGTGAAATATGACAGGAACTTACAAGATAACTGTTGTATAAGTTATACGAGTATTATGACTAATCTATCTTTATTATGTGCCACAATATGGTGTCCAGTGCACCTTTATTATGTGTCACAACATGGTGTCCAGTACATCTTTATTATGTGCCACAACATGGTGTCCAGTGCATCTTTATTATGTTCCACAACATGGTGTCTAGTGCATCTTTATTATGTTCCACAACATGGTGTCTAGTGCATCTTTATTATGTGCCACAACATGGTGTCCAGTGCATCTTTATTATGTTCCACAACATGGTGTCTAGTGCATCTTTATTATGTTCCACAACATGGTGTCTAGTGCATCTTTATTATGTTCCACAACATGGTGTCTAGTGCATCTTTATTATGTGCCACAACATTGTGTCCAGTACATCTTTATTATGTGCCACAACATGGTGTCCAGTGCATCTTTATTATGTTCCACAACATGGTGTCTAGTGCATCTTTATTATGTTCCACAACATGGTGTCAGTGCATCTTTATTATGTTCCACAACATGGTGTTCAGTACACCTTTATTATGTGCCACAACATGGTGTCTAGTGCATCTTTATTATGTTCCACAACATGGTGTCAGTGCATCTTTATTATGTTCCACAACATGGTGTCTAGTGCATCTTTATTATGTTCCACAACATGGTGTCTAGTGCATCTTTATTATGTGCCACAACATGGTGTCCAGTGCATCTTTATTATGTTCCACAACATGGTGTCTAGTGCATCTTTATTATGTTCCACAACATGGTGTCCAGTGCATCTTTATTATGTGCCACAACATGGTGTCCAGTGCATCTTTATTATGTTCCACAACATGGTGTCTAGTGCATCTTTATTATGTTCCACAACATGGTGTCCAGTGCATCTTTATTATGTGCCACAACATGGTGTCCAGTGCACCTTTATTATGTGCCACAACATAGTGTCCAGTACATCTTTATTATGTGCCACAACATGGTGTCCAGTGCATCTTTATTATGTTCCACAACATGGTGTCTAGTGCATCTTTATTATGTGCCACAACATGGTGTCCAGTGCATCTTTATTATGTGCCACAACATGGTGTCCAGTGCATCTTTATTATGTTCCACAACATGGTGTCTAGTGCATCTTTATTATGTTCCACAACATGGTGTCTAGTGCATCTTTATTATGTTCCACAACATGGTGTCTAGTGCATCTTTATTATGTGCCACAACATTGTGTCCAGTACATCTTTATTATGTGCCACAACATGGTGTCCAGTGCATCTTTATTATGTTCCACAACATGGTGTCTAGTGCATCTTTATTATGTTCCACAACATGGTGTCCAGTGCATCTTTATTATGTTCCACAACATGGTGTTCAGTACACCTTTATTATGTGCCACAACATGGTGTCTAGTGCATTTTTATTATATTCCACAACATGGTGTCAGTGCATCTTTATTATGTTCCACAACATGGTGTCTAGTGCATCTTTATTATGTTCCACAACATGGTGTCTAGTGCATCTTTATTATGTGCCACAACATGGTGTCCAGTGCATCTTTATTATGTGCCACAACATGGCGTCCAGTGCATCTTTATTATGTGCTACAACATGGTGTCCAGTGCCTCTTTATTATGTTCCACAACATGATGTCTAGTGCATCTTTATTATGTTCCACAACATGGTGTCTAGTGCACCTTTATTATGTGCCACAACATGGTGTCCAGTGCATCTTTATTATGTTCCACAACATGGTGTCTAGTGCATCTTTATTATGTTCCACAACATGGTGTCTAGTGCATCTTTATTATGTGCCACAATATGGTGTCTAGTGCATCTTTATTATGTGCCACAATATGGTGTCTAGTGCACCTTTATTATGTGCCACATCATGGTGTCCAGTGCATCTTTATTATGTTCCACAACATGGTGTCCAGTGCCTCTTGCGTTAATATGGTAATGAACAGTAACGACTCTTGTCAGTGTACTCATTTCGTTATTTTATTTGGTCATCTACCAGTTAGTTCTAAATATGTTAAGCTTAGTTAGTTCTTTTCTTCTCTCCATCAGCCGTGAGTATATCTCGCTAGATCTGAGTGTATCCCCCAACAGAATTACCACAGAATATCTAATACAGTATTAGAATATATTCTGTGGCATTACATTTCCTTTTGGAGATCTAGTTGTATGTGACACTTATACATTTTTAATGCTAACAATGTTAAAAAAGACCACTCTTTTCTCTCTTTTCCCATTATTTAACACAAGAACACTGACGTTATGGCATTCATATATGTAATCTAATTCAAGGACAGTATTAATCCTGTTTTATATTGGCAACAACATTCTACAAAATGTTGTTTTACGTTTCAGTTGGACGTAAAAGACTTCAAACACCTTGCACAATTGTCTTTCTACTTACTCCTGAGACTGAGGGCTTGCCACAACATTTTCCAGAAGTCACCAGACAACTTAACGGTATTGTTTAAATAACTATAGGTATCTATAATTATGTACTTGATATCAACTCCACATTTGAACATTCTGAGCTGTATTGTTTTCACTTTGTTGTAATTCCAATATTTGGTCTACAATTCAAAATATAGCTGTATATAAACTGATATGAGTAAATATTTACACGGGTATTCTGGTACAAAAGACTATTACTAAAACAAGTTACATTCGCCTTTTGATAAACTTGCTAATAAACTTATAACCTAAATAAAAACAACGACTCTTATTAAACTGTCACGTTAAACATGACAACGACTCTTATTAAACTGTCACGTTAAACATGACAACGACTCTTATTAAACTGTCACGTTAAACATGACAACGACTCTTATTAAACTGTCACGTTAAACATGACAACGACTCTTATTAAACTGTCACGTTAAACATGACAACGACACTTATTAAACTGTCACGTTAAACATGACAACGACTCTTATTAAACTGTCACGTTAAACATGACAACGACTCTTATTAAACTGTCACGTTAAACATGAAAATTTTTACCAACATTTACAAAAAAGCTCTTTCTTATTCATATTTAGATAATACTAAATAAAAATATCCTTTTAATGAATGAGAACGGGCTTTTTAAAACTGTTCGTAAAGATTGTCAGTATTAGCGTGTCAATTTAAAAGTCGCTTTTTCTTTCAAGACTACTAACAAAGAAAACATTATTTTACCATATTGAGGGATGCCATAAGACAGAAGTAAACAATAATGTACTTTATTTTGTTATATGTTATTTCATTGGTGTCTGTTATATTAGTGTATATAACATTCATGTTGTTATTTACCATATGGTTGCGATTAGTTAATATCTTGATATTTAGTTATGTTCTATTTAAATTAGCATGATTTCATACTACATAGGTCTACAATGAATTCTCTATCCGGCTATGACCACATTATTGTAGATTGCTATTCAATACTACATAGGTCTACAATGAATTCCCTATCCGGCTATGACCACATCATTGAAGATTGCTATTCAATACTACATAGGTCTACAATGAATTCTCTATCCGGCTATGATCACATTATTGTAGATTGCTATTCAATACTACATAGGTCTACAATGAATTCCCTATCTGGCTACGACCACATTATTGTTGATGAAAATAATGAAAATAATAATGAAAATAATGATTTATTCCACATCTAAAAACAGATTACAAACTAAAATTACAAAACAGCTCGGAATTTACTATGCCACTTTTTCCAGTAGTGTGGCAGAGCAACTGAAATAAAAGATTAAAGTTTAAACAAGAGTCCAGTCCAATCACTGTAAATGCTTCCTCCTCTGTGTCGTCTGCTTAATACTATTAGTTATTTACACAAAACTATATACAATTAAATAAAACAAAATTAAACAAGACAAAAAAGAAAGATATACTCTCTTTGAGAGACCTCATTTTAATAATTTTAACAAGAAATTTTAGCGTTAATAAATGAATATATATATATATATATACATTTATAAACACAATTATAGTAGTAAAGACTATTTTACATTAAAACATTATTCAGAAATTGTAAACTTTCATTGGAATGTAACCAGTTCTTTAACAAAAAACTAAAATGTTTAAAAGATGTGCACAATTTGATTTCTAAAGGTAATTGGTTAAAATACTTAGGGCCCAGATACATGAAGGAGTGTCTAAAAGATGACCTATTGACTTTGGGTGTTTGAAAGATTTTTTGGACGTTACCTCTAGTACTATAAACTATTTTAAAATTCCTTGTTTTCCACTTCTGATGGAAAACAATCTAAGTACTTTAAACACGAAAAGGTGTTGAACTGGTAGGATTTTAAGATGGCAAAAAAGAGGAATGAACTTTCCCTTTTAGCTTTATTTAATATGATTCTGATAAAGTGATTTTGCAAAGTACGTAATTTATCTATGTGATATTTGAACGTTCCGCCCCAGCACTGGATTGCATACTGCAATTTAGATTGAATTAGTGCATAATATAAGGATCTCATTAATTTTTCATCACAAAAGTTTTTCAGAAAATAAAATTTCCTAATGCCTGATTTTAATTTGCCATGTAAAAAATTAATATGTTTTTCCAAGAAAGCTTTTCGTCCAAATAAATACCAAGGTATTTGAAATTGTCTACTTTTTCTATACTTACGCAATTACAATTATCACCTGAACATAAAGTTTCATGGTATTTTAGAGGTTCATTAAAGTTAAAATCGTGAAAATCAAAAATCATAAATTTTGTTTTATTTACGTTTACTATCATTTTATTTTCAAAACACCAATTTCTTAAGGTTTGTATATCCTTCACCATACAACTCCACACATTTTGATAGGAGTTATCAGCATAGAAAAAAGCAATGTCATCAGCAAAAGCACTTGGTTGGGAAAAAATGTTTTTTTTAGCAGATCGTTTAAGAAAATTAAGAATAGAGTTGCAGACAGGACAGATCCCTGTGGGACTCCTGCTTTAATGATAAGAGGTGAGCTTAAGGTGTTACAGATTTTCACATGTTGCCTGCGATTGGTAAGGAAACTTTGAAACCAACTTAGGTCTGTTCCTCTGACTCCAATTGAATTTAATTTATTTAAAAGAATTTCATGGTTAACTAGATCAAAAGCCTTCTTAAAATCAATAAATAAACCTGTCATCTTTTTAACATTATTAAAATTGCTATAAATTGTATTTGAAAAATTAAGCAGAGCATCTTCAGTAGATCTTCCTGCTCTAAAACCGTATTGATGTTCACTAAAAAAGTTTGCCGAATTTAAGAATTTCACTAATCGTATTTTCATGATTTTTTCAAATATTTTAGAAAAAATAGACAAAAGGCTTATTGGTCTCAGATTATCAAGTTTCACTGACGTTCCTTTCTTAAAAATAGGAACTACTACGCTTAGTTTTAGTTGTTCAGGGAAAACACCGTTTAGAAAACTTAAGTTGATTACATGAGTTAAAATTGAAGAAATCTCTGACGCTATGTTCTTAATTAGAGTAGTATTAAAATTATCAAAACCGCTGGATTTTTTATTTTTTAATCCGTTAATAGTAGAAAGTACTTCGTTTTCTGTCGTTGGAGTAATAAATATGGAGTTCAAACTTTGCGGAAGTGGCGCCTCGGTCAAGGTTGTATTGTTATCAGAAGGACCTGTTTGAGTTGAGATAAGGTATTCGTTAATCATTTTCGCTACTGTTTCATGGTCAGAGATAGTTTCACCATTATCTAACTCTATTTTGTCAACACCCTTTTTCACATTACCACCACTTAACTTGTTTATTACATTCCACTGCATTGTGATATCCCCCTTACAGTTGTCAATTAATTTAGAATAATACTGATTCTTTGTAAAATCTATTTCTTTCGATAAATTTGTAGAAAATGTCTTAAAATAATTAAAAAAGTTCTGATCATAAGGCCTTTTTTTGCTTATTTTATAAAGCTGTTTCTTTTTATCCAATTTTCTAATTAATCTAGACGTTATCCATGGACTACAAGATTCAGCTTTACTTAACCTACTACTAATATTTACAGTAGACTTACAACTATTTACAGATTCAATTAGCGTTTTATGAAACATATTAAAACATGTATTTACATTGTCCACTTTAAAACAGTTACTCCAATCAACAGCTTGCAATTTAATTTTTAATGCTGCGAAATCAACTTTGGTACTCACACAAGTCTTATTTGACCTATTTAAGAAGTTAGTTTTCCTGCGTGTCGAAAGTTCCATTTTTAGACCTAAAACGCAGTGATCCGTTAAGTTAATGTCAAATACTTCACTTTTAAATTGATTTAAAAACTTGTGTCGGATGAAAATATGATCTATACATGTTTTCGAATTAACTGTAATTCGGGTTGGCTTATTTATAAATTGTGCAAAACCATGGCTATGTAAAAGACTTAAATAATTTTGAGAGATTTGCTTTTCACTTAATGTATCTAAATTTATATCTCCGATGATAACTGTATTATTTTGCAACTGATTCAGCTTGCCACTCAATTCATTTACAAAATCATATTCCGAAAAGCTGTGCAATCTATATAAACAAAGAAGATTTAAGAATGAATTTTCATAATTTATTTTTACGAGCAATAAGTCAGCTGTAATAAAATTAATATTTAGTTCAACTGCATTTATATGTTCCGCTATGTAACACATGACACCTCCAGCTCTAAAACACTTTATAACCCGGAATAGTGTACAAGGTAATCTCTTCACTGTTGATTCAAACTTCACTAAAAATAATAAAACTAATATTTTTTTCAATTTGATTTAATTCTAACAAGAAAGTGTTAAAATTACTTCGCAAGCTCCTGATATTGGCATAGATTAAATTTAAACTATTTAAATCTGTATTGAAAAATATATTTACATCATTGATTTCGTTGAGATTTGACATATTTATCTAGCTTAAAATATATATGTATATTACTGCTAAACAAAATACTCGGTTATAAAATTACTATTTTTACAATTTTATTAAAACTAGGTCTATAAAATGTGGTTTTTGAAATTTTTTATACTTTTATACATACGAAACTTAGTTACGGTACAGCCGGATTATTAAAAATAAAATGTTGCTCTCAAATAAAATGTTATATAAACTAAAAGGACATCGGACAAAAGTATAACATAACAACAAACAACAAGATCATTTACCGTATTGTGAGTTATTTGAGGTTCACTATGTCACTGTAGGTGTTGATCCGTTTTACAGCTTCCCCTTGAGCTCTTCGGGCGAAAAACTTCCCATCTCTGCACCAGGCGAAGGTATACCCGATGTCGCGACATTTGTCCTTTAGGCACCTGAGAAACTGTTTGTTTTCTGGCGACAAATGGTCATTAATGTAGATCCTGGAGTTTGGATGGAGTTTGTCGCTCACTTGCTGCGCTGTCAGAGGATTCTTCTCTTTGTATTTAGTGATCCAGTCATCCTTTAATATTCTGCTTTGGAACTGTATGATGAGGGTGGCTGCCGGTTTTTCTTAAAAGAGGGCACTCTGTGCGCGGCCGCGATGTCGCTGTCCTTTACTTCCACCCCCAGAGCTGCTCCCACGTCCTTCACGATATTTGTCACATTCTCTCCCGGAGTTACTGGTAGACCACTTACTTCTACGTTGTTTGCTATTCAATACTACATAGGTCTACAATAAATTCTCTATCCGGCTATGACCACATTATTGTAGATTGCCATTCAATACTACATAGGTCTACAATGAATTCCCTATCCGGCTATGACCACATTATTGTAGATTGCTATTCAATACTACATAGGTCTACAATAAATTCCCTATCCGACTATGACTACATTATTGTAGACTTCCATTCAATACTACATAGGTCTACAATAAATTCCCTATCCGACTACGACTACATTATTGTAGATTGCCATTCAATACTACATAGGTCTACAATGAATTCTCTATCCGGCTATGACCACATTATTGTAGATTGCCATTCAATACTACATAGGTCTACAATAAATTCCCTATCCGACTACGACTACATTATTGTAGATTGCCATTCAATACTACATAGGTCTACAATAAATTCCCTATCCGACTACGACTACATTATTGTAGATTGCCATTCAATACTACATAGGTCTACAATGAATTCCCTATCCGGCTATGACCACATTATTGTATATTGCCATTCAATACTACATTGTTTTAATATTCCTCGAGTTATTTGCAAATGAAGCTTTATAAATTAAGTTTTTATTTTCCTTTTCACCACACTTTCCACATACAAATATTTTTCACACTACTTAAACACGTATGATATTAATTTGTAATTGTTGCAATTTTCCTTTTCACCACATTTTCCATATACAAATATTTTTCACACTTCTTAAACACTTATGATATTAATTTGTAATTGTTGCAATCGAATTCATTATTAATTTTACTCTTCTCAAGAATAACTGAAGAGATGATTTACTCACTACTCTGAAAATAAACCAAAGGATCCTGTTCATCAATACTTTCTCAATATTATTGGTATTAAACATTATGGATGTTTTCAATTTTGTATCTGAGTTTCGTTCTATCTCCTAACTAATAATGACAATACCATTTGTAAAAAACTTATAGAATCTCTACAATGTATAATTTAAATAAAATTTTAAAAATTACTTACTGAATACAACTCCCATAATGTATATATATATATATATATATATATATATATATATATATATAATGAATACATTTCTAATTATTTTTCTTTGGTAATTTATAAAAAAACATTATAAATATACAAAATATTATAATATTTATAAATATTTTGTTAGAAGCCTAAATAACCCTAACGATTTTCTTATGCAAGTCTTTCGTGTAGGAATGGAAGAGCGTTACGTGGGAAACTGTAAAATGGCTACTAGGGTTGTCGCCTCATGCTTTACACGCACTCATCTATGGTATATGTAAAAATGCATCGAAGCTGTGCACAAAACGAGCTGTAAAGGAAATGGAGATCTGTAGAGACTCCCTCAAAAAAGAACTTAATGTAAGTAACTAACTAGTTATTTAATAATATTTAAGAACATGTATTATTATTTAAATTAATTTAAAATTAATATTTTACCATAATGAAAAATGAGATCCGCAACTGCAAAGTAACATTGAAGGTTTTAGTGATGGTTGAATGAACGGGGGAGACATTAATGAACGGGGGAGACACTAATGAACGGGGGAGACACTAATGTGTTTTAATATTATAACATACAATAATATAATCATTACAATATCGACATGATAAAATTAATGAAAATTTTTATTGATTTTGGACTTTTATTGTTTATTTTTTATTTTCTTCAGTTAATTTTTTTAACATAACATTTTTTTATATGGTTTAAGAAAATAATAATTGTACTTAACTAAATATTATATAAATAGTTTGTTATTTAGTTAAATTATGAGGCTTAAATCTTGTTATGATGTATTATAATAGGCCTCAAAACATGTGCAAATTTTCAAAATAGTTCAAAGAACATTATATAAAACCCACTACAGTCAGCTCAGATATCAACGTAGTGTACAGTGCCCCACAAGTATCCAGAATTTATCCTCGAAAAGTGAATTATTTATAAAGTATTAGATAAATTAATGATAGGCTATATTAGAATTTTAATATTTAAATTCTAACAGTAATAAATTAATAATAATAAACATCAAGTATCGGAAAAATTAATCGACTAATTATAGCTCCAATTTTAGTTTATTTAAGATATGAAATGGCATATTGCTGGGAAGACAATATTTCTGTACCGTGGTGAATTTCGATGTACCCTTAACTTGGATAAAAGAAGCTGGTAGCAAAATGGCATTAAAGATTGCATGCTAGCAATATCCGGCTTCAGACTGTAGGGGCTACAGCGTGAGCGAAAACATAATTGGATAGTTGCACTTGAAATTGTCCAGTTCGTGAGGCATGTCAACGGACAGGAAATGTCATGTAAATATTTTATCTTAGAGTCTTAAATGAGATAGGATCTTATACTTGTTTGAAACGTTATCTTATTAGATGTACTATTGATATATGAGGATGACTATCAACGAAAACCTGACGAACAGTTGTTAATATGTAGTTTTTCACGTGTCTAGGCCATTCTAGGTGACAATGGAGTTTTGCTGTTCCCTACCTATCCCAAGTCGGCTCACCTCCACATGCAGGTTTACTATCTCATGGTAAACGCTGGTTACTTGTCCTTCATCAATCTGTTAGACATGCCAGCGACAGCTTGCCCCATCATGAGGAACAGGTCGGGAGTTCCTGTCGGCATTCAGGTGAGAGGGGGTGTGATACCATACTAGATACATGGGTTTAGTGTTAAATGGTAGGCAAGGAAATAACAATGGAGATAAAGAACGTAGACACTCTTGAAGGGTTTACAAGTTCTGATTTAGTAATTATAATACAAACCTGAGACTGTGTGATAAAAGAGATTAATATTTTATCACACATTGCAGTGTTTATTAATAAACATGTAAAAACAAACAGTTACAAGCACAATTATATAGGTATTAAGCTATGTAGTGTGGAATTTAGTCTTTTCAAAATCTCCAAGTAATTTTAAAACCATGGAAGAGCGTTATATTATACCAAAGGATGATACCTTTTACTGTCACAATATTCATTTAAATATGTTTTCTGTCTATTTATGACACTATAAAAAGCAGACATATTAACAGTTTGTACAGATAATTAGAGAATGCAACAAAAGTAATGTAATATTTAAAATATAGTTTTTGTCATTTAAAATATACAATACTACAGGAAAAATATGAACAGTATAATGAGGAAAATATAACAATATATATATCATAAGGATTTCAAAACCAGCGACCAAAATTTAAAAAAAATGGATTGGCAATTAAAAATCTAAACATTACAAAATTCAAAATATACAGTAATTATGTGATAGTAAATAGATATTGATCTCCCGTCATAGATCTAAATCGAGTTTCATAACCATTCAACTCCTGAAGAAAAACTGTTAATCTACCCTGAAAGATTTAACAAAATATAATAGACAAATATAAAATAAAACAAAATCAACAATTAATAATCACAACAAAATCGTTCGTTTTTACAATCCATAAACTTTTACATTTTCCAAAATATATAACAACTTTGTTTGATTGATCCCAAGAGTTGTACTAAGTTGTACTAAAAAATTGAGCCTTGAAAGAATGTGAAACTAAAACAATAAGGTTCTCACAAATAAAAAAATATCTAAATTAGGGAATACTTCGATAAAAATATAAATCATTAGCAATTAATGTAACAAAATGTCCATCAATCACAGACTTGTCTATTGTTGTTGTTGAAAAGTATAAACCAGCTTGTTGTACTGCCTTTACTATTGAATTATCACTGGAACACCATAATTAATGTAACAAAATGTCCATCAATCACAGACTTGTCTATTGTTGTTCAAAAGTATAAACCAGCTTTTTTGTACTGCCTTTACTATTGAATTATCACTGGAACACCATAATTATCACTGGAACACCATAATCCCAACTTTAATTGAAGGCGTACATTTGTTATAACCTTGCTTATTGCTAATATGATTATATTACTATAAATGTATCAACATAATTGAGAAACAAACTATGTAAATGAATATGGAATTGACATTGACAGCTCTTGAAACAGAAAAAGTGAAGTTGAAGAGCTAGAACAATTTGGATTTTATATTATACTTTATTGCACTGTTTAGATTCAGTAGGTTTGTTTCTTTCGAACTTTTTTATATCCAATTTAATATTAAGCTATAGATTTATATAAAATTGTAATCTTGGTTATTGCATGGTTTTTGGGTTCATTTTTACCAATGTTTAGTGCTTTGATTTTGGGGATTTTGTTTTATCAACAAAACTTTTGTTTTTAGAGTGTTGTTATGTTCTCATTGTTTTTTTGCTTGATTTCAGGTAGTGGCAGGCACTGGTCAGGATCGATTGACATTGGCAGTAGCAAGGGAAATGGAGAAGGCATTTGGTGGGTGGGTCCCTCCCACAGGCACCAGTTTGATGGAAGTCAAGACCTGATGCGTTTTTATGATTATTCATATAAGTCGTTAAAGAGTTGGTCTATCCATTTCGGAGATCGTGAGACGGAATTATGAAGCAGAGAGGACATAGATTAGCTGTACTTACCTCTGTATATATATTTTACATAGTGTAAATAGTTAGTTATAGTTTAAGTTTATGATTGTTTAAAATACGATTTAATCACACTAAGATAGTTTGATTATCAAAGTATGTGAATAATTAAACATTATTTAGCCTGTTCGAGAATTGTATAAACTGAAGTATTGTAATATATTGTCGGAGAGATTTTTAAAACGTATAAACTATATAAACATATACCAATATTAGTAAAAATTCAAATAATGATACATCTCATGCTTGTAATTTATTATTTATCCGTCATTACACTGAATCAATAAGGCTTTAATATATTCATTGGTTATCAGACCAAAGTATAGTAATAGATATGAGTTTTATAAGACAATTTTGTTTACTTCTGTAAGCACAAAGGGTAAACATGGATTTCAATTATATACAAAATGATTGATTTTATGTACTTTTTATAAGTGGTCAATTTAATATAATCAATTAAAAATGTAATGTTGTCACTATTACATTTTTTAAACTAATGAAAGAGTTAAAAAAGAGTTGAAACTGCAATTAAAAGCTTTAAATAAATGACAATTTTGTTCAGAGAGATCTAGTAAAAAAGCGCTATCGTATAGATATGGCTATCATGTTTGTGTTTTTAACAAACATCTAGCGACAATCTATTAAAGTAGTTTTTTGAATAAATTACATAATCAAAGAGGATATTTTAAAAGTTCGAATGCCTGTTTCGTGAGGACATTGCCAGATAGTAGTTCGACCAAATCTAAAACGAACATTACAACTACAACTACACCTACAACTACAACTGTAACTACAACTACAACTATAACTACAACTATAACTATAACTACAACTACAACTATTTAATTTATTTTTACGAATATTGATACTTTAGAGCAATTTTTGTTCAGACAAAAATACCACTGTGAAACATAAGAACATTTATTTATTTTTTTTTTCTTTACGTAAATTCAACGTTGGAATTGAAACGAACTAATTTGATGCAGCTTATTGATTCTCTCTGTTTCAGTATCTCTTGTTGTTTCAGCTTATTGATTCTCTCTGTTTCAGTACCTCTTGTTGTTTCAGCTTATTGATTCTCTCTGTTTCAGTATCTCTTGTTGTTTCAGCTTATTGATTCTCTCCTTTTCAGTATCTCTTGTTGTTTCAGCTTATTGATTCTCTCTGTTTCAGTATCTCTTATTGTTTCAGCTTATTGATTCTCTCTGTTTCAGTATCTCTTGTTGTTTCAGCTTATTGATTCTCTCTGTTTCAGTATCTCTTGTTGTTTCAGCTTATTGATTCTCTCTATTTCAGTCGATCTTCAGCCACATTTCCGTATCAAGTGGGCAATTTGTATCCACATGCTGTACCACTAAACTAATGTGGCTGAAACACACGTTTTTTACAGGGATAATTGTGGTCTAATGCAAATGCGTTGTCTAAATATTTTCCAAAGACATCGCAAACAAACAAAACTAAGGTGATCGAGAAAGCTTGCATCTATTTTAAGTTGGGACATGAAGTTAGATGATTTTATCTTATATTGAACAGTATTTTAAGTTAATTTGAAGACCTAGTCTGTTTTAGAGGAGGAATGTAGGACTTGTAGTTATACCATTTGGTACTATACAAATCCCTAGAAAGAGTAAAAAATATTCAACTATTTCATTAATTTGAAATTTGATTTTTAAAATATATCATACAGTATATTTAATATAATCATAATCACAAATAAAAATCTTTCTTAACAATGTGATTCCAGCAGTTTTTATTTCTGATTGAAAAATATATTAACATTCCTCCCTCATACAACTCCCATACCATTTCTAGTTATACTAAATATTACCTTCCGTCAGTGGAACAGGTGTTTCGTCGGTCCCCCTAGAACGGCCACCATAAACAAAAGGTGTGCATTAACATTCCTCTCTCATACAACTCCCATACCATTTCTAGTTATACTAAATATTACCTTCCGTCAGTGACACTGGTGTTTCGTCGGTCCCCCTAGAACGGCCACCATAAACACAAGGTGTGCATTAACATTCCTCCCTCATACAACTTCCATACCATTTCTAGTTATACTAACTATTACCTTCCGTCAGTGGAACAGGTGTTTTGTCGGTCCCCCTAGAACGGCCACCATAAACACAAGGTGTGCATTAACATTCCTCCCTCATACAACTTCCATACCATTTCATGTTATATTAAATATTACCTTCCGTCAGTGGAACAGGTGTTTTGTCGGTCCCCCTAGAACGGCCACTATAAACACAAGGTGTGCATTAACATTCCTCCCTCATACAACTTCCATACCATTTATAGTTATACTAAATATTACCTTCCGTCAGTGGAACAGGTGTTTTGTCGGTCCCCCTAAAACGGCCACTATAAACACAAGGTGTGCATTAACATTCCTCCCTCATACAACTTCCATACCATTTATAGTTATACTAAATATTACCTTCCGTCAGTGGAACAGGTGTTTTGTCGGTCCCCCTAGAACGGCCACTATAAACACAAGGTGTGCATTAACATTCCTCCCTCATACAACTTCCATACCATTTATAGTTATACTAAATATTACCTTCCGTCAGTGGAACATGTGTTTCATCGGTCCTCCTAGAACGGCCACTATAAACTCAAGGTGTGCATTAACATTCCTCCCTCATACAACTTCCATACCATTTCTAGTTATACTAAATATTACCTTCCGTCAGTGGAACAGGTGTTTCGTCGGTTCCCCTAGAACGGCCACCATAAACACAAGGTGTGCATTAACATTCCTCCCTCATACAACTTCCATACCATTTCTAGTTATACTAAATATTACCTTCCGTCAGTAAAACAGGTGTTTTGTCGGTCCCCCTAGAACGGCCACCATAAACACAAGGTGTGCATTAACATTCCTCCCTCATACAACTTCCATACCATTTCTAGTTATACTAAATATTACCTTCCGTCAGTGGAACAGGTGTTTCGTCAATTCCCCTAGAACGGCCACCATAAACACAAGGTGTGCATTAACATTCCTCCCTCATACAACTTCCATACCATTTCTAGTTATACTAAATATTACCTTCCGTCAGTGGAACAGGTGTTTCGTCGGTCCCCCTAGAACGGCCACCATAAACACAAGGTGTGCATTAACATTCCTCCCTCATACAACTCCCATACCATTTCATGTTATATTAAATATTACCTTCCGTCAGTGGAACAGGTGTTTTGTCGGTCCCCCTAGAACGGCCACCATAAACACAAGGTGTGCATTAACATTCCTCCCTCATACAACTTCCATACCATTTCTAGTTATACTAAATATTACCTTCCGTCAGTGGAACATGTGTTTCATCGGTCCTCCTAGAACGGCCACTATAAACTCAAGGTGTGCATTAACATTCCTCCCTCATACAACTTCCATACCATTTCTAGTTATACTAAATATTACCTTCCGTCAGTGGAACAGGTGTTTCGTCGGTTCCCCTAGAACGGCCACCATAAACACAAGGTGTGCATTAACATTCCTCCCTCATTCAACTTCCATACCATTTCTAGTTATACTAAATATTACCTTCCGTCAGTGGAACTGGTGTTTCGTCGGTCCCCCTAGAACGGCCACCATAAACATAAACACAAGGTGTGCATTAACTTTCCTCCCTCATACAACTCCCATACCATTTCTAGTTATACTAAATATTACCTTCCGTCAGTGACACTGGTGTTTCGTCGGTCCCCCTAGAACGGCCACCATAAACACAAGGTGTGCATTAACATTCCTCCCTCATACAACTTCCATACCATTTCTAGTTATACTAACTATTACCTTCCGTCAGTGGAACAGGTGTTTTGTCGGTCCCCCTAGAACGGCCACCATAAACACAAGGTGTGCATTAACATTCCTCCCTCATACAACTTCCATACCATTTCATGTTATATTAAATATTACCTTCCGTCAGTGGAACAGGTGTTTTGTCGGTCCTCCTAGAACGGCCACTATAAACACAAGGTGTGCATTAACATTCCTCCCTCATACAACTTCCATACCATTTATAGTTATACTAAATATTACCTTCCGTCAGTGGAACAGGTGTTTTGTCGGTCCCCCTAGAACGGCCACTATAAACACAAGGTGTGCATTAACATTCCTCCCTCATACAACTTCCATACCATTTCATGTTATATTAAATATTACCTTCCGTCAGTGGAACAGGTGTTTTGTCGGTCCCCCTAGAACGGCCACTATAAACACAAGGTGTGCATTAACATTCCTCCCTCATACAACTTCCATACCATTTATAGTTATACTAAATATTACCTTCCGTCAGTGGAACAGGTGTTTTGTCGGTCCCCCTAGAACGGCCACTATTCACACAAGGTGTGCATTAACATTCCTCCCTCATACAACTTCCATACCATTTATAGTTATACTAAATATTACCTTCCGTCAGTGGAACATGTGTTTCATCGGTCCTCCTAGAACGGCCACTATAAACTCAAGGTGTGCATTAACATTCCTCCCTCATACAACTTCCATACCATTTTTAGTTATACTAAATATTACCTTCCGTCAGTGGAACAGGTGGTTCGTCGGTCCCCCTAGAACGGCCACCATAAACACAAGGTGTGCATTAACATTCCTCCCTCATACAACTTCTATACCGTTTCTAGTTATACTAAATATTACCTTCCGTCAGTGGAACAGGTGTTTTGTCGGTCCCCCTAGAACGGCCACCATAAACACAAGGTTTGCATTAACATTCCTCCCTCATACAACTTCCATACCATTGCTAGTTATACTAAATATTACCTTCCGTCAGTGGAACAGGTGTTTCGTCGGTCCCCCTAGAACGGCCACCATAAACACAAGGTGTGCATTAACATTCCATAGAATTACTGGGTAAAGAAATACAAAAGATGTACATAGACGCGGTTTTTGTTTGGTATACATGGTACAAGAGCTGGAAATTCAAAATTGTGACAGTTTAAGATTCCAGCATAATTTTAATGAGTAAACACACCGTTACGACAGTTGGTCCGGAACATCAACGTTACAAAGGTTTAGAATGCTGGAAGCGATCTATTTAGCTTTATGAAAGGAGATATATTTGAAGTTTCTGACTATTTATATGACTATCACTACCTAGAGTAAGATCAAGGTTGGAATTTTTAAGAGACAAAACTTGTTTTAGATTGACGTGTATCTGAAAACAACTCGCAACAAAAGGCGTTTTTATGTATTATTTATTGAGGTGTCAAGAGATAAATGTCAAGTAGCAAAAATATATGACAGAGTAGAATAGAACATATACGAACTATTCCGTGAAGGTAAAGCTTATTTTTTAAATATATAATGAGAAAGATCATTGTAACAAAATATATTTATTTATTACAAAAGTACAAACTAGTTTGACATAAATAAAACCTTGCAAGTTGTTGTATACAAATTATTTATAATCAAAATTGACATAAAATTAATCACAATCTATACTAGTTAAACTTCAATGAAAACTGTTTTTAAAATATAATAAATACTTTAAAATGTATTTTTTAAGTGAAAGAACCACATGGTCTTGACATAAAATGAAACTCTCTGTATAATAGTAACACATTTAAAGTAAAATGTTTTAAGTAATATCTTTAGAAATCCTCCGGGTGAATAATTGTCATGCCACACAGGCACGGATCCAGAGCAATGAATTGGGGGGGGGTGAACCTGCCGGGGGGTCTGGGGGGTATGGAATACCCCCCAGTAAGGCGGGAGGTCCGGGGGTCCTCCCCCGGAAAATTTTTGCTATTTTAACGTTCTAGAAGTACTGTTTTTACCAGTTTGGGGGGTGTTTTTAGGGTTTAAATATAGAAGAATACCTAAGTTCTGTAATCGAAAATAAGTTTGGCATAAATTTATTCCAACAGCTGATTAATGACACTAGTATAAACAATTAATTGTCAAATTGGTATTGCCATAGGTATTGCCATTGATACTTCTTAGAACTCCTGGGGTAGTTTCCTGATGTAATTTTAAAATAAATTGTACAACTTCGAAATAGCATTTAAGTATATTCATTTAATATCACAACTATTATATAATAAAATGGATTCCATTGGAATGTTGTACTGTTAAAATTTTATGGAAACAGTTCAATGAGCAACAACTTAAACATAGTTTGGACATAGTTAAACATAGTTAACTGTGTAGAGTTACATTTAACACATTCATTACACAACCATTAATATAATAACTCAACTATCAAATCAATGTCGTCTGTCAATCAGTGTCTCGGCGTCTCGCCACTACGTCGGCGCTAGACACGCAGTGTTGCCGGCGAAAATATATAGGCCTACCAATTACCAACCGACGACTCGGAAATTCTCCTTTCTACAAACTCAGACTACACATCCGAATATTATATATACTGTAATATTATTAAGACGGTAACAATTACTAATGTTATTTTCATGACGGTAAATCAAATATTTTATTAAAATTTTATTCTAAGCGTGTAGGTACATCTTTTGCTTTTTTCCGTTTGGGGGGGGCGATCGCCCCCATCGCCCCCCCCTTAAATCCGTGCCTGATGCCACACTTCTCACGTGTAGTACGTAAAATGAGTAAACTTGAGCTGTGTCAAAAGTAAAAATGCCCAATTTATCACTTGTACAAAAGATACTACTTTGAAGGAATCAGGCGTCCTTTTAAATTACAAAATATTGTAAAATCTAAATTAAAATAAATAAATAACTGTTATGAATTTAAATAAATTACTAAAATGTAAGGAAATAATAAAATGTAAGTTAAAAGTAAAATCTAAAATAATCATAGTAACAATAAGATACAATAATAATCTACATATACAGTATATAGATATGAAAATAGATTGACAATTATTATATCATAACACGTATATTGTATATTAACAAATATCTTGCACTTCAATAATGTCCCGGCGTGGCCATTCTCTGAGCCCATACTAAGCGTAGTGTTTATTAAATATTTATAAATAGTTTTTTAATTAGCATAATACGTGTTGGTACATATACAGTACAAGTAAACGTCACACAACACAAATTTATTACAATATAAGCACAAAATGCACAAATATACACAATACAAGCACAAAATGCACAAATATTATGGTGATCGATTTCGGTGAACCACGCTCACCTTCCTCAGACCAGAGGGATTCACAAAAGAATCATTCAAAAGATTCTTTTGTGAATCCCTCTGGTCTGAGGAAGGTGAGCGTGGTTCACCGAAATCGATCACCATAATATTTGTGCATTTTGTGCTTGTATTGTGTATATTTGTGCATTTTGTGCTTATATTGTAATAAATTTGTGTCGTGTGACGTTTACTTGTACTATAAATATTTATAAAACATAAAAACTTCAAAATCTGTAATTATTCAATTCACAAGTATCATAACAACATTATAGTAAAAGAATCACTACAACAATACTGGTCCCACTTAAATAAAATTAAATTATACTAAAACACTTAACATAAACAAATTCAAACAAGGCATTTTCTATAAACATTCATCTGAAAGACTAGAGTAATTCAATCCCTGTGTGTTATATCGTCAGTTTTCTACGATAACCTTCTCCAGCGGTGGCTGCGACGTCTTCAGTGTCCTCGAGGGGGGAGGTACCCAACCCCCGAACGCTGCTTCAAGTTCCTTGGCAAAAGCAAACACTAACCTATCTTGTTGTTTGTTTGCAGCCACCTAGAAGGAATGTATTGTTGGAATTAAAATATGTTAAATAGAAAAGGATTTTTTAAATTTAAATTTAAAAATTTTATGGAATAAAGTGATTTAATTGTTAGTTCTTGTAAACTTATTGGTAGTTTCAACGTTTACCAGAATTATTATTGATAAAACAGTAAAAACCTAAAAATAGTTTATTAATTTTTGTTATTATTGTTTGTTTATTGAATGTCCCACTTATAATTGTTTATTTATTGACTTCAGAGCGCTCTTACAGCAAATGCTGAAACTACGTTGAGTTTGTGAATGCTACATCCAATGGTGTGACGATGCGCGTTTGACATATTTGGTGAAATACAATAAATATATATTGTTATATTTTTTGAACTAATTAAATATGCCTTTTCAAGAGGATTCCTAGCTCAACAAGTAATTATTGTCTATAATCAAACGCCGAACTCTTGGCAACACATTACATTCAAATACCACAAAATGCGATCGTGTCAAATTGGGACATTTATTAAATAAAGTATAGACAGCTTAAACTAATACTTAACAAATGATATCCAAATTCACCAATACTGTCCAAAAACTTACCGTAATACTTAATAAAAATTTTTTCGTTCAACTATTGCAATATAATTTTGTTTACCAAATACATGTCTGTATTGTGAACATATGGTACTGTATGTCTATTGTCAATGTAATAACCTAATTTAACTATGAGTTTATCAAAGTTTATGACATTGTAACATTATTAAGAGTTTGCCACACCTGTCGCCCATATTGGATTTTATTCTCTCCATAAAGCCAATGTTAACTTAAAAATATTACAGCTTTATTTATTAACATACAGTTTTAAAAAAACACACACAATTGTCGAGAACACGTTCACATAAGATTTTAATTAAATCCACTAATTCATTTTGTCTTAATGCAAAAAACTATTGTTCTTATTTAATTGAATTCCTTTTCTAAATAAACCAAAACCTGTTGGAAAAATCTAATCCCAGAGGATACTACTACCACTTATCCTATAAAGCATGTTAAATTTTTAAATAAATAAGTTACAAATATGTAAGTGGAAGACGTTTTCAAGTGAAATAAGTGATCAACTGCAAAACGCAGGTGGCAGCCACTGATAAACACACTGCCTACTTTACTACTAGTAGTAACAGTGGTCAAGCGGGGAAGGAGAGTCAACTGCCACGACTGTTCAAATCACACGATGGTTTGGGCACGTGTCGACGGACGATAACCAGTCTTCTGATAGTCGACGGAGTTACAAGTAGTTACAAATCGCAGGTGGCAGTCACTGATAAACACACTGCCTACTTTACTACTAGTAGTAACAGTGGTCAAGCGGGGAAGGAGAGTCAACTGCCACGACTGTTCAAATCACACGATGGTTTGGGCACGTGTCGACGGACGATAACCAGTCTTCTGATAGTCAACGGAGTTACAAGTAGTTACAAATCGCAGGTGGCAGCCACTGATAAACACACTGCCTACTTTACTACTAGTAGTAACAGTGGTCAAGCGGGGAAGGAGAGTTAACTGCCACGACTGTTCAAATCACACGATGGTTTGGGGACGTGTCGACGGACGATAACCAGTCTTCTGATAGTCGACGGAGTTACAAGTAGTTACAAATCACACGATGGTTTGGGGACGTGTCGACGGACGATAACCAGTCTTCTGATAGTCGACGGAGTTACAAGTAGTTACAAATCACACGATGGTTTGGGGACGTGTCGACGGACGATGACCAGTCTTCTGATAGTCGACGGAGTTACAAGTAGTTACAAATCACACGATGGTTTGGGGACGTGTCGACGGGCGACAACCAGTCTTCTGATAGTCGACGGAGTTACAAGTAGTTACAAATCACACGATGGTTTGGGGACGTGTCGACGGACGATAACCAGTCTTCTGATAGTCGACGGAGTTACAAGTAGTTACAAATCATACGATGGTTTGGGGACGTATCGACGGACGATAGTCTTCTGATAGTCGACACGTCGATATCGACCATCTGATAGTCGACGGAGTTACAAGTAGTTACAAATCACACGATGGTTTGGGGACGTGTCGACGGACGATAACCAGTCTTCTGATAGTCGACGGAGTTACAAGTAGTTACAAATCACACGATGGTTTGGGGACGTGTCGACGGACGATAACCAGTCTTCTGATAGTCGACGGAGTTACAAGTAATTACAAATCACACGATGGTTTGGGGACGTATCGACGGACAATAACCAGTCTTCTGATAGTCGACGGAGTTACAAGTAGTTACAAATCACACGATGGTTTGGGGACGTGTCGACGGTCGATAACCAGTCTTCTGATAGTCGACGGAGTTACAAGTAGTTACAAATCACACGATGGTTTGGGGACGTGTCGACGGACGATAACCAGTCTTCTGATAGTCGACGGAGTTACAAGTAGTTACAAATCACACGATGGTTTGGGGACGTGTCGACGGACGATAACCAGTCTTCTGATAGTCGACGGAGTTACAAGTAGTTACAAATCATACGATGGTTTGGGGACGTATCGACGGACGATAGTCTTCTGATAGTCGACACGTCGATATCGACCTTCTGATAGTCGACGGAGTTACAAGTAGTTACAAATCCAACATCAGGTTGAGGATCAAAGGCCTGATTTCGACATTTTTATTGGAGAAGACTGTTAGAAACACGAGTTTAAATTATAGATTTATTTTCTTACCACCGAAAAATTTTTATCTTTAAAACGGTACATGTTCCTGTAATAAAGGAAGAAGGGTTGCTTTATTTTAATTGTTTGTAAATCTTGAAAACTAGATCTGTAATTTCAAGTCTTGTTCTGACTTCCACGCTGGAATGTCCATCTGATATAAATTCATATTGAAACCTTCCTCAAACACATCCATTATGGTAAAAATTTTGGAGTAGCCAAAGACCTGTTTTTCAATGAAGATTTAGAATAACTTTGATAAATATGTAAAACTTAATCAATGTTATTTACATTAAATTCAAAATTGCATTACAAGTTGCAAAATGTACGTTCATTTCAGGCTTAAACGAGCAAACAAGCCTTGACACGCAGTTAGACGATCGTATACTTCATCCTCCACTTACTGCATGGAGGTCTGAACCTAACCAATAATAAAGGAACGACCTCTATTTGATGTCCCCTTTACATATACAGCAGAACCAGCAAGCGAAATATAATCCTTGGAGACCACTGTACTTTGAAGTCTAGAAAACGTGTTGGTGGGAATACCCTTATTTTCATGTGTGTACAGTAAAAACAATGTTCTTAAGACAGTCGAGTGAGTGACGTATTAGTGTGAATATTAAGGGTTGGTATGTCTCCCAGTCAAGATATACAAGTAATGCACGTAATATAGTGAATATTAAGGGTTGGTGTGTCTCCCAGTCAAGATATACAAGTAATGCACGTAATATAGTGAATATTAAGGGTTGGTGTGTCTCCCAGTCAAGATATACAAGTAATGCATATAATATAGTGAATATTAAGGGTTGATGTGTCCTCTGGTCAAAATAGAAAAGTGAATGACGTAACAGGGTGGAAATTAAAAGGGTTGGTATGTCTCCTAGTCAAGACAGACAACTAAATGAGAGAAAAGAGTGAATATTAAGGGTTGATATGTCTCCCAGTCAAGATATACAAGTAATGCACGTATTAGAGTGAATATTACGGGTTGGTATGTCTCCCAGTCAAGATATTCTTATTCTTACATATGAGACGCCGACACAACGTTGTTGGTATTTTAAGGTGAATATGAATGGTTATATGAGTGTAGGATGAGTGTGGATGAGTGTAGTCTGGTTACTAACTGAGTTCAACTGTTCCTCAGAAAGGGCAATTTATTAATGGCCCAACAGCCAGGGCAACTAAGGGACCTACAGCTTTACGTGGAATCCAAACCACGTAGTACTGGTCTGATTTTCAGCTAATTGACAAGCCTGATACTCAGTTATCTCCCCCACACAACATCCACACAATGATTACCACCCAACATGGACACTCCAGACTTCTCTAGTAGTGTGCATGCCGATAGCAACCATCAAGCGGACGCCGTGTCGGTGTTAAGAGAACCGAGCATCCAACCTATCGCCTACAATCTCCCAAACACTTTGTCCCCATGTAGCTGGGTTACAGCACTGCGCCGATATAAAAGTAATGCACGTAATAGAGTGAATATTAAGGGTTGGTATGTCTCCCAGTCAAGATTTAAAAGTAATGCACGTAATATATGAATATTAAGGGTTGGTATGTCTATGTATCCTAGTTAAGATAGACAAGTAAATGACGTAATAGAGTGAATATTAAGGATTGGTGTGTGTGTCATGTAGTTAAGATAGATAACTGAAGTAGTAGAGTGCATATTAAGGGTTTGTGTGTCTCCCAATCAAGTTAGACAAGGAATAGAATGCATTTTAGGGGTTGTGTCTCTTTAGGTAAAGCTGCGTTTACATTAGCAGCAAAACCTTGTTTATAAATATTTTTTACGGAACAATTCTTCCTCGACGATGTTTTTGAAACTTTGTTAATAAACATTTTGCTATTAATGAAATGTATTTAGCAACAGTGTTCCAATAGGAAAAACATTTTATTTCTTTGCATGTCTTGAGGATGTCGTCTGACGAGGAAGTTGTCGCTGCCGCTAGTCGCTTGTCGCTGCGTTGTGTTATGTGAACGACAACACTGGAGGTTCTGGGTAAGACCTCTGCGTCACTTGTTTACAGTGGAAGTGACTTATTGAACAGGTCTAAAGAAGATGACGTGCATCTAGGTGGGATAATAAGATGTGATGGAAGTTTAAAATTTTTTGTCGAATGACAAGTGAAGATTTTGAGTTTTTGATAAACAGTAGGAAGGAATGATAGTAGTTTTAGGAAAGTAACACCCGTGCAAAAAATACTTGATATTACCTTCCGGTTTTTGGCTACAGGCGATTCCTAAGCTAACTCGCAGAACTTTTTAAAACTTCTAAATGTACTATTTCAATATTATTATATGAGTTATGTTTCGGAACAATATATCTAAATTTAAACGTCTCATGTTTCAGAAATATTCCACAATGTTTCTAAACCTCTTTGATCTTACCGCTTTCTACGGGAAACAAGAAACATGTTGAGGAACACTGCATTTCTGCTCCTAAATACTGTTTAGAAACATTTTTTAAAGTAGATATTTTTGTTTTGAGTAATATTGTTCCTAAACGCTGTTTATCAACATATTTGGTTGCTAGTGTAAGTGAGTAATGTACTGTAGTAGGGAGAGTGTTAGGGGTGCCAGACCTAAGTTAAGGTAGACAAGGTACACAAAGGAATGATTATAAGGACCATAGTCAAGATAGAAACGTTAGTATCCAAGTATACCATAAGTCATTGAGTATGTTGATGAGCCACTGGCTGTCTTTTGTGTCCGTTTTTATATTGAATATGGGGATTGACATATATCTTAGGCAACATTGACAAGTGAGTGGGTGAGTCTCTTGGCCAAGATAGACAAGTGACGTAATATGTTTAAGACCAAGTAATCAGATCTTTGTCCGTATCCTTCAAACCTGTAAAATGTTGAACTTTCTGTTTGTCTATGATATATGAAATTGTCATTTCAGCCCAACTATCTCAAAGACTCTACCTGGAATCCGACCGGCCGACCGTCCTTCGCTAGTCCTACAGGACACGAACAGACTGGAAGTTCCACCAGGTTGAAGAGAGAGAAGTAGCTGACATTTAGTACCAAGTAATAGAACTGCTGGTGGAAGTTGGCAAGGTCGTTGAAAGTAGGATAGAGGAATACTCCGTTGTCCCCCAGCATCTCCTGCAGCAAACAAATGAAATTATTCAGGCAACTCTCATTTCGATAACATTGCGACAGAAAAACATTATTTACAAAGTTATGAAAAACCACAATGTAGTTCTCTCTTTTTTTAATACAGTACTGTAGATATTTTTAAAGTGTAGAAAAATTAGTATGTAAATAGTTTCCTGTAATGTTCAATACATTTCTAAAACAGTAATATAAATATAACTAAATCTTGTTCGAAACTGGCTTGAATAAAAGACATTTCAGTTCCAGACTTACATTAAACTTGTTCATAAGTGACTTCTTTAGTTGCGTCATCTCTGCAAGTTCTTTGTCCGAAAAACTGTCTGCGTACTTCTTGAGGGGTCCGTAGAGAAGAGGCGGGAAGGAGACGTCTGAACAGCCAAAGAAGTACTTAAGGTACGTCAAAATAACGCTGTTCCATTCCTAATGAAAATAACAATAGTTATTATCAATAAGCTAATTAATATAACTTAACATATTACGTAGGCGCAGAGTATAGAGAGTTGGTAAATACAAGGGGAAATGGTGCATCAATGTTTGAAGAAGTACCACTGACAGGATGAATCTACGCGCTTTGTTTGATAAATTGTACAAAATGGTATATTTGGGAAATATTGTAAATACTAAAATTGTTTAACTAAAAATAATACATATATATACGAGAAATCATGTAATGACTTAGATAATATGTTAAATATACTTAACTGTCACCACCAGAAGCTTAGTTTTACCAGTGAACTTGAATCTATGAATGAAATTAAGTTTTTAGATCTAAAAGTAATTCGTGATCATAACAAACTTTCATATAGAATTTTCAGGAAACCTAATCAAACCAATTATTGTACAATAATAACAGTTCTGTCCATCCCTCGTCTCACAAAACAGCTAGCTTCAGAAGTATGTTATATAGGGCGTATTCAATACCATTAATTGTTGCAGATAGAAATTAGGAAATACATGTAATAAAATCAATATCTATTGCAAATGGATACAAGGCATCAATCATTGATGAAATTTGAAGTAGAATAAAGAAGAAAATAGAAAATAAAATTCCAAACGATAAACGAACAACACTTAAAAAGGAAAAATCCGATAAAGAACACAAGATGGATTCCCTCCATTACAATGGACCGTTTACACAAAAAGTTGGTAATTGATTTAAGAAATTCAATCTATCAGTAGCTTTTAAGACTTGCAATACTATGCCCAACATTTTACACCCGAACATTGAAAGTAAATTCAATAATTCAGGAATATATAGGATTAACAGTAATGATTGTAATATGTTTTACATAGGTCAGACTGTAAATTTTAACAAAAGATAACAAGATTTTAACAAAAGATAACAAGATTTTAACAAAAAACCATGTCTCTGCTTTTAAAAACAAGAAACTTGAAAGATCTAATGTAGCTAAACACCTTTTGAACTGTACCCACAATTTGAATAAAATAGATGAAAATGTAAATAATCTAGAAGTTTGTAAGAAGTGTCGTATTATGAATGCTTGGGAAGAGTAATTTATGTTTAAAGAAAAATGTAAAGACCGTGATAAATTAATGAACTAACAGGTTAATTTTGATTCCGAAATAGTTTTTGTTAATGTATTTTCAGCGACTAAAAGAACAGAAGTAACAGCCAATAGGGATTAACCAATAGTATCACATCAGCCGCTATTTTGACGATTCCAGTCGATGGGGTCACGTGATCATAGGCCTATAAATTGAGTTGTAGAACACCATTTTCCATTCATTTGGGAATCACTCTGGTCTGAGGAAGGGGTACACAGAATTGTAAAAACGTGTTGTTGTAAATGATGATTTGTTTTGTAGTCATATTAAAGAATAATTGTGGGCATTCTGGAATTCGTATATAAATTGTTAACCTCTACTGAGATTGAATTTCTAACAGAAAATATGCACAAAGTCAGATAAGATTTATAGAATAACATTTTGAGTAAAGTAATAAAGTTCTCTTGATGGTATAAACGTATATGCTTGTTATCTATTACTGTGTGTCATTTATTTATTACTGCTATTTATTATTGTTATTTTTTACTGTTCTTATTACTGTTATGTATTACTGTTATTTATTACTATACTTCTATTGAAGTTACTTGTAAGTTCGTTAAGTTACTAGTTAGTTGCAGCGTGCCTGTTACATATTACTAAATAATAATGTCATGTATTCTGAACACATAAGTATCATTGTTGTTGAGGGTCTGTTTCAGAAGAGGACCCCCACGCTTGGTTACCACGCTTGGTTAGGTTAGGTTAGGTTAGGTTAGGTTAGGTTAGGTTAGGTTAGGTTAGGTTATAGTAAATTTTTCAAGCGTGGGGGTCCTCTTCTGAAACAGACCCGTTGATGTTTATATATTGTTGGGTTCAGCTGCCATTCTGGTGTACCGGAGAAACTCCGGAATCTCGGATTAAGGGGGAAGGCTAGTGATTGGATTTCATATTTCTTACTTGACCGTAAACAAACGGTAACTATTCCCTATATTGACGACTCAGGCTGTTTCTCAAGGATGTGTTCTAATGAACTAACAACCATGACGGGAGTACCACAAGGTTCCGTTCTTGGGCCGGTACTCTTCATCCTTTTCATTAATGACATATCTTCTTGCATAACCGGTGGAAATTTATGTCCATTCGCAGATGATACTTCGTTTAGCGTTTCTAATGTGGACCGGAATAAACTGGAGGTAGAATTATTTCTACAAGGAAGCTCAATATAGCAATGGCTGAGTGAAAACAAGTTATTTGCGAATCCTGGTAAAACACAACTTATTGAGTTCTACCTTAGGTCGTTTAAGAATTCTGACTTTGACTGTTTTGATATATTCCTCGGTGAATAAGTTCTGAGCCCGAGTTATAGCACCAATTTTCTAGGTATTCAAATAGATGCAAATTTAAATTTTCACCTTCATATCGAAAAAGTTACCAAAAAATTAAGCAGCAGCATTTTCTTACTTCGTAGGCTAGCCACTTTTACATAAATGAATTCCTTGCTTTTAGCATATTATGGTCGCTTCTATCCGTTCATGACGTATGCCATTATTATCTGGGGCCACGAGACCACAAGAACTGGTTCTGTATTCAAACTACAGAAAAAGGCTATTAGAATCATACTTGGCCTTTCAAAATCTCAGTCATGTGTTGGTAGTTTTAAACAACACAACGTATTAACGTTCACTAGCTTATATATTCTAGAATGTGCTGCTTTTGTTTATAAAAACAGACACATTTTTCCGGTCCATAACTCCATTTATAAACTCCGTCATCCTGATATCCCCATTCCTAAACATAGAACTACCTTTTTTGAAAAACAAGCATTCTTTTCTTGTATAAAAATATACAATAAACTTCCACAAATATATAAAGTTTCTAAAGATCTAGTGTCATTTAGGAGAAATATGAAAGAGTTTTTGTTGAGGAGAGAGTATTATAGTTTGGATGATTATTTTTATTATGAGACATGATTTTATTTATCTATATTCTCTCTTTTGTATCATTATTCTCTATATTGTATTACCCTGTAGTTTTTACATTTAGTTTTTAAGAAATTGACCTTTGTTAATGCAATTGAGTTTGTCAACAGCAATGAAATATTTTGACTTTGACTTTGTATTTATGTCATTCCTACCTTGAGCATCCGTCAGTATAACGTACTATTGCAATGTCAATATTGTATCCACGTTTTGTATATATATATATATATATATATATATATATATATATATATATATATATATATATATTAATCTAGTATCTCAAAAGTTACCAATAACTAACTAGTTATCAATCATTTCTATTGTAGCTAATGTTGTTTATGTTTGATTGTTGAGCATTAGTCTAGTAATATTCTGCTACATATTATTAATTAGATAGTCATGCACTAATTCCTAGTTTGTCCTAATTGTTTCATGCCTGTATATCATCTTGAACCACACTGAACGTTAGCCATCTAAAAGTTCTCATAGTTAATTGGTTATATAGTTATTATACAATATTTATAAGCATCAAATTGTAAATGGTTGTTACCGTTGAATGAATAAATAAATAAATAAATATAACCAAATTAATTATAAAGCTATGAAACTGGTTCATTTTCTTGAAAAAAGTTGTACAGCTTGAACAATAAGTATTACAATGAATGCAAAGATTAAAAAAGTATTATCAACAAAAATATTTTAAGATTTGTTTTAGGTTAGTTTTTAGGTTGGTTTAGGTATTGCCTCAACTTAGATTACGGATTTGTTATTCGTCTTAGTAGGGCCTAAATAATATCTTAATAACCGCAATATACCAGAACATATGAATCTTTTAGAACATATGAAATTTATTTAGGCCTAATGATATTTTGAAACTTAAATTGATGTTCATATACCATAGTAATTCTAATTTTTTAATCAAATGGCTTTTCGTATTATTACTTGGGGTTTACCGTTATCTTCGTCGGTTGTCAAGGTAATCAGTTACACCTCGTTCACAAGGTCTACATCAGTGACAACTCCAGTTCACTGAGAGTCATAACAGTTACGCCAGTGATTAAATAATATTACATAACGAAAATAAAATAAACTGTTGGGCTAATTGTTAAAATTTAAAACGAATTATTTCTATTGCCATTATTCAGTTTAGTATAGCAAAAAAGAAGTTAATTTTACCACATCATTTTTTTACATTTAACACGTTATAAAATTATTCAGATTTTGTAACAACGGTAACACGCTTCAATAAGTCGCTGTACAAGTGGCCACACCAGTGCTCCTAGTACCGAGCAGAGTTGTGTATGCAGAGGATGGTGTGTGAAGACAACAAACTTACTTCAGGATTGTCTTCGGTCTTTTGGAACGGCGACTCGCAGCTCCTCATTCTCAGCATGACTACATTAGCGACCTGGTACACATATTTCATTTCCTCCATCGACACCTGAAAAAATGATAATGGGATTGTCATATACTAAATTAGAAATTCTAAAAATTTGACCCCGATTAATCAGAACTATTTTACACTTAATGTTAAATGGAATGTACAAAATTCGTTTATAAAAATAAACTTATGATATTTCTCGCCAGATGATTTGTGAGAGTGGGGCCAAATTAAATTACCAAACCACTGTTGTTTATGCTATTGGCAATGCTTATAACAGTTAATGTAGACGTTTTTCCTTAGTTCAACTGTTTTGTTTGAACCTGTATGATAGAAGGTACAAGTCCTGAGAGTGACTTAGATTGTGGATTCATTTTTAACTGACACTTAAATAAAGGGTAGGCAAGTTTTCGGTAGTCCGTGTACCCATACACATACAGTGGTATTGATAGTACATTACTGTATGTATTAACTGTGTATTTTCATTACTGTACGTATTTCTCAGGAACATAATTACCATGCCTTAACTTTATTCTGTTGTTGGCTACTAATCACCATTATTCATGTATTAATTTTATCCTATGAAAACGCCTTTACACGTTTTTTACTGTTATCCTGAATCATAGCATTTAAAAATTACAAAAATCAAACTGCTGTTTTAACCAAAGTCTCACATACTTTATGGTGGAAATAATGAACTTTCATATGATTCATAGTGAAACAAAAACAGAAGGTTTTTTTGGTAACAAATGAGGATTTTCAATAATACAGTTCATAATATGTAACGTTAAACTTGCAATTTTAAATCTTTTGCCAATAATTGTATCTGATTTGTAGATCTAAGAACCAGAGTTTAAGAGTCTACAGAGGCTGTTCGCGGCTGTCGACCATGTTGGTTTTAATCTCTTAAGAACAATGTTATTTTCGAACCGGACCTATATGATCACGCATATTCAAATAAAACAGCTATTTTTAAACAGATTTTTCCAAACAAATTGCATTTGATCAAGAATGATATTGCACGTTGGAATTGCTTTGCAAATTCCAAATTAGTTTTATAGAAACAAATTATAAAAATATTTATTTTGAAGTTTTTATGTTTTTCCTATTTTTCAAAATTAAGCGAATATATTCAAAACATCAAAAAAACAAACCCAATGCGCAATATGATAACGTTTATCCCTCCCGATGTCATCAAATCATGGAACAGCACTAGTAGTCGACAAATTCAGAACAGAAATACCTCCAGGCATGCCTCGACACTATGGATTGGATGGACTCTAGAGTAAGAGAACCCCAAATGACACCTCACACACAACTTTTGCTTAGTAAATATGAATTCTAAAATAAAATTGTTCTTATGGGATTAAAACCAACATGGCTGAAAGCCTCTGCAGACTCCTAATGTAATTTTTTATTTGGGCAATTCATAAATACCCATTTTTTCATCCAGTATATGTAGATCATTTTACATTTAGATTCGAAAAGGCTATAATTTGATAATTATATTTCAAACATATATTTTTGAAAGTCACCTTTTCAGCTATTATGTTGTATTTGTCTGCGAAGTGTGCGACGGCCCGCCTCATGGCCGTCTTGATCTCCGGGTTGACCCTTGAACTAAGGGCTGACGGCTCCTCCTCCATATAGAACACTTTTATTTTTCGTATGTCCACCTGTCATAAACAATAAAATAAAAGCTTTATTGTTTAATTATAACATTATTATTTTAAAATTACTCTGATATAAATTTATAATAAATAATTAGGGGTATAAACGAATTGTAAAATCTTTCCTATTGGTAATCTGGATAAAATTCCTTCAGCACCTCTCCAACCTAAAAATATGTTCTATAGCAATAACTAACAAAAATAATAACATTGTGTTCAGATATTTGTAAGGAAAGAAAGGCTTCTATCAGTATCAACAGTGCCTTACTCTTATTTGATTGCGATAACTAAATGACATACCCTAAATACCCGCACGCCAATTTGTGCTAAGTTTGTGTCAGGTTAAATTAGAAGAGGTTAGGTTAAGGTAGGTTACGTCAGATTAGGTTAGGTTTAGTTAGTTTATATTAGGTTAGATATTTTGTTACTTTCCATTAACATATTTTAATAAAGTTAGTTTGGGGGAGAGCCAAAGGAATTTGATAGCTAATCTGTATATTTTTTCTTAATGAAGCTATTATTTATTAATAACACTTTTATTTATTAAAATTAATCAACTAACCAGTTCAACTTGTGGAATTCAGTTAAAAGTTAAACACTATTATATTATTGATTTTCGAATTTTTATAATAGATGCAATGACCACTCAATACCTGATCTTTTTGAGTTGAGTGCACATTAGACTTTTATTAAACTAGGGGCGCAGTGCTGTGGAGATTGTAGATGATAGGTTCGAAACTAAATCTTCCTCTTACTTACTGTACACGGTGTCCGCTCAATAGTTGCCACACTACTAGAGACATCTGGAATGTGCGTATAGGGTGATAATCAACCCCAGATGTTGAGATGAGAACTGAGTGACAAGGTTGTCATTTAGCTGAAAATTAGACCAATACTACGTGGTTCAGATACCATGTACACCTAAGACCCTTAGTTGCCTTGGCTATTGGGCTGTTCCAGTTATAACTGCTCCTCAGAAACATAAATAGGTCTTTCAGGGGAACAGTCAGATTTGGTTAGTAACAATGACTACTCGTTCATCTACTCTAATCACACTCATTCGCTACTGCTATTCGACTATATTTCTACGATCGGCGTCTTAATAATGAATAAAGTTATATATTTTGTATAATTTAGTGGTGAATTTGCTAAATCGAGTAGAGCCAAATAAAATATAAAAATACTTCAAAAATAAAGGTGACATTTTCTGGGGCCTGATCTAGGATAGTGATAAACTTGAATGGAGTTGTCCAAAATATTTAAATTTTGAAAGGTAATATTTTGTCAGTGGTGCAGTATTTACTGAGGATTGTGGCTCTTAGAGTACTGGAGGGAGCAGAACACCAAACACCTTATTCAACTGAAAGAACAAAACTGGATTAGGAACTTTCCTCAATGGAGAATAGGATTCATTTGAGGAAACTCAAAGGAGAATAAAAAAAAAAAAAATGTATTCATTGTTGACTTCGGAAGAACAAGTCACCGATGTGGGTTTCTTCATTGGATGGCAGCTGCAGGAAGTCATCACATCCTCACGGGTTACTCCCTTTACGGTATTCTGCTGCACAAATACACATATAACTACCGTTTTGTATCTTACACTTGCAATACCAAGTAGTATGGGAACACAATTGTAATTTGGTCGGAATCATCATTTCCTAGTGTTCAGACGTATTATTACTGGAGACAGACACGCGCAGCGGGCCAAATCATGGTTTTCTATTTCAACTGTATGGTTCGTGTCTATTATTATAATGAATTCCAGTTAACAATTGATGATTATTAATGATCCATTCTAGTGGATCATAAGTTTATATTATGAGTTATTCTATGTAAAATCGCCAATATTGACATTTAAAACTTCACATATTTAACCACGATAAAGTATAAAAATATTCTCTTACAAAACCAACTAATGGTCCGCTAGAATACATCTTCACCTGTCAAACGACACTTTAAGTGTTTCGGAATAAATAGTATTAACGAACCCATGTCTGTCGTGAAGAGTGACGGATACCTCAAAAGAAAAACGTATTTGAAAAACAATCAAACAATTATGTTAAAGTAGGATGATTTAATGATTTGGCTTCAGCATTTGTTTAGATCTAGAAGAAATACAAATGTTGTAACTTACTGGTTCTCGGAGTCTAAGAGCCTCTCTCTTGTGTGGTTCGGTGATAATGTGCAAGTAGAGAGGGAGGTCTTCAGCGTACCGGCAGAGGGGTGCGATGGAGAAGAACCGCCACCACGCCTCGTCCTTCGACACAGGAATGTGACCATCGACACCAATGGACCCTGCAAACCAATTCATTCTGATACTTCAGAACCACCATACTCTCAAAATAAATTGTTAGTACCCCTGATTTGCTCTCTGATATTTTAATTGGTTTCTTTACGATGAGTGGTTTAGGATGCTCTTTATTGAGAGTGTAGTCATGGGAATAGTGCCTTCAATTTTAAGCCTGCAATATTTACGCTTTTCTGTACTGCAAGAGTTATCTCTTTAATTTTGTAAGGCGATTAGGAAATTATCATAAACTATTATTAAAATTATTATTACTTAAAATAGGTAAATAAATGATCATTTTACCTGTTTATAACTAAATACTGTCATAAGTTACTATTGCTAGTGTAAATATAAAATATAATAAATGTGGTATACTTAATATTTAAATTGGACTTATTTCACTCAGATCATAGTTATATAGTTCATTTAATTGAATAAGATTGTTATTTCAAAATATGAAAATATAGACATTTTATTCTCCTATTCAACACTGAACGTTGGCTCATTTCCACCCAAAATGAGACACTTATAGATCTCAGCCTGAACTTTCCTCTGCGTTGTTCCGTAAACAAAGTGAGTCTCAATCTAAACTCCTCGGTAATGAATTTCATAAATCCTTAAGTTTTACCAATATAGAATGGTAATGCTCCAAAGTTGATTAATCGATCAAAAATAATAAAAGTAATAAATCCTTGTCGGTTTATATGACAAGATCACATTTGAAATGTCAGCTCAATGTCTCCTTTAGGGAACAGTAGTTGTCGCAAGGAAAATATATCTAGTGCAAAATAATACAAATAAGTTAGAAAATCAACTGAATTGCTGCATGTCAGGCGTACTGGTAGGCCTATTAGTAAGGGAAATGTTGTGGAAACAGTAAAATGTATGATACAACTTTTTTTACTAATAAAACCTATGTATTATAGGGACAAAAATAAGTTAATCGATCGCTTCATAGCCCTAAGTTCAAGGCCAGTAACTGGGAAATGTTAATTGGTTCTTTAACAATTTATATCAGAAGTATATAATTCAAATAAAAATTGTCCCTATACCTATATGTATTGGTTGTCAAGCGAACCTCGGTTATCCGGCCTAATGTATCGAAGGTCAAGCTGGATACGATAAAAGAAGGATAAAACATAAGTCATAAATAACTTGGTTTTATTGGAGAAACACATTTAGAAACTGTTAACATACAGCACGCGGTTGCGGAGCGCCTACAATTGCATGTGACGCAACGCACTGTGCAAAAATTGCATTGAAACGAACGATGTTTATCACGATAGCCAACTTTTACGCTGTTTTGCAATACAATACGAAAGATATTTTTAAAAACAATGCCGATTGCCGAGGGTGTGTACGTAAAATGAACTGTTGACTTCCCCCACTCGCGGATCTTCAAGCTTACATTAAATTATTACGCAATCGCTTGCTTAGAAGGTGACTAGTCAATACACCGCCTGCAATTTGTGAAATGCAAAACCGAAACACTCGTGTACGACATTTGCGTTCCAAAACTGAAAGGCGCTTCCAATTAATTGTAATTTTATCTAGTAAATAATTGTTATTGTTATACATTGCCAAACCGAATAACACGGACTGCCAGATAAAGTGAGATAGGATAATTGAGGTTGTCCATACAGGGTGCAAAAAATATGGAAACAATTTCACAACAACGCTATTTTATCCATAGATAATTTATTTTTTTTAAAATAATTGTTCCGTAAATTATAGATTTTGATCAGAATAATTTACTTAAAACCGTTAAATAGCGGATAAATAACATTGTTCAAATTAGTCACTTTGAAACTCAAATGACCGCTACTCTAGAGAGGACAAACCTTTTGAGGCCCGGTTTGTGGCAATTCGTTTCTCTTGAATAGACCTTTCATTTCATACCAAAATTGACCTAGGCTTACGTTGAAGATTTTCGTTCAGCTCCTCGTGGGCCGTCTCCCTGAAAAGATGTAATGTCACATATGGCGTCAAAAAGTATGTTCTTTGTAACCATGATCACGTACAAGATTTCAGTTTTACAAGTGAAGTCATACAAAAGTTGTGATAGCGGTTTTATTTTTTGTCCTACCCTGTATATTTATCTAAAAACTAAAATGAGATTATTATACATATCTATACATTTAAAAAAACTATAAAACAATGATCTTTTGAAGCATTTATAATTTGAAGCCAGCAGGTATATTAAACAATCTAATGCAGTTATAAGAAATGCTTCGTTGGGAAAAGGCAGTGAAGTACTTCGGGACAGGGAAGTTCAATCGTGGTGAGGCTTACGCATAAGGGTAGCTATTGTAGAAAATACCCGACAACAACAAACATAAACAATTGTGGAAAAGTAAGAATTTTGTTGTATTTACAGTGTATTCAAGAATACAAACGTCTGTTGGTGAATGAGTTCCTTTAATCAAGTTGGTTTAACATAACATAGTTAAATTCGAGCTCTTTCAATTTTCACTGTGTGTAAATAAAGTGTTAATAATTAAGAAGAAATGTAAAAATGTGGTTAGTTAATTAATAACCAATAAGACAATAATTGTGGGATGCGTATTAAAAGGTCTCTACCCCATAATATTCCTAAATATAATGTCTGGCAGTTATATGAGCTCCATGCTACTTAAAACAAAAATCTTTGTTTATAAAATAGCCAATGATAAATTTTGATTCAAACCCACGAAAACACTTAAAAGACATAAATTGATGTTTTCATCAATTCAATTTACGTTTTAATGAAATATCAGGCAGTAGTAAGTACTATTTATACCAGTACCAAAATTGGTTGTATGTTCCACACTAATCACAAGAGCAAACATTACCTGGAGAGGGTTTGTGGCCATATACTCCACAAAACATAGCTGGAAGTCTTCCAGAGCCACAAGTGTCTGAACCCAGCCCAATGACAGAGGCCGCTGCTCCTAGCAACGCCGCCTGGAAAAAAACAGAATTGTTTTTCAAAGGGCATCTTTTATAAATGGAATCTAGATACATTTAACCTTTGAATTCTCGGTAGTTGTGAATTGAGTCACTGAATTTGCTATCAGAGTACTTATTATTTCCAGAGCATTTCTGATCATATGTTATCAGGGTATTTCATATTTTCCTCAAGATTTCTAGTAATATTTGTAATTTTCTCAGTAATTTGTTCAAACACTAACGACAAGGTTCAAAGAGTTGTTTGCTGTTTATGATTGACAACTACTCATCAGTCTATAGGCCTACACTAGTTATTAGAGCAGAACCTCCATTTTTACACCAATAAATTAACTATTTATAAGCTTTATTTTCGTTTGTTCCCGAGGACTTCCTTCTGTTCAATAGTGTATTGATAAACTACAATTCATAATTTACCTTACCTCACCCCTCCAAAATGAACCTCTCTTCCTAGTTTTAATGTGCCTTCATATTAATTATAGGCAGGCAGACATGACTATACAGTACATTTCAGACGAGAAAAAAGTATAGAATATTTTAAATACAGTATATGATAAATAAAAATCACACAATGATTATTTTATGTATCTTATATATAATTTATTCTATACCAAAGAAAAGAAGTAAATCAAGGTCGCAGCCAGTTGCGCACTAAATGTGTGTCGTTAGTAAATTGAGTAGTTATTTCTCCTCTTAGCCATCTAATGTCAGGACCTCCTCACCCCACATCCTCAAGGATTAACGCAGAAACTATTTCTACAGATTTATAAAGATGTTCATCAGTTGCAACCTACTCATAACTGCCGCCGAGGCGTTCACTGTGGCAATAGGAAAGTGACATCTGTATCTTTTTCTCTGTGACTGTACCAAATCAAATATAATTCAAAGTACCTTTATGATTGGGTAAGAAATATTGCGTCTAACGTTTGCTGACTAAATGAAGACAATAAAATCACGAAACCATGAAGTTTAATGTTAAATTTAGTCCATGTAGACATGTGAATCTATCTCTTTATTTTCCTCAAAGTGACTATTTAAAGTAGGCCACACCATGAAGCTATCTCTTTATTTTCCTCAAAGTGACTATTTAAAGTAGGCCACACCGTGAAGCTATCATTTTATTTTCCTCGAAGTGACCATTTAAAGTAGGCCACACCGTGAAGCTATCTCTTTATTTCCCTCATGACTATTTAAAGTAGATCACGCCGTGAAGCTATCTCTTTATTTCCCTCAAAGTGACTATTTAAAGTAGGTCACACCGTGAAGCTATCTCTTTATTTTCCTGAAAGTGACTATTTCAAGAAGGCCACACCGTGAAGCTATCACTTTATTACCCTCAAAGTGATTATTTAAAGTAGTAAACACCGTGAAGCTATCTCTTTATTTTCCTCAAAGTGACTATTTAAAGTAGGTCACACCGTGAAGCTATCACTTTATTTCCCTCATGACTATTTAAAGTAGATCACACCGTGAATCTATCACTTTATTTTCCTCAAAGTGACTATTTAAAGTAGGCCACACCGTGAAGCTATCACTTTATTTTCCTCAAGGTGACAATTTAAAGTAGGCCACACCGTGAAGCTATCATTTTATTTTCCTCGAAGTGACCATTTAAAGTAGGCCACACCGTGAAGCTATCTCTTTATTTCCCTCATGACTATTTAAAGTAGATCACACCGTGAAGCTATCTCTTTATTTCCCTCAAAGTGACTATTTAAAGTAGGTCACACCGTGAAGCTATCACTTTATTTCCCTCAAAGTGACTATTTAAAGTAGGTCACACCGTGAAGCTATCTCTTTATTTTCCTCAAAGTGACTATTTCAAGAAGGCCACACCGTGAAGCTATCACTTTATTACCCTCAAAGTGATTATTTAAAGTAGGTCACACCGTGAAGCTATCTCTTTATTTTCCTCAAAGTGACTATTTAAAGTAGGTCACACCGTGAAGCTATCACTTTATTTCCCTCAAAGTGACTATTTAAAGTAGGTCACACCATGAAGCTATCACTTTATTTACCTCAAAGTGACTATTTAAAGTAGGCCACACCGTGAAGCTATCTCTTTATTTTTCTGAACTGACTATTTAGCAAGAGCACGCTCACTCACATATAAATGTATGCTAGTAACGATTTGCCCTCCCACCCATACATGAACGGTGGTATTGATCTTCTCATCTACTCATACAAACGGTGACAATGACCTGCTCACCCAACCATAAATATACGGTTGTAATGATAAATTTACAAATCTGTGGTCAACTTGAAATATGAATTTTCTGTGCACAGATTATATACGAGTACTGTGTAGAAAGAGGTAAAAATACTAACATCTCCCAGAATAGCCTCCAGGGGATCTACAAATGTAGTAAGAATTGTTGAAGAAGTAAAAAGACTCAACTCTCTCAAAATGGCTTCCAGGAGTTCCACGAATATCGTAGAGATAGTAGAAAAAGTAAAAGTACTAACCTCTCTACCAGAAAATCCTTCAGGGGATCTACTAATGTCGTAGGAATTGTTGAAGAAGTAAAAAGACTCAACTCTCTCAAAAGAGCTTCCAGGAGTTCTACGAATATAGTAGGGATAGTAGAAAAAGTAAAAGTACTAACCTCTCCCCCAGAAGATCCTCCAGGGGATCTACGAATGTCGTAGGGGTTGTTTGTGCGGCCTGTCACGTTGTTAAAGGTTTCCCAGCACATACACAGTTCTGGGGTATTGCTAACCAGAAGAGGAATGGCTCCTGCAGCCTTTATTCTCTGCACGAAGCTCGCATCCTTTTCGGCCACTCGATGACCGGGTTTTACACGGCCAGCATTATTGCTCATATCTAAAAAATAGATTAATTGTTGTATACACAGTATAAATTGTTATTAGTACGTATTATGATGGTTATACACTAGTTCCTCCGACATCATTTTACATACACTAAACGAGTCTCACCTGCACGGCTCACCACCATCCCTCCTTCTCCTGTGACGAGACTGGAGATGGAATTTTTAAACCAAAAGCAATGGATCTTCTGGATGAACTACATTAATATGGTATTCGCTTTCTTTAAGTTAGAGTACTATATCATAATACTTAATTGTTTGCTTAAATGCAAACTAAACTGTGGAAGAAAACCAAATTAACGGAAAAAATACATATTAAAAATATTTCTTGTAAGTTGAAAAATAAAAAAATAAGAAATATATAAATGATTAATTATAAACCAAATAAATAGATTGTATCGTTTTTTTTAACTAAGTAAGATCACACCATTTTATGTAGTTTGTATTATTTTTAACTTGACTTTTTAAAATATGAATGTGAAGGAGTCTAAAATACTAATAAATCAAAATTGTACTAAACAGATCTTATTTGTAAAATATTTAAACATTTTCTTTAATATGTATAGACTCGCAATAATTGCTCTCAACAATTCAGAACTTGTTCTTTAGTGAATCACAATGTTTGGTGAAGGAAGTCTGTTCAAACTCAATACAGATGAGAACTTCTCAGACTCTCAGAATAATCGTTGAGTGGTTTAATGTGTACACACCCCCTGCTGGACTGAGTGAAGACGTATTTCTCCGCAGTCCGAAGTCTTAGCCACTGAGCCACCACGACGGCAAGATAACTTCATAAAACTATTGTGTGATAACTCATATATATTTAAGTAACAAAGACTTTTCCAACTGAATATTAAAAAAGAATATGGTGGTTAACGCAAACAAACAAAATTTGAATGTTTTCAAGTTTTACAATATAGGCCTAAATCGCTTAGTTGATAGGACTGATTAGGTATTAGACTCGCAATGTTATTTTCTTCAGATTTTTCATCATCGTCTTCCTCTTTTTCAGATCAGAGACGCCAACATAGCTTGAGAGTATTCTAAGGCGAATATGAATGATCACATGAGTGTAGGATGATTGTGAATAACCTGTTTAGTATTGTTACTAACTAAGGTCGACTGTTCCTTAGAAAGAGCAATTTGTTAATAGAACATAAGTCAGAGCAACTGATGGACCTACAGCTTCACGTAGAATCCGAACCACGTCGTATTGGTATGATTTTCAGGCAATTTACTAGTCTGATATTCAGTTCTCATCCCTAGACAACATTCGCGGCCTGATTACCACCCAGTAGTGTCCACATCGATGGAAACCATTGAGCGGCTACTGTGCTGGTATCATTAATACGAATGAAAACATAACCTATCGCCAAGTAGGGTTGCAGCACTGCACTACTAGTGCCGGCGACTACAGAATGTGGCCTTAAACCTCAGAATGATATTTCATGAGGAAGACATGTTTGGTGTTAAACTACATTTGTCTCATGAATTATCTTAACTATTTCAATATGGAATACATTTTATATATGATATTACAGTTTAATAATCACAGTTCAAGAGTATTCAAAGTTGAATGTGAAACAACAATTCATGTACCTACCTTTCACTGCTATACTCTCCTTTATAGTTATTGGCACTCCCAAGAAGGGCATCTCGTCCGTGAGCTGGTCCTCAGTGTAGGCATTACTCGCCAGCTTAGAGTCTATAGCCTTCGCCTCCTCCAGGGCCTGTGAGAACCGTTCCTGGACCACACAGTTCAGGAGGGGGTTGACCGCGGAGATCCGGGTTATATAAGCTTGAACCACTGCTTCACAGCGAACCTGTCGATCATATAAACTCACATTCTCTAGTCGACAGCTCTCTCCGTGATTCTCTCTACACCATCTCATCAATATAAAAGCCTCGTGGTCCTCATACTTAACAATATTTTATAATATACAAAACCCTTAAGTCTGCTTGAGTAGAATGCAAAGTAGTGTAATATCAGAGTTAGTAGAAATGACCATAAATATTTCCAATGAAAACCAAATTAGCCAAGCTTTTGGGTCATGTCAAATTTTTTATATCAGTGGTTTAAAATTAAATTATTGAATTGTAATATATTTAAGTTAATTTACTTAAATATATTACAATTCATGTTCAGTTTAAACCATATGTTTATTTACATGGACAATTTGAATCATACAGTGTAAAAGGTTTTTGTTTTTTTGTATGTTTGTTGACATTTTAGTTAGTTATAGTGAGATTATTTATCAAAGTGTATTCTCAAACTAATTTACGTTTTCTAATAATAACGTTACATAAATTAATGACAAAGTTACTATTGTCCAAAATATGGAAGGTTGCGAGGCTTTTTCTACCCCTTAATAATGGAATTTGAAGAAATCCTTTCTTCTTGGGTATCTATGACACAAAAAGATAGCTTCCTACCGAATTTCACAAAAATCTCTTCAGTAATTCCGGAGGATTCATGATGTACATAGTTTTTGGATTCTATATGTTATGATAAATTAATCTCAAGGCTACAAATATATTTCATCATAGCTTTAATACTTAATGTCTTGAACGTAAATACACAAGACATAAGTAAATTGTTCTCATTATTAGATTTTGACTTTATAATTACTACTTTGTTACTGATAATGAACAATTAATCGTCTTTTAAATTACCAAACGATTACGTAACGTTTTAGGGTGGATTGTTTTACTTGGAAGTTAGCTTCGTACTGAACAATCATTTATGAGTTAGTACATAATATGTCATGGTAGAAATACAAATCATATGAACGTCACACAGCACAGACTTATAGTAATATAAGTACCAAATGTCATGGTGATCGATGTCGGTACCTTCCTCAGACCAGAAGGATTCACGAAGGAAAGGAATTGTTAGTTTTATTGTGTAACGTTCAGTTGTTTGTAGTACTGACTAGAGAGTTATAATACAAAATGAGGGACGATTTCTATATAATCGTAATGTTTTGCTTTGTGCTTGAATCCACTGACCTCCTTCTGCCGGATTTTGTGGGCCAAGGAGGTGGCGCTGTGCAGCAGGAGGTCGTTGTCTATGGGTGGCAAGGGAGTCTTCCTCCGGAAGAGGGTGAGGAGCCGGGACCTTGGCCAGTAGAACAGCCGGGAACACCATGTCATATACCATATCATCCACTGGACCAACGTGCCCCACATCTGGAAACCAATAGTCTTTAATGACAATACAATTCGATTACAGTTTTTGATTACAAATTGATTGCAATAAACAAATCTTTTTTGGCCTTTATAAATACAGTTCAACATGAATACAATATAATAAATATAGTTCTAATACATTTGTTAATTTTTAGTACATTTTCAATAGAATAAGAAAATATTTATTCCACAATAAAAAATCAATTACAAAAATAACAATTCTCAAACTTGGAATGGAATGCCATGGTGTCAAGTAGAGAAGACAAGCACAAAATAAATAAACATAATAACTTACACCAGACAGACTAAAATTAGCTGGTAAAATTTAGCGGCCCACTGCAGTGTCATTACATTATAGGGGCCTACTAACAAAGAGGAGAAACATGAATTAAATTTACTTTAAGATTAGAAAGTTTCAAATTTAAAAACAAATCTGACTTATATGTAGAACAAATTAAAATATTTATAAACATCGAGGCTGATTTATTATTACTATGGAACAAATTAAGAGATTTATAAGCATAGAAAAAAATTTATTGTAATATCATAAGTAAATCGTCAATATCATCTTTATCAAGAAGCCATTGTTTTTATTTTATTTCAAATACGTTGACATTTTTGGCATGCTTTAATTCTTCTGGTAATTTATTATATATATGCGAACCTAGAAATAAATAATAGCTTCAGGAACATACGTTAAGAAATCGAATACGTTTAAAATGATAATTTCTCTGAATTAATGTTTTCTATGTGGAATGTTTTGTTTAGTAAGAAATAATTTCCTTTCTTGGTTAAAGCTATAGATTCGGACTTCATTAATTGAAAGTTTACATGAGTACAATATTAATTTAAAAACTAAAATGCAGATTTTGGACACGTGTTTCAACCGTAAACCTACGGTTAACCGTATATCCACGCATTGAGCCACAGATCTAGAGGAAAAGATAACATTTTTATTAACAACATGTGTATGTAATTTCCATGTCTTCACAACTTTTGAAAATAAACCCGTCGTATACATAAAACGAATACTTTGCACTCTAGAGAACTATACGTGAGGTGTTCAACTTGTATTCAGGCGTTATTAATGAAAATAAACCCGTCGTATACATAAAACGAATACTTTGCACTCTAGAGAACTGTACGTGAGTTGTTCAACTTGTATTCAGGCTTTATTAATGAAAATAAACCCGTCGTAAACATAAAACGAATACTTTGCACTCTAGAGAACTATACGTGAGGTGTTCAACTTGTATTCAGGCGTTATTAATGAAAATAAACCCGTCGTATACATAAAACGAATACTTTGCACTCTAGAGAACTATACGTGAGGTGTTCAACTTGTATTCAGGCGTTATTAATGAAAATAAACCCGTCGTATACATAAAACGAATACTTTGCACTCTAGAGAACTGTACGTGAGTTGTTCAACTTGTATTCAGGCGTTATTAATGAAAATAAACCCGTCGTAAACATAATACGAATACTTTGCATTTTAGAGGTCTGTACGTGAGTTGTCCGACTTGTATTCAGGCGTTATTAATGAAAATAAACACGTCGTAAACAGAAAACGAATACTTTGCACTTTAGAGAACTAACTGTACGTTAGGTGTTCAACTTGTATTCAGGCGTTATTAATGAAAATAAACCCGTCGTAAACATAAAACGAATACTTTGCACTTTAGAGAACTAACTGTACGTTAGGTGTTCAACTTGTATTCAGGCGTTATTAATGAAAATAAACGCGTCGTAAACATAAAACGAATACTTTGCACTTTAGAGGTCTGTGCGTGAGTTGTCCAACTTGTATTCAGGCGTTATTAACGAAAATAAACGCGTCGTAAACATAAAACGAATACTTTGCACTTTAGAAATCTGTAGGTGAGTTGTCCAACTTGTATTCAGGCTTTATTAATGAAAATAAACCTGTCGTAAACATAAAACGAATACTTTGCACTTTAGAGAACTAACTGTACGTTAGGTGTTCAACTTGTATTCAGGCGTTATTAATGAAAATAAACGCGTCGTAAACATAAAACGAATACTTAGCATTTTAGAGGTCTGTACGTGAGTTGTCCAACTTGTATTCAGGCGTTATTAATGAAAATAAACACGTCGTAAACAGAAAACGAATACTTTGCACTTTTGAGAACTAACTGTACGTTAGGTGTTCAACTTGTATTCAGGCGTTATTAATGAAAATAAACGCGTCGTAAACATAAAACGAATACTTAGCATTTTAGAGGTCTGTACGTGAGTTGTCCAACTTGTATTCAGGCGTTATTAATGAAAATAAACACGTCGTAAACAGAAAACGAATACTTTGCACTTTAGAAATCTGTAGGTGAGTTGTCCAACTTGTATTCAGGCTTTATTAATGAAAATAAACCTGTCGTAAACATAAAACGAATACTTTGCACTTTAGAGAACTAACTGTACGTTAGGTGTTCAACTTGTATTCAGGCGTTATTAATGAAAATAAACGCGTCGTAAACATAAAACGAATACTTTGCACTTTAGAGGTCTGTGCGTGAGTTGTCCAACTTGTATTCAGGCGTTATTAACGAAAATAAACGCGTCGTAAACATAAAACGAATACTTTGCACTTTAGAAATCTGTAGGTGAGTTGTCCAACTTGTATTCAGGCTTTATTAATGAAAATAAACCCGTCGTAAACATAAAACGAATACTTTGCACTTTAGAAATCTGTAGGTGAGTTGTCCAACTTGTATTCAGGCGTTATTAATGAAAATAAACACGTCGTAAACATAAAACGAATACTTTGCACTTTAGAAATCTGTAGGTGAGTTGTCCAACTTGTATTCAGGCGTTATTAACGAAAATAAACACGTCGTAAACATAAAACGAATACTTTGCACTTTAGAAATCTGTAGGTGAGTTGTCCAACTTGTATTCAGGCGTTATTAATGAAAATAAACACGTCGTAAACATAAAACGAATACTTTGCACTTTAGAAATCTGTAGGTGAGTTGTCCAACTTGTATTCAGGCGTTATTAACGAAAATAAACACGTCGTAAACATAAAACGAATACTTTGCACTTTAGAAATCTGTAGGTGAGTTGTCCAACTTGTATTCAGGCGTTATTAATGAAAATAAACACGTCGTAAACATAAAACGAATACTTTGCACTTTAGAAATCTGTAGGTGAGTTGTCCAACTTGTATTCAGGCGTTATTAATGAAAATAAACACGTCGTAAACATAAAACGAATACTTTGCACTTTAGAAATCTGTAGGTGAGTTGTCCAACTTGTATTCAGGCGTTATTAATGAAAATAAACACGTCGTAAACATAAAACGAATACTTTGCACTTTAGAAATCTGTACGTGAGTTGTCCAACTTGTATTCAGGCTTTATTAATGAAAATAAACCCGTCGTAAACATAAAACGAATACTTTGCACTCTAGAGAACTGTACGTGAGTTGTTCAACTTGTATTCAGGCGTTATAAACACGTCGTAAACATAAAACGAATACTTTGCACTTTAGAGAACTGTACGTGAGTTGTCCAACTTGTATTCAGGCGTTATTAATGAAAATAAACCCGTCGTAAACATAAAACGAATACTTTGCACTCTAGAGAACTGTACGTGAGTTGTTCAACTTGTATTCAGGCTTTATTAATGAAAATAAACCCGTCGTAAACATAAAACGAATACTTTGCACTCTAGAGAACTGTACGTGAGTTGTCCAACTTGTATTCAGGCTTTATTAATGAAAATAAACCCGTCGTAAACATAAAACGAATACTTTGCACTTTAGAAATCTGTAGGTGAGTTGTCCAACTTGTATTCAGGCTTTATTAATGAAAATAAACCCGTCGTAAACATAAAACGAATACTTTGCACTTTAGAAATCTGTAGGTGAGTTGTCCAACTTGTATTCAGGCTTTATTAATGAAAATAAACCCGTCGTAAACATAAAACGAATACTTTGCACTCTAGAGAACTGTACGTGAGTTGTCCAACTTGTATTCAGGCTTTATTAATGAAAATAAACCCGTCGTAAACATAAAACGAATACTTTGCACTTTAGAGAACTGTACGTGAGTTGTCCAACTTGTATTCAGGCTTTATTAATGAAAATAAACCCGTCGTAAACATAAAACGAATACTTTGCACTTTAGAAATCTGTAGGTGAGTTGTCCAACTTGTATTCAGGCTTTATTAATGAAAATAAACCCGTCGTATACATAAAACGAATACTTTGCACTCTAGAGAACTGTACGTGAGTTGTTCAACTTGTATTCAGGCGTTTTTAATGAAAATAAACCCGTCGTAAACCTAAAACCAACACTTTGCATTTTAGAGATCTATACGTGAGTTGTCCAACTTGTATTCAGGCGTTTTAATGAAACTAAACGTTTATATTTTGCCCTAACCCTATATATGTGGTTCAATGCCTGGATTAAACAACAGGTTTATGATTAAAAACGGGTCATAATCGAGCTTCTTTGTTTTTCGACTAATATAAGGTAAAATTCTCTTTCCCCATTACAACCATGAATATATATATATATATATATATATATATATATATATGATATTAAATAACATTACCTTGGTTTCAAGTTAATTGCCACTATACTAATAAAAACCCAATGCCACAGAGAAGAAAGAAACAGAGGTCGCATCCAATAGTAAGCTGAATGTGTGTTGAGTATTTATTTCGTCACACGATGGCTGGCCCAAACCCTTCCTTACTGTCCCAATCCTCAAGTATAGAAGTAGCAATTATTGCTAAAGATGTACACGAATTGTACTTTATTTATAGCTGCCACTTTGACATTCGCTACAGCCTTAAAACAGCAACCTCTGTTTATTTTTTCACTGTGTCAATAGTAATATATCGAAAGAATCAAATAAAACAAATTAAGGCCCAATATTTTATACTTTTATTGAGTTAATTAATTTATTTTGAATGTACACTGTAAATAACACTACTTGATTAGGGTCAATGGAGTCGTTTCGCTTAACGAATAACGCCAATAAAATGGCTTTTTATTTCAAGCATTTGGTCTGTAGTAATGCTCGTCTTGCAGCAAGTTTCACTTTATACGGGAGTAACTGATCTAGTGGACAATATGTCGTTGTAAAAATTGTTGAATTTTTATACATTTTTCACAGTTAAATATGCGACACTGCCACCAACATCGAAATATACGTACATACCAACAATATGCCATGTTCTAGCAACATTGTTAAGGCGTGTATGTACATACCAAGAATCTGCCATCCTCTAGCCAAACTGTTTTGGCTTGTACGTACATACCAACAATCTGCCATGCTCTAGCCACACTGTTTAGGCGTGTACGTACATACCAACAATCAGCCATCCTCTAGCCACATTGTTAAGGCGTGTACGTACATATCAACAATCTGCCGTCCTCTAGCCACATTGTTTTTGCTTGTACGTACATACCAACATTCTGCCATCTTCTAGCCACATTGTTTTTGGCGTGTACGTACATACCAACAATCTGCCATCCTCTAGCCACATTGTTAAGGCGTGTACGTACATACCAACAATCTGCCATCCTCTAGCCACATTGTTAAGGCGTGTACGTACATACCAACAATCTGCCATCCTCTAGCCACATTGTTTTGGCTTGTACGTACATACCAACAATCTGCCATCCTCTAGTCACATTGTTTTGGCTTGTACGTATATACCAACAATCTGCCATCCTCTAGCCACATTGTTTAGGCGTGTACGTACATACCAACAATCTGCCATCCTCTAGCCACATTGTTTTGGCTTGTACGTACATACCAACAATCTGCCATCCTCTAGCCACATTGTTAAGGCGTGTACGTACATACCAACAATCAGCCATCCTCTAGCCACATTGTTTTGGTTTGTACGTACATATCAACAATCTGCCGTCCTCTAGCCACATTGTTTTGGCTTGTACGTACATACCAACATTCTGCCATCTTCTAGCCACATTGTTTTTGGCGTGTACTTAGATACTAACAATCTGCCAGCCTCTAACTACATTTTCAACATAATGTTGATAATGTTGTATGAGAGAGAGATTAATTAGCATGACAAGAGCTTGTGATTATTACTTAATATAACAAGGATCTCACTTGTAATATTATCTATAAAAAATAATCAAACCTTAAAACTAACAAGTTGTGTACATCAAAGTTAGTTCAAAATTTAAAAAACCATTTTGATTAGTTGCACATCAAATCATAAAATAATTCTTTAAATAAACATATAAATGATTCTACAATTATTTTCTGACACATCCCTCTAATAATTACAGTAACTAAAATATTTCAGCACATATACACCGTAACTAAAACATCTCCACATTGAAATAATAATGAAATAAAACTGTATAAGGGGCATTCTTTCTGTTGCATCTTTTTAGGTAAAATATTTGTTATTAAGTAGAAGCGGTTATATATTTAGTTATTTTATGACTTGTTAAGTGAACGTTTACAAAAATACTAAAGAAACACATTACATATGTTTATTGATTATGATGGTTTATTAAGATATAGGCAAATGAAAGGGTTCATGCAGATTTTTCTTTTCTTATTACAATCAATTAAAAGCCTATTGACAAACGACAATCTTCAGGATTGATTGATTTACATTGAACTGTATTCTTCTTAAATATAAAACTGGTTTTATTAAACTATTAAGCCAGCCAATTCACAATTGAATCCATAAATTTAACTAGTAATTCTCATACTACTTAATACGAGGGCTGTTCAGAAAGTAGCTTCTATAGGCCGGTTTTTCACATAGGGCACCGTGCTCCTACTGTGCTCCTACCGTGTCATGTGGAATCGAAAAATGGTCTATTCCATTTATTTTGTATGGGAAAGCAGTTTGCGATTTTCACATAACCTGCCGTTCTCCTACCGTGCTCCCACTGTGCTCATGTCGTGCTGTATTCGATCGCTCCACAGAGCGATCAGCGAAAATGACCGGTAGGCAGTCGGTAGGCAGTCTGAGCACGACAGGTGCACGGTAGGTCAGGTGGAAATGCCTTACATGTCGCCCTACGTCGCCGCTTCGGCGCCCAACCCCTGCTTTTCCTAGTTCGGATGTTCCCGACCTCCTCCCAAAATTACCGATCGATTGCATTTTTTTATTTAAACTGTCTCTACACTGTAGAAGGAGATATTCCAACATCAGATAGCTCATCCTGAAACATTTACGGACCTTTTCAGAGTCATCTCTTAGCCGGCTCAAATATGTGTGAAACTCCCCTTCCTCTCCTCTAGTCGTATACAGAAGGTTACGTATGTACCAATATCGGTTCGGCCGTTTCACCTTATTTATTTACTTTTCAACTGTTGAATAAACCGCTCAAGCAATAACAACATCCGTAGCGTCCTGATCCATTTCGGTGACAGAGTAGTGAGTTCTAGATTATAAAGCCGCGTTTACAATAGTTCTATAACTTATAGATAGCAAAACATGCTATATAGCAAAACGTGCTATATAAAAAAACATGTTATATAGCTATATAGAACAAAACATGCTATATAGACAAATATGTTATAAAGCAAATGTTAAATGTAGCACGTTAGCATACATGTAACATTTTGAGCTAGGTATAGCAATTTTGGCCATGTGTAGCAGAAATTCTGTTTCTGTAAGTGAGGGAAGACTGGAGAACGACAGGGACACGGTAAGAGCACGACAGTAGCCGGGTCCCTACTGTTGAAAACACGCGACATGGACACGGTAGGAGCATAGTAGGAGCTCGTGCCCTATGTGAAAACCGGCCTTATTTGTTCACTGTGTGGGAAGTAAAGGGGGTAGGGCTGCCATGTTGCGCTGGCGAGTCAGTATTAGAGTGAAGGTTGTCCTAACATTAGTTTGTTTTCAGTCGCTTGTCGAAGTGTGAAGTTCGTTCTGTCATTCGATTTATCTTAGCTAAACAGTATTTGGCAGCAGCAATTCAAAGAGGACTTTGTGCTGTGTATGGGTCAAATGTAAGAGTGCAAGAGTTGTTTAGGAATTGGTTCGCACATTTAAAAGTGGCAGAACAAATATCAACAGGCCGTCTGTGGTCACTGATGATCTGGTTGAGAAAAATCAATATAAAAATTCGTGACAACTGACGCTTCACCATCTCAGAACTATCGGAAGAATTTCCACAAATTTCCAGGACTACTTTGTACAAGGTTGAAATTAAGACTTATAATTTCAATTGATGGTCCACTTGAATGAACTTTTAATTATTATATAGTGCTCACTGTAACTCATAATAATAATTACATAGTGCTAACTGTAACTCATAATAATAATTATATAGTGCTCACTGTAACTCATAATAATAATTATATAGTGCTCAATATAACTCATAATAATAATTACATAGTGCTAACTGTAACTCATAATAATAATTATATAGTGTTCATTGTAACTCATAATAATAATTTTATAGTGCTCACTGTAACTCATAATAATAATTATATAGTGCTCAATATAACTCATAATAATAATTACATAGTGCTAACTGTAACTCATAATAATAATTTTATAGTGCTCACTGTAACTCATAATAATAATTATATAGTGCTCAATGTAACTCATAATAATAATTTTATAGTGCTCACTGTAACTCATAATAATAATTATATAGTGCTCACTGTAACTCATAATAATAATAATTTTATAGTGCTCACTGTAACTCATACTAATAATTATATAATGCTCACTGTAACTCATAATAATAATTATTATAGTGCTCAATGTAACTCATAATAATAATTATATAGTACTCACTGTAACTCATAATAATAATTATATAGTGCTCAATGTAACTCATAATAATAATTTTATAGTGCTCACTGTAACTCATAATAATAATTATATAGTGCTCACTGTAACTCATAATAATAATTATATAGTGCTCACTGTAACTCATAATAATAATTATATAGTGCTCAATGTAACTCATAATAATAATTATATAGTGTTCAATGTAACTCATAATAATAATTATATAGTGCTCAATGTAACTCATAATAATAATTATATAGTGCTCAATGTAACTCATAATAATAATTATATAGTGCTCAATGTAACTCATAATAATAATTATATAGTGCTCCATGTAACTCATATTAATAATTATATAGTGCTCAATGTAACTCATAATAATAATTATATAGTGCTCAATGTAACTCATAATAATAATTATATAGTGCTCAATGTAACTCATAATAATAATTTTATAGTGCTCACTGTAACTCATAATAATAATTATATAGTGCTCACTGTAACTTATAATAATAATTATGACGAAATGTACAGTTGAAATAGAATAGCATGTTTTTATCGTTGGCATTAAGACTTTTAGTCTGCTATATAGGGGCTATCCACTTTTCAGCAGTGGCTTGGTAGTTTGGGAGACGGCCACCTCAAGGTAGATTGTAGTCATTGTTGACACATAATAAAATGGGAGACAACGTAATAGCACTCTTGGTGTAAAAACTTGTATTGGCAAATTATCTTGTATTACAAGTAATGAAAAATAATCATTATTTTTATGTGTCCATCATTATTATGTATGAGTATATGCATAGATATATCCGATTCAAATTTAAAATAAGGCATCATTTCGACGTATTTCCTTAGATTTTAATTTGGGTTACAATCCATATTGGTAGTAAATTTAATCAAGTTATTTTCAATATCACCAAACTTCTAACTTATTGACATTTTATGTACATAGATATAAACTGTGCTGTTTACAGTACAAAAGGCAAACTGCGTGTATTGCCACTAGGTAGCAGCAGCTAACTAGTTAGATCGTTTGCCGCTAGATAGAAGTAGGCTTCTTATTAGTTAAAATTCAATTATTGTAATATTAACAAAAAGATCAAATTTAAAACTAGTGCTATGAATGTACAGTTTCGTGCCTGCTTCTTATGAATATGTTTTGAATAGTGATTCCGTAGCTTCCTCCAATATGAGTCAAAGTTGTATTGTACAAATGGTAAAAATCAAATCAGCTATTTTAGTTACACGTTCTTACATTCTTACATATGAGATGCCAACACAACGTTGTTGGTATTTTAAGGCGAATATGAATGGTTATATGAGTGTAGGATGAGTGTGGATGAGTGTAGTCTGGTTACTAACTGAGGACAACTGTTCCTCAGTAAGGGCAACTTATTAATAGCCCAACAGCCAGGGCAACTAAGGGACCTACAGCTTTATGTGGAATCAAAACCACGTAGTGCTGGTCTGATTTTCAGCTGATTGACAAGCCTGATACTCAGTTACCTCTCCCACACAACATCCGCACAGTGATTACCACCTAACCTGGACACCCCAGACTTCTCTAGTAGTGTCCACACCGATAGCAACCATCAACACGTCTACCATGTACAAAATTCATACCTAAAAAGAGAGTCCAGAGTGCAGGGGTTGTGTAGTGGTTCAGTCCAGGAAAGAATTGTGAGAAGTCGTGCAAGCAACGTGAGGGGGTGTAAGAAGATTTCTTATTAAGTTGTTACAAACTATATTCGTTAAGAAGTGCAGTGTAGATAGCGATGTAGTGTGGGCATGTAACCTCATCTCTAGTCAAAAGGATTCATGCGTGTGTCTAGTGAGGAAGTCATGAAGTAGGGCTGGCTCAGTTGTGGGAAGTTAGTGTCATGAGAAGTCAAAAAGTGCAGAGTAGAGAGAGACAGTAGAATTGTAACCACGGAAACTCATCTCTAGTCAAAAGGATTCATTCATGTGTCCAGTGAGGAAGTCAGAAAGAAGGTCTAGCTCAGCTGTGGGAATTTAGCGTCATGAGTAAAGAGTGTAGAGTAGAGAGAGATAATAGAATTGTAACCACGGAAACTTCTTTTATATGTTATGTGTTTTATCTTCAGTCACAAGGATTTATGACTATCTTTTGACAAAACCATTCAGTAGGCCTATAATTGTCATGGGACATATTGTCGTCATATGTTTAAAGAGGAACGGGGGGAACTGTTTGTAATTGTGTTTTGGTGAAAAAGTGGCCGCGTTGATTTTATTTGTGGAATTGGCACAATCTGTAACATTTATCAGTAATGTCCTAGGAGAATTATTGTGACGAAATTACAATGGTATGATTTTTTTAACGTTTTTGAAAAAAGTCAGTATCTATTTAAAGGTATCTTCACAATGTTCACATCACAATGTTCACAATGTTTTAAATCAGTTGCAATTTTAGAGTTTGCACTTTTCAGTTATAAATCAGTTGCACTGTTCTCTTATTTTAACTTTTTGTGGTCATGTGGACTAGTAATTTATTTTGAAAAAAAATTGTATATGACAACTAGTATCAAATGGAAACTTACTCAAGCAGTCTAAATAACAATTGTTCATCGTTAGTTGGGGTTTAGGAAAAGTTAACTAGGCATTTTTCTTTTTTTTTAAGGATGTTGTTAACAAGAATGATATTTTCATTCAACTTAGTAATGATCAAGGCTGTTTGGATCTTGAGTCAAATGTTTATAACACGTAGTTAAAGTTTAGATACTATTAAAATCTACTGAGTCTTGGCAATTGATTTGTTTGTGTTGAACAATTATAATTACCGTATAAACTACACCCAGAGGTCGATTTCTAGAAATTGAGGTGCTGGAACTGTACCTGAAAAAATATTCCGGGGTGGTTTGGGGGGTATGGAATACCCCCCAACGGAAGCGGGGGGTCCGGGGGTCCTCCCCCGGAAAATTGTTGAAAATACCATCATTGAAATAGGCAATTTTACGCTATCCTGATCTAATTATTGCAACTTAGTAATGACAAAGATCTATATGATGTTCAGTTTATGAACATTGTAGTTCAAAATGAATTTTCTCAAACAACGTGAGGTGAAAAATTTTTTATAAGTGTTACAAACATATATCGTATAAGAAGTGCAGTGTAATGGTTTGTGGCAAATTAACCTCATCATCTATCAAAGGATCATGCGTGTGTTATGTAGGAGTATAAGTAGGGGTAGTTGTGGAATTAGTGTCATGGAACAAAAGTGCAGAAGAGAGAGTCAGTAAATGTAAACACGGCCTCATGCTCTAGTCAAAAGATTCATCATGTAGTGAGGAATCGAAAGAAGTCTAGCATCCGTGGGAATTAGCGTCATGTAGAAAGTGTAGAGAGAGAGATAATAAGAATTGTAACACGGAACTTCTATTTTAGTAAAGTATTTTTGTCTTCAGTCACAAGATTTATGACTATCTTTTGACAAAACCATTCATTTAGGCCTATAATTGTCTGTGACATATTGTCGTCATATTATTAAAGATTCAAGGGAATTTTGAATTTGTTTTGGGAAAAAGAGGCGCGTATTTTATTATGAATTGCACAATCTGTAAAATTTTCAGTAATGTTGGAATAATTGTACGAAATACAATGTATGAATTTTTAAAGTCGTTGTTTGAAAATCATATTATTTAAAGGACTTCAAATGTCACATACAAGTGTTACAAGTTTTGACATCAGTGCAATTTACGAGTTTAGCACATTTCAGTTTGTACAATCACCTTGCACTGTCTCTCGTGATTTTACATTATTGTGCTCATGTGGACTGTATTTATTTGAAAATTGTATGACACTAAGATGGACTCTTTAACATGGTTCTTTACATTTTATACTACATGTTTTAAATATAAATTGATTCAATATGGAATTTAAAAGTAATTCGTAGTTTAATTTCGAGATAATATGCTTCTGAACTGTTGAAACACTCATCACAATAGCTTCTTTATATAAGGAAGTTATTCTAAATAGTTGTCACGATCAGTCAACAATTTTAGCTAAATAAACAGCTGGTCAGGCATCCATTACTTAAGCACATTCATTACAGAGATGGGTTCCATGTACAACCATAAACACATTTCAAGGTCGGATCCAGGAACAACATCATAGCCTTGGCATATATCGGCTGGCTGTCTCATTGGCTCACCGCAAGTCTTCCTCAGCCTGAGGGTAATAACACGTTTACCAAGGTGTCAATGTCCAGGAACGAAGAGAAACAACAAGTAAAGACATCAACAAGGCCTCGGAGAGTGTGACCTCTCAGTGTTCTTGACTATGACTAGTCTACGTGACTATACATCTGTCTAAGTACTCTTGACTTTATGTATTTTACTGTTGCAACATGTCATTAATACCAGTCATAGCTCATTACAACACATTATTGACACACCTTTGCAGCTATGAGTTGAGTTTTATATTTGTAAATATAAAATCCAAAAGCACTGACTTACTGATCACAGTGTCTCAAAAAAGTCATATCATATCACAGTCTTACAGCTTTTATGATCATGAAACAATGCAAGTATTCTTTATAGGCTCTATTATAAACACTTAGAAAGGATTTTAAAATATTTTTTCTCAAAGAGATAATATAAGGTATATAGTAAATATATAGATACCAAACAATCAGAGACTTTGTTACCATTTACCATACGAATTTAGGACGGTGCAAATCAACATAGGCTAATTTTTAACAAAGTAAGCTTGGGACGTGAAGAGGAATATAAAATTTACGAGCAGTTACGTTTTTTATTGGTAGGTAAATGTAAGATTTTCTGTCTCGGCACTGTTTTGCTTTTCTTTAAATATACAGTAAAATTAATGTTCGGTAACATATACAAATTGGGGTATGAGGGGTTATATCCCAGTGCCGTAATACAGGTTAGTAGAGGCAGACACCCAGAGCCTTACCAGTTGAGTTGACCACAAACTGGGTTAAGAGGGGTTATATCCCAGTGCCGTAATACGGGTCAGTAGAGGCAGACACCCAGAGCCTTACCAGTTGAGTTGACCACAAATTGGGGTAAGAGGGGTTATATCCCAGTGCCGTAATACGGGTCAATAGAGGCAGACACCCAGAGCCTTACCAGTTGAGTTGATCACAAATTGGGGTAAGAGGGGTTATATCCCAGTGCCGTAATACGGGTCAATAGAGGCAGACACCCAGAGCCTTACCAGTTGAGTTGACCATAAACTGGGGTCAACTCAACACACACACAGGCAGACTCTGCCCAGTACTGTGGTGGTACACTTTGGTACAAATAACCTTGCACTCTCTCGAAATCCAAATGATGTTATGAGACCACTCTGGTACACCATTGAATCTGCTCAAAAGATTTTTAGGAATTCTACATGGGTCATAAATGGCATAGTCTACAGACGTGACATATCCACAAATTACATTAAAGAAGTTAACGAGGCACTAAAATTTATGTGCAAAAATCTGCACTTGATCTTCCGAGACCCTAATGAGATATTAACTGCCAGAGGCATAGAAAAAGACGGGCTACACCTTAACTCCATGGGGGATCACTGCCTTGCAAATTTTATACTGAAGGACCTTGGTTACGGACCATCCCTACCGGAGGGAAAAATATTAGGAAACCAAACAGAAACGGAAACAAAAAACTCGAACAACCCAAAACAAAACACCAATTTGCAAAATCACATGTATACAAGCACACAACACTCTAAAATAGCAAAAATACCACAAAAAAACTCCACAACACCGACATTGGACAAAATAGACTAATCCACTCACACAAATCGAAACAAAACAACAAAGCACTACCAAACAAGTCTGAACAACACAAAAATAAAAACAATTTCAAAATATTCCATTTAAACATACAACGAGGAATCCAAAATAAAATAGACCAACTCAAACTGCTCTAAAACACAATAAATCCACATATATTACTAATAACAGAGCATGGACATAACAAAGAACAATTAGAACAAATAATCCTAACAGGTTATGAGCTACAAACCCATTTTTCTAGAATAACATACAAATGGGGAGGGGCAGCAATTTATACTATGGAAAACATTGATCTGGAGATAAAAATAATAGATACAACAAATTATTCAGAAGAGCTAGTCTGTGAAATGGCAGCAATAGAATATAAAATAGCCGCAAAAAACAATATAATAATACGCATCTACAGACCAACAACAGGTTCACCCAAAGACTTCTTAAACCATTTTGACAACTTTCTAAGCACCATATCAACTAAAAATAAAAATATAATAATCCTAGGTGACATAAATATAAATTCTCTCGTAGACTCCGAAATATTGAAAAGCCTCACGAGTACATTACATCAACATAACCTACACCTAGAAAGCCTACCTGCAACTAGGAAAACTACAACAACGGAAACAAGCATTGATTGCTGCATAACTAATTATCTTCGGCCGCAAACAAAAATAATTGACAACACTTTATCAGACCACCAAGGCATAGTATGCACCCTTAACACAAAAATACATTTACATAATCAAACAAAAATTTATACAAGAAATTTATCAAAACAAAACATGGACCTATTCAAGCTCCAAATTGCAAAAACTGGCATAATATATACATTGAGAACAACAGAAAAAAATTCGACCAATTTCTTGGACTATTACAATATCATCTAAACAAAATCAGCCCACTTCAGAACAGAACTATACATCATAGACTGACCCATCAATTTACTATTACACCACAATTAAAACATCTAAGAGACAGTACACTGCAAGCAAAAAATAAATACTTAGTAACGGGACAACACTCTGACAAAATAGCTTACACGACACTCAAAAAAACTTATGACCAACAGATACGTTACTCAAAAAAACTACACACTGAACAACAAATATCAACAGCCACAAACCAAACTAAAGCAATATGGAAGGTGATAAACCAAGAAAGAAAAAGACAATCTCCAGAACATGACAATATAATACTTAATATAGATAAAACATTAGAAACAGATCCTCAAACTATAGCAAATCACTTCAACACATATTTTTTATCCATAGGCCAACTTCAAGTTGACAACCAAATACAGCAACAGCCTAATTTTCAGCAACATCTAACACTAAACCATTTTACTACTGTAAATTTAAACTCTTTTAAATGAATTACAGATGAAGATCTGAGACAAATAATCAAGAACACCAAACATAATAACACAACAGGAGCAGACGAAATACCAGGGAAGTTACTACTTTATTGCACTGACAAATTAATTCCACCACTTCTACACCTAATCAACACATCCATATCCACAAGTACAGTACCGAAAATACTAAAAACATCTCTAGTATACCCTAAATACAAAAAATCTGACAAACATAACATAGAAAATTATCGACCAATTGCAATATTACCTACAATATCAAAATACCTAGAGAAAGCCATACATGGTCAAATAATGAATTATCTAAATACAAACAACAAATTACATATTCACCAACATGGTTTTAGAAATAACAAATCCATAAATACAGCAGTCGCTGACTTCTTAAAATTTATCACCGAAAATTGGGAAAAGAAACAACACGTATCAGCAATATTCTTAAACTTAAAAAAGGCCTTCGATTGCCTAGACTGGAACATTTTACTCAATAGAATAACTGAAATAGGTATTACTGGAGAAGCTAAAAGCTGGGTACAAAGCTATTTGACAAATAGAAGCCAAATGGTTGAAATAAAATCAACCAATAAAACATTAGGGAAACTTTCAGATCCAAAGAAAAATTCATGACAAACGGTGTGCCACAAGGATCAGTCCTTGGTCCGCTCTTTTTTTTAATTTACATAAATTCATTACCGACAAAACTACCAATATATTCTGAATGCATCATGTTTGCGGATGATACCACCCTGATAATATCAGGGAAAATCAACAAGAAACACAAGTTAGAATAAAAACAACAATGAAAAAACAGAGGAAGAACTTAAATCTATTAAACTTGAAATCAATTACACAAAAACATACAACATTAATTCACCCCAAAACTTACTCCATTACAAATCCAACAACCTGATAACAATGAATATAACAACCTTACAGTAAATAAAACAAAATATTTAGGAATACAAATAGATAACTCACTTACTTGGAACATTCATACCCAGCAGCTCATAAAAAAATTGTCATCAGCTCTCTATGCAATAAAACGGATAAGTACCATAGCAGGGAAAAAACCAGCTCTTATAGCCTATCACTCCCTAATGGCTACTCACATAAAATTTGGATTAATTGCCTGGGGAGGTGCTTCATACACACACATAGAACCGATATTAATATTGCAAAAAAAAAGCAATTAGAATAATCAACAATTTGCCTACCAACACTCCTTGTAGACAATATTTTAAAGAAGAAAAAATTCTAACTGTCATCTCAATGTACATTCAAGACACAATATTATACGCCATACAAGAAAATAACAAAACAAGATCCGAATCCATAGCCATAACACAAGAAATGAAAACAATTTAGACACACCTTATAAAAGATTACAAAAAACACTAAATCAACCATAATATATAGGTATAAAGTGTTTTAATCATCTTCTCTAACAACATAAAAATATTAAGACAAAACAAAACCAAATTTAAAAAATCTCTATTTGTATATTTAACAGCATATCCATGTTATACAAAAGAAGAATTCTTTAATTATACACGAACATATAAAATGACACATATTAAAAAAAAAAAAAAATTGTAGGCTATCCTGTCCAACCATAGACTTGACCAATCCTGGTCCAATCTCTTTTCCATGGACTTGACCAATCCTGGGCTGTGCCCGAAGAAAACTGTCATGCCCCCTGTCTTGAGGAGAGTGGTGGCGAAGAGGAAGGTAAAGGTAAAGGTAAGAGGGGTTATATCCCAGGGCCGTAATACGGGTCACTAGAGGCAGACACCCATAGTCTTACCAGTTGAGTTGACCGTAAACTGGGGTAAGAGTGGTTATATCCCAGTGCCGTAATACGGGTCAATAGAGGCAGACACCCAGAGCCTTACCAGTTGAGTTGACCATAAACTGGGGTAAGAGTGGTTATATCCCAGTGCCGTAATACGGGTCAATAGAGGCAGATACCCAGAGCCTTGTCAGTTGAGTTGACCATTAACTGGGGTAAGAGGGGTTATATCCCAGGGCCGTAATACGGGTCAGTAGAGGCAGACACCCAGAGCACGACCTGACTTCTGCCAGAAACCCGAGCTGCCTGCTTGCTTCGTACAGTCATGATCGTTGCGATACAACACCCTTTACCTACCTATCCTAGGCTGAAGAGGCCCTAGTAGACTACAACAGCTGTAACTCCCTGCTACTCCTTCAAGATCCGATCCAGCGACCTGACTTCCCCTCTCCTCATCAGTAGAGGCAGACACTCTGCACAGTCAGGCTTACCTTACCAGTTGAGTTGACCACGACCTGACTTCCCCTCTCCTCATCAGTAGAGGCAGACACTCTGCACAGTCACGCTTACCTTACCAGTTGAGTTGACCACGACCTGACTTCCCCTCCCCTCACCAGTAGAGGCAGACACTCTGAACAATCAGGATCACCATACCAGTTGAATCGACCACGATTTGATTCCCCTCCCCTCATCAGTAGAGGCAGACACACTGCACAGTCAGGCTCACCATACCAGTTGAGTTGACCACGACCTGACTTACTCTCCCCTCACTCTTATCATCAGTGACCCCCTCCCACCCATGCCGCACACTCTCAGTCACTCATTACAGCTCAGTACAACTGTCAGGTCACATGACATCCTCTGTTTCACTGTTCCTGCTGCTCTTCAAACCCATTTCTGCAGTTTATCAATTGAAAATTTATCTTCACCTTTGATTCAATTACCTTACTGTACCAATATATTTGCAAACCGACTGAGGTTTTAGTGATTTTTTTGCTGTTTTAAAAGTTATATGTTCCATTTATTTCTTCCAAATGATATTATTGTTCCTTAAACTCTATAAAAAAGAAGTGGGTGTAGTATCATATTTTTGTCAGTTTATAATCTTTTGGATCGCAAAGTGTAATTTGATAATTTTCGTTCAAACAAGTTTTAATTAAGTTATGTCAACCAGACTCTAAACAATTTGAGCCTCATAATATCTGCCTTTTAAGCCATATTTAGGTAATAGTAGGTCTACTTTTATTTACAGGATGTTACAGAAAGGTTGGACTGGTTATGCATTTCCCATCTATGTGTTGATTCTAAGCTAAAAGTCAAGAATAGTATTTTTTTCAATTTCCGCTTTGTTTAGAAACCAGACGCAATTTTCTTTTTTCATAAAACAATTTATATGTTGTTTACGATTGTTACAAAAATCGGTAAACGTGTCCATGTTACAAAGTTGTTTTTAATAAAAAATGTTTTTGAAATTATCAATATTATTTTTAAAATGGCGGCCATTTTATTTTAATTTTAACAAATATAAAAAAAACACTGATTTTATAAAAATTTTGTAAGAAACAACACATTTTTAATGTGAATTTTCATCTCTAATTATACTTCATTTGTAAAAATCGTTAAGAAATAACTATTTTATAAATTAACCTTAATTCATATGCGAACTAAATGGCTACTAATCTGACAGTATTTGAACGATATGAGAATTAAGGTTACTTAATAAAAGAGTTATTTCCTGAGCGGTTTTTGTAGGTAGTATTTTATAACAAAGTATTTTGAAAATAAAATGGTGGTCATTTTATTTTTATTTTGACAAATATCTAAAAAAACACTGGTTTTATAAAAGTTGTGTAAGACACTAAAAGACTTTCCTTTTCCAATGATATCTCATTTGTAAAAATCGCTTGAAGGAATAACTATTTTATAAAGCAACCTCAATTCTCATACTGTTCAAATACTGTCAAATTATTAGCCATTTATTTTGCATGTGAATTAATGTTAATTCATAAAATAATTATTTCTTAAGCGATTTTTACGAAAGAGGTATCATTGGAAAAGAAAAGACATTTACAAACGTTTTGTGTCTTACACAATTTTTATAAAACCAGAGATGTTTTTAGATATTTGTTAAAATTAAAATAAAATAGCCGCCATTTTGAAAATAATAATAATGATAGTTTCACAAATATTTTTTTTACCAACCTACCTTCTAACATCAACTCTTTTACCAAGTTTTGTAACAATCGTAAAAATAACAACAGAGATATATTTTTTATGAAAAAAAAACCAAAATGGCATCTGGCTGCCAAACAAAGCTGAAATTTTTTACCTTAGAATCACACATCGAATATGAAAATGCATAGCGAGCCCAACCTTTTTGTAACAACCTGCATATCCAGAATTACGTCATTACTTGATGTTTCGAATTTCCAGTAAAATGAATAGTACTTCTGATTCACACTAATTCCAATTTCATAAAATATTCCGATACAAGCAACAAGTAGCTTAAATATTTTAATCACAACATATCATGTGTTTAAAACAGTTTCTTTAAACTCTTTTTAAAATTAATTAATGGGTGACGTCCGGTGGATATTATACTAAAAATAAATTATGTACCCAACAATGAAGAAATGCAACAAAAAAATCTTCGGAACAAGAGTTTACCTAAAACATAAATGAATCAGTTCAGTTCTGTAGTTTACTGAGAATTTAATAAAAAAGGATATGTATATATATATATGTTAATTAGAGAGAGAGAGAGAGAGAGAGAGAGAGAGAGAGAGAGAGAGAGAGAGAGAGAGAGAGAGAGAGAGAGAGAGAGAGAGAGAGAGAGAGAGAGAGAGAGAGAGAGAGAGAGAGAGAGAGAGAGAGAGAGAGAGAGAGAGAGAGAGAGAGAGAGAGAGAGAGAGAGAGAGAGAAAATATTTACTGTTGGGAGAAAAATAACATAAGAAGTATGAAATTTTGGAGTGTAAATTTAACAAAATCTCATTATTTTAAAGCAGTTTTTGCAGACTCTGTTCAAGTAGTTTTCGCTAACAGATGGCTAAGTTAATTTGGGTTTTAATATACAAGGGGCCATCTCAACTGCACAGCCATTGTTATCTTAGAAACTATTGTAAGAAACTATTTTATAGGACATTTCCAAGGGAGGACTTCATCATCTCATGAGTGGTTGTATTAGAAAAAGGAATAGAGTGTTTTCAAAGTAATCACAATTTTCCCAAAAGGTGGTAAAATTTAATATTTCTTCTGGAACTCCCTATTTTTCCCACATTTCCAATATAAAACAGCATTTTAAGCAATTATTTTTAGCTGATATCGAATATATAACCGATTACAATATCAAATTCTCATTACTTTGAAACCACACTTGGATTTATACAAAAGTACCTAGAAGGCCGAACAGGACCAGTACTTGCCGGCGTGGTGGCTCAGTGGATCTCAGTGGCTACTTCGGACTGCGGAGGGCACTTCCAAGGTTCGAATCCCCACTGAGCCAACTGTCGGTACTTCACTCGGTGAATAAAGCTGACGCAGAGGCCTGTACGACAATGTCAACTGGCGAGTGAAGTTTTTATTAAAAAAAACGAATTAAGTCCAATGCAGTTTAGAAAATAATTTACATTAATGCAAGTTCTATTATTTAACGGACCGTTATTTTTCGTGTACATTGTATTGTTTTATTTCCAATAATTTTCTACTCTAAATACTCAGGAACAGTGAGATGTAAAGGATTGTTCAATATGTATCTTGTCTTTGGTCAAAATGAGTCCTCCCAACCAACCTCTGATAGCTTATTCATCTAATATATGGTGATTCTTGTGATTCATACACATCCACGTTGAAAACTCCACAGCAACCTCGGCAATAGAAACATTTAATTACATTCAGTTAGTATTTTCAATTCAATAGATTGGCACGTTAAATCGTAAATACCTTGAAGTTATTTAAAGGTAAACATTTTTATTAAGTTAGTATCAAAGTATACTTTCGAACTCATCGTGATGAAGTTTTAATGTCGAGTTATGTAATTGTTATTTTTTGTAGACAATTTCAAATGTTAAATCTTCTCATGAAATGAATAGGCTTTCTTACATAGTTATAAAGTTGGCTTTCTTTTTTGTCGATTTGTTGCCCTATGCAGTGTGACAGTGTAAGTTGATAGTGAGGACAATATTCAACTGTTTACTCAGTAGAGTAGGAGAGGTGTACAGTCCATGACCTTGTCCTGCACCACCCTGTCAGACAACATTTTTGCCGAGCTTGCCAATCGTTTTAAAGTTGGCTTGCTTTGTTTGTCAATTTGTTGCCCTATACAGTGTGACAGTGTAAGTTGATACTGAGGCCAATATTCAACTGTTCACTCAGTAGAGTAGGAGAGGTGTACAGTCCATGACCTTGTCCTCCATCACCCTGCCAGACAACATTCTTGCCGAGCCTGCCAATCGTTTTAAAGTTGGCTTGCTTTGTTTGTCAATTTGTTGCCCTATACAGTGTGACAGTGTAAGTTGATTCTGAGTACTATACTATATTCAACTGTTCACTCAGTAGAGTAGTAAAGGTGTACAGACCATGACCTTGTCCTGCACCACCCTGTCAGACAACATTCTTGCAGAGCCTGCCAATCGTTATGAAGTCGGTTCGCTTTGTTTGCCAATTTATTTTCATTTAATAAGTAAGAATCCAATTCGAGGCAGACTAAGTACCTCAGACCCAGACAGATCTCATCCTAACAATATCCAACATACAGTATCTCAACCTCCCAATCAGTGGGTGGACATTACAATATGTGTTTTCTATATTGGAATAATTTTTCTGTATTCAAATCTAAAGAAGGAAGTGCGTGCTTATCCTATTAAAATTAGACGTATTTTGGAATAATGGAATGTAAATACTTTTATATTCATAATGAGGCTTTTAAGCATTTTTTATTATAATACAATACATTTTTATTTTTAAGTAAACTAATTTTCTTGAAGGAAGTACTCCATTCGATATATGTATACACAATGAATATTTACCACTGTGTTCATAATTAAAAAATAAATATAAACATCTGTAACTTTAAATATTTTATGCCTATCATAGGATGAATGTGATATAGTATAGGTTGCTAAAATTTTTGAATGTATTATTTAGCGATTTGTGTTAACATTTAATGATGGAGTGATATAGGCATCTATGTTTACATTTAAGGTTGGAGTGATACAGTGATTTATATTTACATTTAAGGTTGGAGTGATGTAGGGATTTATGTTTACATTTAGGGTTGGAGTTATACAGCGATTTATGTTTACATTTAAGGTTGGAGTGATGTGGGGATTTATGTTTACATTTAGGGTTGGAGTTATACAGCGATTTATGTTTACATTTAAGGTTGGAGTGATATAGAGATTTATATTTACATTTAAGGTTGGAGTGATGTAGGGATTTATGTTTACATTTAAGGTTGGAGTTATACAGTGGTTTATGATTACATTTAAGGTTGGAGTTATACAGCGACTTATGTTTACATTTAAGGTTGGAGTGATATAGAGATTTATATTTACATTTAAGGTTGGAGTGATGTAGGGATTTATGTTTACATTTAAGGTTGGAGTTATACAGTGGTTTATGATTACATTTAAGGTTGGAGTTATACAGCGATTTATGTTTACATTTAAGGTTGGAGTGATATAGCGAGTTATATTTACATTTAAGGTTGGAGTGATGTAGGGATTTATGTTTTCATTTAGGGTTGGAGCTATACAGCGATTTATGTTTACATTTTAGGTTGGAGTTATACAGCGATTTATGTTTACATTTTAGGTTGGAGTGATACAGCGATTTGTGTTTACATTTTAGGTTGGAGTTATACAGCGATGTGTGTTTACATTTTAGGTTGGAGTGATATAGCGATTTATGTTTACATTTTAGGTTGGAGTGATACAGCGATGTGTGTTTACATTTTAGGTTGGAGTGATACAGCGATTTATGTTTACATTTTAGGTTGGAGTTATACAGCGATGTGTGTTTACATTTTAGGTTGGAGTGATATAGCGATTTATATTTACATTTAAGGTTGGAGTGATGTAGGGATTTATGTTTTCATTTAGGGTTGGAGTTATACAGCGATTTGTGTTTACATTTTAGGTTGGAGTTATACAGCGATGTGTGTTTACATTTTAGGTTGGAGTGATATAGCGATTTATATTTACATTTAAGGTTGGAGTGATGTAGGGATTTATGTTTTCATTTAGGGTTGGAGTTATACAGCGATTTGTGTTTACATTTTAGGTTGGAGTGATATAGCGATTTATATTTACATTTAAGGTTGGAGTGATGTAGGGATTTATGTTTTCATTTAAGGTTGGAGTTATACAGTGGTTTATGATTACATTTAAGGTTGGAGTTATACAGCGATTTATGTTTACATTTAAGGTTGGAGTGATATAGCGATTTATATTTACATTTAAGGTTGGAGTGATGTAGGGATTTATGTTTTCATTTAGGGTTGGAGTTATACAGCGATTTATGTTTACATTTTAGGTTGGAGTTATACAGCGATGTGTGTTTACATTTTAGGTTGGAGTGATATAGCGATTTATATTTACATTTAAGGTTGGAGTGATGTAGGGATTTATGTTTTCATTTAGGGTTGGAGTTATACAGCGATTTGTGTTTACATTTTAGGTTGGAGTTATACAGCGATTTATGTTTACATTTTAGGTTGGAGTGATACAGCGATTTGTGTTTACATTTTAGGTTGGAGTTATACAGCGATGTGTGTTTACATTTTAGGTTGGAGTGATATAGCGATTTATGTTTACATTTTAGGTTGGAGTGATACAGCGATGTGTGTTTACATTTTAGGTTGGAGTGATACAGCGATTTATGTTTACATTTTAGGTTGGAGTTATACAGCGATGTGTGTTTACATTTTAGGTTGGAGTGATATAGCGATTTATATTTACATTTAAGGTTGGAGTGATATAGCGATTTATGTTTACATTTTAGGTTGGAGTGATACAGCGATGTGTGTTTACATTTTAGGTTGGAGTGATACAGCGATTTATGTTTACATTTTAGGTTGGAGTTATACAGCGATGTGTGTTTACATTTTAGGTTGGAGTGATATAGCGATTTATATTTACATTTAAGGTTGGAGTGATGTAGGGATTTATGTTTTCATTTAGGGTTGGAGTTATACAGCGATTTGTGTTTACATTTTAGGTTGGAGTTATACAGCGATGTGTGTTTACATTTTAGGTTGGAGTGATATAGCGATTTATATTTACATTTAAGGTTGGAGTGATGTAGGGATTTATGTTTTCATTTAGGGTTGGAGTTATACAGCGATTTGTGTTTACATTTTAGGTTGGAGTGATATAGCGATTTATATTTACATTTAAGGTTGGAGTGATGTAGGGATTTATGTTTTCATTTAAGGTTGGAGTTATACAGTGGTTTATGATTACATTTAAGGTTGGAGTTATACAGCGATTTATGTTTACATTTAAGGTTGGAGTGATATAGCGATTTATATTTACATTTAAGGTTGGAGTGATGTAGGGATTTATGTTTTCATTTAGGGTTGGAGTTATACAGCGATTTATGTTTACATTTTAGGTTGGAGTTATACAGCGATGTGTGTTTACATTTTAGGTTGGAGTGATATAGCGATTTATATTTACATTTAAGGTTGGAGTGATGTAGGGATTTATGTTTTCATTTAGGGTTGGAGTTATACAGCGATTTGTGTTTACATTTTAGGTTGGAGTGATATAGCGATTTATATTTACATTTAAGGTTGGAGTGATGTAGGGATTTATGTTTTCATTTAGGGTTGGAGTTATACAGCGATTTATGTTTACATTTTAGGTTGGAGTTATACAGCGATTTATGTTTACATTTTAGGTTGGAGTGATGTAGGGATTTATATTTACATTTAAGGTTGGAGTGATGTAGGGATTTGTGTTTACATTTTAGGTTGGAATGATACAGCGATTTGTGTTTACATTTAGGGTTGCTTTAGGTTACTAAGTCATAAACTTATGATAAATTCTTAATAGCAAATGATTAGAAAAATAAGATGTTGGAGAATCATTTAGTTATTCAAAATCAAAATATTAGTAATTTTATTTTACACTGAATTAAAAATGTCTATTTTTTAGTTGGCAAAAAGGGGTTTTGATTTCCAAAGAAAAATAATTTGAAAAAAGTACGATAAATACATACCGGTAATAATGTTCTAGGCTGTGGGGATATTAATAAAGGGGGTTTACTTTGTTTTATTATTGATGTTCTTATTGACAAAGACAGTTAGGCAACAAAATCTCGCGTATGTTTAGATGATTGATGACTCAATGGCAAATAAAATTTCATTTATTAATATCGTTGTAGTCAATCAGTGTCAATGACGAAGTATAAAAACTCAGTAATATATTTAAAAATTATTATTTATGTACATTACAAAAATTATAACTAATGTAATGTTCGGAGTTACATAGTAGATTTTCTTAAACACTTATTGTCTTAAGGGAAAGTAGGTAATAATTAATAACACATTGTGAGAGTTTGTTTACCCAAGAACCTTGACTTACGTCTCTTATCGCTTGATTTAAATAATGTATATGAATCATTGTTCCAACATTGTTATTGAGGCCTGCTGTTAGGGAAATATGGCGACACGTGATAATGGAAGCGATATTCTCCACTTCCATTATCGTACTATGTTCGTAAAATGAATGCTAGATTATAATGCATGTGTTTTATTCTAGTATGAATTAATAGTAAAATAAATTAGTGACCTAACATAGTCAAAATAACTAGAAGTAAGCTGACATATTACCTTCGTTAATGAATAATTAAATATATTCAGACTAACCTGTCAGTTGAAACCGATCAATATTTACAGTCAGTGGCTATAAACTATGAATTCATAATGAATATTTCCATACATAACCACACTTCAAATTATATGAATTCCAGTGCATTACCTAAAGGTTGTCATTGGGGAAAGCTAGTGTCAACTATATAGAGATGAAAATTGTTAAGAAATACGTATCAATGTCTACCTTACATTTATGCATATAAATTTTAAAATGTATGTGTAACATTATTAACTTTATCATTTCAGTAGTCTGTATGTTCTTGGCCTGTATTTTTGATCTTGTTTCTGATTTTTATGAAGAAAATAAATTTAATATACATTTAAATCATGTTTAAGGTGCAAATACAGCACATGCTTTTAAGATTGTATGTTAAATGATTCATCGAACAATGTAATCACCGATCCCCGCTTACGTAATTAGCTGACTATTTTACATAAATTCCTTGAGATCTTGATTTTCCAATCATCCTCTTTGCATTTAGAATAAGTCATATGGAATGAAAATTGGACACATTCGTAAATAAAAGAAATTCTGATAGATGAAGTTCACAAAAAGGCACCTACTTTGACTGTCGGTGCCACCAATCACAAGAGATAATTATGAATGTCAAATAAAAAGAGTGTTATGAAAGTTGTGTAGTTAATTAATTATTGTTAAGGAAAATTTAACAGTTAATGTCAACAGCTATTGCTGTGAGTAAAAATAATACTATAGATGTTTATCCTGAGAAGACTATGAAAATTAATAATAGGATGAATGAAATCGATTAAAGATAATTAAAACCATGTGATTCCCAAATACATAACTTACTATATTTTGTATTAACATTCTAAGAAACACCAGCTACATCAGTGCTATTTAAGTGTATGTACCTTATAATGAAGAGAAGACGCGAACTGTACCGTTTCACTCCCGCACCGTATCGGCTCACGCAAGTGTCTGCGCTCGCATCCCGCGACCTGAGGCCGACGTCCTTGGTGGCGATCATGAATTGTAGTATTTTGAAGAGTGCAATAGAAAACAACCTCCATTCATTCATCAAGGAATGGTGTACTAAATTAACAATAAAGTAAAATAATCATGTTTGAAATGTTGCCAGGTTTTTTTAAGTTTAATACTTGACAGACTTTTTTCTAGACGAATATACATGTACGCCTCTCAACGGAACCCTCAACTAACCTCTATGTATGTTCAATACCCGACAGTATTTTCCCCAACCGAGTATACACGTACGCCTCCCAACGGAACCCTTAACTAACCTCTATGTATGTTCAATACCCGACAGTATTTTCACCAACCGAGTATACACGTACGCCTCCCAACGGAACAACCCAACTAACCTCTATAATAGTAAGGGCTGCATATTTCCTCGCCTGGTGCTATTACATAGGGGCTTTAACCCACTCTCCAACCTCCTTCATTAGTTTTGTTATATAAGGGCTGGGTATTTCCTCGTCTGGTACTATTACATAGGGGCTCTAACCCACTCTCCAATCTCCTTCATTAGTTTTGTTATATAAGGGCTGCATATTTCCTCGCCTGGTACTATTACATAGGGGCTTTAACCCACTCTCCAATCTCCTTCATTAGTTTTGTTATATAAGGGCTGGGTATTTCCTCGCCTGGTACTATTACATAGGGGCTTTAACCCACTCTCCAACCTCCTTCATTAGTTTTGTTATATAAGGGCTGCATATTTCCTCGCCTGGTACTATTACATAGGGGCTTTAACCCACTCTCCAACCTCCTTCATTAGTTTTGTTATATAAGGGCTGGGTATTTCCTCGCCTGGTACTATTACATAGGGGCTTTAACCCACTCTCCAACCTCCTTCATTAGATTTGTTATATAAGGGCTGCATATTTCCTCGCCTGGTACTATTGGGGCTTTAACCCACTCTCCAACCTCCTTCATTAGTTTTGTTATATAAGGGCTGGGTATTTCCTCGCCTGGTGCTATTACATAGGGGCTTTAACCCACTCTCCAACCTCCTTCATTAGTTTTGTTATATAAGGGCTGGGTATTTCCTCGTCTGGTACTATTACATAGGGGCTCTAACCCACTCTCCAATCTCCTTCATTAGTTTTGTTATATAAGGGCTGGGTATTTCCTCGTCTGGTACTATTACATAGGGGCTCTAACCCACTCTCCAATCTCCTTCATTAGTTTTGTTATATAAGGGCTGCATATTTCCTCGCCTGGTACTATTACATAGGGGCTTTAACCCACTCTCCAATCTCCTTCATTAGTTTTGTTATATAAGGGCTGGGTATTTCCTCGCCTGGTACTATTACATAGGGGCTTTAACCCACTCTCCAACCTCCTTCATTAGTTTTGTTATATAAGGGCTGCATATTTCCTCGCCTGGTACTATTACATAGGGGCTTTAACCCACTGTCCAACCTCCTTCATTAGTTTTGTTATATAAGGGCTGGGTATTTCCTCGCCTGGTACTATTACATAGGGGCTTTAACCCACTCTCCAACCTCCTTCATTAGTTTTGTTATACAGGGTGTAAATAAAGTCCCGCACGGGTTTAATATGTTCTGAACGATAACAGATAAATCAATAAGATTTGGTACATCAACATTACACCTAAAAATCTACTTATTTACGGAACTATCAGTTTTCTGTCATATCATGGGGACGTCCCGCAAGGAGTCAGAAGGAAATCTTAAATAGGAGCATAGGTCAATATGCACATCACTTTAAAGGGCTTATCTAGCAGAGTGTAATGCCGCAAACCACAAACAAAAAGGTTGATCCACTACAAAATGGCGGCTGTTCAAATGTTTGATTGGAAAAAGATGTTTACTTACCAAATGTTTTCAGAGTAAATGCTCGAATTGTTCACCTCCGGTTATTTGACAGTTTTGAAGACGCACATAAAAACTATTAACAGCATTTTGCAGGGCAACTTGAGTAATCGCCTGACATTCTTGACGTATTCTTTGTCTCAGTTCATTTAAATTTTGAGGCTTTGTTTTGTAGACATTGTCCTTAAGGTAACCCCAAACAAAAAAGTCTAATGGAGAGAGATCTGGTGAACGCGCTGGCCATTCCACAGTCCCCCGCCTTCCGATCCACCGTTGCCGCAAAACAGTGTTTAAATAGGCTCTTACGTCGATGCCGTAGTGTGGGGGCGCCCCGTCCTGTTGAAACCAGATATTCTGAAAATGTTCTCCAAACATCTGTCGAAGTACTGGTGTAATTTCATTTTCCAGCAAACGTTGGTAAGATATTGCATTTAAATTTCCTTCAATAAAGAAAGGACCTACAAACTGGGTACCTATCACACCAAGCCAGACATTCACCTTTTGTGGATTTTGTGTGTGTGCCTCCCGCATCCAGTGAGGATTTTTGCTACTCTAGTAACGGCAATTGTGCCTGTTTACGCTTCCATTCAGCATAAATGAACACTCGTCCGAAAACACAATATTGTTTACATCAATTTCGTTGCGATCTATTTTGGCCATCATATTTTCGCAAAATTCTACACGTCAGTCGAAATCATCTTCGTTGAGTTCGTGCACCAAATGAACTTTATATGGCTTAAAATTAGACCCTTTCAGAATTTTTTTTACAGTCGTAAAAGAGATGTCATGAGTTTATGCTGCTGAGCGTAGGGTCTCGTGCGGGTTCTCAATAAATGACTGCAAGACTTCTAAAGATTTGTCTTCGTTTGTCGCAGTAGCGGGTCTTCCTGACCTACGACGATCGGAAACACTTCCTGTTTCCATAAAACGTTGAACAGTTCTCGCTACAGTTGTTCTGGAAATTGGCTGCCTCTCGGGAAAATAGTCATTAAATAAATGGCACGCTTCCTCGTGTGATCGTCTGTTGTTTCCCCAACCAACCATCATAAGAAGTGTTGTACGTTCACGTTCGTTAAGCGACATAGTGTAGTTGATGAACGACAAGAAATACGACAAACTCTTTTGTACTAACGTGCACTGACAGAAAGTTTGGACAGCACAACTATAATTTGTCCAAACAGCCGTGCGCCCTGAAGGATTAGAGCGACCCTCGCTCCCCCACTCGCAGGCACACTCACACGCGCGGCCCGGCCACCTGCCGCTAATGGTTCTTCTATGAATCACCAACTAGCCCTTGTAGTACAAAATCAATTTTTTTTAACTGTTAACTTTACTTAATTTGTACTCTAATAACTGAATTCTAAATATTATTCCTTGGAAAATGAGTCCAAACACGGTATAATTGTGACAACTCTAAGAGGTTTTATGGTCAGTAGGTTACAAAATTATAAATTTGACTATTTAAAAATGGTTATAGACGTTTTATTTGAATTCACACGATCAGAATACATAATTCCAGTAATTCCAGTTGAGATTTAAATTAATGAAAAAATAAACTAAATGATAAATATTAGAACATATTCCAAGAGGAAATTAATAATTATTACAAATTCATTTTGCAACGTTACTGTATAATAACTCAAAATCAATAAAATAATATTTTAAATCATAAAACTAACACAAACATATTTACATAACCATCCTATGTTAAGAAGGCTTCTTACGAGTGTCTTCTAACATTTCCGACATGTGCAAAAACAATAAATTAATCAGAATCAAGATAAAAGGGAACGTAAACTGAAGTAAAACAAAATAAAAACAATTAATAATTCATTATGTTACTTTACAATAACTGTAAAATCAAGAAAATAATATTATTAAACTAACACGAGCATATTTACATAGCAACATAGCCAAGGAGGTTTCTTAAATGTGTCTTCATAAAATTCAACGTATGCCAAACAATAAATAAATAAATTCAAAGTCAATGTAACATGGAACGTTTACTAAGAGTAAACTTATTACAAGCGTATTTTCTACAGACATCCAATGTTAAGCCAAAAAACAATTTTTATAAAAATGTAACTTACTATGCCAATACGGAAGTTAATTTAGAAAGCTGAAGTTGGAAAATTTACATACAGATGAAAGACACAACAGAGGGTAAGGAAATTTCGCATCCAAAGTCGTCGTCATCTTCAGTGTTACTGTCACTGTCACTTTCTGAGTCTGTATCACCAGGACACAAGTTTATGATGAATTCACGAACACTCAGATCGTTGAGCCCCTCACTTTTCCAGTCCTCTTCCATTAAGTTTTTCACATGTTTAACGTATTTATTCCATAGTTCAGGTGTTACAGCAGATACGGCTTCGAAAAATAGTACTTTTAAGGCATTCACCTTAAAAGTTTGGTTTCTATCCTTCACGCATTTCTTCAAATACCCCCATGCCATTTCAATAGCGTTGTACTGGCAATGGTACGGGGGAAGGCGGATTACTTTGAATCCTAGCTCTGTTGCTTTAGAATCAATGACGTAAGTAGGATGCGGGGGTTTGTGCATCTTCACGACATTGTACAGCTCAGGCTTCTTCAGGTCTGGTGGAAAACACACTCCTTTATCATTCAGCCAGTTTATCATTTCTGCTTTGGTAGAACTTGATGTGGGTGCCTTATTTTCCACTCGCGAATGATAAGGAGCATTATCCATAATAATAGTGCTGCTGGGAGGTAACACGGGGATTAATGTATTGATTCCCATTTCCAAGGGGGGCATTCAACGTTCCTTTAATACTTCCATCGGTCCATCCTTTCTCATGACTTATGTTTTCATTAAGCCAGGTTTCATCCAAGAACACTGTGTTTTTTAAATCTAAGTTATGTGTTTTCCGAAGAAACTGGCATCTCTTGAGGGCTATAGATGGTTTCTCCATTAACACCTTCCTACTGTTAAACTTCTTATAAGCGAATCCTAAAGCCTTTAAAACGGTGGCTAAGGATGACTTACAGCCATTAAAAAGACCAGCATCTTGGAGGGATCCCTGTAGTCTTCTCAAGGTTGGCACTTCTTTCCTTTCGTAGTATGCCATGATGTGGCGACGTATCGCTGATTTTTGAAAATCATCGACTTCTGTAACTGGTCAGTTCCGAGGCGTTCGTGGCTTTTTCTTTCGTGGCGTGGTGATCAATATGCGCCTTTTATTTTGTGTCGAGCTGGTAAAGTTTTCCCCATCTTGAGTAGGTTGCTCTGCCTCTACAGCTTCGGTATACCCTTCACTGGTTTGTTCTATCTCATTTGACGTGGTTTCCTCCTTTAATTGAATGTTTATTCGCTTAACAGTTCCATATGGAACATTGCAGGCATCCGACACTCTTTCCAAAACCTTTTTCACATCCTTCAAAGGACCCATATTATTTTTTTCTACATAAAAGTACTGGATCACTGAAGCTACTATTGTTCTTGCTTGAGAATGTAGAATTTGTTGAGATTTTCCTGAAGACATTTCTGTCAAATAATAACACACACATAAGGAACACTACACTTATAACAAAACAAAAAAATACAGTCAATATGAAAACAGAAACGCACTACTTCTCCCGATATACTGTACCGACCACCACGGAGTTTAACTCATCACTAACTTGTTTTCACATCCCTTAAGTGTGAGTCACTTTACAGATTTCACCTCCGTTAAGTGTGAGTCTCTTTACACTTATGACTAATGCCGGGGAAGACACATTTAAGAAACCTCCTTGGCTATGTTGCTATGTAAATATGCTCGTGTTAGTTTAATAATATTATTTTCTTGATTTTACAGTTATTGTAAAGTAACATAACGAATTACTTACTGATCGCTGTATATCGCTGATCTACTGACTGATACTGGTGGTGAGTTTTTATTTTGTTTTACTTCAGTTTACGTTCCCTTTTATCTTGATTCTGATTAATTTATTGTTTTTGCACATGTCGGAAATGTTAGAAGACACTCGTAAGAAGCCTTCTTAACATAGGATGGTTATGTAAATATGTTTGTGTTAGTTTTATGATTTAAAATATTATTTTATTGATTTTGAGTTATTATACAGTAACGTTGCAAAATGAATTTGTAATAATTATTATTTTCCTCTTGGAATATGTTCTATTATTTATGATTTAGTTTATTTTTTCATTAATTTAAATCTCAACTGGAATTACTGTAATTATGTCTTCTGATCGTGTGAATTCAAATAAAACGTCTATAACCATTTTTAAATAGTCAAATTTATAATTTTGTAACCTACTGACCATAAAACCTCTTAGAGTTGTCACAATTATACCGTGTTTGGACTCATTTTCCAAGGAATAATATTTAGAATTCAGTTACTAGAGTACAAATTAAGTAAAGTTAACAGTTAAAAAAAATTGATTTTGTACTACAAGGGCTAGTTGGTGATTCATAGAAGAACCATTAGCGGCAGGTGGCCGGGCCGCGCGTGTGAGTGTACCTGCGAGTGGGGGAGCGAGGGTCGCTCTAATCCTTCAGGGCGCACGGCTGTTTGGACAAATTATAAAACAAGGAAACTAGAATAGCCTAATATGAATAGACTGGTTAATAGGAAAGTCCAAAGGGCGACCCAAAGACAATATCTTTCTAATTGTTACTGTTACCAGGTTTTCCCCGTTATAAATTAGGACCAAATTTGAAACCCTTGACGATAACTAACGTCACAACTCACTTCTGTATTACAGGCATAATGTAGAATTTAGCTGCAGTTTACCTGCATTTAGTTGCAGTTTTTCTTTAATGGAGTTGTGGATACTAATAAAATGTAACCAAGTAAAACATTTGAACAGCCGCCATTTTGTAGTGGATTAACCTTTTTGTGTGCGGTTTGCGGCATTAAACTCTGCTAGATAAGCCCTTTAAAGTGATGTGCATATTGACCTATGTTCCTATTTAAGATTTCCTTCTGACTCCTTGCGGGACGTCCCCATGATATGACAGAAAACTGATAGTTCCGTAAATAAGTAGATTTTTAGGTGTAATGTTGATGTACCAAATCTTATTGATTTATCTGTTATCGTTCAGAACATATTAAACCCGTGCGGGACTTTATTTACATCCTGTACATATAAGGGCTGCTTATTTCCTCGCCTGGTATTATTACATAGGGGCTTTAACCCAATCTCCAACCTCCTTCATTAGTTTTGTTATATAAGGGCTGCATATTTCCTCGCCTGGTACTATTACATAGGGGCTTTAACCCACTCCCCAACCTCCTTCATTAGTTTTGTTATATAAGGGCTGGGTATTTCCTCGCCTGGTATTATTACATAGGGGCTTTAACCCACTCTCCAACCTCCTTCATTAGTTTTGTTATATAAGGGCTGCATATTTCCTCGCCTGGTATTATTACATAGGGGCTTTAACCCACTCTCTAACCTCCTTCAATAGTTTTGTTATATAAGGGCTGCATATTTCCTCGCCTGGTATTATTACATAGGGGCTTTAACCCACTCTCCAACCTCCTTCATTAGTTTTGTTATATAAGGGCTGCATATTTCCTCGCCTGGTACTATTACATAGGGGCTTTAACCCACTCTCCAACCTCCTTCATTAGTTTTTTATTTTTACTAATCAATTCTTCATTCATTCATTGTATTAAATTATTACTTACATATACTTGTATTAGGATTGATTGGATTGGCAACGATATATGGATAAAATTATATTTATTGACAGTTTAATATTTCTCTTTCTTTACTATTCATTCTTACTTTTAATGCCATGCAAGCTGTTCTGAGACACACAATGTACAACCTTATTAATGCCATGCAAGCTGTTCTGAGACACACAATGTACAACCTTATTAATGCCATGCAAGCTGTTCTGTGACACAATGTACAACCTTATTAATGCCATGCAAGCTGTTCTGTGACACAATGTACAACCTTATTAATGCCATGCAAGCTGTTCTGAGACACACAATGTACAACCTTATTAATGCCATGCAAGCTGTTCTGTGACACAATGTACAACCTTATTAATGCCATGCAAGCTGTTCTGTGACACAATGTACAACCTTATTAATGCCATGCAAGCTGTTCTGTGACACACAATGTACAACCTTATTAATGCCATGCAAGCTGTTCTGTGACACAATGTACAACCTTATTAATGCCATGCAAGCTGTTCTGTGACACAATGTACAACCTTATTAATGCCATGCAAGCTGTTCTGAGACACACAATGTACAACATTATTAATGCCATGCAAGCTGTTCTGTGACACAATGTACAACCTTATTAATGCCATGCAAGCTGTTCTGTGACACACAATGTACAACCTTATTAATGCCATGCAAGCTGTTCTGTGACACACAATGTACAACCTTATTAATGCCATGCAAGCTGTTCTGTGACACACAATGTACAACCTTATTAATGCCATGCAAGCTGTTCTGTGACACACAATGTACAACCTTATTAATGCCATGCAAGCTGTTCTGTGACACACAATGTACAACCTTATTAACATTAATGATAATGTTATTCATTAACAAGTTCTTGCAAAAATATTTTTTAAATTTGTGAAGTCATATTATCGGTATTTCAGCAATTATTTACTAATTAAATATTATGAAATGTACATTAGTTTACATTATAGCCCCACCTATTCATGTAGTCGAACGTTTCTACGACACAAAGGTCTCACCACATATTTTATAATTTGAGTTAACATTTCATTCTGAAAATAAAATAATGTTGTTAATTGAAATTTATAAAATTTTGCTTTTTGTAAAACATTTCTATTTAATTTATAAATTATTCACAGTTATGTTAAAATATTAATAATATTTGTCACATGTATCATTTATTCTAATTTTTACAGACGTTTCATATTATTGTTTTTGTTGTTTTTATATTTGATGTCGCTTATTGAGCTCGTCACAGTTTAGAGAAATGTCTTTAAGGAAAAACGTTTGTTGCAAGTTTGTTTATGAGCTGAACAAGTAGGGTACAGTCAAACAATAGTTCTTGCGCATCTAATGAATAATTATAACAATGTTTATCTTTTAATAGAGCTTTAAAAAGGCCAATTTCTGCCGATTTCCTTTTTACTCGTTCATCTGCTCTGATTCTATCTTGAGTAAACTTATAAAATGAAAATCATGTTCCTTGAAAACAATTAGTTGACACATATTGTGAACAAATTAATAATTGTCACATATTTTATTTACTTTCATTTTTAACAGACGTTATTATTAGTATTGCTTTTATACAATCAGACAGATTTGTATCCTTTTTGGATTTCTTTGGTTATTTTAGTGTTAAAAAAAAAACTCTATACAATAATTTGACAGCATTAAAACAAAAATACATTTTACTGTTAAAAATGGAAACAAATGCATTCTGGGCCATTCGTAAACATCCAGCTCACTGTAAGTGTAATAAATTCATTCTGGGCCATTCGTAAACATCCAGCTCACTGTAAGTGTAATAAATACATTCTGGGCCATTCGTAAACATCCAGCTCACTGTAAGTGTAATAAATTCATTCTGGGCCATTCGTAAACATCCAGCTCACTGTAAGTGTAATAAATACATTCTGGGCCATTCGTAAACATCCAGCTCACTGTAAGTGTAATAAATACATTCTGGGCCATTCGTAAACATCCAGCTCACTGTAAGTGTAAGAAATACATTCTGGACCATTCGTAAACATCCAGCTCACTGTAAGTGTAATAAATACATTCTGGGCCATTCGTAAACATCCAGCTCACTGTAAGTGTAATAAATTCACGTTTTATTCAGTAAATTGAGATCATACATTTAGTCCGTCCTTGAGAATTAATTACAATTTCCATCGGGCAAAAACATTTCCTTACAATACAATTCCTGTTTGAAGAAGACGATGACCAGAAAATGTTATACTGTTAAGATAAAACAAGTCATTTAAAAAAATGATGATCGAATCATTGTGCTCGAAGGCTGTGCATGTCAACTTGAAACGAACAGCCTTGAGTTTTTATAAAAACCGGACGTAGTACAAAAAATAACCGGTTGAAAACAAACTACACATCATGAAGGTGACTTTGTTACTGGTACTGCAGATACCTGAGTTGTTCAGGAATTGTTCTTCAGGTATCACTATTGTGTAGAAAACATGGGGCAAGATTTTTATGGCTCAATTTAATCGTGTCAGTTACACTTTACTCATATTTACAAAAGGCTTTTATCAAGATAATCTCAGTTCTAACTAAAATATGATTTTAAATATAACATTTTGTTTAGTTCTGAGTTTTCCTCAATTCGTGAACTTATTTTACTGAATAAATTATATTTGACCTGGAAATAATAAATCAGACTTTTCTAAAAATATATTTTGAAACTAATTTAAACACATTAGATATAATCAAACGATAATGTTCACTGAACGTTAATTAATATATAATTTAAGTGATTTGAAATTAATTAATTTTAAATAGGAAAAACTATATGGGGATTATTTTAAACTTTTTTAGTTTTTTTTTTTTTATTTTAAAACCAGCTATACATTGTAGGAATCTATACGAGTGAACTTCCGTTTCAAACACAGAGTAAGTAAAACAAATTATATTACAAATTTGTATAACTTGCTCTGTGGTTTTAATGTGCAACCATAATGAGAGCGGTATGGTTGTCCGAGACTGCGCCTCATATTGTCGAGGAATCCATATTAATGTATGATGTAAGTACAAGTTCAATTACCTGATACTTACAACCGGACTTACCACTTATAAAAAAACAAGAGACTATTTGGCCCAAACGTCACAAGAGCGTACCACATTGAGTTTTCTTACAAAGGCTTGTATTTCTCCAAGGGATTTGGTATTTTAATTTTTGTTTTTCTGTATTAATTATGTATTATTTCTCCGGTTGCTTTTCGGAATTGAGGAAACGTCTCATCAGATATAATTTCAGCTCTTCGCTTAGCTTGTTTCTGTGTACGGGGTGTTTATAATACCATTCATAAGTTACTTATCTTGTAGACAATTTAAATGCATTTTTAAAAATATTTGAGCACAAATGTATATTATAAGATGAAATACAATTACAAAAATTGATTTGTGTATGTTCAAAATAGTATAATATTTTTAAACGTTAGTTACTAGTTTACTGAATATCATTTTCATAACATTTAAAATTATGTTATGAAAGCCCAACATAATTTTCATAATTATCGACTGCAATTTTAAAATTATTATCTTTAAATTACATGAGCTAGTGAAAAGATGTGATCAATTGAAGCTATACTGCAAATATGTAATAGCAACAAGTTATGTTGAAGATTTTTGTTCGTGTTATGTTTAGTTGGTAATCGTAATGTAAAAATGGCTGTTCAAAATATGAATGACTGTACTTACTACTCTTGAATTGTATATTTCAATCGTATTTATTAATTTATTATTATTACGCCGATCGTCAATATATGGACGAATGTGTATTTCGAATGAGTGCAGATGAGCGGACATAGTTCTTGTTACAAACTAAGGCTGATTAACCCTTCAAAAGTTTCTTTAACAGGCGGTTCTATTAATAATTAGTTTTGACTCTGATCAGGTTCGAACTTCAGTTATATAGATACACACTACGCAACCGAACATTTCAATGTTGAAGTTCATTTCTTGTATTACAACGTTTCGGTAATACAACGGTGCGACCGTTGTACCTTAGGATGAATGTGATATAGTAAAGGTTGCTAAAATTTATGAATGTATTATTTAGCGATTTGTGTTAACATTTAAGGATGGAGTGATACAGTGATTTATGTTTACATTTAAGGATGGAGTGATACAGGGATTTATGTTTACATTTAAGGTTGGAGTGATACAGTGATTTATGTTTACATTTAAGGTTGGAGTTATACAGTGATTTATATTTAAATTTAAGGTTGGAGTGATACAGTGATTTATGTTTACATTTAAGGTTGGAGTGATACAGTGATTTATGTTTACATTTTAGGTTGGAGTGATACAGCGATTTATGATTACATTTAAGGTTAAAGTTATACAGCGATTTATGTTTACATTTTAGGTTGGAGTGATACAGCAATTTATGTTTACATTTTAGGTTGGAGTTATACAGCGATTTATGTTTACATTTAAGGTTGGAGTTATACAGCGATTTATGTTTACATTTAAGGTTGGAGTTATACGGCGGTTTATGCTTACATTTAAGGTTGGAGTGATACAGCGATTTGTGTTTACATTTAAGGTTGGAGTGATACAGCGATTTATGTTTACATTTAAGGTTGGAGTGATAGAGCGATTTATGTTTACATTTAAGGTTGGAGTTATACAGCGATTTATGTTTACATTTAAGGTTGGAGTTATACGGCGGTTTATGCTTACATTTAAGGTTGGAGTGATACAGCGATTTGTGTTTACATTTAAGGTTGGAGTGATACAGCGATTTATGATTACATTTAAGGTTGGAGTGATACAGCGATTTATGATAACATTTAAGGTTGGAGTTATACAGCGGTTTATGATTACATTTAAGGTTGGAGTGATACAGCGATTTATGTTTACATTTAAGGTTGGAGTTATACAGCGATTTATGTTTACATTTAAGGTTGGAGTTATACAGCGGTTTATGATTACATTTAAGGTTGGAGTGATACAGCGATTTATGTTTACATTTAAGGTTGGAGTTATACAGCAATTTATGATTACATTTAAGGTTGGAGTTATACAGTAGTTTATGATTACATTTAAGGTTGGAGTGATACAGCGATTTATGTTTACATTTAAGGTTGGAGTTATACAGCGATTTATGTTTACATTTAAGGTTGGAGTTATACAGCGATTTATGTTTACATTTAAGGTTGGAGTTATACATTGGTTTATGATTACATTTAAGGTTGGAGTGATACAGCGATTTATGATTACATTTAAGGTTGGAGTTATACAGCGGTTTATGATTACATTTAAGGTTGGAGTGATACAGCGATTTATGTTTACATTTAAGGTTGGAGTTATACAGCGATTTATGATTACATTTAAGGTTGGAGTTATACAGCGATTTATGATTACATTTAAGGTTGGAGTGATACAGCGATTTGTGTTTACATTTAAGGTTGGAGTGATACAGCGATTTATGTTTACATTTAAGGTTGGAGTGATACAGCGATTTATGATTACATTTAAGGTTGGAGTTATACAGCGATTTATGTTTACATTTAAGGTTGGAGTTATACAGCGATTTATGTTTACATTTAAGGTTGGAGTGATACAGCGATTTATGTTTACATTTAAGGTTGGAGTTATACAGCGATTTATGTTTACATTTAAGGTTGGAGTTATACAGCGGTTTATGATTACATTTAAGGTTGGAGTGATACAGCGATTTTTGTTTGCATTTAAGGTTGGAGTGATACAGCGATTTATGTTTACATTTTAGGTTGGAGTGATACAGCGATTTATGTTTACATTTAAGGTTGGAGTGATACAGTGATTTATGTTTACATTTTAGGTTGGAGTGATACAGCAATTTATGATTACATTTAAGGTTAGAGTTATACAGCGATTTCTATTTACATTTTAGGTTGGAGTGATACAGCGATTTATGTTTACATTTAAGGTTGGAGTTATACAGCGATTTATGTTTACATTTTGGGTTGCTTTAGGTTACTAAGTCATAAATTTCTGATAAATTCATAATAGCAAATGATTAGGAAAGTAAGATGTTGGAGAATCATTTAGTTATTCAAAATCAAAATATTAGTATTTTTTTATTTTTTATTTTACACTGAATTAAAAATGTCCATTTTTTAGTTGGCAAATAGGGGTTTTGATTTCCAAAGAAAATAATTTAAAAAAACTACGATAAATACATACCGGTAATAATGTTGTAGGCTGTGGGGATATTAATAAAGGGGGTTTACTTTGTTTTACGAGTAATATTGATGTTCTTGTTGACAAAGACAGTTAGGCAACAAAATCTCGCGTATGTTTAGATGATTGATGATTCAATGGCAAATAACATTTCATTTATTAATATCGTTGTGGTCAATCAGTGTCAATGACGAAATATATAAACTCAGTAATATATTAAAAAATTATTAGTTATGTGCATTACAAAAATTATAACTAATGTAATGTTCGGAGTTACATAGTAGATTTTCTTAAATACTTATTGTCTTAAGGGAAAGTAGGTAATAATTAATAACACATTGTGAGAGTTTGTTTACCCAAGAGTACAACGTAGTAGTAGTAGTACAACGTAGTACGACGAGTCGTACTTCGTAATACAACGATTCGTACACCAAAGTACAACGAGTCGTACACCGTAGTACAACGAGTCGGCAGAGGTAGTAATCATATTGGATTTATGTAAAACGATGTAAAAATTAAATTTTCCAACAAATCGTAAGTCACAGTGCTGTTCTGCTTTTAACCTTGCTCTTATGGGAATAAATAATGTGGCGACCTTCTTTCTTTGTGACTCTTAACAGAACTAGAACTAATTTAGATAAATCTATCAATATATGTAGTCGAATTGGTAGTCTTTTGGTAGCTAGACCCTTTGCTCAAGAGTCTTACTTGAGTGTATATATACTACATACTACTTAGATGTGTCTCATATTACGACAGCGTGACAGTTAGATTCTCCTGCATAGTTGACGCGTACATAGAATCAAGCCACTTGTTCCAGACGCGTGGATGAAAGTAGATACTACCTGGAGTTGATCATTACTTTCTGTCTAGTACACCCCTCACTGTTCATTATTAACACCACGTGATACACAGTGTACAATGATAATTGTCTGTATTTTCGTAATGATCCCTGCTACTTGTTTTGCTTTTGATGGGTGCAAATATTTACTAACATGCAATACATGAATACGGTTTATGCATGACAGACTCATATCACATTTTAGTATTGGCACATACATATGTTTACTAACATGCAATACATGAATACGGTATATGCATGACAGACTCTTATCACATTTTAGTATTGGCACATACATATGTTTACTAACATGCAATACATGAATACGGTTTATGCATGACAGACTCTTATCACATTTTTGTATTGGTGCATACATATGTTTACTAGCGTGCAATACATGAATACGGTTTATGCATGGCAGTCTCTTATCACGTTTTAGTATTGGCACATACATATGTTTACTAACATGCAATACATGAATACGGTTTATGCATGACAGACCCTTATCACAATTTAGTATTGGCAGATACATATGTTTACTAACATGCAATACATGAATACGGTTTATGCATGACAGACTCTTATCACATTTTAGTATTGGCACATACATATGTTTACTAACATGCAATACATGAATACGGTTTATGCATGACAGACTCTTATCACATTTTAGTATTGGCAGATACATATGTTTACTAACATGCAATACATGAATACGGTTTATGCATGACAGACTCTTATCACATTTTAGTATTGGCACATACATATGTTTACTAACATGCAATACATGAATACGGTTTATGCATGACAGACTCTTATCACATTTTAGTATTGGTGCATACATATGTTTACTAGCGTGCAATACATGAATACGGTTTATGCATGACAGACTCTTATCACATTTTAGTATTGGCAGATACATATGTTTTCTAACATGCAATACATGAATACGGTTTATGCATGACAGACTCTTATCACATTTTAGTATTGGTGCATACATATGTTTACTAACATGCAATACATGAATACGGTTTATGCATGATAGACTCTTATCACATTTTAGTATTGGTGCATACAAATGTTTACTAACATGCAATACATGAATACGGTTTATGCATGACAGACTCTTATCACATTTTAGTATTGGCACACACATATGCTTACTAACATGCAATACATGAATACGGTTTATGCATGACAGACTCTTATCACATTTTAGTATTGGCAGATACATATGTTTACTAACATGCAATACATGAATATGGTTTATGCATGACAGACTCTTATCACATTTTAGTATTGTCAAATACATATGTTTACTAACATGCAATACATGAATACGGTTTATGCATGACAGACTCTTATCACATTTTAGTATTGGTGCATACATATGTTTACTAATATTCAATGCAAAGAATGTGGTTTATGTATGACAGACTTTTATCACGTTTTAGTATTGGTGCATACATACGTTTACTAATATTCAATGCAAAGAATGTGGTTTATGTATGACAGACTTTTATCACGTTTTAGTATTGGTGCATACATATGTTTACTAACATGCAATACATGAATATGGTTTATGCATGACAGACTCTTATCACATTTTAGTATTGTCAGATACATATGTTTACTAACATGCAATACATGAATACGGTTTATGCATGACAGACTCTTATCACATTTTAGTATTGGTGCATACATATGTTTACTAATATTCAATGCAAAGAATGTGGTTTATGTATGACAGACTTTTATCACGTTTTAGTATTGGTGCATACATATGTTTACTAATATTCAATGCAGAGAATGAGTTTTATGTATGACAGACTTTTATCACGTTTTAGTATTGGCAGATACATATGTTTACCAACATGCAATACATGAATATGGTTTATGCATGACAGACTCTTATCACATTTTAGTATTGGCAGATACATATGTTTACTAACATGCAATACATGAATATGGTTTTAGCATGACAGACTCTTATCACATTTTAGTATTGTCAGATACATATGTTTACTAACATGCAATACATGAATACGGTTTATGCATGACAGACTCTTATCACATTTTAGTATTGGTGCATACATATGTTTACTAATATTCAATGCAAAGAATGTGGTTTATGTATGACAGACTCTTATCACATTTTAGTATTGGTGCATACATATGTTTACTAATATTCAATGCAAAGAATGTGGTTTATGTATGACAGACTTTTATCACGTTTTAGTATTGGTGCATACATATGTTTACTAATATTCAATGCAAAGAATGTGGTTTATGTATGACAGACTTTTATCACGTTTTAGTATTGGTGCATACATATGTTTACTAGCGTGCAATACATGAATACGGTTTATGCATGATAGACTCTTATCACGTTTTAGTATTGGTGCATACATATGTTTACTAGCGTGCAATACATGAATACGGTTTATGTATGACAGACTCTTATCACATTTTAGTATTGGCACATACATATGTTTACTATCGTGCAATACATGAATACGGTTTATGCATGGCAGTCTCTTATCACGTTTTAGTATTGGTGCATTCATATGTTTACTAGCGTGCAATACATGAATACGGTTTATGCATGACAGATTCTTATCACGTTTTAGTTTTGGTGCATACATATGTTTACTAGGGTGCAATACATGAATGCGGTTTATGCATGACAGACTCTTATCACGTGTTAGTATTGGTGCATACATATGTTTACTAATATTCAATGCAAAGAATGTGGTTTATGCATGATAGACTCTTATCACGTTTTAGTATTGGCACATACATATGTTTACTAGCGTGCAATACATGAATACGGTTTAAGCATGACAGACTCTTATCACGTTTTAGTATTGGTGCATACATATGTTTACTAATATTCAATGCAAAGAATGTGGTTTATGCATGATAGACTCTTATCACGTTTTAGTATTGGCACATACATATGTTTACTAGCGTGCAATACATGAATACGGTTTAAGCATGACAGACTCTTATCACGTTTTAGTATTGGTGCATACATATGTTTACTAATATTCAATGCAAAGAATGTGGTTTATGCATGATAGACTTTTAACACGTTTTAGTATTGGTGCATACATATGTTTACTAATATTCAATGCAAATAATGTGGTTTATGTATGACAGACTTTTATCACATTTTAGTATTGGCACATACATATGTTTACTAGCATGCAATACATGAATACGGTTTATGTATGACAGACTCTTATCACATTTTAGTATTGGCACATACATATGTTTACTAGCGTGCAATACATGAATACGGTTTATGTATGACAGACTCTTATCACATTTTAGTATTGGCACATACATATGTTTACTAGCATGCAATACATGAATACGGTTTATGTATGACATACCCTTATCACATTTTAGTATTGGCACATACATATGTTTACTAACGTGCAATACATGAATACGGTTTATGTATGACAGACTCTTATCACATTTTACTATTGGCACATACATATGTTTACTAGCGTGAAATACATGAATACGGTTTATGTATGACATACTCTTATCACATTTTAGTATTGGCACATACATATGTTTACTAGCGTGCAATACATGAATACGGTTTATGTATGACAGACTCTTATCACATTTTAGTATTGGCACATACATATGTTTACTAGCGTGCAATACATGAATACGGTTTATGCATGACAGACTTTTATCACGTTTTATTATTGGTGCATACATACGTTTACTAATATTCAATGCAAAGAATGTGGTTTATGCATGACAGACTCTTATCACGTTTTAGTATTGGTGCATACATATGTTTACTAATATTTAATGCAAAGATTGTGGTTTATGCATGATAGACTCCTATCACGTTTTAGTATTGGTGCATACATATGTTTACTAATATTCAATGCAAAGAATGTGGTTTATGCATGACAGACTCTTATCACGTTTTAGTATTGGTGCATACATATGTTTACTAATATTTAATGCAAAGAATGTGGTTTATGCATGATAGACTCCTATCACGTTTTAGATTTGGTGCATACATATGTTTACTAATATTCAATGCAAAGAATGTGGTTTATGCATGACATACTTTATTACATTTTAATATCCATGCAAGCATATGTTTACTAATATACAAAGCAAAGAATATGGTTTATGAATGACAGACTTTTACAATATTTTATTTTTGATTCCATAAATTTACTAACTTACAATGCAAAAAATGCTTTATGCATGACAGACGTTTGTTTCATTTTAGTGTTTCTGCACGAATATATTTACTAACATGCAATACATGAATACGGTTTATGCATGACATACTTTTACCAAATTTTAGTGTTGACGCTCACATATGTTTACTAACATGTATTGTAAATAATTGTTTGTGCATGACAGACTTTTGATGCTCGCAAACGTGTTGGATAGGTTTGAAGCGGTCAGAAGCTTGAGACAACAAAGTGTACTCAATTCTCGTACTCTATGTTTATTGTACTTAAGTAGGCTCGTTACAGTTAATGGACACAGCGCATTATTTTGGAGCAGCTGTATTTATAAGTAGATCAAAGGGAAAAACGATATCTTATGAATCTAGTTGAATAACGTTTCTGAAAATTAAGAACATATAATAGGTACAACTGATATATTTTTGTTGCAAATTGTAACTGAGTGGGGAAATTGCCTGGTTAATACGAAAAAATCGCGCAATATCAGAATAGTGTCAGATATCAAGGGAAGACATTCTTTTTTAAAGTGTTTCTTTACCTTTCATAGTAATTATTTGAAACAGAAGGAAATAGGTAAAGAAAGTACTTCGCCATAATGTTTATGTCATTGATGTATTAACAACTATTAAGTTATGTTTATGTATTATAGAAAAATGTCTTCAACAAACTCGACTGTGGCAGTGCCTATTTCACTGTCTGGTTTCAGTAACCAGTTAACTGAATTAATATATTTATGAATACACTATTGATATAAATTGGAAACACAAATTGTTAAATTTCTCGTGACACTGTAAAGGATTTATAGTTTAGTAATAGATCTTTAGGTGTAGGTCTTGTTAAATATACGTGCATGTGGCGTTTCATGACGGCGTATCTACGCCAGGCAGAGTCAATGGTGAACGGATCGTTAATTTGAATTTAAAATTATAAGTACATTACTTATAAAATGAGTTGCCTAACAGTACACTCTTCCCCGTCTCAGTCAATAAGGAGAGACAAAAGTCAATAAGTTTTGAGTTTTTATCCAAACGACTATAAAGACAATTAACCCTTACTTAAAGCATACCGTTTTAGAGTCAACATGAGTAACATTCTGAATCAATTTAATTGTCTTTTCTTATGACCTTCCAATTAAATTGTTGGGAAATTCAACACAATGTTGTTTTCTTGTAATCACTTCCTTCCGCTAATTAACTGGATATACGCAATTAGTACAATAATTTTAAAACATCGTGGTAATATTATTGTAGTAAATGTATAAATAAAAAGCTAAATACAACTGCATCAATAATACTATTTCCATAACGTTTAATGTTTATTGTACTAATTATAAGGGTGATTGCCAACTTGATAGGTCTTTCAACAATTCAATGCCTCGTTCTAAGTTTCCAAATTCAATAAATCTAAATTTACTTTATAAATGTTGCGTATTTTTGTGATAGGTCTATATTTTATCTTAAGAACATTTCTAAAATTGTATTTATTAAAACGTTACTAATTAAGTTATGATGCATATTTTACTGAAAATCACTTATGTCAAGCTACCATTGTACATTATTCTTCAAAAACAAGAAAACCTACAATTTTATTTTTATCTTTAACTACTCAAACACCTTTGTTTGAAGATATTGAACAATCTTCCAACATAGCTTGGTCTTCTTTAATTAAGTTCAATACTAAATGTGATGACATTATACTAATTCAATAAAACTCAACGATTCTTCTTCTTACAATACTTTGTTTAAAATCAAATTACAGCTCAAACATTTTACTCAAATAATGGACGATATAAAAAGTTAACTTTTAATTTGTTGAATAATAATTAATAGGTTTATTCAATTTATTCTTTATAATTCTGATTAAATTAAAATAATATGAAGATTCAATTTAAGTTAAGATGGAACGATGAATGAATTAAAGTGAAAGGACACAATAATGACCAATAATTATGCTAGTTACTTCGTACTACTTTCAATGCATTAATGATTGAATTAATGATAAGTCTTTGAAGAAAAATGGAAACTTATTATAATTTACTATGTTTTGGCGTGAATAGCTAAAAAGGGAGGGGGCATACAAAAACCTTTAAAATTATATCTTACATTGTGTCTAGAGAATAGATGAATCATGAATTCTTCTATTTTAAATTGCAAATAGAGGCATAGCTCTATTTAAATGATTTTAAAGCAAATGGGGTACCAAATGTTTTTGAACTCCATATTATCAAACCTTGACAATTTTGAAGTTTTTAACTAAGTGCAGAATTAAATCATGCAAACTCCTGATGTGGTGGTTAGTAAAAAGCCGATATGAGGTAGGTATTTGTGTTTGAGCAAATCAAATCAGTCTATTTTCTTTCATTTATTTCTTTTTTCATAACTATTTTACTTCTGGAAATTCTTTACACTAATTGTAGGCTAAATGGGAATACCAAAAACAATAAAACGGAAAAGGCGATGAGAAATAAATTAATAATCTTCCGGTAAATGTGAAATTAACCATGAATATCCGGATTGAGTAAAACGGAAGTCACACAACGTAAAATGGATGTGTCGTCACACTAACACTAGGAACGGATTTAGCTAAGGGGCTAAGGCGCTGGCTTGCCACGCAACTGTCCGGGTTCGATTCCCGATAAGACCACTAAATTTGGCCATTCACGGGCGTGCCAAATGGATTGGCGTTGCCTGAAGCGATCGATATAAAGAGGGCCATTCACGATCGTTCCAACAACTCCAAACAGTGCGGTGTTGATTGCATTTTAATAACGTTATTTTAAGAAAGTTATTAATTAATAATTATTAAAGTAATTATTTTAGTAAATATTAGGCCTAGTGATTTAGTGTGGTTTATTTAACAGTAATTTTATTTTTGGATTTGATTGAAATGGATGAAGAATTTCTCTTATTATCAGCAGCTGTAGCTCTTTTCATTTAGCGCAAAAAACCTTAAAAAGGGGGGTAGTGGAAAAGTAACCGCTGGAAAAGTACCCCCCCATCAACTGCCTACGTCATTTTGACGTCACAAAAACGTTATTTGGACGGTTGCCGAAACTGGTGCCCGCGAGTGGAAAAGTACACCCCTACGACCAATCTAGTGAACTCTAGTGGCTGAATATAATGATATAGTCTAATATAAATTTATAATCAAATACGGCGAGTTTTGATCGGATTTATAGTCTTTGGAAAAGTACCCCCCTCCCCCGGTCAGCTGTGTACGGGGTGGAAAAGTAGCTCCTGGATAAGTAACCCTCCTCCGATCTGGCTCGATCTTGAGATTGGCGCAGCCAAGTGCAAGCGTTCGAAAACTACACTGGTTGTGAACTATAGTTTTGAACTATCATTTATTCATACAGTACACAAATAAACAATTTGGGTAAATCTACATAAATTAATTTCACTATTAAATGTTAATCATGCTTATTAATATTTCACACAGAGGGACAGAAAACAGTCGTACCGAGTGTTTCATGTTTTTATTAATGCATCAGGTTTATGTATTTATTATTTAACTATTTATCCGATAACAACACAATTTGTATACAGAGTAAAATACATTCCATTGAATATTTTGCACTTTCAGAACTTTATATTTATGACAGGTACACTAGTTGGGTTTTTAAGAAAACATTAATTTTTATTCAAGATAGCCGGTAAACTGCATTCTTAGTTGTAATTCTCACTAAATGCATAGGCTATTATACACACGACATTACTACGGAAAAATTCAGTTACACACATAAAATTATCTGTTTACATTTTTATTACAAATTGGGTAAGGAGCCGTACACGTCAAATACAGAATTTCTTACAAAACTGATAGTCTAAGAATTTTTTTCACGGAAATGTAATATTCCGAATATTGTTTTATATTAGATATTGTTTTCAAATTGATACTTTGTTGTTTTTAATAAGTTTATAAATTCATCGCAACGACCATCTTGGAAAAAAAACAATCTTCAGAGAACATTTATACGAAACAATTTCTGCGCGTTGAATATTTATTTACTTACATAATATTACAGTATCAAACCCAATCGCACTTATTTATTGTACTTTTTAAGTACCATTTTCGCTACAACTTGACATTTCTTTAAGTTTTCAGACACAATAAAAACCGTTGTCGTATATTTATTGTACACTATTAAATATAGCAATAAGTGTATCTACAATTATATAGCGTTATAAAATTAAATTATTTATATTTATCAATTCAATTATAGAACTTGAATTGAATGGAGAAGGGTTTATAACGACATTTAATTATTTATTACCAGTATAATTTTGACGTTATGTATAATTTAACTTAGGCTATAATTTAATATCTTGAGAGGTATCCAAAAAGCTTTCCATTACTACAGTATAATTCTCTTGAAAGTATCAAATTCTTATATTTTTGAAATTTAGTTTAAATTTAATTTAAATATTTAAACAAACTAAACAACTTAGCCTTGGGCTAATTTACTAAATCATTACAGTACTAATAATGCTTCATCAATTTTTTAAGGCAGGCAACTATTATCGTAATTGAATAATTATTTAGTTGATCAGGATTATATATATATAACTTATGTTTTTTTAATAGTTACGAATCTTCATGTTATTTAGAAATCATAATACACCAAATCACACAGAAAAGAACAGATATTATGTCCATTCCTTGTGCCGAAGCATCAAATACAAAACGCAAACGCCTTCAATATTCCTGATACAGTCCGCTCAACAAGCCTGGGGGGCGTACTTTTCCAGTCAGCACAAATCCACCCAGTACAGTCCTAATTATTGCATTATTACCTTAATTCATTACGTAATATCATTAAATGATATTATTATACCATTTAATTGTAACTAGTACTATTAGGTGTAGAATACTTAAATTTCATGATGAAATAAAAATCGTTACTACGTTATTAAAAATTTATCATAGTTATTTTTCCACTGCAAAGTTATTTCTAAATCTGGTTTGTCTCTACCGATTCTATTTCTCACTAGCAAATTGGAGATCACGTTATCAATGCTAATAGAACTTTAAAAAATATTAAATGACGATTATAATTTTAAATGTTTTGGATGTGGCGCGGGCTGCATATTTTCAGGCAATGGACAGTCTGTTTCCGACAACAATGGAGCACTGAACCAACGCTCCATCCAGAGTTGGAACGTGAGCCATTTGGCTGGCCCGGTGGATATCGGCGCGGATGGAAATCCATCTCGGTCCATCACTCCACGACACTCTAATACGGAGTTCCCATTCACATCACTCCATTGGCGTGCTATCACTCCATTTGGCCGGACGGAACGCCCGTGAATAGACAATTTTTGACCTGCCGCCCCCGTTCGAAAGTCTCGCCAAGCCGTTGGTCTCCAGGTTCAGAGAGGGCTTTTTAGCCCTAACTTCGCCTGGTAAAATAAGGTAATCTTTAACTTTTTATACGATTCTTTAAGGTGGTGCAATCGGATTTTGGTGAGTTAATTATTTTCAAATGTTATAATCAGAATTAGTTAATGTACATTCTCTTGAGACAAGAAAAATATATGAAACATTTTTTAACCACTACATTAGAACTTATGGCTTTATTAAATGGATAATTTAGCTGATTTAAAATCAGCAGTAAGACAAAACCGTTCGAAGTAATCAGCTAAATTCACCACTTAATAAGGCCACAAATTCTAATGTAGTGGTGGTTAAAAAAATTTTTTATATATTTTTCCTGTTTCAATGGAAGGTACATTAACTAATTTTGATTATAAAATTTGAAATTAATTAACACTCCGAAAACCGATTGCACCACCTTAAGAACAAAGGACTACAGATATTATCTGGGTCTTCCATATAAGATTTTTGCATTTTTTATGGAAACCAAGAACTGATTGAAAGGGGTTTACTGGAGCTAAAACTGTTCTATTTATGTTAGTAACATTGTAATTGCTTGTTCGGTAACCTGACGAAACACTGTCAAATTGTTTGACAAATTCAATACAGTTCATTACAATTCAGCGTTTCATGATTTTATACGCTCATAAAAATTGTTGGATTTGTGGGAACTTGTTCATGACAAAATCAAACAAAAATTATCTACGTTTAAATATGTCAAAGTTCCCAATCCATACTTCATCTTATCATTAAAAACAAAATATTATAATGCAAAAAATGAGACAAATTAAACAATAGAAACTAAAAAAGTTAACTTTAAAACTATTATCAAATTTTACGCCACAGCGCGAGTTTATTACAGAGGCGTTCTTAATTAAACTGCAAAGCAATAGAAAAACGAATAAAATGACGTATATATTGGTAGTAAATTCTAGAATACACATCTTAAAACCAATTGTTAGACTGTAGAGAAAAGGCAGACCTAATGAAGGCAGGAAAATATCGACGAACATAATTTTACTTGAGAAATACATTGAGGATGATCGGAACTAAAGAAACAAAAACGATCTTAAGAATTTAAATACAAAAGAAGGGTGAGAAGTGTGTAGATAATGGATACACTATGATTAAAGGAGAGTACAACAATAAATATTTAAAATAATGTTTTATTAAATTAATAAAAGCTAAAAATCAACGTGTGCATAAAACCAGTGCATTTGACAGTAAATAGTTTGACAGTATATTTGACAGTAAATAGTTTGACAGTGCATTTGACAGTAAATAGTTTGACAGTGCATTTGACAGTGCATTTGACAGTAACTAGTTTGACAGTACATTTGACAGTAAATAGTTTGACAGTGCACTTGACAGTAAATAGTTTGAGTGCATTTGACAGTAAATAGTTTGACAGTGCATTTAACAGTAAATAGTTTGACAGTGAATTTGACAGTAAATAGTTTGAAAGTGCATTTGACAGTAAATAGTTTGACAGTACATTTAACAGTAAATAGTTTGACAGTGCATTTTACAGTAAATAGTTTTACAGTGCATCTGACCATTTTAAACTGCCTCTTGCATTAGAAAATGATTGAACTTTGGAAACATAAAATTAAGATATTAAATCCGCGTTACATTGTCATTTATTTGAAAATATAAAATTTTAATAATAATTGGCTCAATTTTTGCACTATTTATAATATTCGTCATTATTGTAGGGGTTAAAATATTTTGCGAATACCCAAGTATTGACTGAATACAAGATTAAATAACTACTCTATACAATACTTCATTCCAGGAAATTTAGTTCAGAGATTTTAATAAATAACATCATTACTAAAAATAATAATGTACCTAAATTTAAAACAGTGAGAAGTGCTCCTTATGAAAAGATAACTAAGTTGGGACAACCAGGTAGTAATTATGTACATTTTGTTATCACAATTTTACATTGACATCTGTTTTCATAGCTATCATAAAATGTGGCAGAATAAATTGACCGCCTTACCTTGAAAGTGCCTAACGTTTATTTAAGATGAAAATTTGTTTTAAATAGGATAAATAATTATTGGTCATGAGGAATTGTTCAGAATACAACAAATAACTTATGTCACTTCAACTAATGGGTAAATAGTCTATCTCTCAAACAGCTCCAGGGGATATTGTGTTTGACAATAAACTCATTAGCTGTGATAGCAGTAGACATGATAGTGCAGACGACAAAGCCGACTAATATTGAGCTTATTATTGTAGGACAGTTGTTGAGAATCGAAAATAGGAATAAGAAAGGACAAACAACATTTGCAACTTTAGAGAACCTGGGAAAACCTTTCACAATGTGAATTGGAATAACATTTTGGAAATGTTGGGAGGATTAAAATAATGTATAAGGACCGGAAAATAATACACACCCGAGTGATAAAATGTGGAGATAATCAGGAAGAAGGTAAAATAAGAAAATATTTCCCCATTAATATTGACTGTCTCCTCATCTTTTCCATATAGTGAGCAAGAAGCCACTAGCAAAATTAGTATGAAGTGTCATCAGAAGTACACAGAACTATACATCGTGATGAGGTTGATATGTTAAGATCTGATTTTGAATCTCATTTTATGTTGCAATAATAACTGAAATAAATGATTTATTAAATAAGCTACAAAAAATAAACAATATTACCAAGAATTAGTTCAGTGCAGAAATCAACCTCAAGAAAACAAAACTTTTGTCTGTCTGTGGCTTCAGATAATAACATAATATACCAGCCATTATAAAAGTTAACAGAATTAATTATTTTAGAATTTCAAAAATAAACAAAGTGATAAGAAAGGAATAAGGACTCGAAGAGCTAAATCCAAGTATGCTTTCAGGTAACGAAGACCCTTCACAAATAAAAGAATACAGATTTTTATAATTAATTAAGTAGGCCACTAAAATATTTTTATTGAGTATTGGTGACTTGGACCATTAGCAAAATGGAGAAAAATAACATTGGCTTTGAGGCTTGGTGTACATGTCTGAGTCTACAGGCATACTGAAGAGAAAAGGAGGACCTCTTAGAACCAGCTGGGTGCAACATGTCATAAGAGAAGAGGTTTTAGAAAAGCAGGCAAAGAATATTGTCACACAAGGAGAAGATAAGGACAATATTCATTACTATGTCCTGCTACGTGACGGTTCCTTGACAAGCGTAATTGGAGATCACAGAAGGAGTAGATAGAAGAGGAAAACCACATTTAGAATATGTCCTGGAACTAAACATGGAGGATGGAAATGCCTCATCTTAACTTCAATCAAAAAGGGACGACTGTAATGGTGATTTCCCACCAGCCAGAGTTTGGCTGGTTATTAAAGAAGAGAGCTGAGCATACTGGTGCCAACTGCAGACGATTAGTAACACTAGGATCTCATAGAATAAACAAACCGAAGAAATAATATGAGGGCAATATCTTAACATTTGTCAAATAAGAGTATCCAATATTCATCACATCAGTGTTTGTGTGCCTAGGCATTGTAAGCAAATGCTGTCTTGTGTTATTTTCTACTTAGATATACATAGTCAATTATCAGCTCAACATGTTAATAAATTATAAGATTCAAACATTTTTTAATATTATTCATGATGAAGCCACATTAACATGTGTCTAGATGATAAATAAATAAATAACGCATTATTAATTTTTAGTAAGTTAAATTTTTTCTATAATGTGAATGTAAATTTGCTTAAGAGAATGTTCTGTATACATATATAAAGAAAACACGAAGTCTCTTCTCTTATCTGCCTTGCTGGCATTATTATGTATTTCTTTATACATCGATGGCTAGCCTACGTCCTAGACGTTTTGTATCCTCCCCTATTTACAATGATAACATTTCGTTCACTTATCTCCTATGCAGCCTGTGACATTACTAAATGGCATTTTACATGTTTACCTACATAGATACAGCAAATTACCTTGATTTATCTCACTTGTTGGCCTTCGGCATTGGCAGTTTGCATACTTACCTACGAAGAGTATGTGGATTTCCTTTATCTCCCTTTCTTAGCCTACGTCCTTGGCAGTTTGCATCCTTACCCACGAAGGAAATGTGGCTTTCCTTTATCTCTCTTTTTTAGCCTACTCCTTGGCAGTTTGCATCCTTACCCACGAAGGGTATGTGGCTTTCCTTTATCTCCCTTTCTTAGCCTACGTCCTTGGCAGTTTACATCTTCACTTATCAATAAAGAATAAAGAACCACTTTCTCTTTCATTAAGTGATAGTTTACAGATTGTGTATGAAGAATACTCCATATTTCTTTAGTCAACGAAGAAAAAAAATCATTGTAGTTTTTTTATACTTTTTTATAAGAGGTTAATAAAATCAACGTCGTAATACAATACAACCTCGATTATCCGATCTCGCTTTATCCGGCAGTCCGTGTTATCTGGTTCGGCAAGTAGATAGCAATAAAAATTATTTACAGGATACAATTAGAATTAATCGGAAACATCTTTCAGTTTTCAAACGCAAATGTCGTACACGAGTGTTTTGGTTTTGCATTTCGCAAATTGCAGGCGCTGTATTGACTACTATAGTCACCCTCTCTCGACAAGCGGTTGTTTGTTACTGCCTAATAATTTAATAATGCGCCTGAAGATTTGAACTGGCAATGTTGTTTACTTTTGTTCAGGGTGGCTGGCTGGAAGATTCCATTTCGCGAGTGAGGGAAGTCGGAACTGGAACAGTTCATTTTACGTACACATAATTTGCAGTTACATAACTGTACATATTTTTTTATTCAGTCGGAGTTAAAATTAAATTAAAGTATAAGATTTTATATTTAAGTAAACATATATAATTTACATAACATTTACCTTAGAATGTTTGATAGCCTAATTAAAACACAGTTGTATTTTTAAATATCTTTCGTATTGTATTGTAAAGCAGCGACAAAGTTGGCGATCGTGATAAACATCGTTCGTTTCATTACAGTAGCTGCAGAGAGTGTTGCGTCACGTGCAACTGTACACGCCCCGCTTACGCATGCTGTCCGTTATCAGTTACCAAACGTGATTCTCCAATAAAACCAAGTTATTTATGACTTATGTTGTATCCGGCTTTTATCATATACGGCTTGATCTTTGCCACATTAGGCCGGATAATCGAGGTTGTACTGTACGTGAAATTAGGGGGAAATCAATGTTAGTTTATGTGTTGACATAATATTCTATTATCTGCCATCATATTATTTCTTCGAATTGTTTATTCTATGAGATCCTAGTTTGACTAATCTTCTGCAGTTATTTCAAATATGTGGGGATTTGCATCAGCATGCTCAACTTCCGATAATAAGGGACGGAAAGCAATTATACTAGCCTGTAAAATATTCCAGTTTGGTTCATACCTATTAAGGCCTTTTCCAGGTATGGAATCAAGCAATTTAACAAATTAAAAGGTATTAATAAAGGACAAAATTATAACTGGATACTTTGGTTGGGTACTCGTCCGCAATGTTTCTCGCCTACATGATACTTCTCCCAATGAATAAACCATTGAGAGAAGTTTTTGACTTGTAAATGCAGAGTTGTGGTTTGATGAACCGTTCACCGTAGAGAGTATTGAGCTATACTTATGATAACAACATCAATAAATTCTGATTATAGCTTTCTTGATAATTATAAATATTTATGTTTATAGTTAGTTATTTCTATATTTTTAACCCATATAAAATGGCAGTACTAACCCACCCACCCATACACGTACAGTGGTATTGCGATACAAATATTTAAATGGATCAGCTGATAATCATGACTGTATTTATATATGTAATACAACTATAGGCAATTATTTAGAACAGGGGCCTTACTGATTTTTCAGCTGAACATTTGTTCCATTTATCCTCCTATTATAAGAAACAAGAATATGATAGGGGGTTTCAGCGGTAAAGCAGGAAAAATTACGAAACTAAGGAAAGACGTAAAAATATATTTTTTCCTCTCAAATTGTGCGCAATTTTCCTACGATCACGAATATCAAAAAGCCTTTAAGATCGAACTATTACTAAGCGCCGGAAATATGCCGATTTCAGTGAGTTTATGTTCTGTTAGGATAAGTAATTGTTGAGGATTGATAGGTTAGGTTTGGTTAGGTTATGTTAGAATTAGTTATTATTAATTGGTTTGTAGCATAGTTTGGTAAAACCCTACAAAGTTCATAAGTTTACCTAACCTAACATAACATAAGCAAACCTAACCTATCAATAGCCAACCTAGCTCTATCCTAATAGAACTGAACTTACTGAAATCGGCACATGTCCGGCGCTAACGTGCTTAGTAATGGTTCGATTGTAAAAACCTTGTCATATGCGTGATCAGTTTTCACATAATTTGAGTACCCATATCGCTATATATAACGAACAAATATTTTCCATTTTTCCTCATTTTCGTAATTTTCCGCTGAAAAAAAGCTATCATATTCTTGCTTCTTAGCTATGTATCTACTATGAGAAAATTATCAGCCAAAAAATCGACAAGGCTCTTGTTGTATATAATTGACCAACAGCAATCACGAAATATTATACATCACATGAATACTATTTACATAATTCCGTAAATACGGAATCAATTGAGACTTCTTTTCTAGAATAAAAAAGGTCGAAAAACATTTGTTTACACTAATTTGATGGCTGGATCAGTTTCAGAACAACTATCATTTGTATAAGCCCTACCTTTCCAGTGTTTTGTGGTGAGGTTCAAGCCGGTTCAACCAATCCTTTCTGAAGACGGAAGAACGTGGAATGGTTCGTTGGCCAGCGGAACGGTGGAAATGGGTCAAGATGGTCCAGAACCGACCTCAGTCTGCAACATCGTATGTCACACAAATTAGTCTCATTTGCAACTGGGTAAGCCTTTCGTAATGCTTTTAACAACCACTTCTGAGGTACCTCATGGTCAAGTTCAGATTAGTCTCAACAAATAACCCTTTGTTTTGTACTGGATTCGCCTAGTTAAAGACGGCATAGATCCCATTGCCTTTAGGATGAAGCAATTGAATTTCATACTAGGTATATATTACATATAATAGCCTTGTTTATATACACCTGCAATATATAAACCATCTAATAGGAATATTTGTGGCAGTAATTTGGTTAGTTAGTGAGGCCTGCAACCACAGCTGGTTTAAACTGCTTTACATTTACATGGCACTACACTAGCGCTGCACAATGGACCACAAAAACAGCTGATAATTTGCGACTCAAAATTTAACATTGGATGGGAGATCTATTTGTGTATAAAATCAATGATAATAGGTTCAAATAAAGTTTTAATTAAATTTAATAAACACACGGTAATGTATTTTGTGTCAGAACTAAGTGTTTTTTCTTGTCTAAACAGATTTGCAACAATAATTAATTATAATATTACCTTCTAGGGTATGCAAACCCACAGAAATGTGTTCTAACTCAAGTATTGGTATGCAAACCCACAGAAATGTGTTCTAACTTAAGTATTGGTATGCAAACCCACAGAAATGTGTCCTAACTCAAGTATTGGTATGCAAATCCACATAAATGTGTCCTAACTCAAGTATTGATATGCAAACCCACAGAAATGTATCCTAACTCAAGTATTGGTATGCAAACCCACAAAAATGTGTCCTAACTGAAGTATTGATATGCAAACCCACAGAAATGTGTTCTAACTCAAGTATTGGTATGCAAATCCACAAAAATGTGTCCTAACTCAAGTATTGATATGCAAACCCACAGAAATGTGTCCTAACTCAAGTATTGATATACAAACCCACAGAAATGTGTCCTAACTCAAGTATTGATATGCAAACCCACAGAAATGTGTCCTAACTCAAGTATTGGTATGCAAAGCCACAGAAAAGTGTCCTAACTCAAGTATTGGTATGCAAACCCACAGAAATGTGTCCTAACTCAAGTATTGGTATGCAAACCCACAAAAATGTGTCCTAACTGAAGTATTGGTATGCAAACCCACAAAAATGTGACCTAAATCAAGTGTTGATATGCAAACCCTCATAAATGTGTCCTAACTCAAGTATTGATATGCAAACCTACAGAAATGTGTCCTAACTCAAGTATTGATATGCAAACCTACAGAAATGTGTCCTAACTCAAGTATTGACATGCAAACCCACAGAAATGTGTCCTAACTCAAGTATTGGTATGCAAACCCACAGAAATGTGTCCTAACTCAAGTATTGGTATGCAAACCCACAGAAATGTGTCCTAACTCAAGTATTGGTATGCAAACCCACAGAAATGTGTCCTAACTCAAGTATTGGTATGCAAAGCCACAGAAATGTGTCCTAACTCAAGTATTGGTATGCAAACCCACAGAAATGTGTTCTAACTGAAGTATTGATATGCAAACCCACAGAAATGTGTCCTAACTCAAGTATTGATATACAAACCCACAGAAATGTGTCCTAACTCAAGTATTGTTATGCAAACCCACAGAAATGAGTCCTAACTCAAGTATTGGTATGCAAAGCCACAGAAAAGTGTCCTAACTCATGTATTGGTATGCAAACCCACAGAAATGTGTTCTAACTCAAATATTGATATGCAAACCCACAGAAATGTGTCCTAACTCAAGTATTGATATGCAAACCCACAGAAATGTGTCCTAACTCAAGTATTGGTATGCAAACCCACAGAAATGTGTCCTAAATTAAGTATTGGTATGACAATTAAAAAAAAATAGTTTTATACAGTTTATTGCTACCACTTAAAGGATTAAATGTAATGTAAAATATGCGGTATAGTCGATAAATAGAAAAAATGCACCAAAGGTAGAATACTTCCGATACCAACTAATTATTTTCTTCGATGTGATATATCCCCCAAGAAAATTAAAAAATGAAGCCTTATTTACATAGTATAGGCCTACCTAAGAAATTAATCAAACTTGTATCGTTCTTTTAAGAGCACAGTGTTAAATTTCAACCTCAACTATGTATTTAGACATTAATTTTTATTTGGACAAGTCACTTATTTATCTATCACTCATTTCTAAAAGTGAAAGTTGGCTGTTCAAGCCTACTACACTTTATTCATATATTTATATATTTCTAAGGAGCGATTTATAACTGTATGCTTTATCCTAATCTCCTGCATATATATATATATAGATAGATAGATAGATAGATAGATAGATAGATAGATAGATAGATAGATAGATAGATAGATAGATAGATAGATAGATAGATAGATAGATAGATAGATAGATAGACTCTATCTATCTATCCATAAAGCACTCCACCGATCGACCTTCTCGCACTGGAGAGAAAGGAATTATACGATACTATGAAGGCAAATGGACACATCGAAGAAACAGAAATATCAAAAGTCCTCAGCGAAGTTAAAAGCAAGGACCAAGCTAGTAGATCAATGGCAACAACGATGGAATTCGGAGAAAACTGGAAGATGGACCCATAGGCTCATACCCAATTTGAGTATATGGCTGAATAGACCACATGGGGAAATGAACTATTTCCTCACCCAAACGATGACTGGACATGGTAACTTCAATGCATACCTCAAACGATTTAAAAAGATGGACAATAATAAATGTGATTTTTGTAAAAACCACCAAGACGACGTGGAACACACACTTTTTCAATGCGAGGAGTGGAGGACACAACGAGAGGAGTTGTTTACGAGGACGGGCACGAGAATAACGCCCGAAAACCTGATAGATGTTATGACCAAGAATGAAGCATTTTGGAAGGCAACGGATGAATACGTGACCAACATACTTAAGAAGAAAGAAGAGTACAGGAGAAGAAGTGATTGTACACTCTAATATGGAAAAGATCTCGAATTAAAAGATGAAGTGAAATAGATCGAAACGGAAAGTGTTGAAAAACTACAACCTCGTCAGCGCGAAGTAATGTGAAAACGGTTCCGCGCTGTCGGAGAGGGAAGATGAATAGGGGAGTTCTTTTAGTGGGTATTATGGGGTACATAGGAGGTCAAGACAAATCCTCTCCGGGATGGGATAAATCCTTAAGCCAAAAAGGGATGAAGCCCACTCGGCCCCATTGAGTCCCACACACCCTGTTGTACGGGCAACAGACGTGCATAAACAGCATTTTTTCTCCCTACCGGAAAAAAAAAGATAGATAGATGGATATATAGATAGATAGAAAGATATATATATATATATATATATATATATATATATATATATATATAGATAGATAGATAGATAAATAGATAGATAGATAGATAGATAGATAGATATAGATAGATAGATAGATAGATAGATAGATAGATAGATAGATAGATAGATAGATAAATAGATAGATAGATAAATAGATCGATATATATAGGATAGGGGTTTCTTATTATATCCTATAGACTGGGTATAGTAATATAACAAGTCTCCCATTATCCAGCGGTAAATAAGCACCTTCTTATCCTCGGTCTTTTAATATCTATGGGACCGTTCGGACAATGATGTACGATAAAACATCACTACTAAGCTCTTTATCGTGCCAATTAAACAAGAGGATGTGGATGCTACAGCCTCGTCCTTGATACTGACGTAAACAGAAAATAAGAATAATCTAACACCCTTTGTGAAAAGCAAAACTCAATTTTATAAGCTGTTATTGATTTTTAAATGGAAAAACGCACTTGGAGTGATCACTTGAGAAGTTGATACCATTATCAGAATAAACTATGAATAAATCTGAATTCTGTGATTGTCACTTTATACAGCATTCCATAAAATATAGGAGTTAAGAAAATAGTTTCCTTACTATGCTAGTATTAGCATTGTACATGAAATAGAATAAAATAAAATGGTGGTGATAAAATGAGATAGGGTGTAATAGAATGGAATGGAGTGCAGTGGTTGAATGCATTGTTTATGATCACAGTTTATACGGGTTTGACGATTATAGTAAATAATTTATCAAGTTGAATTATTATTTATTTTTATAAAATAGTAAATAATAAAACATATTAGTATTCACTTAAAAAAAACATTATGACAAATAATTGAACAATTCTCTTAAAATTGTTGACCCACCCATACACATACGGTGGTATTGACCCACCCACCCACCCATACACGTACGGTGGTATTGAATTTTAAATATGAATTTATATTATATTATTTAAAAATTATATGAATTTTAAATTTTAGTATCATTTTAAATTAATACTATTACTCAATACTGTAATTTTATCCACACAACGCGGTGATATGGTTGTGGTGACCATGGCCTGAAGTACCCACAACAATGGTGTGTATTTTAGGAGTTCCTTGCTTAACATTTGTTGGCTGTAGGTGCTAGGTTAAGGCGCTGCAGGGCCGTCACATTAGGTATTTGATTATTCATGTGAAGTACATATGTACTGAATCAAATATAAAACTTTTAAAAATGCCTGATGAATTAGACAAACATGAGTGACTTTTAGAAATTTAGAGATTATTTGTTCTATTCATTGTTTATACAGTAAAAACTCTAAATTTATTCCAAGTTTACGCCAATCATTTATCAACAAATATTTGGCTAACTTATAATTTTATATTCAACCATTATAAATACATTATGTATACGGTTTTATTTTTACATTATATTTATTAGTGTAACAAAATTAGTTTGTTCATTTTCTCGTCTGTTCAGTTCCAAAAATGCCTATGCTCCCATAAAACGTTAGAGGGATTTTGTGATTAGTACATAATAATTGTGAATCATTAATAATTCACAACTTGAGCATTTCTATTTGCAATAAATCTTACATTGAACCTCGATGGAACATTGTTTGTAAATAAAGCCACTTAGAAAGATCCGTAAATAAATAAATAATGTTATGTTTACTATATATTTCACGAGGTATTGTATTATAACTGATTGTGACGTGTTCATGGGCTGCAAGAGGTCTATAACTAACTGAAGTGACTGTACCTGTAACAGTGCAGCGGTTCCGCATGACGGTCTCAGTTACGCGCCTCCCGCAGCCTCTGGCAATCAAATAAACCAGACATATATGGTTTACTTGTAAAGGACAAATGATGCATAAAACGAGCGAACAGAGCAATGTATTACACACTTCCCTGAATTTAAGTGAAGCATTTAAGTTTATTAATCCTTACACTTTTCTAAAGAAAATTAGGATTAAAAAACCAAGTTATAAGTTATATTCTAATCTACAATAGTATTATTATTAATATGCATAGATTGTATTACTAAAATTTACTAAATACAAGTGAACGCCACAAATCTCAAATTTATTACTATATAAGTAGATAGTGTACAAATACTATGATGATCGATTTCGGTAAACCACGAATACCTTTTTCAGATCAGAGGGATTCACAAAGGAATCGTGGGTTCACAAATATTATACAAACATAATTTGAAAATGTTTTTCTTACACTGTAATACTTTTTTTTTTTTTTTTTTTTTTTTTTTTTTTTTTTTTTTGACGTAAGAGAAGAAAGAAAAGTCACATCCAATAGAGCGCCGAATGTGTGTCGAGTAGTTATTTATCCAGTTTGACATGCGATGGCAGGGCCAGCACCTTGTCAGTACCTACCTTAACTGCCCCCCCCCAATTCTCAAGGAGAAATATAGTATTTATTACATACGTAACTATTATTACATAAAGATGTAAATTAGTTGTAATAGGTGTTCGCTGAGGCCAATAGAAAGCGACCTCTGTTTCTTTTCTCTCTGTGGTGAAGTGCACTAGTATTATATTTCTTCCAACACTTAATATGCTGGTTAAAAACTATGTATATTAATAACAAACAAACAAAAACTGTAAAACCTAATTCACTTTTACATATCAAGTAAATACTGTTCTACTTATTATAAACAGTAAAATTGGTAAAAATTAACTTTCAATTCGAAAAGTGTAACAAAGCAAGAGGATTTAACATGCCTTTAATGGATATGTAACATTAGATTCATGTAAGTCGTGAACAAATCTATGTTTAACAAAGCTTTTACTCAAGTTCCATTCGTAATATCACGTCAGTTCGACTTCGGAAATAACCAATTTCGTAAAATTGATCATTGAGATGGTTATATTTATCGGAATATTAGTTAGTACATAATCGAATATTAATTAATATCACTATTTTATAATGGATTGATCTGCTGTAGGATTAATTTGTCAAAGTAGTCAAATGCAAATTGTTGTATTAACCTAAAAGGATTTACACTTAATATAACGGAATTAGTAATTTTCTCTTCAGTTTGGTTGAAAAAAGGCCTATGTCAGGTACTTTGTAGTTAGTATGCTAATTAGAGGCCGCTCAACTGATAACATTTTGGGAGGAGTGATGTAACAAATATAAACAGGGCTATATATGTTTTGTAGTGATAACACGTGCCCCACCCACGCAACGTCCTGACCATGTTGATACACGAGGGAGGGACAAATACAAGGGCAAACATGAGGTTAACGCCAAGTTATGGAGCGCGTAATCCTCACAATGGCCGAGGGTGGGCAGCTGAGGAATGGAGTATGGAGTCAGTATACGGTCTGTCTGGAAATGTAAAATTGTACTATTTACCTGCTTGACTGTAATAAAATAATGTTAGAGACAAATTGCTAACCACGATTTGGAAAACTTTACATATACTTCAACCAAAATAAAGACATGATAGTACCGACCTTTAATGGTGGGTTGATCCATTGGCCTTTGTATTTCCCATAGTCTGATCACAAATATCGCCTAACTTAATGTTGCATTGTTTAAATTATAGAAGTCACATTTAAAACACTCACCAATATAAATGTCGTGAGAATACTGCAACTAAATATTTTCTTGATGTGTAACCTTTTTACATTTTTAAAGTGAGATGAGCATTTTAATATCAAATATTCATTAGTATTCAAAATAATTATAATCAAATTTTAAGAGCAAGCTTCTGATTACATATTCGTACGTAATTAGGTTGTATATTCTACATATATGTTACAAAAAGGGCTGCACTGTGTACAATTCACGATGACCCCTCTTCTAATGTAAAACAAATATTACCAACGAACATAACTCACGTGTTTGCGGAAATATGGTATTCAATACACCAGAAGTACAACATTCTTTACAACTTAAAGAGGAACATAACCCACCCGCCCACTCATACACGTACAGTGTTAGATGACCCACCGACCCACCCATACACGTACAGTGTAGATGACCCACCCATACACGTACAGTAGTTGATATAACCCACCCGCTCACGCATACACGTACAGGAGTATTGACCCACCCGCTCACACATTCACGTACAGTGGTAGATATGACCCACATGCTCACCCATACACGTACAGAAATATTGACCCACCCGCTCACCCATACACGTACATTAGTATTGATCCACCCATCCGCCTATACACGTACAGGTATGGGTGTCCTTCTTCGACCTTATCAATGATTTTTGCAAAATAAAAAAACTATTAAAAAATCGAGAATTTGTTTACAGTACTTTTAACCAGAACATCTACAAAAATCCTATAGGTTCTTTATGTGTTCGGATATACGAAATCTCTGTGCAACAGACAACGTGTCACACAGTTTGGACGTTCATTAACTTGGCTGTTTGTATTTTTGATGCGGAGTCGAATGTTGAAATGGACACATTTTCAGTATTTCTGCCAGTATACTTGCTACTGTTGTTGTATTAAACAGAGCAAAGAAGTATGATTAGAATAGGAGATAATGTCCTAATTGCCTTACCATTATTGTAATGCCAAAAAGGAAATTTCCAGTGAAAATAATACACATAAACGTATTAGGCATTTGCTTGAGAAGCAATAAATAGGACACATAAATTCTAATACCTACATAAAAAATAAATATAATCATATAAATAATCAATAAAGAATATAACCGTAAATATTTCAGTTTCATGACCTACTATGTAATAAAATATTTATTTTCCAAGTATAATAAAACGTTAATTATGATATGTTTTTAGTGGTACTAACAGGAGAATCACATAATTTATGAAGTTTTATAGTATACTATAAAGGCTCAATTTTAATAGTAGACTATACATTTTAATTCAATTTAAAAAATGAATTAATTTTACTAAGAAGTTTTACTCAAATTCCAATTTTAATAGTCTATATTTATAAAAGAGGATGTTTGTATGTATATATATATATATATATATATATATATATATATATATATATATATATGTGTGTGTGTGTGTGTGTGTGAAGTTTATGCGCTGCCAAACCATCCAACCGATCGGATCGCCATGAAACTTTAGGATGTTGTCCTGTATACTCCCGAGATGGTTTCTGTGAAGTTTGATGCAGATCCGTCCACAGGGTCCCGCCCCACGGGCTTCTAAAGATCCCATGTTATTCAAATGGAGAATCTGAATTGTTTACAAAAAACATATGACTGTGTGGTTTAATGTAGTTTCACATGCCATAAGCAGATTGAAGTTCTCACAACAACATTACTGTATATGTTTTGATTTATTGTAGTTCTACATTTCACCTTGAGAGTGTAGCACACACTACAAAAAACCTTTACATTTATACACCAAATAAGAAGACCAAAAATAATGTTTACCCTCTTGCAGTCATTTAATAAATAATGGTTTTTTTCTATAGTTTTTTTTTATTGCTTTATTTTGGTATGTCAATGAAAAATGAAAGGCGAGACAACGTCCGCCGGGTTCAGCTAGTATACTATAAAGGTTAAATTATAGTATTTCCAACAATTTCTAAATCTGAAAAAAACAACTTGCTGAGTGTTACGAGACATATACGGGTACTTGATACGGTAGTGTTGCTCACAAATATACGGGCAAACAGAAGGTTACAACACTGTTGAATACCTGAAAATACTAAATAATACTTTTGCAAAATTACACATCATCAGTTGATTTACTTCAATTCGGCTGTGAGAGAAAATTAGTTTAGCTGACCAAACTCTCCTATTACAAAGAACCTCCTTTTACAAGTGTTCTTAAAATCAATATAATTACCATAAAAATGATGTATACTTTTTATATCATGTCAATATAGATGGTATTATAACTAAAGAAGAAGCAAAACTAAAAACACGTTCGCAAACTTTACACATTCCTCTGGCAAGACTGTCAGAGGAGTGTCCTTGAAGTTACATTGGTTCCCAAATATTTGGGGCGCCTCTTAGCTATACTGTTCCTCTATTTACAAATTCCACACAAGCAAAAAATCAACTGCCAATGTTCACAAATATAATAAAATAATAAGGAAACAATATATTAATTAAACATTGTATTTAGCAAAAAACGTTTAGCAAAAAACTCGCCAGCTGTAACAAATAAAAGTATATGTGTTGTTCTACAATGCCTTGCCTTCCTTTATTCTAATAGTCAAAGGCTTGTGGTTAGAAAAAAGAATATTTATTACTCAAGGAATTCTTAGTAAAGTAATGAAAATATGTGTTTTTTTATTATTTTATGTTATGTTAGGCTAAGAAGTTGATATCCGGTAGATTTTACAATGACAGTAAAACGTTTCTATTAATTCATTATGAACTATTAGACTCCAATCGTAGAGGATTTTGCTAATATGAGGAGCGAAAGAGTATGCTGAGTGTAGCTGAATCAGTGTTACTAAATAAGTTCTTTAGAAAGAGACATTAATTAATAGCTTCATACTCAGGGCAATTATTGGACCTACATCTATCTCTACATGGAATCGTAGCCACGTATTATTGGTCTGATTATTAGCAAATTGATAAGCCTGATACTAATTTCTCTTCTCTACACAACATCCATACACTGAATATTAACCAACATACAGAGACACGTCAGATTTCTCCAGTAGTGTCCACGTTGATGGCAACCATTAAGCGTACATTCTCTTCTCTACACAACATCCATATACTGAATATTACCCAACATGTACAGACACATCAGACTTCTCCAGTAGTGTCCACGTTGATGGCAACCATTAATCGTCCATTCTCTTCTTTACACAACATTCATACACTGAATATAACCGAACATACACAGACACATCAGACTTTTCCAGTAGTGTCCATGTTGATGGCAACCATTAACCGTACATTCTCTTCTGTACACAGCATCAATACACTGAATATTAACCAACATATACAGACACATAAGACTTCTCCAGTAGTGTCCACGTTGATGGCAACCATTAAGCGTCCATTCTTTTCTCTACACAACATCCATACACTGAATATTACCCAACATACAAGGACACAGCAGACTTCTCCAGTAGTGTCCACGTTGATGGCAACCATTAAGCGTCCATTCTCTTCTTTACACAACATTCATACACTGAATATAACCGAACATACACAGACACATCAGACTTTTCCAGTAGTGTCCATGTTGATGGCAACCATTAACCGTACATTCTCTTCTGTACACAGCATCAATACACTGAATATTAACCAACATATACAGACACATAAGACTTCTCCAGTAGTGTCCACGTTGATGGCAACCATTAAGCGTCCATTCTTTTCTCTACACAACATCCATATAATGAATATTACCCAACATACAAGGACACATCAGACTTCTCCAGTAGTGTCCACGTTGATGGCAACCATTAAGCGTAATTTTCTTAGTTTTATTGTTATTATGCTCTCTTACCTTTATTGCGTCTGCAGCATCGTATATTCCACGATAAAAGACCGTAACAAGTTAATTAGAAATTCGTCCATTATTGTTCAGTAATGACGTCACATATTTTTCTGTACATACCCACTATTGGCACTTCCAAAGATAAATCAACTGTACATTCTTGTTAAAAGGGCAAACAATGTATGGTTTCGTCACAGGTAATGCGCGCCGGGAGCGACGAACTGCGCACTGAAGGTCGCCGGAACGATATCCGATCATCCATTGCCAAAGGCAATAACGTCATTATTTCCGTCGGCTAATATGTTTGTAACTCCTCGACCTATGTTAGCATATACAATATGACAAGTTTTGGTTTAAAAGTATGGACAAACATTTCACAATCTAATTATTTTTTTAAATAGTTGTGCAAATATTACCCGAAATTTACGGCTTATACGATATGCATGGTAATTATAAATCTATGAAAATCAAAATAATCCCAAAACAGTAGCAATGAAATGCATTGGAGTAGTGAAAAGCACTTAAACGCAGCAGGTATAACTCAAAGGACTTTTCAATAAGATGAACAAGTTCAAGCAAAAGATTTTCTATAGCTGGTCTAAGATGTCTAATATATTTTATAAGTGGTATATAAAAAACTGAATAACTAGGTCTAGTGAAAGAAAAAAGCTGATTTCAAGGGAGTGAAACAAATAAGGGCACAATAAGGTCAAACCAAATGATCAAAATAGCGTTGACCGTCCTCCCTGAACAAAAGCTTCAGTTGGGCTCATTTGTCAATGATAACATGTTTAGTACTTATTTGAACATCCACATTATTGTGTGATAGGGTGTTAAAAACAATACTTCAATACCGACTAATCAACTGTTGCTAGTAAATTCAATCTATCATATCTACTACCTGATTGCTAGCCCATTTGTTTTGGGAAAAAGAGCTTTTTAAACAAATAATACAGGAAGAATTTGGGTTTCCACGTTTCAAACTAAATTACAACATAGAATCATAAACTCCACTCGGCGATTCACAAGGGCTTGTACTTAATGCGTGAAGTACCGCCCGTCAGATCACTTAAGGAGTTGAACATTAAACGTTACACTCCGACACTTCAACCCTTGTGCTGAGATTTACATGGAACATGACCTTTAATGTAACTCCATTACTTACTAATGCCCCTTGAATCTTCACTAAATAGGTGGCACAGAGTAATAAATATTTATCAAATATTCGTCCTATTTAATCAATATTTTATTGCACGTAATTCATTTTCGTGAGATGTTTATGGCTAGATTTATTCCTCATTTGAAGTAGCCTTATCACAAACCATGTTAAATATTTGAGAGTCAGTTATCAATGTTTAACCAAAAAGTAGAACAATAGTAATAATATTTTAATATTATTGACAAATGAAGACCTGGGACTTCTACAGTCTCTGATAGAAGTTCTCACGAACGTTTCTGATGCATCAGGATGTTTTTCTGATTCGTGGGAATAAGGTCAAGCTCTTCCTTTTTGTATGCCGACTGACATAAACTTAATTCTACAAATAACCTTATTTAATAACACAATTATTGCAAGAATACACAGCGATTATTGCAGACGTTATTATTTCTATTTGTAATTTTAAGACAAATAATTTGTTGGATTGACGAATTTTTAGTTTAATAATGAAATTATTCTGGTTTTAAGAAAGTTCAGACGAGATCTATGGTTGTGATATGTTAAGAGAGATGGTACTGCGTCCACGTCACTACCAGTGGTGTAGTTAAGAGAGATAGTACTGCGTCCACGTCACTACCAGTGGTGTAGTTAAGAGAGATAGTACTGCGTCCACGTCACTACCAGTGGTGTAGTTAAGAGAGATAGTACTGCGTCCACGTCACTACCAGTGGTGTAGTTAAGAGAGATAGTACTGCGTCCACGTCACTACCAGTGGTGTAGTTAAGAGAGATAGTACTGCGTCCACTTCACTACCAGTAGTGTAGTTCCATTTCGATAAATGTGGTTAATATCGATCTCAAGTTTAAAGATGAATATTGTTTTAAAATAAAAATGTTGTACGAATTAAAACATATTTCCAACTTTTGTTAACATGTTGGTAATTAATGTTCTTCTTATCATATTATTTATGAGCAGTTATTTAATGCCATAAATAAGACCAATAGAATACTCCATCAGAATATATTCCTTCACTACTTATGTCTTTTTCCATCGTATCCTTTCTTATCGTATTTCGTAGGCTTAAGCGGCTGGTGTCATTCATTACTTATAACTAAAGCTTCAGGTAACGATCGGATCAAGGTGTTATCTACAATATATACATCACCAAACGTTTCGCGCATGACGTATTATGGCCTATACCATTCACTCCATTTTTAAAATTTATGTCAGAAACAGATAATAATAAAAGGGTAAAAAGCGGATTATTAAGCCTAAATATATATTACGTGGTACAAATTATTGTTTACTGTACAGCAATTATTCTGAACTATTTAGAATAGTAAAACAAAAGCCATAATTATCTTAGCAACTGAAAACACTAACAAAGTCTGAAGAAGTATTTAAACAAATTATCGCTGAACCAAGAATGATTCCATGAATGTGACAGTTGTAAGAGAAAGCGTAACAATTCATTCTGATCGGTTCGTGGCAACCGCTTCACTGGGTATTTAATTTGGATTCGTTTCGCAGATAAGTTTTTTAGCCCATTTCACGTTTAACGTTTGCAATCCATTCATGGTCCAGTTTACCTGTTCCACTCATAAGCATTATCGAATCAATTGTATCTACTGTACTTTTACAGATTGTTAGCTTCAGTCCTAGATGTTATTCTAACAACCACTAACCAGTTTTATGTTCTTGTTTATGACTATATGAGGATAACGAGAATATCACAACCCCGCAAAAACAAAATTCAAGGGAAATGTTGGAAATAAGTTACAGGTTTAGTAGTACAGGGGTGATCTGCAGGGTGTTGTAAGCCTCCAAGAGTGTAATTTGTACGGTTTTGTATTTTACATTACTGATGCAATTATTTTCAAGGGAATTTACGTTTATTTTTCATAGTTAGACAACAGAGGACACGTGGAAGGTCAGGATCCTCTGAAAGAATTGACGAAAGATTCTCAAACACCAGAGATAAAGATTGATCGCTCCGTCAAAATTCTTAACTTGTTTTAGACTTAAATCTCTGCAATAGATTTTAGCATTTTTAGGAAGATTTTTATATGAATTTTAGCGTTTAAAATAAACCGTTGATAATTTCTTACCCTTCCTTGTTATAAGTAGCCTACGCTTTGTCCAAATGTATTTATAGATAACTTCTGATACACGTTAGTCCGTTTTAGAAAACGTTTAAATACTGTTCAAATATAATAATGGGACTTATCGATAATCTGGAATTATTCAATAAACAAGTGTGAGTTATAGGAAAAAAAATTAAATTATTTGGAACTATACCTTGTCTAAATCTCGTCAGTTAATCGGCCCCATTTAGTTAATAGGTTCCAGCGAGTGTGTTTGTCTTAATGAAACAACAGGCCTCTACGTGCAAGGTCACACAATTTTCTTCCATTCTGGCCGGATACGAGGCAACTCCAAAAGGCCATCAGAGGAAGGATAAGTGGAATCACAATCAAACAAGCGAATTGGTTTCCCAACATTAGTTTGATAACAAAAGGCCATGTACTCGTAGTTACTTTATTTATTGATATGGATAAGAATTAATTTAAGTTATATTTAAAAAATAACAATTCACTATAAAAGTATAATTTAACGTAGATGAGAAAAAATTTAAAATTTGCTAACTGATATCCATTGTTTTATAATGGAACATTTTCAATATTTTAAACAACAGATAAGATTACTATTTTTAATACCATAATCAAACAGTAAGTTTACAGTTTTCAAGACTGTTAACACTCAGCAAGTTTACATATTTCATGGTGTAAACACTTAGCAAGTTTGCAGCCTACAATAGTGTAAACACTCAGCAAGTTAATATCCTTCAATGGTGTAAACACTCAGCAAGTTGACATCCTTCAATGGTGTAAACACTCAGCAAGTTAACATCCTTCAATGTTGTAAACACTCAGCAAGTTAACATTCTTCAATGGTGTAAACACTCAGCAAGTTAACATCCTTCAATGTTGTAAACACTCAGCAAGTTAACATTCTTCAATGGTGTAAACACTCAGCAAGTTGACATCCTTCAATGGTGTAAACACTCAGCAAGTTAACATCCTTCAATGTTGTAAACACTCAGCAAGTTAACATTCTTCAATGGTGTAAACACTCAGCAAGTTGACATCCTTCAATGGTGTAAACACTCAGCAAGTTAACATCCTTCAATGTTGTAAACACTCAGCAAGTTAACATCCTTCAATGTTGTAAACACTCAGCAAGTTAACATTCTTCAATGTTGTAAACACTCAGCAAGTTAACATCCTTCAATGTTGTAAACACTCAGCAAGTTAACATCCTTCAATGTTGTAAACACTCAGCAAGTTAACATCCTTCAATGTTGTAAACACTCAGCAAGTTAACATCCTTCAATGTTGTAAACACTCAGCAAGTTAACATCCTTCAATGTTGTAAACACTCAGCAAGTTAACATCCTTCAATGTTGTAAACACTCAGCAAGTTAACATCCTTCAATGTTGTAAACACTCAGCAAGTTAACATCCTTCAATGTTGTAAACACTCAGCAAGTTAACATTCTTCAATGTTGTAAACACTCAGCAAGTTAACATCCTTCAATGTTGTAAACACTCAGCAAGTTAACATCCTTCAATGTTGTAAACACTCAGCAAGTTAACATCCTTCAATGTTGTAAACACTCAGCAAGTTAACATCCTTCAATGTTGTAAACACTCAGCAAGTTAACATCCTTCAATGTTGTAAACACTCAGCAAGTTAACATCCTTCAATGTTGTAAACACTCAGCAAGTTAACATCCTTCAATGTTGTAAACACTCAGCAAGTTAACATCCTTCAATGTTGTAAACACTCAGCAAGTTGACATCCTTCAATGGTGTAAACACTCAGCAAGTTAACATCCTTCAATGTTGTAAACACTCAGCAAGTTAACATTCTTCAATGGTGTAAACACTCAGCAAGTTAACATTCTTCAATGGTGTAAACACTCAGCAAGTTGACATCCTTCAATGGTGTAAACACTCAGCAAGTTAACAACCTTCAATGTTGTAAACACTCAGCAAGTTAACATTCTTCAATGGTGTAAACACTCAGCAAGTTGACATCCTTCAATGGTGTAAACACTCAGCAAGTTAACATCCTTCAATGTTGTAAACACTCAGCAAGTTAACATTCTTCAATGGTGTAAACACTTAGCAAGTTTGCAGCCTTCAATGGTGTAAACACTCAGCAAGTTAATATCCTTGAATGGTGTAAACACTCAGCAAGTTAACATCTTTCAATGGTATAAACACTCAACAAGTTAACATCCTTCAATGGTGTAAACACTCAGCAAGTTAACATTCTTCAATGGTGTAAACACTCAGCAAGTTTACAGCCTTCAATAGTATATACACTCAGCAAGTTTACATATTTCGTGGTTTAAACACTCAGCAAGTTTGCAGCCTTCAATAGTGTAAACACTCAGCAAGTTAACATCCTTCAATGGTGTAAACACTCAGCAAGTTAACATCTTTCAATGGTATAAACACTCAACAAGTTTACATCTTTAATGGTGTAAACACTCAACAAGTTTACAGCCTTCAATAGTGTAAACACTCAGCAAGTTAACATCCTTCAATGGTGTAAACACTCAGCAAGTTAACATTCTTCAATGGTATAAACACTCAGCAAGTTAACATCTTTCAATGGTATAAACACTCAACAAGTTTACAGCCTTCAATGGTGTAAACACTCAGCAAGTTAACATCCTTCAATGGTGTAAACACTCAGCAAGTTTACATCTTTAATGGTGTAAACACTCAGCAAGTTAACATCCTTCAATGGTGTAAACACTCAGCAAGTTACATTCTTCAATGGTGTAAACACTCAGCATGTTTACAGCCTTCAATAGTATATACACTCAGCAAGTTTACATATTTCGTGGTTTAAACACTCAGCAAGTTTGCAGCCTTCAATAGTGTAAACACTCAGCAAGTTTACATCTTTAATGGTGTAAACACTCAGCAAGTTTACATCTTTAATGGTGTAAACACTCAGCAAGTTAACATTCTTCAATGGTGTAAACACTCAGCAAGTTAACATCCTTCAATGGTGTAAACACTCAGCAAGTTAACATCTTTCAATGGTATAAACACTCAACAAGTTAACATCCTTCAATGGTGTAAACACTCAGCAAGTTAACATCTTTAATGGTGTAAACACTCAGCAAGTTAACATCCTTCAATGGTGTAAACACTCAGCAAGTTTACATCTTTAATGGTGTAAACACTCAGCAAGTTAACAGCCTTCAATGGTGTAAACACTCAGCAAGTTAACATCCTTCAATGGTGTAAACACTCAGCAAGTTAACATTCTTCAATGGTGTAAACACTCAGCAAGTTTACAGCCTTCAATGGTGTAAACACTCAGCAAGTTAACATCCTTCAATGGTGTAAACACTCAGCAAGTTTACATCTTTAATGGTGTAAACACTCAGCAAGTTAACATCCTTCAATGGTGTAAACACTCAGCAAGTTAACATCCTTCAATGGTGTAAACACTCAGCAAGTTAACATCTTTCAATGGTATAAACACTCAACAAGTTAACATCCTTCAATGGTGTAAACACTCAGCAAGTTAACATTCTTCAATGGTGTAAACACTCAGCAAGTTAACATTCTTCAATGGTGTAAACACTTAGCAAGTTTGCAGCCTTCAATGGTGTAAACACTCAGCAAGTTAATATCCTTCAATGGTGTAAACACTCAGCAAGTTAACATCTTTCAATGGTGTAAACACTCAGCATGTTTACAGCCTTCAATAGTATATACACTCAGCAAGTTTACATATTTCGTGGTTTAAACACTCAGCAAGTTTGCAGCCTTCAATAGTGTAAACACTCAGCAAGTTTACATCTTTAATGGTGTAAACACTCAGCAAGTTTACATCTTTAATGGTGTAAACACTCAGCAAGTTAACATTCTTCAATGGTGTAAACACTCAGCAAGTTAACATCCTTCAATGGTGTAAACACTCAGCAAGTTAACATCTTTCAATGGTATAAACACTCAACAAGTTAACATCCTTCAATGGTGTAAACACTCAGCAAGTTAACATCTTTAATGGTGTAAACACTCAGCAAGTTAACATCCTTCAATGGTGTAAACACTCAGCAAGTTTACATCTTTAATGGTGTAAACACTCAGCAAGTTAACAGCCTTCAATGGTGTAAACACTCAGCAAGTTAACATCCTTCAATGGTGTAAACACTCAGCAAGTTTACATCTTTAATGGTTTAAACACTCAACAAGTTTACAGCCTTCAATGGTGTAAACACTCAGCAAGTTAACATCCTTCAATGGTGTAAACACTCAGCAAGTTTACATCTTTAATGGTGTAAACACTCAGCAAGTTAACATCCTTCAATGGTGTAAACACTCAGCAAGTTAACATCCTTCAATGGTGTAAACACTCAGCAAGTTAACATCTTTCAATGGTATAAACACTCAACAAGTTAATATCCTTCAATGGTGTAAACACTCAGCAAGTTAACATCCTTCAATGGTGTAAACACTCAGCAAGTTAACATTCTTCAATGGTGTAAACACTCAGCAAGTTTACAGCCTTCAATAGTATATACACTCAGCAAGTTTACATATTTCGTGGTTTAAACACTCAGCAAGTTTGCAGCCTTCAATAGTGTAAACACTCAGAAAGTTTACATCTTTAATGGTGTAAACACTCAGCAAGTTTACAGCCTTCAATGGTGTAAACACTCAGCAAGTTTACATCTTTAATGGTGTAAACACTCAGCAAGTTTACAGCCTTCAATGGTGTAAACACTCAGCAAGTTAACATTCTTCAATGGTGTAAACACTCAGAAGGTTTACAGCCTTATATGTTGTAACCACCTACAAGGTTTAAAGTGTTCAATGCGGTAACAATGCTGTAATTCAATCCCCCCCCCTAAGATTACAATTTTCAATACGGTTTTGTATTCTGTTACCACTCGGTTAGATTGCCACTTCAATTTTTAAACCCTTTGGAAAATTTCCAGCTTCAATTTTGTAACCATTTGGTGATTTCCCCCTTTCAATGCTGAAACCAATTAGCAATACTGCAGCTTTCAATGCTGTAAACATCTGGCGATATTGTAGATTTAATTACTGTAACCACCCGGCAATACTGCAGTTTTCAGAATTGTAACCACCCGGCAATACTGCAGTTGTCAATGTTGTAACCACCCGGCAATACTGCAGTTTTCATTACAGTAACCACCCGGAAATACTGCAGTTCTCAATATTGTAACCAGCCGGTAAGATTGCAGTTTTCAATACTGGAACCACCCGGCAATACTGCAATTTTCAATGTTGTAACTACCGAGCAAGATTGCAGTATTTAATGTTATAACCACCCGGCAAATTTACAGTTTTCAATGATGTAACTACCTAGCAAGATTGCAGTTTTCAATGGTGTAACCACCTGGCAATACTGCAGTATTTAATGTTGTAATCCCCCGGCAAGATTGCAGTTTTCAATGTTGTAACCACCCGGCAATATTGCAGTATTTAATGTTGTAATCGCCCGGCAAGATTGCAGTTTTCAATGTTGTAACCACCCGACAATACTGCAGTATTTAATGTAGTAACCACCCGGCAATACTGCAGTATTTAATGTTGTAAGCACTCGGCAAGATTGCAGTTTTCAATGTTGTAACCACTCGGCAAGATTGCAGTTTTCAATGTTGTAACCACTTGGAAATACTGCAGTATTTAATGTAGTAACCACCCGGCAATACTGCAGTATTTAATGTTGTAATCACCCGGCAAGATTGAAGTATTTAATGTTGTAAGCACCCGGCAATACTGCAGTATTTAATGTTGTAACCACTCGGCAATACTGCAGTATTTAATGTTGTAATCGCCCGGCAAGATTGCAGTTTTCAATGTTGTAACCACCCGGCAATACTGCAGTATTTAATGTTGTAACCACCCGGCAATACTGCAGTATTTAATGTTGTAATCGCCCGGCAAGATTGCAGTTTTCAATGTTGTAACCACCCGGCAATACTGCAGTATTTAATGTTGTAACACCCGGTAAGACTGCAGTTTTCAATGTAGTAACTACCAAGCAAGCTTGCGTTTTCAATTCTGTAACCACCATAAAAGACTGCAGTTTCCAATGAGTAACTACCATGCAAAAGTACAGTTTTTAATGCTGTAACCACCCAGCAAGATTACAGTTTTCAATTCTGTAACCTATATGCAAGACTGCAGGTTGCAATGTGAAACCATTGGCAAGACTGCAGTTTTCAATGTTGTAACCTCCCGGCAATACTGCAGTTCTCAATGTTGTAACCAGCTGGTAAGATTGCAGTTTTCAATACTGGAACCACCCGGCAATACTGCAGTTTTCAATGTTGTAACCACCTGGCAAGACTGCAGTTTTCAATGTTGTAACCACCCAGTAAGATTACAGTTTTCAATGCACAACCACCGGCAAGATTGCAGTTTTTAATTATGTAACCCTAATGCAATACTGCAGGTTGCAATGTGTAACCACTGACAAGACTGCAGTTTTCAATGTTGTAACCTCCCGGCAATACTGCAGTTTTCAATGCTGTAACCACCCGGCAAGATTGCAGTTTTCATCGTGTAACCACCCAATAAGGTTGCAGTTTTCAATGTTTTACCACCGACAAGAGTGCAGTTTTCAATGATGTAACTACCCGGCAAGACCGCAGTTTTCAATGTGTAACCCCCCGGTAAGATTCCAGTTATTAATGTTGTAACCACCCTGTAAAACAGCAGTTTTCAATGTATAACTACCCAGCAAGACTGCAGTTTTTAATGCTGTAACCATCCGGCAAGCTTGGAGTTTTTAATGTGTAACCACCGGCAAGATTACAGTTTTAAATGGTGTAACCACCCTGCAAGATTGCAGTTTTCAATGAGTAACCACAAGCAAGATTGCAGTATTAAATGCTGTAACCAACCTGCAAGATTGCAGTTTTCAATGTGTAACCACAAGCAAGATTGCAAATTTAAATGCTGTAACCAACTTGCAAGATTGCAGTTTTCAATGTGTAACCACAAGCAAGATTGCAGTTTTAAATGCTGTAACTACCCGGCAAGATTGGAGTTTTTAATGTGTAACCACTGGCAATATTGCCATTTTAAATGCTGTAATCACCCTGCAAGATTGCAGTTTTCAATGTGTAACCACCCTGCAAGATTGCACTTTTAAATGCTGTAACTACCCGGCAAGACTGCAGTTTTCAATTCTGTAACCACCAGGCAAGACTGCAGTTTTTAATGTGTAACCACGGGTAAGATTGCAGTTTTAAATGCTGTAACCACCCTGCAAGATTGCAGTTTTCAATGTATAACCACAAGCAAGATTGCAGTTTTAAATGCTGTAACCAACCTGCAAGATTGCAGTTTTCAATGTGTAACCTCAAGCAAGATTGCAGTTTTAAATGCTGTAACTACCCGGCAAGACTGCAGTTTTCAATTCTGTAACCACCATGCAAGACTGCAGTTTTTAATGTGTAACCACCGGCAAGATTGCCGTTTTAAATGCTGTAACCACCCTGCAAGATTGCAGTTTTCAATGTCTAACCAACCTGAAAGATTGCAGTTTTAAATGCTGTAAACACCCGGCAAGACTGCAGTTTTCAATTCTGTAACCACCATGGAAGACTGCAGATTTTAATGTGTAACCACCGGCAAGCTTGTTGTTTTAAATGCTGTAACTACCCAGAAAGATTGGAGTTTTTAATGTGTAACCACTGGCAAGACTTCAGTTTTCAATGCTGTAACCACCCGGCAAGATTGCAGTTTTCATCGTGTAACCACCCAATAAGATTGCAGTTTTCAATGTTTTACCACCGACAAGAGTGCCGTTTTAAATGCTGTAACCACCCTGCAAGATTGCAGTTTTCAATGTGTAACCACCCTGTAAGATTGCAGTTTTAAATGCTGTAACCACCCGTCAAGACTGCAGTTTTCAATTTGATAAGCACCAAGCAAGACTTGCAGTTTTAAATGTGTAACCACCTGGCAAGATTGCAGTTTTAATGCTGTAACTACCACTGCAAGATTGCAGTTTTAATGTGTAACCACCCGGTAAGATTCAGTTATTAATGTTGTAACCACCCTGTAAAACAGCAGTTTTCAATGTATAACTACCCAGCAAGACTGCAGTTTTTAATGCTGTAACCATCAGCATTAAACAGTTACAGTACAGTTTTTAAGCACACAGTAAGCAAGCTTGGAGTTTTCAATGAGTAACCACCATGGAAGACTGCAGATTTTAATGTGTAACCACCGGCAAGCTTGTTGTTTTAAATGCTGTAACTACCCAGAAAGATTGGAGTTTTTAATGTGTAACCACTGGCAAGATTGCCGTTTTATATGCTGTAACCACCCTGCAAGATTGCAGTTTTCAATGTGTAACCACCCTGTAAGATTGCAGTTTTAAATGCTGTAACCACTTGGCAAGACTGCAGTTTTCAATTCTGTAACCACCATGCAAGACTGCAGTTTTTAATGAGTAACCACCGGCATGATTGCCGTTTTAAATACTGTAACCACCCTGCAAGACTGCAGTTTTCAATGTGTAACCACCCTGTAAGATTGCAGTTTTAAATGCTATAACCACCCGGCAAGACTGCAGTTTTCAATTTTGTAACCACCATGCAAGACTGCAGTTTTCAATGTGTAACCACCCTGTAAGATTGCAGTTTTAAATTCTGTAACCACCATGCAAGACTGCAGTTTTTAATGTGTAACCACCGGCAAGCTTGCCGTTTTAAATGCTGTAACCACCCTGCAAGATTGCAGTTTTCAATGAGTAACCACCCTGCAAGATTGCAGTTTTCAATGAGTAACCACCCTGTAAGATTGCAGTTTTAAATGCTGTAACCACCCTGCAAGATTGCAGTTTTCAATGAGTAACCACCCTGCAAGATTGCAGTTTTCAATGAGTAACCACCCTGTAAGATTGCAGTTTTAAATGCTGTAACCACCCTGCAAGATTGCAGTTTTCAATGAGTAACCACCCTGTAAGATTGCAGTTTTAAATGCTGTAACTACCCAGAAAGAGTGCCGTTTTAAATGCTGTAACCACCCTGCAAGATTGCAGTTTTCAATGGGTAACCACCCTGTAAGATTGCAGTTTTAAATGCTGTAACCACCCTGCAAGTTTGCAGTTTTCAATGAGTAACTACCCTGTAAAATTGCAGTTTTAAATGCTGTAACCACCCTGCAAGTCTGCAGTTTTAAATTCTGTAACCACCCTGCAAGACTGCAGTTTTAAATTCTGTAACCACCATGCAAGACTGCAGTTTTCAATTCTGTAACCACCATGCAAGACTGCAGTTTTTAATGAGTAACCACCGGCATGATTGCCGTTTTAAATACTGTAACCACCCTGCAAGATTACAGTTTTTAATGTGTAACCACCCGGCAAGACTGCAGTTTTCAATTCTGTAACCACCCTGCAAAACTGCAGTTTTCAATTCTGTAACCACCATGCAAGACTGCAGTTTTTAATGAGTAACCACCGGCATGATTGCCGTTTTAAATACTGTAACCACCCTGCAAGATTACAGTTTTTAATGTGTAACCACCCTGCAAGACTGCAGTTTTAAATTCTGTAACCACCCTGCAAGACTGCAGTTTTCAATTCTGTAACCACCATGCAAGACTGCAGTTTTTAATGAGTAACCACCGGCATGATTGCCGTTTTAAATACTGTAACCACCCTGCAAGATTACAGTTTTTAATGTGTAACCACCCGGCAAGACTGCAGTTTTCAATTCTGTAACCACCCTGCAAGATTACAGTTTTCAATGTGTAACCACCGGTAAGACTGCATCTTTAGAGCTGTAATCTCCCGGCAAGTTTAGGTTCTCACATATTTCTCCAACTATTGTACTGTATTCCGGTTTGTTTAGCATAATAAGTAAGTAATGTAGGCTATTATGACCTATAGTTCTATCATACTTGTCTCAAAATGCACTCTTAAATCTGCTCTAATTAATTTTTGCATTTCCATTAGTTGAGTACCAGTTGTTTCCAACAGCTGTTGTTGGTTTTACCTCAACTAATTGTCAGAATTATTGGTTTCAAGTAAACTTTCATGTTTTGCAAATATTTTGTGCTTTAAATGATTAAAGAGGTCAGCTGATACCGACTGGCAATTTTTCATATGAGTATAAAATAATAGTGACAATTTATATGAAACAAATATATATATATAAATAAACGTGTGCTTTTTTTCCCAGCTTGTGCAAGCATACCTTTTTAAACTAAATTTCATGTTTATGCGTTCATAGATGACGTTGAATAAAATATAGTTAGAAATATAATAAAAATTATTCTATTTCTGTTATCTTGTAAAATTTATAAAATATTAAATTTGACTCGGAAGAACTTTAAACGACTATCTTATTTTAAATCATGCGAAATTACATAATTATTTGTGTTATATTTCCATATATTTAGTAACTAAACTCACGCACTAAACTTGGTTTACTATATAAAAACATAAATAATATTGCTGTAATAGATAACCAAGATGTATTAGGTAGTTTACCTACACGATTGTTTACTATATAAAAACATAAATATTATTGCTAATTCATTACCTAACCAAGATGTATTAGGTAGTTTACCTACACGATGGTTTACTATATAAAAACATAAATATTATTGCTAATGTATTACCTAACCAAGATGTATTAGGTAGTTTATCAACACGATGGTTTACTATATAAAAACATAAATAATATTGCTAATTCATTACCTAACCAAGATGTATTAGGTAGTTTACCTACACGATGGTTTACTATATAAAAACATAAATATTATTACTAATGTATTACCTAACCAAGATGTATTAGGTAGTTTATCAACACGATGGTTTACTATATAAAAACATAAATAATATTGCTAATGTATTACCTAACCAAGATGTATTAGGTAGTTTAACTACACGATGGTTTACTATATAAAAACATAAATAATATTGCTAATGTATTACCTAACCAAGATGTATTAGGTAGTTTACCTACACGATGGTTTACTATATAAAAACATAAATAATATTGCTAATGCATTACCTAACCAAGATGTATTAGGTAGTTTACCTACACGATGGTTTACTATATAAAAACATAAATAATATTGCTAATTCATTACCTAACCAAGATGTATTAGGTAGTTTACCTACACGATGGTTTACTATATAAAAACATAAATAATATTGCTAATGTATTACCTAACCAAGATGTATTAGGTAGTTTACCTACACGATGGTTTACTATATAAAAACATAAATAATATTGCTAATGCATTACCTAACCAAGATGTATTAGGTAGTTTACCTACACGATGGTTTACTATATAAAAACATAAATAATATTGCTAATACATTACCTAACCAAGATGTATTAGGTAGTTTACCTACACGAAGGTTTACTATATAAAAACATAAATAATATTGCTAATTCATTACCTAACCAAGATGTATTAGGTAGTTTACCTACACGATGGTTTACTATATAAAAACATAAATATTATTGCTAATGTATTACCTAACCAAGATGTATTAGGTAGTTTACCTACACGATGGTTTACTATATAAAAACATAAATATTATTGCTAATGTATTACCTAACCAAGATGTATTAGGTAGTTTACCTACACGATGGTTTACTATATAAAAACATAAATAATATTGCTAATGTATTACCTAACCAAGATGTATTAGGTAGTTTACCTACACTATGGTTTACTATATAAAAACATAAATAATATTGCTAATGCATTACCTAACCAAGATGTATTAGGTAGTTTACCTACACGATGGTTTACTATATAAAAACATAAATAATATTGCTAATACATTACCTAACCAAGATGTATTAGGTAGTTTACCTACACGAAGGTTTACTATATAAAAACATAAATAATATTGCTAATTCATTACCTAACCAAGATGTATTAGGTAGTTTACCTACACGATGGTTTACTATATAAAAACATAAATATTATTGCTAATGTATTACCTAACCAAGATGTATTAGGTAGTTTACCTACACGATGGTTTACTATATAAAAACATAAATATTATTGCTAATGTATTACCTAACCAAGTTGTATTAGGTAGTTTACCTACACGATGGTTTACTATATAAAAACATAAATAATATTGCTAATGCATTACCTAACCAAGATGTATTAGGTAGTTTATCAACACGATGGTTTACTATATCAAAACATAAATAATATTGCTAATGTATTACCTAACCAAGATGTATTATGTAGTTTACCTGCACGATGGTTTACTATATAAAAACATAAATAATATTGCTAATGTATTACTAACCAAGATGTATTAGGTAGTTTACCTACACGATGGTTTACTATATAAAAACATAAATAATATTGCTAATGTATTACTAACCAAGATGTATTAGGTAGTTTATCAGCACGATGGTTTACTATATAAAAACATAAATAATATTGCTAATGTATTACCTAACCAAGATCTATTAGGTAGTTTACCTACACGATGGTTTACTATATAAAAACATAAATAATATTGCTAATGTATTACGTAACCAAGATCTATTAGGTAGTTTACCTGCACGATGGTTTACTATAGAAAAACTAAAAGCAAATCCAATAAAATGTACTACTTACACTTATTGTAAGCATAAAACGTTAATTTTGATCATATAAGAGGAACAATTACAGTCCGTGCGGTTTTGTAAAGTACGAGTGTTATATTCTCTAGATAACTGCGCGGTAAACTACATCACTTTAGGCTGCAGTTTTACAGGAATGTCATGCAATGAGATGGTCTCGTTCGTTTTGGACCTAGTAAAAAAACTGCACTATTATTTTATGTAAAGTTGTTAAATAAACTGCATGATATTTTAAGCTTTTATAAAAAATCTATTTTCAAGTATGTTTGTATGTGAATGGTTGGACATCGTCTATCATAATAACAATTTTCATAAATATGTATAACATGAAACCGTTTTGAGTTAAGAGTCTGCAGAGGCTGTTGGCCATGTTGGCTTTAATTCCATAAGAACGTTTTTTGCGAAATTTTTTTGGTTATTTATTGACCAAAACTTGTGAATGGGGTGTCATTTTAAACTTGATTTTGTAACATTTTGCGCATTGGATGTGCTTTAGATGTTTTGAATACACACGAATTGCAAAAGAGTTGAAATTAAAAACTTATAACAAAATATTTTCTATATTTTTTCTAAAAAACTAATTCAGAATTTGTAAAGCAATTCCAACGCACAATTTCATTCTTGATCAAATGCAATTTGTTTGGAAAAAATCCGTTATTTTAGTTTGGATACGCGTGATCGTATGTCCGGTTCGAAAATAACATTGTTCTTAAGGGATTCAAACCAACATGACCGACAGACTCTGCAGACTCTTGAGTTTCAATCAAAGACTTTTTAAAACGGTAATGTGTATTTTACAATTATGATGGTTTACACAATTTTTATAAATTATCACTTCTCTATATTGATCATAAAAATTAACTAAATATTCAATGAGTTTATTTCAATAATTTTACGTAAAGAACTATATTAAATACTTGGTTATAAATGATATACTATTACAATAAACAATTATCAACAATAAATGATATACTATTACAAAATAAGAGGATGGAGATTCTATTTTAACCTCACACATTATTTGGTGAAATCGATAATTCCTTTACAATTCGTTTAAAAATGTGTATATGAACTACACTATACGCACTTAGTCTGTATAACTTGATCCAGAAAAACTAAACAATTACTTTTTTGTTTCAGTTACAAAACTTCATGGCGAAATTCCAAACACTGACTTGACCTTTTGAAACGGACACCCCTAGACGTACAGTGCTATTGACCCACCTGCCCACCCTTACACGTACAGTGGTATGTCCCACCCGCCCACCCCTACATTTACAGTGCTATAACCTAATATCTAATTTATAACAGATAAAGGTTACGTTTTAAATTTTGATTAAAAATATAATAAAAACCCTTATTAATACAGAACTAAAACAAGAATAGTTTTATATACTGTTTAAACGCGTTATCTTTATTCAAACAAGGGGTTTAGATTTATTTATTTCACATTAAACGTGGTATAAGAACTTGTTTAGCTAATAAAATATCTATTTTTTAAATAGAACAAATTATTTGGATAAATTTACCTGAATTCAGGTAAAATGAAAACTATTACTGTACTGCAGACTACTTACAGTGAGCGAAAAAAGGTATCAGCAGCCAAGCCGGCGTGCGGTGTCACTCGATTGGACTGCGCGCGTGGTCTGAGCTCAGCGAGCGAGCAGGAGAGCGGCCGTGACCTCGGCACAGCTCCTCACGTCAACTGCGACCTCGGTCCCTTAGTCTGTCACTCAGATCTCAGTCTTTCAGAGGAACATCACTGATTCAGAAATGTCTAATAAAATTAATAAATATTCATTAACAAATAAATTATATACAGTACTTTATTTACAGACAAATTATATAAAGACATTGTGTAAGAAATAAAAAAGAAAACTGGCCGAAAGTGTAGTGATCAGATCCTTGTTCTAACGTATTGCAGAATTTTGAAGACTGTCTGCAACTTTCATTATATGGCTTTCTTCTCTGTTCGTTCCTTTTTTGGATTTAGGAATCAACACTTAAGGCCATGCAAGTAAAATTTACCTTGGTCACATGAAAAAGATAGTGTAGAAAACTCAAGAATGGCCGTTATCACTCAGGGGTCCGTTCTTCCTCCTATTTTGTTAATATACTTCTGAAATACCATCGAAAGTCCCAGAAAGTTTATTTACGTTGAAAATACTTTTGTATCTTTCCAAAATATATATATAGTCAACGAGGCCATAATATATTTTATATTATTCTTGCAAACCAAGTCGTTTTATTAGTGTTTATGTTGATTGTAAATGTCAGTTGTACAAATGGTCTGGTAATTTAAATGTCATCGATGACTATTAAAAAATATATCAGTGAAGATACATTTTAAAGAACTCTTAACATGTCTTCATCTAAAGAATATTTTAATTATTTAAAAAATTAATTATGTTTTACCTGTTTTATGTATATATTACTAAACGTAATCGAAAAGAGAAATGTCAAATAAATTTGCTTACAAAGGGAAGAATGCTTGCGATAACGATCGCTTGCATAGTTTAGTGTGATTACGAAACGTATGACCCAATAACCGTTTCGAATCAAGTACTGTGGTGGGAAGGAGAACTACAGCACCTCCAACTGTCGACCTATAGTTAGGGTTGCCATACATTTCACAGTAAATACGGACACGGGATATACTTGGGGGTGTGGTGGGGGGAGTGATTATTTTGAAAAGTGTCTTTTCCGAATGTTACTATATGATATTCGGGTTGTTAACTGGAGAAATTAATTAACGACTTAACTATATATAATATTAATACTTCAAATATATTTTAATTTAAGATTATAAAATAATACAAAATAACTGATTGTTATTTATTTATTTTTTCTTTAAAAAAGTCAGCCATTACGTTTCAGTTAACTTGGTACAATTCAATAAATTGTCATAATTGTTCAGGCATCTCTTGTGCTAGTTGCACTGGAATGACTGGTTGAAGGCTGAAACCAGAGATATTTTTCTGTACATATTAATTTTTAAAGAATACATGACATGTCATTGTTAACTTTGGTGTTCAGAACACCTTTGGTCTTTTCTACTGACAGTCTAATTTGATCGGGTGTCCAGAAAAGTTTCATTAGAATAAAACTCGTTCAACTGGTGCTGAAGGACTGGATAGAGAAAGAGCAAACTCCATCACTCTTTTTTCTAAATGTTCACACTTATTTTCGGCCAATTTCAAAAGTTGAAAACTTCTTTTCTTCAAGGGGAGGGAGGTGGATGCTATTATAATAAGAGAGCATAGTATGTAAGACATTACTGAGCCTCTAACGAGTGTCGATTGACGATTGCCCGAAGTAATAGTAATACATGTTTGCATTTTTACAATATAAAATATATACTTTTAATATTAATAGAACAAAAAATACGGACATTTACGCGGTTTTTTCTTTTACGGCACGGACACGGGCATTGAATGTAAAATACAAACAGTCCGTAAAAGATACGGACGTATGGCAACCCTACCTATAGTGAAGGTATACTAGGGGTTCTAAAAACATAGAATCACGCTGCTGAGAGTTTTTGTTTGTTTTTTCTTCAAATTGAGTAGAAAATAACATTATATTCAATGAACAATTAATAATTTAGTTTTAGGTTACACTTGTTATGTTACTGATTACATTAGAGATACAAAATAATAAAAGGATGTGTAAGGTTATATAGTATATACATACAAAAACTTTACCTCTCAGATATGAAATCAAATGTCCAATCTTAAATAAGGAACATATTAAATCTCTGCATAACTTCAAGAAATTTTCACCTCAGTATAAGAAACTCTATTATTACTATTATTACTACAGTAAGACATTCTAACGGCTTATAATTTATTTGCATAGGGTATTTTAAAATAACACACTGAGGGTTAAGAAAGAGTTTCACAGTCATACATTGGCTGTTATGAGGAAGTTTCACAATCATATATTGTTATGAAGTATATTCATAATCACACATTGACTGTTATGAGGAAGTTTCACAATCATACATTGATATGAAGTATATTCACAATCACACATTGGCTGTTATGAGGAAGTTTCACAATCATACATTGTTATGAAGTATATTCACAATCACACATTGACTGTTATGAGGGAGTTTCACAATCACACGTTGTGTGTTGCAACAGCTGAACAAAACGTAAATCCGACTTATAAAATCTAACATTAGAGTTAACTTTTAAATGGCATATAATTATCTCTAAATATCCCTCCCTCCACAAAATAAAGTATTGAGTTACACAACGATGTAGATAGTATTTGCGTTGAAAAAACACTTTTAAATTCACAATTAATTTTCATTCAGAATTACTTCATTTTTATTAATAGTTACACTATGAAGTTTATTATGCTTCATACATATTAATGAGCCGTTCAAAAGGATGTTACAGCATACATTTTGGTATGAAAATAGGTTGTTTTTGTTCATATTTGTGATCAATCTAAATTCATTTGTCTAACTATCTGAATTAGGGGAAAATTGTCAAATCATTTATATCTGAACAAGCACGATAATTTGTGAAGAGTTAGTACGTAGACCTGGAAGCATGATTATAAGGCTCGGTCACTGAGAGGACTCCAGATTACACGATGGCAGACAAGTAATACAACTGATTGTAAGGCTCGGTCAGTGGGAGGACTCCGGGTTACACGAAAGCGGACAAGTAATGCAACTGATTGTAAAGATCAGTCAGTGAGAGAACTCCGGATTACACGATGGCGGACAAGTAATGCAACTGATTGTAAGGATCGGTCAGTGGGAGGACTCCGGGTTACACGATTGCGGACAACTGATTGTAAGGCTCAGTCAGTGAGAAAACTCCGGGTTACTTATCCGTACTATGCAGCAGCTCTGGGCGGGAGCAACTTGTCTGTACTATGCAGCAGCTACGGGCGAGAGCAACTTGTCCGTACTAGGCAACAGCTCCGAGCAGGAGCAACTTGCCCGCACTATACGGCAGCTCCGGGCAGTAGCAACCTCTCCGTACTGTGCAAGAACTCCGGGCGGGAGCAACTTATCCATACTATGCAGCAGCTCCAGGTAGGAGTAACTTGTCCGTACTATGCAGCAGCTCCAGGTAGGAGCAACTTGTCCGTACTATGTAGCAGCTCCGGGAGGAGCAACTTCTCCGTACGGTGCAACAACTCCGGGCGGGAGCAACTTATCCATACTATGCAGCAGCTCCAGGTAGGAGCAACTTGTCCGTACTATGCAGCAGCTCCAGGCGTAACAACTTGTCCGTACAATGCAGCAACTCCGGGTGAGTACGTACTATGCAACAGGACCGGGCGGCAGCAACTTGTCCGTTCTATGTAGCATCTCTTGACGGGAACAACTTTCCGTTCGATGCAGCAGCTGCAGACATGAGCAGCTTGTCCGTACTATGCAACAGCTCCGGGCGGGAGCAACTGGTATGTACTATGTAGCAGCTCCAGGTGGGAGAAACTTGTCAGTACTGTGCAACAGCTCCGGGTGGGACCAACTTGTCCGTATTATGCAGCAGTTCCAGGCGGAAGTACCTTGACCGTACTATGCAATAGCTCTGGGTGAGAGCAATTTTTCTGTATTGTGACACAGCTCCGGGTGTGAGCAGCATGTCATTACTGTGCAAGAGCTCCGGGCGAGAGCAAATTGTCCCTACTATGCATCAGCTCCAGGCGTAACAACTTGTCCGTACAATGCAGCATCTCTGGGTGGGAGCAACTTGTCCGTTTGTGCAACTCATCCGGTAGGGAGCAACTTATCCGTACTATGCAACAGCTCCGGGCGGGAGCAACTTGTCCGAACTGTGCAACAGCTCCGAGTCGGAGCAACTTGTCCGTACTATGCATCAGCTCCGAGTCGGAGCAACTTGTTCGTACTGTACATGAGCTCTGGATGGGAGCAAATTTTCCGCACTATGCAGCTGCTCATTATTTATTCTTATTCTTATATATGAGCGCCGACAAAACTTAGTGCATATTTTAAGGCCAATAGTTCACAGCAACGTGCATGAAACACATCGTAGATATTAAATTTCTACACACATTAAATTAAATTTCTAAATGTACAAACCAAGCGTAATCCTTGGCCTTCTCACTAAGCAATAAATAATTATGCAATAAGTAATCATTTTTCATATTTGAATATTTTATAGCGTCCCTTAACTGTTGCTATTTATGGAATTTAACAATACGGATAGTAACTGAAACATACAGTACTTGAACAAGAAAAACGTTTATAAGATTAATACGTTTTAATGTAGTTTACTGAATTTGATAAAGTAGGAGTTTGGAATTGGAAATTATTCTTTGTTTTATATAACACGTATTAAAAAATGAGAATGTACCAGATAATTAAATTGAGTCGTCAAAATAATATTCAATAGGTAAAATAACTTCATACCACTCCTTGTGATGCAGTTAAATGAAAAAGAACTATGAATAGCCCAATCACCTAAATTGATTCATATGGTGTCAAGTGTGGATATAAAGTCGACTAGGCTCACTTTTTATTGAAATACTACATAGCCCGTCTTCATGATGCACTCAAGATGCTGATCGCGTGTTGGATCTGGGCGTCCTCCAGTGAGATTTATAGCCTTAGTGTGGTCAAGGTTCTTGAAAATACCAGACTTCCTTCTTCTGCACCTCTTTCGGATGTCTTTTACTACATCTCAATACCTTAGCGTAAAAGGAATCATTAAGTTGAGGCGAGGAGCTAAAATTACAACGTTATGTTAAAAATTGCAAAAGAGGCCAGTCTGTGGTTACTACATATTCTCCAGTTACATTCTTCCTACTCTTGCTTTCTGATTTCTCTTAGTGTGCCAATTACGGCTCCAGCATTTCACGTGAAGTTCATGAACGATAGTTTGAAGTGTTAGACACCTCGTACTTTGTTTGAACTGGATTAGTATCGGACCAGGGCCAATTACGGCTCCAGCATTCACGTGAGGTTCATGAACGATAGTTCGAAGTGTAAGACACCTCGTACTTCGTTTGAACTGGATTAGTATCGGACCAGGGTGAAGAATTTAGTTGATTGAAGGTAGTGTTTCTGATTTCTCTTATTGTGCCAATTACGGCTCCAGCATTCACGTGAGGTTCATGAACGATAGTTCGAAGTGTAAGACACCTCGTACTTCGTTTGAACTGGTTTAATATGCGACCAGGGTGATGAATTTAGTTGATTGAAGGTAGTGTTTCTGAATTCTGGTAATATGGGGGGGGGGTGCCGACATTTTTTCATACCTTCCTAAAAAATACAGCCGACAAACCTGTTTAAAAACCGATAGTTCACACTCTACGAACTTCACTATTGAAGAAATACGAGTTCATCTGACAAATTACGCTATTCTTATTATTTATAATCTACTAAAAATAATGTCCTTGACTAGCCTCCTAACTGCAAAATGATTCGAACTGCAATCTGATGATTGTAAACTATATTTTTATAATGGTTGGAAAATAAAGTAATCATTTATTAAATTGTAAGTCTTGTACTTCTTATTTACCGAGAAATAAATGTACTCATCCTCTAAGAAATGGAGTCGGTCTGGTATTTAGAAAAAAACATTTACATAAGCTCGCCCGAAATACTGTATTGTTGTTTAGGACCTGCTGAAGATACAAATGTACTTTGGGTGATCCGTAGTACTTCTGAGAGAAAAGTTATTTCATCTAAGAAACACATGCTACAGTTAACACCTCTACTCCTAATACTTATTAGAAAATAGGAATAGAAATAGATCAGTATAAATAGGAATGAAACAGACATTTCAACGTCATAATATGTCTCAAATGATACGTGAAGAATTCTTTTTAAGGCAGGAGACGACAGAAGTCATATCTATGTGTAGGCTGTCAGCAAGGAAGCATGAATAACAAGTGTGATATAACAAAAAATATAAAATACGAGATGAACGCATTTTTAATGTGGATAAAATTTGTCCATCGTGTTTTTAAACCGGTTCTTTACATTTATAGTTAAACAACTCATAATTTATTTAGAACGGTGATACTTTATCACAATGTTTTAGATTTTTTGAAGGAACATTTTTGTAAGATCAATACAAAATGGAAACGATGAATAATTCACACGCAGATTTCTTCTGATCTAAACTGTACGAACTAAACAGTTTTAGCAATTCATGGTTCCTGTTGATTGATGCCAACGTAATGAACTCTTCCATTAACTTTTTTTCAGGACTGTGGCAGTTGACGTAATGACATATAACATTAATTAAAATACATGATCTGCAAAGGTATATTCATTCACCTTTGAAGGTTCTTCCTGTACTAGCAACCAGTTGATTCAAGTTTTTAACGTACACTTGAATGGCCTTAAACTGACGTTATTACGAGCCTTTTTACTATTAACTCAATGGTTTATTGTCATTCTGAGACTGATAAGTATTTAACTAAGTAATAACGTAAATAATAAACGTATTATGACAATGTCGTCAGCAGGACGATGGCGGCAGCAGGACTATAACGTCAGCAGTGCGTTGATGTTAAAAATTGCTTGATATCGTTAGTCATTATTTAAAATAGTTATTAAGTATAATATTATAACTGCATTATATCAAAGTTTATGAAACTTTAAAGATTATACAGAAACTAATTTATACAACTGAAAAAGAACTGCATTATTAATAATAACCAAAGATATTTGTGAATGAAGTTAAAAGAAAATAAATGAATTCAAACTTTGAGGCTGCTGTTGATTAATTAACTAAACTAACTGTCATAATACAACAAAAGATATGAATATTTACATACATTAACCAATTGATGTATGATTACACATACATTTATATATTATTTTAAGTTTTATTTTTTGGCATAACCTAACAATGAATTTCCACAATAGTTTATTATACTTCTAATATTTTTTACTATACGGACACTAGCTTCCTTGTAAGGCAGTTGATGAAAAGGATATCAATGAGTGAACGTAATAAACCACCCTACCGTTCGAAATCATAAGAAAATCATTTGTTTACGATAAAATACTCTTATTACATTGACTTAACTAACAATCTACCAATCTGAATCCAAGTATCGACAGGCCGACAACTCATTTCCTTTATGAAAAGGAAAACTGAAAAACCCACAAAGAACCTCTGGAGCTCTGGGAGCTCTATTGCATTTGCAATACTCCACAACAAAAACACCACAACTCAAAACTCGTTGTATATAGATTGCTTCCCTCTCTGGACTTGATCCTCTATTACACCTGCAACACTCCACAACAATAACACCACTCAACAGTCCTGGCACAGGACTGCATCCTATTTTGACCAGGTAGTCTATTAAAGTTGCAACAATCCGTAACAGAACCACTCAAAACTCGTTGTATAGAGATTGCTTTCATCTCTGGACTTGCTCCTCTATTACACCTGCAACACTCCACAACAAAAACACCACCCAACAGTCCCGGCACAGGACTGAATCCTATTATGACTGTGTCCTCTATTAGATTTGCAACACTGCATAATAACAACACCACTCAAAACTCGTTGTATAGAGATTGCTACCCTCTCTGGACTTGCTCCTCTATTACACCTGCAACAACACCACTCAACAGTCCCGGAACAGGACTGCGTCCTATTTTGACTGGGTTGTCTATTACAGTTGCAACACCCCACAACAACAACACCACCACTCAAAACTTGTTGTATAGAGATTGCTTCCATCTCTGGACTTGCTCCTTTATTACACCTGCAACACTCCACAACAACAACACTACTCAACAGTCCCGGCACTGGCCTGCATCCTATTTTGACTGGGCTGTCTACACTCATTTGCCCAACTGCAATTTGCAACTGCAATTTACAGTTGCAACATTCTATAATAACAACACCACTCAACAGTCCCGCCACAGGACCGCATCCTATTTTGACTGGGTTGTCTATTACAGTTGCAATACTCCATAACAACAACACCACTCAACAGTCCCGGTACAGGATTGCATTCTATTTTGACTGTGTCCTCTATTGCAGCTGCAAAACTCCGTAACAATAACACCTCTCAACAGTCCAGGCACAGACACTGTGTAACCTCTCTTTTTACTCGATGAGTTACATTACAGTAAGTTTTTTATTAATTAGTTATATTCTCACTCAAATTAAAATTTATTAGTATATCTCAGGGTCGTTATATTTTTTATGGGTAAATAGGTGAGGCTGTAAATTACAATAAATAAGACTCTAGATTGAAAAAGCTAATTTATTACATTTTTTTAAATTTATATGTGAATTTTACTAGTACAACAAATGAATTTATTTACTTGATACTGATTTCTAGAAAAATGATTAAACTAATTTACAAACTAAAACTTATCTTAAGTTTTTTCTTCATCTAATGCTCCTCGTGGTCTTCACTTTCACATTTAATTACATAAAGATGGTTCTAACTTGGACATAGTATAACTGTTGACTTTAAATCTTAATATTGACTTTAAAATATTAATTAAAACATGTTCGATAAAAACATTTAAACTGATTATTCGGGTTTGAGGTCAAGTGACCACCCGCGGTGACAAAGAAGGTGTATGCACTACATCAGACTGAATTGAAGTGGACGAGACTAGAGTTCTTTGTGTCTGTCTCTGTAACGGACGGCTTTTTGGTTCGATGCTAAACTTCCGGTCCGTCCATGTGCTCTTGCTCTGGTTTGTGCTGCCTCTATTGCCCATTTTATCAACTAACAACGTCTTTTATTTATTTTGGGCTCGACTGTCACGTAGACTCCCCTTGAAATTGACTCGTCCCAGACGCAAAAAAATCAGTCTCCGCTGAAATGTTTGGAATGTTGTTTACGCTGGTGTCTCAGATGACTGCCATTGAATAAATCTGCCTACCCAATTCCCTATATTTGTTGGCTATTAATTTACTATAATTTCCGAATATTATTTGTGTATTTGTTCTAATTAAAGGCACCTATTTCCTCATTAAAATAATTTGTATTTTATTAAATTTAATTAATTTTATCGTCAATTAGGTGGACCTGTTACAACTGCATCCTTTTATGTATATCCACCCCCCACCAAACTGGAAGTCGTGCCATACTGGAGGATGGCTTAAAACAAGAAAAGTATTAGGATCACGGGCGGTAGTCGGAGGGTTAAATCACACAACACAAATTTATTACAATATAAGCACAAAATGCACAAATATATTATAATTACAAAATGCACAAATATTATGGTAATTGATTTCGGTGAAACACGCTCACCTTCCTCAGAACAGAGGGATTCATAAAAGTATGGAAAATGATGTTCAACAACTCAATTTATAGGCCTATGATCACGTAACCTCATTGGCTGGAATCGTCAAAATGACGGCTGTTGTGATATTATTGGTTAAGTCCTATATAACATATTTCCGAAGTTAGCTGTTTTTTGAGACTGGGGATGGACAGAACTGTTATTTATTGTACAATTGGTTTGAGTAGGTTTCCTGAAAATTCTATATGAAAGTTTGTTATGAATATGATCACGAATTATTTTTAGATCCAAATACAGTAGTTAATTTCATTCACAGATTAACAGTTCTGACCATTCCCAGTCTCACAAAACAGCTACCTTCAGAAGTACGTTATATAGGGCGTATTCAATACCATTAGGTGTTGCAGATAGAAAACAGGAAATGATTGTAATAAAATCAATAGATATTGAAAATAAATACAAAGCATCAATTATTGATGAAATTGAAAGTAGAATAAAAAAGAAAACAGCAAACAAGACAGTAAAAAGATTAATCTTAGGCTAATAAAAATTGTCTGTTAAAAATTAGGTTTAAACCAAATTACATAATTAACAAATTATAAAAAGAATTACGTGTACGGAAAAGCAAATGACAATCTGAAAATCTAGACTATTTGCACATAAGAGAAATATGCTACAAATGAACATGAAATTAACAATAATAAATACCTAGTTAATGCCCTTGACAAACTTAATGAAACATACAATACAGTAAATTAAACATAATTAATTGATAATGAAATAAATTACAAAATACAAAATTGAGCACAAGGTCTCGAAACTGAATTACGAACAAACCCAGCTAGAAAAAGTAAATCAGCCTAGAAAATGTAAATCAAGTAACAAACAAAACAGGACATTACGATTAAGCAAAATTTTCACCAAAGAGTGATTAGGTATTTGAAATTAAACGAAACCACAGAATATAAAAACTAAGCGACTTACATTAAGAGCAATTAGCCAGACATATCTGCTGGTACGGGTGGCTGAAGTAGACAAGTCTAAGGACCGGACCACCAGACGGACCGAGAGCTGGAATCACGGAAAGACCAGAGTCCGAGCCAACGGCCACGATGGTAAACTATCGACAGCGTAAGAGCGATCTCAGGCAGCCTGGCAAACCAAAACGAAAAGTAACAAAAACAAACAAATGTACCGGTCAAACGACCCAGTACATTATGACGGATCCTTTATTACAGTTGCAACACTCCACAACAATAACAATACTCCTTGTATAGAGACTGCTTTCCCCTCTAGACTTGCTCCTCTATTACAGTTGCAACACTCCACAACAATAAAAATACTCCTTGTATAGAGACTGCTATCCCTTCTAGACTTGCTCCTCTATTACAGTTGCAACACTCCACAACAATAACAATACTCCTTGTATAGAGACTGATTTCCCTTCTAGACTTGCTCCTTTATTACAGTTCATATGAAAGAATGTTTAAGCGATCGTGACATTTTATTTACTAGGCAAACGTTACTTGGCTGTACTCTTACAAATCTTGTTGTAATATAAAGTACATTATTTATAACTTATGTTTAACAGACATTATCACAATACGATGTTCAATACTTTACTGGGATTCCTACAGAATTTACTTGATACATAGGCCTAATACAAAGCCTAATACAAAGCAAATTGTATTGAGTATTATAATTCATTATTCTGACTTTTCTACATTATTATTTTTTTTTAAACTTTTATACATTATACTTCAAGACTTCTGGCTTTGCTGTATAGAAAATCAAGATCAGGCTTATCAGCGGCATCTTTGGTGTTTCTCTACAAGGCTCTTATTCGACAGCTCCTTGAATATGCCTCTGTTGTATGGACGCCTCATCAGCTCTACCTGTCGACCCGCTTACAGGAAATTCAAAGGAGAATTGTTTTACAACTGTACTTCAAAACTGGCCAACTACTTCAACCCGATCTTCTAGTGCAGATGTTCAACCTTCACCCTCTTCAACTTCGTCGACACGTTGTTGACTTGGTATTTCTGTTCAAACTCATAAGAGGAACTGTCGAGTGACCAGAATTATTGGTAAAAGTCAACTTGAGGACTCCTATCAGAACAAGATCACAGGATATATTTGCCCATCAACACCACAGAACAAACTACCTCAAAAATGCCCCAATGAGTAGATTACAGGAGATGGGCAATCTTGTCGCCTGCAATGTGAACTTTTTCCACGATTCTCTTGGATCATCCAGGAAAAAACTATTTACACTTCAACCTCGTCTACTTCGACAATAAATCAATCCACTCTTTTCCTTCTAAATGTTCTCCGTCTTCTTTACCAGACCACACAAATATTTGGTTACTCTGATCCCCATTTCTACTCCACCTTCTCTATACACTTGTAATGTAACCACTGTATCAAGTTCATTATCTGTAGATATCTGTATGTTTTGTATTGATTATTGAATGTTGTATTTATTAATTTATACTATATTTTATATATATTAATCTGTACCTATTTATCTTAATATGTATAATAATCTATCTATTGCACTCGTAGGCCTATGTTTATTGTAAGGTATTGTTTTTATGTGTATCCACACAATTGTGAACGACACTGTCGTGGAAAAAAATTATTCTGCAACTTATGACGGGTTTTTCTTTAGCATTCTTCTTTTTAATTTTACAATTTATTTTATTTGAAGTGGGGCTTCCACTCACCCATCCACTCCACCCATCCTTCTATTGGGCAATGATGCCAGTGACAATTTAGTTCTCTATTGACAAAAATAGCCCTGAGCCAAAAACATGCAGAAATGGGGTGAAACCATGTAAGAGTAAGTAACTTTAGTCACAGCATTGACAATTATATACTGCTTTCAACAGCCTAGGAAACATGAAATAATCAATATTGACAAAATTGAGGTTGTACAGGTTGATAGCACACACGATCATTTGAGTACAACCTCCAAAGAACAATAAGTAAAAACAATTAGACTTCTTTGAGCGGAAATTAGATTCCAAAACTTTATAGATCAGCTTGAAACCTCTCTGTAAATCAGGTTCTCTTGAGCGTAGTGAAAAAATAAAAGTGACTTCAAACCAAATACTTGTAATAATAACATCTGAAAACTGGATTTAAATAATTTTAAATATTATTCAGTTACAAATAGAATTTAGTTTGAACTCTAATAAATTTTTCGATATAGTAAATATCCGGTTAAGAAACTAGAGTAACGTCAAATAACGCCTTCACCTAAACTAACGCAATTGCAATGTACTCTCGATACAGAGAGAGTATTTCATAAATGAAGGCATTGAGTCTTCTCACCACTTTTCAATCAATAATGTTCTTTACACATCGTTTTATGGAAGAAAATAAAACCTCACGAATATATTTTCAAATTTTAACGGTTATTTATTTAATGCATTATAAACATTTGACGTAGACTGGCTCGCTCAATGATGCCAATTGAAGGTAATATCTCGACTAGTTAAACTGTAAATTTAGCATGCACATGGGTGGGTATTGGGCTAAAGCGACCAGGAAAATTAAAATATTGATAAATTTTTTTATAAGGTTTCTTAGTGCCCTACACAATATTTCCATGAATTTATTATGGGAATCGTGCCAAAATAGTGTTTTCACCTACTGTACTGCGGAAAACAACGTGTGAAAACGCTTATATTACGTATGAAATTTGCTTAACTTTGACGAATCGTTAAAAAACGCCTTTATTTGTAACTTAACAATTTTAAATTACTCAATCCACACTCGAGTGGCTTATCTAATTTAAAGGTAGTCTTCTTCTTCTTCTTCTCCTTTAGATAATACAAAATATTTTTTGTAAACACTAAATTTGAAAAAAAGGGCAAACTTTGTTGCTCATACAATGGACGTGTTTTATTTGCTAATTCAAATTAATCTATGATTAATTTAAAATCGTACGTTGGAGCTCTTTTAAAGAATTGATACAACTTCAACTTTTTCCTAATTTTGAATTATATTCATGTGGTTTGACGATATATCTCTTGTAGCCTCGTCATAATAGTAAAACTTATGGTTGTTCTGTTGATAAAAAATCAAAGATTTCTATAAAAACAATATTTTCGAATGGATTTGTTTATACATTACGATTTTTATCATGGATAACAATTATAGTAATAAATGTTTATCGATGTCTTTAACCGTTTTTTTCTTAATTTTTATAAATATTTTAATAGGGACACCTCAGATGTGGAAGTCCTGTTGAAGGGATAGAGAGAAGTAACAAATAGTAATTGTCATGTATTATATGTCGAGAGTTTGCTAAAATATCACATTACGAATGCAACACACCAGTTATCACCACATGGACGAAAGAAACAGAGGCCGCATTCTGCAAGTGCAGAAAAAGTGCACAAAATCTGTGTGTCGAGTGGGCATTTCTCCAGTTTGCCATGTTGATAACAGGGACAGCACATTGTCAGTTTCTCCCTTTTGACCCCCATATTCTCAAGGATAAATGTAGTAATTATTACTACAGTGGATTGTTATAACTGCCACTGAGGCGTTGGCTGCGGCTAGTAGAAAGGTACATCTGTTTCTTTCTAGTCTGTAGTGCCTCCTATTTCATTCCATATTATTTCATTTTAAAGGCGGCATTTCTATAGTAAAATGCAAAAATGTGAAATGTGGTTATATTTTTACATAGCAGACTAAGTAAGTTATTCTTATTTTAACTTGAAAATATCAATGGTAATTGTATTTGGATGCAACGGTAGACACTTTAATATCAATGGTAATTGTATTTGATGCAACGGTAGACACTTTAATATCAATGGTAATTGTATTTGATGCAACGGTAGACACTTTAATATCAATGGTAATTGTATTTGATGCAACGGTAGACACTTTAATATCAATGGTAATTGTATTTGGATGCAACGGTAGACACTTTAATATCAATGGTAATTGTATTTGGATGCAACGGTAGACACTTTAATATCAATGGTAATTGTATTTGGATGCAACGGTAGACACTTTAATATCAATGGTAATTGTATTTGATGCAACGGTAGACACTTTAATATCAATGGTAATTGTATTTGGATGCAACGGTAGGCACTTTAATATCAATGGTAATTGTATTTGGATGCAACGGTAGACACTTTAATATCAATGGTAATTGTATATGGATGCAACGGTAGACACTTTAATATCACTGTTAATTGTATTTGGATGCAACGGTAGACACTTTAATATCAATGGTAATTGTATTTGGATGCAACGGTAGACACTTTAATATCACTGTTAATTGTATTTGGATGCAACGGTAGACACTTTAATATCAATGGTAATTGTATTTGGATGCAACGGTAGGCACTTTAATACCAATGGTAATTGTATTTGGATGCAACGGTAGACACTTTAATATCAATGGTAATTGTATTTGGATGCAACGGTAGACACTTTAATATCAATGGTAATTGTATTTGGATGCAACGGTAGACACTTTAATATCAATGGTAATTGTATTTGGATGCAACGGTAGACACTTTAATATCAATGGTAATTGTATTTGGATGCAACGGTAGACACTTTAATATCAATGGTAATTGTATTTGGATGCAACGGTAGACACTTTAATATCAATGGTAATTGTATTTGGATGCAACGGTAGACACTTTAATATCAATGGTAATTGTATTTGGATGCAACGGTAGACACTTTAATATCAATGGTAATTGTATTTGGATGCAACGGTAGACACTTTAATATCAATGGTAATTGTATTTGGATGCAACGGTAGACACTTTAATATCAATGGTAATTGTATTTGGATGCAACGGTAGACACTTTAATATCAATGGTAATTGTATTTGGATGCAACGGTAGACACTTTAATATCAATGGTAATTGTATTTGGATGCAACGGTAGACACTTTAATATCACTGTTAATTGTATTTGGATGCAACGGTAGACACTTTAATATCAATGGTAATTGTATTTGGATGCAACGGTAGGCACTTTAATACCAATGGTAATTGTATTTGGATGTAACGGTAGACACTTTAATATCAATGGTAATTGTATTTGGATGCAACGGTAGACACTTTAATATCAATGGTAATTGTATTTGGATGCAACGGTAGACACTTTAATATCAATGGTAATTGTATATGGATGCAACGGTAGACACTTTAATATCACTGTTAATTGTATTTGGATGCAACGGTAGACACTTTAATATCAATGGTAATTGTATTTGGATGCAACGGTAGACACTTTAATATCAATGGTAATTGTATTTGGATGCAACGGTAGACACTTTAATATCAATGGTAATTGTATTTGGATGCAACGGTAGACACTTTAATATCAATGGTAATTGTATTTGGATGCAACGGTAGACACTTTAATATCAATGGTAATTGTATATGGATGCAACGGTAGACACTTTAATATCACTGTTAATTGTATTTGGATGCAACGGTAGACACTTTAATATCATTGGTAATTGTATTTGGATGCAACGGTAGACACTTTAATATCAATGGTAATTGTATTTGATGCAACGGTAGACACTTTAATATCAATGGTAATTGTATTTGATGCAACGGTAGGCACTTTAATATCAATGGTAATTGTATTTGATGCAACGGTAGGCACTTTAATATCAATGGTAATTGTATTTGGATGCAACGGTAGACACTTTAATATCAATGGTAATTGTATTTGGATGCAACGGTAGAAACTTTAATATCAATGGTAATTGTATTTGGATGCAACGGTAGACACTTTAATATCAATGGTAATTGTATTTGGATGCAACGGTAGACACTTTAATATCAATGGTAATTGTATTTGGATGCAACGGTAGACACTTTAATATCAATGGTAATTGTATTTGGATGCAACGGTAGACACTTTAATACCAATGGTAATTGTATTTGGATGCAACGGTAGACACTTTAATACCAATGGTAATTGTATTTGGATGCAACGGTAGACACTTTAATATCAATGGTAATTGTATTTGGATGCAACGGTAGACACTTTAATATCAATGGTAATTGTATTTGGATGCAACGGTAGACACTTTAATATCAATAGTAATTGTATTTGGATGCAACGGTAGGCACTTTAATACCAATGGTAATTGTATTTGCATGCAACGGTAGACACTTTAATATCAATGGTAATTGTATTTGGATGCAACGGTAGACACTTTAATATCAATGGTAATTGTGTTTGGATTCAACGGTAGACACTTTAATATCAATGGTAATTGTATTTGGATGCAACGGTAGACACTTTAATATCAATGTTAATTGTATTTGGATGCAACGGTAGACACTTTAATATCAATGGTAATTGTATTTGGATGCAACGGTAGACACTTTAATATCAATGGTAATTGTATTTGGATGCAACGGTAGACACTTTAATATCAATGGTAATTGTATTTGGATGCAACGGTAGACACTTTAATATCAATGGTAATTGTATTTGGATGCAACGGTAGACACTTTAATATCAATGGTAATTGTATTTGGATGCAACGGTAGACACTTTAATATCAATGGTAATTGTATTTGGATGCAACGGTAGACACTTTAATATCAATGGTAATTGTATTTGGATGCAACGGTAGACACTTTAATATCACTGTTAATTGTATTTGGATGCAACGGTAGACACTTTAATATCAATGGTAATTGTATTTGGATGCAACGGTAGACACTTTAATATCAATGGTAATTGTATTTGGATGCAATGGTAGACACTTTAATATCACTGTTAATTGTATTTGGATGCAACGGTAGACACTTTAATATCAATGGTAATTGTATTTGGATGCAACGGTAGACACTTTAATATCACTGTTAATTGTATTTGGATGCAACGGTAGGCACTTTAATATCAATGGCAATTGTATTTGGATGCAACGGTAGACACTTTAATATCAATGGTAATTGTATTTGGATGCAACGGTAGACACTTTAATATCACTGTTAATTGTATTTGGATGCAACGGTAGACACTTTAATATCAATGGCAATTGTATTTGGATGCAACGGTAGACACTTTAATATCAATGGTAATTGTATTTGGATGCAACGGTAGACACCTTAATATCAATGGTAATTGTATTTGGATGCAACGGTAGACACTTTAATATCACTGTTAATTGTATTTGGATGCAACGGTAGACACTTTAATATCAATGGTAATTGTATTTGGATGCAACGGTAGACACTTTAATATCACTGTTAATTGTATTTGGATGCAACGGTAGGCACTTTAATATCAATGGCAATTTTATTTGGATGCAACGGTAGACACTTTAATATCAATGGTAATTGTATTTGGATGCAACGGTAGACACTTTAATATCACTGTTAATTGTATTTGGATGCAACGGTAGACACTTTAATATCAATGGCAATTGTATTTGGATGCAACGGTAGACACTTTAATATCAATGGTAATTGTATTTGGATGCAACGGTAGACACTTTAATATCAATGGTAATTGTATTTGATGCAACGGTAGACACTTAAATATCAATGGTAATTGTATTTGGATGCAAGGTAGACACTTTAATATCACTGTTAATTGTATTTGGATGCAACGGTAGACACTTTAATATCAATGGTAATTGTATTTGGATGCAACGGTAGACACTTTAATATCACTGTAAATTGTATTTGGATGCAACGGTAGGCACTTTAATATCAATGGCAATTGTATTTGGATGCAACGGTAGACACTTTAATATCAATGGTAATTGTATTTGGATGCAACGGTAGACACTTTAATATCACTGTTAATTGTATTTGGATGCAACGGTAGACACTTTAATATCAATGGCAATTGTATTTGGATGCAACGGTAGACACTTTAATATCAATGGTAATTGTATTTGGATGCAACGGTAGACACTTTAATATCAATGGTAATTGTATTTGGATGCAGCGGTAGTTACTTTAATACCAATGGTAATTGTATTTGATGCAACGGTAGACACTTTAATATCAATATTAATTGTATTTGATGCAACGGTAGACACTTTAATATCAATGGTAATTGTATTTGGATGCAACTGTAGACACTTTAATATCAATGGTAATTGTATTTGCATGCGTCGTTAGGCTCTTTAATATCAACGTTTTATTACTATGACTAGTCTGATTATTCTTTTGAATTGTTGTCACTAATTTTTCATAAATTTCAAAAAGTTTTAGATCGAGTCACCTTAAACTCTCTCCCTCCCCTTGGACGAGTGACGGAAGCCAGTGATCGTTAAAGCTGTTCCACAACCCCTCCTTGCCTAATGGCAATGCTGTTATCGAGCTTATAATTTTCCCGCGAACACCGGGCTCTGTCAAATAATCCACTTTACTTCCGGTGTTTTGCTTTACATAAATGGCCTAAAGCCGCCATCTAACGATTCGTGCTTCCGTAATGTCCTGTACAGCTAACAGAGTGTAATGCTACTGCTAGTTGAGTGATGTATTAGTTGATATTAGTTATTTAATGAATGTCCGACTTGAATTCAGAGCGCTTTATAACAAATGCTGGAACTACGTGGAGTTTGAGAATGCTAGGGCTAATGGATTGACGTTGTCAGCCAGCTGCAACCATAGCAACGCCTGTACATCTTTCATCGTTAACATATTTCAGTTATTTGAAATCACCAGTTGTATACCCTAATTGATTTATATTGTGAATTGGAATACAAATATTACCTTCGTGGACTGTGTATTACCTTAGAGGACTGTGTACACATTACCTTCGAGGACTGTGTATTACCTTCGTGGTCTGTGTATTACCTTCGAGGACTGTGTATTACCTTCGTGGTCTGTGTATTACCTTCGTGGTCTGTGTATTACCTTCGTGGTCTGTGTATTACCTTCGAGGACTGTGTATTACCTTCGTGGACTGTGTATTATTGTTTCCCGTTGTTTATATAGTGAGTTGGAATACACATATTACCTCCGTGGACTGAGTATTACCTTCGTGGACTGTTTATTACTTTCGAGGACTGTGTATTACCTTCGTGGACTGCGTATTACCTTCCTTGACTATATATTATTGTTTCCCGTTGTTTATATTGTGAGTTGGAATACACATATTACCTTCGTGGACTGTGTATTACCTTGTGGGCTGTTTATTACTTTCGTGGACTGTGTATTACCTTCGTGGACTGTGTATTACCTTCGTGGACTGTGTATTACCTTCGTCGACTGTGTAATACCTTCGTGGACTGTGTATTACCTTCGTGGACTGTGTAATACCTTCGTGGACTGTTTATTACCTTCGTGGACTGTGTATTACTTTCGTGGACTGTGTATTACCTTCGTGGACTGTGTATTATCTTCGTGGACTGTGTATTACCATCGTGGACTGTGTATTACCTTCGTGGACTGTGTATTACCTTCGTGTACTGTATATTACCTTCGTGGACTGTGTATTACCTTCGAGGACTGTGTATTATTGTTTCCCGTTGTTTATATTGTGAGTTGGAATACACATATTACCTTCGTGGACTGTGTTACCTTCGTGGACTGTGTATTACCTTCTTGGACTGTGTAATACCTTCGTGGACTGTGTATTACCTTCCTGGACCATGTATTACCTTCGTGGACTGTGTATTACCTTCTTGGACCATTTATTACCTTCGTGGACTGTGTATTACCTTCGTGGACTGTGTATTACCTTCGTGGACTGTGTATTACCTTCCGGGACTATGTATTATTGTTTCCCGTTGTTTATACGTTGTTCTTATTGCATATTTAATACATTTTTCTATTGTATTATTGTTCGAAACAATTATAAATGCCTCTTCAGGTGCATTTTGTATACGTTGTTGCATTGCCTTTCAAGTTATACCTCAACAAGTAATATTTACACGTACTCTTGGCAACACCGCGTGTCGGTTAACAAATACGATATACCCACTTTTATTGTATGAATCGCAGCACATAATGTCATGAAATGCTTGTAAATAGGCTGTGATGTTAAGTAGAGCACTTCAGTTAGGCTCCTCTATGTAATGACAATGAATAAACACCTACTATGTATATGTGTATTCATTGACATTACCAACTATGGGTATAAGACATGCATCTTGTTTTTTTTAATGGGACTGTTCATACGGAAGATAACTAGTAAAGCTATCATTTAGATTAATTACTTTATTTCTTTATCTTGTCAGGTTATTGTAGCAATTCTTTCTAGAAGGCGCTGTATGTAGAATATTTACGTTACGGTTATTTATCAACTTATATTTATACTAGCACCCCCATTACGGCTTCGCTTGAAAACGTTCAAGTTGTTTGAAATTCACATTAAAAAAAAAAAAAAAAGTATTTGTAAACATAAAAGTATTTCAGTTTATGAACTTAGGTTAAAAAGCTGTGGAAGAAGCAGAAGACATGCCTATAAATTTTTCCATTTATTTTTTACTATAATAATTGTTAAGAGTATGTAGTATTATATATACAATAGATTTTTCACATTGGTTTTTATTCTTATGAAGACGAAAAAACCTGTAAGAAACTAATATTAATACTTTTTAATTTCAAGTTTTAAATTTGCTATACGGTAATTTGCTATCATATTAAACACGCACATTTAAAAACTTACTGAAAAACTCCTTTGTAAACTACGTTATTTGTCTTTCCTTGTGGTGCTAAAATAGCTAAACTTGATGGACTGCTTACAATACAGTCTGTCCCACGGTCACCTTTCAGTACGCAAAGCCCACAAGCCGTGTTAATCAAATGGGAGTTCCAGCGCTACATAGCCGTGCAGGAAACATTCGGCGTTTCTTCAAGCGTAACTGTTTTATATTATTAATGTATTTATTTTATACTTTATTTTCGATCATTAATAGTCCTATAATGCTATATAGTTAGATAATTATATATGTCATATACAAAACAATATTGTCACTGTAGATAACAACAAATGAATAAAGTCCAATTTCACATAAAAAATAATCAGGTTAATTTAAAACCCGAATTTTTTATATCAATATTACTTTAACTGAGATTTCTTTAAGTTGTTTTATTATAAAACTACAAAGTACTATATTTGTAAATTTTACGATATAAGTTCAGTGATAACCTACAATTTTGTGAACCATTTTATTAAACCATGTAAAAAATAAGGCCTCTTTTAGAATTTTTGATAGTGCTAGTTCCGTGACACCTGCTAGTTGTTAGACACGTGATTTACGATAGCTACCCGTACCTCGGACGTTCGAGACGCTAAACCATGTGCAGTATAAGACAGGGAGACAATATAGGCATGCACCATCCCCTTGAATCACACAGTGAGTGACATCCTTGACTTCATTATCTACGACAATCGTATTCACATCTACAACCATGTCTTGAAAAAGACAATAAAAAAGAATCTGAGTTATATAAAAAAAGATGAAACCTCTCTCCAGGGAATTAACAAAAAACGTTAACTTCAATTATACAAATTTCAGGAAGAATGATTTACGTACCACTAAAAACAGTTTAAATCAAACTAATTTATCAACAATAACTAAAAAAATTATGCATTAATTTGACAAATGTAACAAATTTGTGTCATGTTTATGATTTTTTTTGTATAAGCTGTTTTATAAAAGCCAAATACCACTGACTCAACTCACTCATCATGAAATCTCAAAAACCACCGAACGGATATAAACGATGTTTTAAAGTAAGTTAGGTTTAGTATCAAAGGGACCCACTAAGAATAGTATATTTCATAATAAGAGTGGAAAGTGGGGTTTTGCATGTTGGAGACCATATGTTTGAAGTGCGAGACTTGTCGAGCACTTCAAATGGTCGAGAACATACAAAACACTTTCACTCGAGTTTTGAACGATACTTTTCACTACACTACGGAATAAAAACTCATTTTTGGAATGTTAACTGTTTATTAAATTAGAAACATGTTTTAAAAACAGGTGTTGTTGACTGTGGAAAATTTTCGGTTGTAAACAATGTTACTTTTGGTAGTAAACAATAGACAGCTGTTGAAAATATGATGTTTCGCAGGTTGTAAACACATAACGAAAACAGCTGAACTCATAGTAGTGTAGTGAAAAGTATTTTACGAAATTCCATTCCTAAGGCGTACAAACAGCCCCTCAAAATTTCCCTTTTCCATAAGAATAACATTAGTTTGATACTTCAGCTGTTGAACAAAAACAAAGGGTATTTATATCAATAAATAGGTAGCAACCCAAGTAGTGTCAGTGAGATGCTGTAAATACGTTTAATATCGTGATTTCATGTTATATAGTTAATCTACTGCTATTCGTAGTCAAAAATTGCATGCCGAGGCCAAAGGCCGAGGTATATCGAGCGCAGCGAGAGTTGAAGTTGGCACGTGAAGCGTGCATGGGTGTCCTCTGGTAAATTAATAAATTAAATTAATGCCAATGTTATTCTTATGGATAAATGGAACGTTTGGGGGCTGTTTCTAACCCACAGGAGTGGAATTCCGAAAAATCCTTTCTTAGCACGCACTAAGACCATAAAAAGAAGGTACTGTAGACATTTCAAGAAGCTATCTTTTACGGTTTACGCAGTACGTTGATATTTAGATCGGCCTCTATGTATTTCTCATGGAGAGGTTTATACTTTTTACAAAAACTCATGATTTTTGCGCCTCAATGTCATAAAATCCTTTCTTAGCACGCACCTAAACCCTAAAATGAAGGTACTGTTAAAATGTCAAGTCCCTACCTTTTGTGGTTAAGGCTCTGCATTGATTTTGAATTGTTCACTTCTTCTTTTATAAATATAATAAATATATTTACTCAGAGACATTTCAGAACATTATAATTGAACCTGTCGGGATTTTATCCGGTGAACTTCGGCATTTGAAGTAGAGGTGCTAATCAGCAGGCTGGCAAATGACCTAGCTTAACAGACGTGAAAAATATCTGATAATTAATGAATGTACATTATAATATATCAAGAAGATAATTTCTTCCCTAATTGATACCTACGTACTGTCACGGGTGGACGTGTGGCAAGACGTAGCACAACAGGAGATTACGCTATAGAATATATTTTATTCTATCCAGACTAAAATAGACAAATTATTAATAAAATAAACTAAGAACAACACAAAGGATGTGAGCTTCGTAATAAATAGAGCAAACTGATCTGCTTGGTCACATCACAGAGAAGAAAGAAACAGAGGTCGTATTCATAGTACGCTGAATGTATATCGAGTAGTTATTTCTCTAGTTTAAATCATCAAAGATAAACGGAGTAATTATTACTAAGAATCACAGAACAAAAAGATATGCCTTTTTGTTCTTGACAAAGAAATAGACAGAAAAGGGTTTCTAATCTCTTTATCTGGGAACGGATGTCTAAAGATGAACATTTTAGTTTATTTATAAATGCTACTGAGGCGTCAGCTGCGGCCATAAGCAAGGGACCTCTGTTTATCTTTCTCTGTGGTTATATACAATGTAGATCATCAGAAGATTTAAATAATGTTTTCAAACAACAGAAAACTTAACATTGATGTAATGGCGCTACATTCCGCAAGATATGTTAGATTGAGGTTATAGGCAAGATAAGTTATTTTTGCGTTATTATTGTTGCTTGTTAAAAATATATTACTGTTAAGTTATATAGGATAAGTTATATTTATATTGGTGGCTTTGTTTGTAATAACACTGCAGTCTTGTAGATGTCGAAACTTGTGTCGTGCTATTTGACATTTTTTAATCATTATTGTAACGCTATTGGGATTTCTTGTATGGTAGCATTATTCTTATAAATAAATTGGTCATATATTTTTACCTCAGGGAAAAGAGATAGTGAATGAAATGTTAAAACATGTGTATTGTAATGTATATGAAACAAAACTAAGCATGTTCTCAAACAGTTTCTAACACATTGATTCCTGTACTGGGTTGTAAAGTTCAAACCATCAAATTAAATAAGCTTAAGCTAAAATTTCTCAATTCTATCCTAATCAGAGTCTTAACAAATATTTTGAAAGGTATCAGTTGATAACCACCGGATGCTCATTTGTCATTGGGCTATTAATTAAATACATTTTGTGAGGTATAACCGGCAATAAGGCGGTTCGGCCAGCATTAGGGACAACTGAATTCCGCTACGCGCGCTAGCTGTACGTCTGTTACAAACACCTGGGATGGGTGGTGTATAATTGCAGGAAGTCGTTGATGTGCGACCTTGTCTTGAAGGGTGCGGGTGCTGTTTCTCGTTGTATGTGTGTGTAGCGATTTGATTGTAATATAACATGCGGGTAAAAGTACATATCCCAGTTGAGTATAGAAAGTTAATCGATTTTGTAAATTGTGTGATATTAAAAAGCATAATATGCCAAACACGACGCTGTATTTCTCGTGGTAATAAAATAAAATACACATATAACATTACTTATTTAATATCAAATTTGCTTATTTGCAGTAATATTACGTAATTTAAACTAACTGATGAGCAAGACCAGTCCTGTGAGGGTCTGTTTTTAAAATTTGGGAATAATCGGGAAAGTAGTTTTTAATGAGATATGTACTAAGAAAGCCCAAATTTGCATCTTTGAAGTGATGAATTTATAACTATAAAAATAATTTAAAAAAAGAAGTACTTGGGAGGCATTTAGTAGCTGATATAAAGACATTGCAATAAAAAAAAGTTAAAATTGTTTTGACAAAACAGCCTTAATTTGTAACAATGACTACATTCGTTAATCTACACTCATCACATTCATTTGAAATTCCTATTCGCCCATGTCTTGATAATCGGCGTATTATAAATAAAAAAAATTGCAAACAACATTCTTCCTTGTCATCACTTACTGTGCAAGAGCCGGTCACATGACTCATTCCTAAGAAGTAGTCTGGTTATGGCGTTGATTTTGTTCAGCTGATATTTGTACGGTGATATTAATTTGTCTGGTGGTTATTGTGGAGATTTAATCAACCAATATATTTGCTTTATTTATAATTGTTATATTTTAATCCATAATATTAAATATCTATAAGTTTCACTAGACAAATCTATCATATAAACAATGCAATGCAAAAGTACTTCCAAGTATTATTAATTTTTCATAGTCGACACAGATAGTTATATTTTAGCAGATCTATCAATTAGATTGTCACTCAATTCGCAATTGGCTAGAGTGAAAAACAAAATAGAATGTGAAGTTCTATGTATCTATATATAAATAAAGAATCGAATTGAAGATAAAAAATACGCAAGTGCATAGCATCTTTACATGTTGATACTGACAGTCATCAACTGATTTTAGCAAAGTGCGAAAAATTCAAATCATCAACGAGCTCTATTCACGACTCAATGTGTCTAAACAAGGTATAAATGTCACAAACACTGTTATACAAAACATCTTTAATCGGTTCTGCAAACAACAGAGCCAAAAAGTATAAGGAACGCCTGAATATTTTAAACTTGCTGTAATTTTAAATTTTTAACTTTGGAAATTATTTTGCTTTAACGCTAACAACATTATATCTTTTAAATATCACATAAATAATACTATATTATTATAATTCATCAGTAAACTTCAAATTTCCTAGAGAATGATGTTTATAGCAAATTATAACCTTATTGTAAATGAATTGTTTCTCTGAATACTTTAAAATATTTTTATAAAATTATCCAAACTTATTGTAGAATTATTTGAGTAAATTATTGTAATTAAGTGTATACACAACTCACTGATGGCATCACTTTAAAATGTTGACGGTAATGATTGCCATATGGTAAATGCTAAAAACATCCCCTTACCACCCTTAAAGTAGGGGTGTCCACCCCAAAATAAAATTACCATTCGAAGGTCGTTTACGAGAGGCTTAAGCGACCCTCGCATTATAATGGCCTAACATTTATAATGTCACAAATTAGCTAATTTACACACAAAAAAAGCAAAAATCGTATGTATACGTATTTTATATTGGAAACATAACTACACTGCGTTTTACTTTTAGCTCGTATGTTTTGTAGTAAATATATTTTTAAGTAAAAACTAGTCCTTGAAGACTTATAAATGAACAAGTAAATATTTTGTCAAAGAATTACAATGTTTGGTGTTTTATAAAATTAAGATATTTTGAAACTATAAATATCTACTAACCTTATTTTTTGGAGGGTCGGGAAAAGTTTGCATCCATTGATGTAAAATGTCACACCGTCAAAATCCTGACTTTCGTAGAAATACAAAGATACATCAAAGTTGAACTAAAACTAAAGCCAACTTTTAATTTCAGTTTTAGCTAGTTGTGAACTACTTAATCAGCACTGGGATGTAAACAAATTTGTTAAAATTTCAAAAATATTAATTAACAATTAGATTAATAAACAATTTAATGCTACTTTTTTAGGATCCATCATTACATTAAGAAAAATAAGGCACAATCGACTAATACAACTTTTAGTCCAAGGAAGCTTACGAGTCTCATATAAAATTAATCCAATAAATAATTTTGAGCCTTTAAGAAATGATTTTACTGTATTTACAAATAAATAAACCTAATCCCTGATAAATGCAGCATCGTAACCTTTAGATAGCCCAGCGTTACAATTCCTATACAGCTGTGTCTTTGGATGGTCTTAATAAAATATTATACAAAGTAATGGCAACTAAGCAATTTTTTCAGATTTATATGTGTTTTAATGATTACATATTCTAAAAGCATTAAACGATGAGAGGTATTACTGTATGAAACATTTGATAAATGCATTAATTGTTTCAAGGAAGAGATGTACAAAATATTACATTATTTTGGTCACCATTGACATCTTTAATAGGTGACCAAACTAATTACGAACTGTAAACAATAAGCAATTAAATTGTGTTCAATACATTTACCCAATTAGATTAACACTCACCTATAATGTGCACGTGCTCTAGTCATGCCACCCCCACCTATAATGTGCACGTGCTCTAGTCATGCCACCCCCACTTATAATACGCACGTGCTCTAGTAATGCCACCCCCATATATAATGTGCACGTGCTCTAGTCATGCCACCCCCACCTATAATGTGCACGTGCTCTAGTCATGCCACCCCCACTTATAATACGCACGTGCTCTAGTAATGCCACCCCCATATATAATGCGCACGTGCTCTAGTCATACCACCCCCATCTATAATGTACACGTGCTCTAGTCGTGTCACCTTCCACCTATAATGTGCACGTGCTTTAGTCATGCCACCCCCAACTATAATGTGCACGTTCTCAGGTCATGCCACCCCACCTGTAATTTGCAAGTGCTCTAGTCATGCCACCCTCCACCTATAATGTGCACGTGCTCAAGTCACGTCACCCCACCTATAATTTGCACGTGCTCTAGTCATGCCACCCCCACCTATAATGTGCACGTGCTTTAGTCATGCCACCTACACCTATATTGTGCACGTTCTCTAGTCATGCCACCCCACCTATAATTTGCACGTGCTCTAGTCATGCCACCCCAACATATAATGTGCACGTGCTCTAGTCATGCCACATTCCACCTATAATGTGCACGTGCTCTAGTCATGCCACCCCTCACCTATAATGTGCACGTGCTCTAGTCATGCCACTCCTCCCTTCTCCTCCCTCCTCAACACACGAAAAGTGGTATTGAGCTACCAGTCCACCCAATTATATATAATTGTATTATTTCTACTATTTGTTGTTACTAATTCTCTTGTGAGGAACAAGCAAATATGTGACCCACAATCAATTGAAAATGTTGTTCAATAATTGGATCAATAAGTTTACAATATATTAAAAGAAGATTAGTTAAAGATGGATTAAATGGATAAAGATGATAAAATTTAAAGTCGTAATCAAAGCGAAATAATGTTTTAAATACTGTAAGGACAGTGGTAGTTGATTATTAAATGTGTCAAAGATTTTATGAAGTTAAAATTAATAAAATAGTTGTAATAACTTAAACCTTAATTTTCGTTTCACTACAATCGTAATGACGAAAATAAATAAAACCCGTGTAAAGCATATGTAAGCATGTTCTTGAATGTGTATTAATAGTTATTTTATTTATTATTTGTTAATTTTGTTTAGTTAATCCTCTGATCACTAGGAGGAAATAGATTGAATTCGGAACCAGAGAGCTTAGATTTTTACTCGATAAAATCTCTTACTAAATCATATTTTCATGGTCTTTAATAAAATTTAATGTTAAAGTGGACACGTCTTTGGAACTATCAGATGAACAACAATTGAGACTAAATTTCGACTAGAATAGACATTTATTGATCACACAGTGTTTATTATAACCCATTATAACTAAACAGGAACCATACAGTTGAAATACACTATATGTTTCAGCCCGATGATGGTAAGATTTTATGTGTTCGATAGAGCTGTCGACATTCAAGCAATAGCTCGCCAGTTTGGAAAACAACTTCCTTTAATCTGCTAAACGTATAACTATATAGGGCATATTTTTGGCCTAGTGGTTAGGACTTCAAATTCAGATGGAGAGGAGCAGTCATGGGTTGACCTCGGTGGCTTGACTTAAACATTTTTTTAAGATCTCTCTCTCTCTCACTGTTTGTTCAGGTACAGGCTGCTTGTCGGTTCCGGAAATACCAGTAGGGGGAGCGACTCTAGCACGGCCGCCAGCTGATTTTAAGGAATGGTGTCGTTGCCTGATGTGACTGGAATATCACTTGTTTTGGAAGAAATTAGATCTTTTAAAACCGAAGTTAAGAAAAAAATAATAAATTTTCGATTCAATTAGAAAATATTCTGAATGGATGATGGATCATAGTAATAAGATAGATGATATTGGAAAAAATAGTGTGGGTTATGTCGGAAGTTAGTTCACTACAGCAGGAAAATTTGAATTTAAAGAAAAATGTCTCCGAGTTGAATGTGAAATTTAAATCATTTGGAACAGTCCAATAAAGATAAATATATTGAAATTAGTGGCGTTCCTTTTAGTAGTGGTGAGAAATTAATAAACATAGTTGGTAAAATTGCTGATGCTATTTGGTTAGAGTTTAATGAAAATATGGTTGATAATGTATTTAGATATAAGGCAACTGGTACGAGACTTGGTAATATAGTCGTCCTTGTACGAAAGTTAGACAAAGAAGCCATGTTGGGTAAAAGAAGAGATAAAAGAAACTTGAATTCACGTGACATTGGGTTTATGGAGGGAGAAGCAATCGTTATTTATTTCAATGAGAGTTTGACTCAAGAAAAAAGAAAACTGCTCAACGCAGTTCGTGTTAAGAAGAATTAAAAACAGTATTCATATTTGTGGGTAAGAAAAACAGTATACACATGAGGAAGAACCAAGGTGACCGTTTCATCATAATTAATAGCCTCGAGGGCATTAGGAAGTTGAATTGAAGATACTGTGGTGCAACTAGGGTATGTACATTGCTTATTAAGTGTAAACAATTAATATAGTTTTTCAGTATATATGGCTATATTTTTGTAAATATATTTCATATTGATTTAAAGGTCTACATCCAAAAAATCGGAAAGATAATTTCATGGAATCATGTATGTAAGTTTTTCATTTTTGGTCTGAGCTTATTTAGAATAAACTATCTAATTTTATAATATTAACAGATTGGATATTGTAGCTGTTTTTTTTTAGTATCTAATGTGTTCAAACTATTGTATATAGATTTAAAATGACCCAGTTTCCTATTAATAATATTATGCAGAATAGTGATAAAAGTAGCTGAAACGTAGCACACATGTTAATGTAGAGAATTTACTACATAACATGTCATATATTTAATTTCTCGTTACAAAGTCCTGCTTGTTATCCTAGTTCATGGAAGAGAGTAATAATTTTGCCAATAACTAAGATTGATAATCCAATAGAATGTAAGAACTACGTATGTAATAATAATGCAATAAATGTACTTTGTGTGTTAGGTAAGAATTTATATCAATTAGTTTATAAACAGGTCATTAAGTATGTAGATGATAATAACATCCTTGTGATATTTCCCAACCGTGTCCTTACTTTCCATCGTGAGCCGAGATGTCTTTTAAAGGCCAAGATATAAATATAGATATTTCTAATTGGTGGTCTTCCGTAACTTGACTCTCCCAGAAAAATTATATTTTGGAATACTCGTCGAGGTATCTTATGTAGTGGCGAATCTACAAATTTAGAAAATAATCACTGACGGTATTCGTTCTAGTCAAACCTTAATGCAAAGCAGCTTGATTACATCCGTTACCAAGCCGTTACTAACCATTTGTAACAGTTACTTTGAACCTGCTCCACAAACTGTGTTTTGGACCCCTCTATAGTTTTAAATAATTACAACTCATAGTTTGTAGGTTGAATTTGGTGTGAGGATATTTGAGAAATTATTCAAGTAGACTTTTAAATGTAAAATATAAACGATCTACAATAAATTAAATTTAACTTATGTACAATGATTGTACAGTATACTCGTATATTTAGAATGACAAATAATAAATATAGCTGCTTAATAAAGCTAAAATTGATAAAACCAGAACAGGAGACAAAATAGATCAAATGTCAACCTATATGACTTCATTTTTGTAATATTCTGCTTATTTTAAACAAAATTAAAACTATGGTTTCCTAATTTAGTTGCATTTCAATTAATAAATCAACTTATTGGGTAACAGTTTTCAAACTTCAGTCAGAAATGTCAACCACTCGGCTACAAAAGCACCTAAGTCGAAAAGCGTTACTAACTGTACTGAAGACTCTTTTAATTTTTGCAATATTTATTTGGTAAGTAAATTATACCAATGCGAAAAAGATGTTAATGTGGAAAAATCAGACATAAAAGTTATCTTTTAAATTTATAATTATGTTTCAAAATGTTTTTGTTGTTGAAACTGTGACTATGATTCGTTACGCTAGAAAGTAAATTGAAATAGATTTATTCTAAAACAATAAATTCAGGACACCAAGTGACTCTGGATACAGATGTGATTTGTTTATTCACATTAACTATAGTAAAATATTCAGAAATTCCAAACCTTATAACTACCAATTATCGACTATTACGAACAAATTAATATTTCTTTATTGGTCAGAGTATATATAATATGATAAGGATGTCGTTATGGAATATTAGTATTTAGCTTAAAGGTTTTATGAAAAACTTGTCACTGTAGAATACAAGGAGATAAAAAGAAGAGTTAGGGGAAAGGGAACTTTAACTTGAGTCCTTAAGTTTGAAAGAAGCCCAATTCAAAATCGATTTAGCGAGTTAAGGAAAGTTCGCAAGAGAAGACTTGTAAATCTGAACAAGTTACATAAATCTTGCAGTTTGGACAAAATCTGGTGTAAATAAAAGACTACGTTCTGTCAAGTATTTTAAACATAAAATAATAGCAATAAATATTAATTTGGTAATCTTGTCTTTCGTATGGGTTATCGTGAAATATCGAATATCTAAAGCTAAGTTTCGTTTATAAATGAAGAAACTCAAATATACCCTGTGAGAAAATGGTTTTGTTTTAATAATTTTTACCTTTTATCAACAATAAATTAGTTTTTTTTGTGAGTGGGTTATATGATTGACGGATTACATAGCAGTTCATATAGAAGTTACTTGAACTATAAATTGTTTATTATTACGTAATTTTTTTTAATGATGTAATATACACAGATTTTTATCATTGTGTATTTGATTATATACGTTTTAACTGTATACTTTTAAAACCTCATTTTACATAAATACATAGATAATATTGCGCAGAGACTAAGTCCTTTGGCTTTGCCTCAATAGATATTATATATTTAATCTCATTTTATGTTTTGATCATGTACCTGAAGATATAATAAAATGGATTTTCTAAACAAGAAATAGATTCTTCAGAAGTAGCCAACTAAAGATTAATCTAAAGATAATCTTTATTAGGCTGGGAGTTATAGAAGTATGTAAAAAATGCCTACTTTTTTGTATCCAACAAAACGTGTGGGTTGGAATGTTGAACAAATCACCGATCATGAACAATTCAATACTAACTACTAACATGAATAAACTGTCAAGATATTTGCTCACAAAATCCCCTCCCCCACCTCTAATAATTATAATAATACAAATATTGTTGAAAAGCAATGACTTATTTAACTGAATATTTTTAACAGGTGTATTTTATATACAAACTATAAATTATTTATACATGCTTAATTTGAAATCTACAAATACTTCTTGACACTGACATTTTTTAGGTGGATATTACAAATAATTGTGATCGTGTTGGTTTCACACGTATATATAACCTATATGATTAATGAAACATTTTGTAGAATGCACGTTTAGAAAACGTGTTAATGGATACAATATAAATAATCATAAAATACAATACCAGAGACGTAAATCACCTTATTAATTAAAACATTTAAGCCACAAACATTTTTTTTATTTTCACAAAGATTTTTTTATTTGTTTATTTTAAATGTTTTTAGTATAGACGAAATATCGTCTTAACCAATACGTATATATTATCGTAATAACCAAATACGTATTGCCTAAGCACAGAAGAATAAATACACAACATCCTAAGCATTCCACAAAGTATGCCGTATGTGAGCGGTACCATGGTGAGAGAGAGCGAGAGGGAGAGAGAGAATCTCTGAATTCTTGTAAAGCGAGGCAAGCTAGTCTCAACAACTAATCACCATAACAAAGCATGTGCAAAGGGGGGGGGGTCCTTTACATAAGGAAGTTTTGTGTGTTGCAGGTATCTTCTGATGTGGTGTGGTGGTCAATGCAGTATCCTCATTCCTGAAGAGAGGTGAAGGCGAAGGGGATTGTAAGCCGATTACTGGGGATTACACATAGCTAAGAGACAAAGCAATGTTTAAAACTTGAATTTAAGTTATTGAGGAAAATAAAACAATAGGAAAATATACAAGAATCGGTACTACATTATCCTACACATAAACTAAATCTTGGTATATAATAGTCACTCATATCATATTGCTTTGAAAAGAAGAAGAAATAAAAGTACAAAACATACTACTTGTAAAAAATCAGTAAAAACTCCGAAGATATTTTGTGATGATGTCATGTGAATTACGTGATCATAATTTAGTTGTAAGTTATAGCAGGTTTTATATATAATGAAACGTTTTGTTTGTTTTTTAAGTATTAGAAGTGGTTGGAATTCTCGACTATATTAACAGTCATGAATAATCCAATGAAAAGTAGGTCTTAACACAGGCCATTGTTACAAAACTACATAACAAATATAACGAGTTAAAGTTAGCTACTTCTTATAATCTGCGCATCACGTAATACGCCTCAGTACTATAAACAAAGATATTATCAGTCCAGTTCTTTACTAAGGAAAAACTGTGATAGTATTGGATAGGGATCGTACTTACCAATATATAAATAAACGTTTATTGTTTTGTAGATGTGCAGAGGAAACACAACACGGGAACATACACAGAGTGGTAACGTCACTCAAGTCGACATTTTCACGACTTGCTGATGTTAAGGGAACAATGTCTTTAATGGGCTAGAATGCCTGTTGATACTTAATGACGTGTATAATAATTTACTATCATTGCGTGCCCAACACAGCCTTATATGGACATAAAATAATAATTACATCATTACTTCACATTACAGCTCATATTTCAAATGGTTGAAGACAAATATTGAATGAATATTTAATATATATAAAAAGAACTTCACTTAGCAATCTTTTCTTGATTTTTTTAATGTTTAAAATCGATTTCGGTCTCGAAAGACCATCATCAGTTTAACATAGAAAACAAATAGGGTTATAAATATATCTTTAGAATAATTAATTTAACAGCTGATATTATAAAAATTTAAATAAAAATGTAGATGGATAAGTTGTACATCTTGTTAAATTTTATAATTTTGTATCTTCATGATAGAATCAAACATAATATTTGAGTGAAATTTTATTTGATCGTTGAGTAATAATGATGGGTTTTCTTTTGTGTTTTTGTATATGTAAAATTTTTCAATGGCATCTAGTTTTTTAATAATTAAAAAACTAGATTAAATTTTTAAATTTAAATAATTAAATTTAAATTAAATTAAATAATTAAAAATATTAAATTTTTTAATAATTTAAAAAACTAGATGCCATTGAAAAATTTTACATATACAAAAACACAAAAGAAAACCCATCATTATTACTCAACGATCAAATAAAATTTCACTCAAATATTATGTTTGATTCTATCATGAAGATACAAAAATAAAATTTAACAAGATCTACAACTTATCCATCTACATTTTTATTTAAATTTTTATAATATCAGCTGTTAAATTAATTATTCTAAAGATATATTTATAACCCTATTTGTTTTCTATGTTAAACTGATGATGGTCTTTCGAGACCGAAATCGATTTTAAACATTAAAAAAATCAAGAAAAGATTGCTAAGTGAAGTTCTTTTTATATATATATAAATATTAAGCAATCAAATAGCTAAAAATGTCAAAGAATATTTAATTTTAGAACATGTTAGGAAAACATTATTTTTAATTTTCTTTTATTAGTGGTCTTTGTAAAATTAATGTCTAAAGATACTACTAGAGAAGTCTGGGATGTCAATGTTGGATGGTAGTCAAAGTTCGGGTGTGTAAGGAAGAGAATCGAGTGTCAGACTTGTCAGTTAGCTGAAAATCAGACCAATACGTGGTTCGGGTTCCACGTAAAGCTGTAGGTCCCTTAGTTTCCCTGGCTGTTGGGCTATTAATAAATTGCCCTTTTTGAGGAACAGTTTAGCTCAGTTAGTAACCAGACTACACTCATCCACACTCATATCATCATTCATATTCGCCTTAAAATACGCACAACGTTGTGTCGGTGTCTCATAAGTAAGAATGTAAGGTTGAAAAAATGTTTCATACTTTTTGAATAAACCTAACCTAAAATATTATAGGCTAGTGCTAGATGACTGCGTAATGAGAAATATAAGATAAAAATGTTATCGAAACCCAACTTAAAACATGTCCGAGACTGTTAAAAGGCGTTTGAGGTTCTATAAATTTGTAAAACGTTTACTTTAATATCTTAACGTATTTTCAATGTACGTACATATAGGAGTTATGTTGATACATAAATAAAATATAATATACACTATAAATGAAGTGATGGCAAAGGACAAGCGTTCACAGTTTAATCAATATGAAACTACAAATTTTCGAATGGTTTATTAAATGAGACTATTAGTGCTTTGTTTGGTCGAACTCAAGGAACATTTTATTATTATACGAAAATTTAAAAAAATCTATGGATATTTTTATGATTCATACAGAAGCAATACCAATGTCATGGATTATCGTGTGTTACTTTCTACTTTGTGACACAGTGAAAACAACAAATCCTTTAGATAAGAAATGAAACAAGATTTCTTAGGTTTTTACGTTGTAAATATTGTTCGGTGCTCAACTCGATTTACCGGATCGATTTACAACGGATTTTAAATGCAAATAATAAAATGTGATAAGTGAATATTAGCGCTTATTGTATGAAAACAAACTTAAACGTTTTAAAATATAAAAACTGTTAATTTGTGAACAAAAATCCAACAATACTTTTAGAACTTTAATAAATTTGCACAAATGTATCCAAGAAAAGTAACCTATCAAAAAGGTTTTATACGTTTATGAACTATAAAAACTATCGGCTAGGGCTAGGTGATTAAGTGTGGATGTAATAAAATAATATACAACAATTAAATCTTACTTATCTTTGGACAACTTGTTTAAAACACAGACAGGTACCAAATGAATTAGACGGAAGAAATCAAAAATTTGTTTGACTCCAATTATACTATTTAATAAAGTCCAGAACAAACTGTTCTTGTTTAGTATACAAATGACTGTACATTTTATATTAGATATGTTATAACATTTTGCATTGGAGTAGATGCAAACACATTGATAGAGGGATAGTTTCATCTTCAACGTTAACTTTCTAGCGACAGTTCATGAAATATTTAGTGGCATTACCATTACCCGAAATGCCCTTCTTTAGACGTGTCCAGACTGAGTCAGCTGCTACTAGCTCCATCTACGTTCCTATATTATGTACTAATGTTGTTTGGATAAAACTGATACAGAGCCATTCTTTAGACGTATCCAGACTGAGTCAGCAGCTACTAGCTCCATCTACGTTCCTATATTATGTACTAATGTTGTTTGGATAAAACTGATACTGAGCCATTCTTTAGACGTATCCAGACTGAGTCAGCTGCTACTAGCTCCAACTACGTTCCTATATTATGTACTAATGTTGTTTGGATAAGACTGATACTGGGCCATTCTTTAGACATGTCCAGACTGAGTCAGCTGCTACTAGCTCCATCTACGTTCCTATATTATGTACTAATGTTGTTTGGATAAGACCGATACTGAGCCATTCTTTAGACGTGTCCAGACTGAGTCAGCTGCTACTAGCTCCAACTACGCTCCTATATTATGTACTAATGTTGTTTGGATAAGACTGATACTGAGAATATACTACTATAAAGCTCTCCGTACAACACGTGTTTGTGTGTGTGGTAGCTGTCATAGTTGGAGATTACAAACACGAGTTTGTGTGTGTGTGGTCGCTGTCATAGCTGGGAGATCACAAAACGTGTTTGTGTGTTTGGTAGCTGTCATAGCTGGGAGATCACAAACACGTGTTTGTGTGTGTGGTGGCTGTCATAGCTGGGAGATCACAAACACGTATTTGTGTGTGTGTGTGTGTGTGTTGTGGCTGTCATAGCTGGGAGATCACAAACACGTGTTTGTGTGTGTGTGGTAGCTGTCATAGCTGGGAGATCACAAACACGTGTTTGTGTGTGGTAGCTGTCATAGCTGGGAGATCACAAACACGTGTTTGTGTGTGTGGTGGCTGTCATAGCTGGGAGATCACAAACACGTATTTGTGTGTGTGTTGTGGCTGTCATAGCTGGGAGATCACAAACACGTGTTTTGTGTGTGTGGTAGCTGTCATAGTTGGAGATCACAAACATGTGTTTGTGTGTGTGTGGTAGCTGTCATAGCTGGGAGATCACAAACACGTGTTTGTGTGTGTGGTGGCTGTCATAGCTGGGAGATCACAAACACGTTATTGTGTGTGTGGTAGCTGTCATAGCTGGGAGATCACAAACACGTGTTTGTGTGTGTTGGGATGTCATAGCTGGTAGATCACAAACACGTGTTTGTGTGTGTGGTGGCTGTCATAGCTGGGAGATCACAAACACGTTATTGTGTGTGTGGTAGCTGTCATAGCTGGGAGATCACAAACACGTGTTTGTGTGTGTGGTGGCTGTCATAGCTGGGAGATCACAAACACGTGTTTGTGTGTGTGGTAGCTGTCATAGCTGGGAGATCACAAACACGTGTTTGTGTGTGTGGTAGCTGTCATAGCTGGGAGATCACAAACACGTGTTTGTGTGTGTGGTGGCTGTCATAGCTGGGAGATCACAAACAGGTGTTTGTGTGTGTGGTGGCTGTCATAGCTGGGAGATCACAAACACGTGTTTGAGTGTGTGGTGGCTGTCATAGCTAGGAGATCACAAACACGTGTTTGTGTGTGTGGTGGCTGTCATAGCTGGGAGATCACAAACACGTGTTTGTGTGTGTGGTGGCTGTCATAGCTGGGAGATCACAAACACGTATTTGTGTGTGTGTGTTGTGGCTGTCATAGCTTGGAGATCACAAACACGTGTTTGTGTGTGTGGTAGCTGTCATAGCTGGGAGATCACAAACACGTGTTTGTGTGTGTGGTGGCTGTCATAGCTGGGAGATCACAAACACGTTATTGTGTGTGTGGTAGCTGTCATAGCTGGGAGATCACAAACACGTGTTTGTGTGTGTTGGGACTGTCATAGCTGGGAGATCACAAACACGTGTTTGTGTGTGTGGTGGCTGTCATAGCTGGGAGATCACAAACACGTTATTGTGTGTGTGGTAGCTGTCATAGCTGGGAGATCACAAACACGTGTTTGTGTGTGTGGTGGCTGTCATAGCTGGGAGATCACAAACACGTGTTTGTGTGTGTGGTAGCTGTCATAGCTGGGAGATCACAAACACGTGTTTGTGTGTGTGGTAGCTGTCATAGCTGGGAGATCACAAACACGTGTTTGTGTGTGTGGTGGCTGTCATAGCTGGGAGATCACAAACACGTGTTTGTGTGTGTGGTAGCTGTCATAGCTGGGAGATCACAAACACGTGTTTGTGTGTGTGGTAGCTGTCATAGCTGGGAAATCACAAACACGTGTTTGTGTGTGTGGTGGCTGTCATAGCTGGGAGATCACAAACACGTTATTGTGTGTGTGGTAGCTGTCATAGCTGGGAGATCACAAACACCTGTTTGTGTGTGTGGTGGCTGTCATAGCTGGGAGATCACAAACACGTATTTGTGTGTGTGTGTGTGTGTGTGTGTTGTGGCTGTCATAGCTTGGAGATCCCAAACGCGTGTTTGTGTGTGTGGTGGCTGTCATAGCTGGGAGATCACAAACACGTTATTGTGTGTGTGGTAGCTGTCATAGCTGGGAGATCACAAACACGTTATTGTGTGTGTGGTAGCTGTCATAGCTGGGAGATCACAAACACGTTATTGTGTGTGTAGTAGCTGTCATAGCTGGGAGATCACAAACTCGCGACATTCCGACTAATCAGGAGTACGTACAGCTTATAAGTTTTGCTGTGGACGCAAACAACATCACCTCCTCCTAGTATAAATAGAATCAGTAATGTTTAAAGGCTTAATGGATGGACGTTTGAACATGTTTTCAAATATTTATCACTGCTTGGTAGTTGACAATGAGCCATGTGCTGTATATACACGTTCGTTCGTAAATAATTATGTTATACCAATTAGTATCATTGTTTCTGCTAGTAATAACTAACTTTGACATAGGTGAAAGTAAGATAACATTTGCCTAATATAAGATTATTCATTATAAAAAAATCCAAACTGTGAAATTAGACAGTATGAAAATATTTCAATGACTTGTATTGGGCTTTTAACATTTACTGTCATATTTGTTTTAAAATGAGAGTAAGCAATAAAAACTTTATTTAAAGTAGTCACAATGATAATCTTTTAATTTTGAACATCAGTAAACAAGTTAAAGGAACATCTGGTAGTTAGAGGAATTTATAACCTCCGTACGATGTATACACGAACACCGAGTACAATATGACTTTCTAGTTATTTTTTATACTGTTACCGACGTTGAAGATTGCATGTGTCATGGGTATCTTTACGAATATCTGGTAGTTACAGGAGTTTATAACTTCCATACGAGTACAATATGACTTTCTAGTTATTTATTACTCTGTTACCGACGTTGAAGATTGCAGTGTCATGGGTATCTTTACGAACATCTGGTAGCTAGAGGAGTTTCTAACCTCCATACGATGTATACACGAACACCGAGCACAATATGACTTTCTAGTTATTTATTACTTTGTTACCGACGTTAAAGATTGCATGTTTCTTGGGTATCTTTACGAACATCTGGTAGCTAGAGGAGTTTATAACTTCCATACGAGTACAATATGACTTTCTAGTTATTTATTACTCTGTTACCGACGTTGAAGATTGCAGTGTCATGGGTATCTTTACGAACATCTGGTAGCTAGAGGAGTTTCTAACCTCCGTACGATGTATACACAAACACCGAGTAAAATATTTCTTTCTAGTTATTTATTACACTGTTAACGACGTTGTAAACATGTTTCATGAGTTTCTTTACACACTTGTGGTAGTTAGAGGACTTTATAAAGTATACACGAACTGTTGCGTTTATATTCCTCTTTACGTTGTGTTTGTGTGTTAGTTCTAGATAAAACCATAATTACGGTCAAGTGTCATACAAAAAATAATAGGAGAAGAAATGTTGTGATTATAGTTGCTTTCTAAGGGAATGGAGAATCAATAATAATCAATTAGTTTATTATTGTTATAATAAATTAATAATAAATTATTAATAATTAATAATAATAAAATAATAATAAAAAATTAATTTATGGATGTTTGTAAGATTTATGAAAAGCTGTATAAGGATTTAACTGCTGGCAATGTAATTTAATTTTATTGCTGACTGAAATAAAGTAAGAGGTAAATATCCTGTTTTGTTAGTGGTGCTAAATATTACGTAAATAGAATCATATCGATATGTTCTAATATTAAATAAATAATAACAACTTTACGTTGATGTACACGATCGTTATCATTAAATATTCATTGTAAACACTTTTTGAACAAAATACAACTGAGATCAACCAACAATTATCACTGTAAATTATTCTATGCTGAAAAATTACAAAGTAAAATTTAATTGAGGTTTGGAAACATTGAACAAAAAAACCAATATTATTAATTATGTAATAACACAGTGATTTCATAAATTGATAATCGACCATTTCTCCTGATATTAAATATTTATTGCATAACGTTAACTTATTTATTATTTTCCATTTTTTTGTAATCTTATAAAATGTGCTTTTTCTATCAATTCTCATTTGGGATATCGGGTTTAGAATTAAATTAGCTAAACAGTACAATAATGGAAAATATAAATTTATTGTGTTGGATTTTAGGTAGAGCTAAAAATTGTGTTCCTAGTTTTTGAAAATAGACATATAACTTGGACAGTTTAATTCTCGAGTAGCTTAAATAGAAATAATTATGTATTATGTGTCATTAATTCGTTTAATGTTTAGTATTTGTTTATATTATAAGATATTTTATGCAGAGGAGTAAATTTAAAATGTTTTATTAGTTATGATTGTTTTCAGATAGTAACAATAACTTCACAATAAGAAAAACGTAACTGGAAACAGCAAGCAGACAATTGTATTATATATTAATAATGAGTTTAATGTAAACATTATTACAACTATAATATAATGTTATAATTTTGTATAAAATAATTTTAATTATTATTTAGTATTTAATTTTGTAAAATAAAACTAAAATAAATACACAATACAACATTATATTTGACTAAAGTATAAGTTTATATTATAAGATATTTTATGCAGAAGAGTAAATTTAAAATTTATTACTACCATTTTTAGGTAATAAAACATAAATTAGAAAAATAAGTAAAAAATAAAAAAAAACTGAGCTGAAACAGCAAGCAGGCAATTGTAATTAAAGTCAACCATGCGAGTGTGTCCTGACGAAAGTAAGCTTTAATTGTGTTTGTATCAGAAGTGCTGTTGTTGAGGACATCCATTTCCTCCCCTTATTAATGATTTACTCCTTGCCAAAGCTGACTTCGGATTGCTCTTTGTAATCTTGTTACTGCCCCCACCGCCTCTGACCTTCGTGTGCTGTACATTTTGTACGTCGTCTGTCTACAAACAGTGAACTGTGCGTTCTAATATATAAAAGGACTAATAAACAAGTGAATTTTCTTTCTCAATCAGAATGACAAAATCATACAAGCCTACACTTTGAATGTGGAGATAATGTAGTTTCACAATCAATTGTATAAAGTAAAAAAAAAAAAAACTTAGTCCCTAAACGTTTATTATTGAATATAAATATAAAAGTAATCATGCTTTCCTTTCCTTGTTTAGTTTGTTGAATTAATTTATTTTCAATGTAGGACTTTATCTTTACGATTTAAATATTATTTCTATATCCATAGTTTCTTTTTATTCCAACCGTGCCAATGTGCCTACTGTTGGAAGGTGGCAAGTCCAACAGTAGGCAAGGTGGCAAGTCACTACGGATGGCAAAGGCCGAGCTGGGCCAATAGTCGGATATGAATAGCACAGGACCCACGAAATAAGGATAGAATAAACCCATATCTCCTTATAAATTCACAGCACACCGTGCCTTGCTCACTCAATGATCATTGATAGTCAGTGAACTTTACAACCTATCGTAGAACATAGTGTTTCAAGTTGAAGGTACACATACGTTCCAGTTTGAAATACTTGCTATAATTTAGGTGCATAACGAAACTGATTCTTTCAAAACCAAACATTTTCCAAAAATGTAAAATAAATATGCTTCATTATACAGGACGTTGTTCACATTCTGTGATTGCAAGGAATTTATTTTTTTTATTACTACACAGCAGTTCTCTCTCTAAATCCTTTTATCATTGTATAAAAACTTATGTTATAAGATATAATAATTGTTTGAACTGTCAATCCTTATTAATTAAAAAAATATCAGTCAGTATTTATAGTTTCTGCTAAGAGACCTCTGAATGCATTTCAGACCAAACGAACAGAGAAAATGACATAAATGTAGTAATACAGATCCATTGTAACCTTTGAGCATTAACTCTCTAGTTTCTTTTAAGACAATTAAAACTTAAGAGTTTAATCATATCACACATAATTAATGGACTTAATGACTGCCCTGTGAAAAATATTAGACCGTTAAACAGAAATAGTAGTAAAACTATTGCATTTCTTCGGTGTTGTATTCGTTAACAAATTATATAACTAGCCTATACCTGTTATTGTTAAGTATTGATGGATCTGTATTTATTAGTTAAAATGTCCTTGTATTCATTTTGTAAATAAAAATGACATAAATGTCTACCTAATGTAATTAATTAATTATTTAATGGCAGTAATGGCTTTATTAAAAAAATTTTGTTATACAAAAGGAGAAATTAGGACTAATAAAGTAGACTCCTACAGTTAACCTTAACGTATTGTTAAAAAAACATAAAAATATTAAATTTAACTATAGATAAGGATGTGCTTTGATATTATATATAATATCAAAGGTATTGTATATAATATATAAATGATTATTGTATATTAAAGAACTATGTTTAATTTAGGTCGTATACTAAAGATAAAAATCTGTAGTTGGTTTATTTTTCATTACCATTATATATTATTCAGTACAAGTGGCGCAATGCTGAAACCCAAATACTTGGGTACAACGTGTTGTAGACGATAGAGTGGGGTGTCCGTGTTGGGTGGTAGTCAGGGCCCGAATGTTGTTGATATCATTTTAGTTAAATTATGGCTGTATCACACTTCTAAAATAAAATATTACTGATTCACGGTTTAACACGAATCTTTATTCCTTTTAAACTACTAGGAAAAAACTTCTTACAAATTCATTATTGCATTATAAAACATATGTTTTAACATAGTATTAAATAAACAAATTAGAAGGTGTAAACATTTAGATTCATGTATGTAAAAATTGTACCCTCAACAGTTGTGTAGGGAAGATAACTATTAGGTTTGTCAATCAGCACAAAATCAGACCAATTCGTATTTCACGTAAAACTGTAGGTTCTTTAGTTGCCCTGGTTGTTATGCTATTAATAAATACTCCTTTCTTAGAAAAGTTGACCTCGGTTGGTGACAAGACTACACAGGCCATTCATACTCTTCCATCACTAGAGGTAATCATCACTAGAGGTAATCATCACTAGAGGTAATAATTCATATTTGACTTATAACACGCACAAGCTATGTCGGCATCTCAAATCTGAATAATAATAATATTTTTTGAATGATACAACGTTTATGCAGAGGTACGACGTTTATGCAGAGGTACGACGTTTATGCAGAGGTAAGACGTTTATGCAGAGATACACTTTTTATGCAGAGGTACATCATTTGTATAGTGGTACGACGTTTATAAAGAGATACGTCGTTTATGCAGAGATACACTTTTATGCAGAGGTAAGTCATTTGTGAAGAGGTAAGACATTCATGCAGATTTACGAAGTTTAATCAGAGGTACGTAATTTGTGAAGAGGTACGTCATTTATGCAGAGGCACGAAATTTATGCAGATGTACGTCATTTGTGAAGAGGTACGAGATTTATGCAGAGTTACGACGTTTATGCAAAGTTACGATGTTTAAGAAGCGGAATGACGTTTATGCAGAGGTACGACGCTTATGAAGAGGTACTACGTTTATGAAGATGTACGACGTTTATGTAGAGGTACGGCGTTTATGCAGAGGTACGAAGTTTATGCAGAGGTACGACGTTTATGCAGAGGTACGACGTTTATGAAGATGTACGACGTTTATGCAGAGGTACGACGTTTATGCAGAGGTACGACGTTTATGAATATATTTGACGATTAAAGTCTCGTTTGGATTTGTTTAATATTGTGCTATGTTTTAAGAGTACACTATTTAAAAATAATACAAGCTAAGAATATGCGATAATCTTGAATAAAACAGTTCTTAATGAATCCCACTAAGCAAAAACTAACATGCACTACATTTACATACTGTGAATGCATCCATTGCAAAAATGTTAACTAAAACTGGACACAAAGAACTGCATGTACACGAAGGTAAAGTGCGCCACGCACAATAACTCATGAGTGTTATGACGTACTGTCACGTCACGAGTGCCGTTAGTTTGTGCTATAGTTTCCGGTGGTTGTAATGGTGTAGAGTTTTATATTGAATCTATTTTATTAAAATTGGTAGCACGTTAAATCAGTTGAAGTTATGAATAGTACATGAAAGCTATTTTTAAAAGTATAAGAAGAAGTTTATAGAGCCCCAAAGACGTTGGGAAAAGACGAATTGATATAATAGCTACAAATGAAAATAAATTTTTAAAAAATTTTAAAAAAAACGGGAACAATAATAGAGCCTAGCATACGCGTTGAAGCAGTCTAAATCAGCATATGAAATGGAGAAAAAATATAAATGAATCAACCCACTGTGGAATATTTCGACAAAAATGTAACTTGAAGGACATAAATATAATTGGACTAATGATTGGTGTTTAAAACATTAAAACATAAAATACTATTTATTTAATTTTGATTTATTTCGAATAGTTTTATATTTACTATTCTTTGTTAATTTGGGAACCCTAATGAAAAAATGTGTTATTCTAATTAATTTACGGATGTGATGTATTTGAGTAAAGTAATTTAATTATTGAATTGTTATATTATTAAAAGAAATATGTTATCCCAAAGAAATGTGAAAAACTATTTAGCAGTGTATCAAAATAGATTTTTTATTTGTCTTAAGTTTCATTTTGAACAAGGTATGTTATCATTTATACATTTTTGTGGTTTGAATGATATACTTAATTATTTAAATTGTTTGGGTAATAATTTTAGTTTGAGATAGTCTCAATCGCGTTATTAAAAATCTGTATAAAAATAGAAAACTGTTATTAAAGTATTGCTAAAAGCATAGTCTGAAACTTACATTAGTAACTTAAAATGATACATATGTCACTACATATGTCACTACATATGTCGCTACATATGTAGTGACATATGTCGCTACATATGTCACTACATATATCACTACATATGTCACTACATATGTCTCTACATATGTCACTATATATGTCGCTACATATGTCGCTACATATGTCACTACATATGTCACTACATATGTCTCTACATATGTCACTACATATGTAAAGACATATGTCACTACATATGTCACTACATATGTCACTACATATGTCACTTGTACCGGGTCTTTTGACCGGTATATTTCGTTTTTTCCGTCGTAGTCTGCCGGGCTGCCTGAGATTCGCTTTTGCCCGGCGATTCGCGTACTTTGGTGGCCGTTGGCTCAGTTCCGTTTCGTTCCGTGTTCCAGCAGCTTCGGTCAGGTTGGCCTGTCTGTTCAGTTGTCTTGTGCTGCCTGCAGAAATAGACATGTTCGGCTAAGGCTCCTAAAACGTAAGTGTTCTTTTGTAATTTCTAATATTTAATCACCCTTTTGGTGAGAATATTTTGTTTCAATAATATTAATCGTTCTTGCTTGTGTTTTCAGAGTTTTGTTAAATTTTGTGTTCTTTGTCTAGATGTTTCTCAGACTAGGTTAAAGCCATGTGCTCCATGTTACTTTTACCGTTAATGCTTTTTATATCTGCCTTTATTGTCAATAGTAGTTCTGTATAATGTTTGGTTGAGTCTTTTTACAGTTGTAGTTACCGATTTACCATATTTTTTGTTCTTTGCCAATAACCTAGCCTAGCTGTACCCTTTGATTTTCATGTTATAACCTATTGCTCATGTATCCATAGCCCAGTTTTCAGTTTGTCATTTTTAGTTCCATATACGTAATTACGTCTTTTATAATTTGTTAAATTTGTAAATTGGTTTTAAATCTGAGTTTGCCAACATAATTATTCATAGCCTAAAGTTAATCTTTCACTGTCTTGTTTGCTCTTCATGTCCAGTTTTGTTAAATCATGCACCCTTATATTTAGTGGTTATGTGTAATATTTTGTTGTGATGGCTGGACTGTGTTTAATGGCTGTGTTTGACCTTGCAGTCCAGGGTCCTTGAGTAGGACGTTTCAACCCTCAGCCGGTCGTCCGGGCAAAGTTCTACCTACCACACTGCGAGCCTGGCCTGGGGACCATGTGATTGAGCAAGTTTGCCCCGTGCTGCCCTCTCTACTTCTTTGGGTAGAAGACTTCTGTCCTCAGGTCAGTGCGTTCCAGCTTATTTTCCCGGCGGCTGAGCTGGGGGTGATTTGTGAAAAAAAAAATAAATAAAAAAATAAATAAAAAATAAATAAAAAAGAAAAATGTTTGTGGAACTTTATGTGGCCTAGGCCTAAAACTAGAACAGTGAATTATGAAACAGCCATGGGGACCTTGCTATAAATATATATAGCCTATATATATTTGAAATTTAAGAAAAATAGAAAACTTATGTTAATATTTGTTGTTATTTATTTTAGTTAGTTTTAATTGTTATGTTAATCTTTACGTAGTTTATTTTTGTTATAGTTTTTAAATTTTTATATTGGTTAGGCTCTATGGTTAATACGTTGTTTGCATAATTGGAATCAGTGTTTATTTTAGATGCTTTAATTTTTTATATACTGTTTAAATTAAGGAATTGTCCAAATTATGGTTTAGGCCTAGTGCGTTAGTTAGGGTTAGTTATTCATTTCTTCGTGTAGTGTATTATCGATGTAAGGGGATAATAGAACGGTACCATGTTATATTTTATTAAAATTGTTTAATTTTTAAACTCACCAAAAGGGGATTATTGTGCTTGACTTAACTTCTTATTCGGAGCTGCCCAGGGATTCCGGCTTACTCCCTGGCCTCGGTGGAATCAAGGGATATGTGGGCTAAATTGCCGGTTTAAGTGTTGTGATCCAAAGGTTCTAAATTTTCACTTTTATGTGGGCATTAAATTTATCTTACGTTTTGGGGGTCTCTGGCTAAACTGCAGATAGGCCATGTAGTTGTTAATTGGTAATTTTGGTATTTGTTGAGTTTGTTGTTTTTGTAGCTTTTGTGTCTTATCTTGTTAATTTTAGTGTTTATTGTTATTTATTGAAGTGCGAATTGATATTGTGGCCTTCTGCCGTTTTTTTGTTCGGTTAACTTTTGTTCTCTTTGGTAATAAACTAGTTTTGCCCAGCTGCCGAGTTTTATTTCGACCCTCCAACTGCCACCCGTGATCCCATCGCTCGACTTGTTTTGAGCCATCCCCCGGTTGGCACGCTTACCAGCTTTGGTGGGGGGGGATAGGTCTCACACTACATATGTCGCTACATATGTCACTACATATGTCACTACATATGTCGCTACATATGTCACTACATATGTCACTACATATGTCACTACATATGTCACTACATATGTCGCTACATATGTCACTACATATGTCGCTACATATGTCGCTACATATGTCACTACATATGTCGCTACATATGTCTCTACATATGTCGCTACATATGTCGCTACATATGTCGCTACATATGTCTCTACATATGTCGCTACATATGTCGCTACATATGTCGCTACATATGTCACTACATATGTCACTACATATGTCGCTACATATGTCGCTACATATGTCGCTACATATGTCACTACATATGTCACTACATATGTCACTACATATGTCACTACATATGTCGCTACATATGTTGCTACATATGTCACTACATATGACGCTACATATGTCGCTACATATGTCGCTACATATGTCGCTACATATGTCACTACATATGTCTCTACATATGTCACTACATATATCACTACATATGTCACTACATATGTCACTACATATGTCACTACATATGTAGCTACATATGTCACTACATATGTCACTAAATATGTATCATTTTATTCAAAAGGACGGAAAACGTAATTAAAATTTATAATACCAGAATCGAGAAGTTATGTGGCCCAAGATAGTGTCCCCTTTGGTCCAACACTGTTCCTAACATAAATTCTCAAGTTTTTAGTTATATTTGTGAGGCTCTTTCTCTTAACTCTCCATCTGTTTTTGCACCTGTATTTCCCACAGACAATCTTCTTAGAATTTATTATATATTTATTTCATTTTTCAGTTCTTTTTAGACTATTCTGGTGAGCTTAGTATAACTACTTCAACTTATAAATAAAAATTAAGTACAAAACTTAGTTGTTGTAAGTAGCAATATTTAATTTCCAACATTTGAACCGGTGGACCATTAATATTTAATGTCAACTAATTTAATATTTTAACAATGCAAAGATTCATGGTTTCCATTTACTGTGACACAACCTATCACTATTGTAGTTTTATATAAATGTTGTAGATGTCAATAAATACACGTTTTAATTATTAATACGCTTTGTTTACTTTTAATGCTCACTTGTTTAAATTTCGATATAAGCCAGTATTTGTGCTGATTTTTTTTCTTTTAAGTATGAAAACAACGCATAATCATAAAAATGAAAACATGAAACCAAAGCAAACAACTCAAAAAAATTCCTTTAAACCAATTTTAAAAAATATACTTCATATATTATTATATCATACTAAGTTATTTGATTACAAATCCAATAGTTAAGAATGTGTAATCCATTAGGTATTGAAACAGCGGAACGCCCTCCTACCACAGCGAGTAGAAGGTGCGGAATGCAATATTAATTGGCGCTGATGCACGTGGTGGCGTGTTGGCGTACATTCTCGCGTCCTCCTGACGAGTCTCGAGTGAGGATGTGGTGTGAAGCCGTGACGTTAAAAGAGCACTAAAACTGAATTATTACAATTTGTTATATTTATTTCATAACGTGCGGTCTCAGGAGTCACTGGAGAAAACTATATCGACCAAATAAGTTCTCCCGTTATAGTAAGGATTTCAACTGAATGTGATAAATGACCTTCGATGTTCTTATCAAATGAAATGAGCCAATAAGTTTCCATAAATTAATAATACTAAATAACAGGAAAATTAAACGCATATAAGGTATTACAAATAAATAACTATTACTTGTAAACATATAAACATAATACGGGTATATTGCTTTAATTTTTATGATCTAAATATTGTATTCGTTTTTTCCAAAAATTTGAAAAAGGAGAAAATTTATAGAACAAAAACCCATTCATTACACAGAATATTTTATTATTTTTAGACACGTATAAAAATTCATTTTTTGTGTTAGTGAAATTAAAAAAAAAAAAAAATACCTAAATAATAAAAGTTTTATTATTCTTCTTCTTGCAAATGTAGACAACAAATACTATAATATACTATTTTGTTTACGTGTAGATAAATTGTTTCTTAAAGCGTGAGTTGAATTTTTGACTCTAATTCATCTAAGATTTAGAATACAATTTTAGTCAGTCTAGATATACTAACAACTACAAATAATACACGAATAAAACACACAGAAAAAAGGATTACAAACTACATCGTGAAGCGCATATTGTCAAGTTGGGTTAAGATAATATTTCTAACACACACAGGACTTCCAAAGTCAGGCATGTTGAATGGCAGAACTTGAAAATTGTGGCTTTAAGGCGTTTATGTAAAGCAAAATACCGGAAGTAAAGAGGATTTTGTGACAGGTTGATGGGAAGTTTCAAAGAAAGTTTGGTAAAATTATAACTTCAATAACATCGCCATTAGGCTAGGAGGGGTTGTGTTGAATATATTTAACGACCCTTAGCTTCCGTCACTCTTCCATCGGGAAAAAAGAGTTTCAGTATGGCTTTTTTAAAAATATTTTTGGTATATATTTTTACCACGAGGATTCACTAAGGAATAAAACTGGTTTTCATTTCACTATTTATATATACTAATACTTGTCACTGTCGGAAAAACTCATGATGGTCGGCTGGAATTACCAAAATGGCGACTGCTGAAATATTATTGGCTAACTGTTTTATTTATTAATTTGGCGGCACAAACAATTGGATGACAATGATTTTCAATTAGATGCTCAATTACAACTATAGTATATTAATAAAACCATTAGTAACATAGACCTACTGAAAAAGAAATATATTTACATAATCGGAGGGAATAAAGTAAAGTTCAACAGTTTTCAGATAGTGAGAAATAATCAAACTGAGATATAATCAAAATTATTAAAAAATAAAAACAAGAAAACTAACAAAAAAGTAAAGCTATAACTTATTATAAAAATGTATCATAGGACCAACAGTTATGAAATATTGAAATCTAAACCTACACAACAATTATATTAATGACATTAGAAAACATAGACCCATAATATTATGTTTACATAAATATTTATATAAACAAAATGATAAATAAACATAATTTGCATAAGAGAAACAAAATTTAGAAACATATTTGTGAATTTTGTACTATTCTTTCACTCATAAAACAAAAACACACGCATTAATGTTCATCAAGTCATCACAAACGACTCAGAAAAAACAGTCTGAGTATATATACAGTTAAGATATGCGGTTTCTGTATACAGAAGACTATATATATACAGTTAAGATATGAGGTTTCTGTATATATAAAGAAGACTATATATAGTTAAGATATGTGGTTTCTGTATACAGAAGACTATATATATATATACAGTTAAGATATGAGGTTTCTGTATATATAAAGAAGACTATATGTAGTTTAGATATGCGGTTTCTGTATACAGAAGACTATATATGCAGTTAAGATATGCGGTTTCTGTATATATAAAGAAGACTATATATAGTTAAGATATGTGGTTTCTGTATACAGAAGACTATATATATATGCAGTTAAGATATGCGGTTTCTGTATATATAAAGAAGACTATATATAGTTAAGATATGTGGTTTCTGTATACAGAAGACTATATATGCAGTTAAGATATGCGGTGTCTGTATACAGAAGACTATATATATACAGTTAAGATATGCGGTTTCTGTATATATAAAGAAGACTATATTATATAGTTAAGATATGTGGTTTCTGTATACAGAAGACTATATATATGCAGTTAAGATATGCGGTTTCTGTATATATAAATAAGACTATATATAGTTAAGATATGTGGTTTCTGTATACAGAAGACTATGTATATACAGTTAATATATGCGGTTTCTGTATATAGAAGACTATATATATACAGTTAAGATATGCGGTTTCTGTATACAGAAGACTATATATATACAGTTAAGATATGCGGTTTCTGTATACAGAAGACTATATATATGCAGTTAAGATATGCGGTTTCTGTATATACAAAGAAGACTATATATAGTTAAGATATGTGGTTTCTGTATACAGAAGACTATATATGCAGTTAATATATGCGGTTTCTGTATACACAAGACTATATATAGTTAAGATATGCGGTTTCTGTATACAGAAGACTATATATGCAGTTAAGATATGCGGTTTCTGTACACAGAAGACTATATATGCAGTTAAGATATGCGGTTTCTGTATATATAAAGAAGACTATATATAGCTAAGATATGTGGTTTCTGTATACAGAAGACTATATATATGCAGTTAAGATATGCGGTTTCTGTATATATAAAGAAGACTATATACAGTTAAGATATGTGGTTTCTGTATACAGAAGACTATATATGCAGTTAAGATATGAGGTTTCTGTATAAATAAAGAAGACTATATATAGTTAAGATATGCGGTTTCTGTATACAGAAGACTATATATGCATTTAAGGTATGCAGTTTCTGTATACAAAAGACTCTATATACAGTTAAGATATGTGGTTTCTGTATACAGAAGACTATGTATATGCAGTTAAGATATGCGGTTTCGGACCTATGTTTATATAAAAAAAATTTCTTGATGTAATGACTTGCCCCTTGAAATTTTGGAAAGTAATTTATGTTATTTCAACTTTATACAAGAAATTCAATATAACAATTTGTATTTTTACAGTTTATAGATTCCTCTCAAAAGTTAACGGAATCATTGCATCTAATAGTAATAAAACAATCAGCTACGCTAGTTTTTGATCATTTAATTCTTTGATACATCTCTGTAATATGTTTCCACAGTATTTGCTTATTTTGAGATTACTTTTCTTTCGCAGAACACGAATGCGAATTATTGTAGCTGGCGTGACGTCGGCAGGTCATTCCCAGGGTTACGATCCCCATTTTATTGGAAAACACTATATTCAGGTCACTATTTAGAGCATTAGAACAGGTTAATGTAAGTAATCCTTGTGTTCGTTGCCTGAAATAACGTAATCTTACTGCACAATTTATTAATTTACGTTTCTTATTCAGAAGTTTCTTGATCTACTTAAAAAGGATTTTAAATTATTAATTGTCTTAAAATATTTGTCCAATATTTGATGCTACATTAGTTCAAAACAACCTCCTCTAAAATTAATCTTTTTCACTTTGTTTGCTTTATAATTTCAGTAACGTCTAGAAAGTGCATCGTTCCAAAAGTGTAATTGATTAAAGTTGTAGACTTATTTTAATTGTATTTATTTGATTAATTGACGATGTTTTAGACTATTTATACCTGCTTAAAAGTAATGCCTTACAGGAAACTTACTGCATACGTAAGACAGTGACTTTGTTTGTGCTTATAACGTGACGAACCGTCATTACACACGGGGAACTGGCGTACACACGTCTACCTATACTTCTTTTTACAGTTTATTTACTTTCATGCAATGGATAGATTCAAAATATTTAAATGTAGGGTGTGTCTGTTTTTTATTTTTGACATTCATTGTGAAGCCATTGCGATAATGGGAGTTGTAAGGTTTCATACGAAGAAAAAGGAGATGTTAGTGTGATAACCACTACAATCACCTGAGACTCCACCCTGTAGTAATGCAGGTAGTCAGTCCCACACCTCCCGAGGTTCGTCGTCAAATTTTGTATTAGTTTTCTTGCAGTACTTTTTAAATGTTAGATTAATTAATTGAAAACATAGTCATAGAAATGAGTAATTAGCATAGGGCACACAGAAAAGAGAGATGTATTCCTTCTCTTTTTATAGGATTACTAATTTTGTTTGTCTATCTTCAATTCACTTTTCACTGGAACAAGCCCCTTCGGGTGACAAGTACCACAAGTCACCACACGGGGTGACTTGTGGTACTTTTTTCCTATCGAACCCTGGAAGTAAAGCTCTGGGTGCAAATGGATACCACTCGGCTTATTTTACTTTTACGAAACTATCAATCAATCAATCTTTATTGAATTGACATTGTTAATTGTATTACAAATCAATATATTGTTTACAAAAATGTTTATTACGTCATACTAACATTTGCTCACTCGGTCATACAATAAGTATGTTCTCATCCATCTACTGATTGTTCCCACAAATACGCTTTTATAATGCATTGCTCATCAAGCATAGTAAAATATAAAATAAAAACTTGTACTACCGAAGATATTAATCTACAGGTCTGTATACGAACAAAAATATTTCACTTTTATACAAAGCGTCTCGTTCTGCCAGTAAACCAAATCCAATTGAATAATTTTGCGTAAGATATTACAATTTCAATATAAATTATTGGAAGCATACATCCTTCATAAATTGCCATAAGTAAATTGTTTGGCAACTACAGATAATACTTTATTAAGTATGAACAAATATTTATGCTGAAAAAATAAGAACACTGTAGAATAACATTAGGGTAAAATAGTGAACTATGTTTTTTTAACAAAAACAAAAACTGAGTTGGAGAGTTCACTGAGAAACTTACTAGTGTAAAATGCATAAGTTTAAGTCGAGATAAGTGGAAAAGGGAAGTTTAATTTAAGCCCACAACTTGGGAATAAGCCCAATTTGAAAACGATTTAGCGAGTTAAGGAAATTTCTCAGGGGAAGTCTTGTAAATATTTTAAAAGTTACGTACATTTTCCAATTTGAGTTTGACAGCATGAATGACTACGAGGGGAGCTGTGTTTTACTTACAATTATTCATAATGTAATATAATTTCTTTTAGATTTCAGCATAAAAATTATAGACAATATTTTAAGAGAACGTTGTTAGAATAGTTGTAAATTATAAGTAATAATAAACAATAAACTCTACATTTCTTCATTACTTCCGCGGCCTTGTTTAGTCATAACAAACACATAAAAGTTTATTTTTTACAAGTTTATGACTAAAATAAACTTAAACTATAAATTTATATCCTTTAAATCTCCGAAACGATAATCTTAGTAGCTAAAGTAAACATGGAATGTAATCTTAGAACTTAGGCTTAAGCGGCCGGTGTCATAACTAGAATCTTAGTACCTTGACGCGGTTGTCACCGGAAACTGTAGATTCTAGTTATGGAATGTAATGATGACATCGGCTTGCATTACCTTAACACTATGTGACTAGTGTACTTTTCACTATGTCACAATGGACAAGGTCGAGATAAGAACACTTCAATTTTACAAAACACAACACTTTTTGTATTCACCAAAAATAAAATATGATTCACTATTAGTGATACCTGATTACTGACTATATGATTGACTGTCTGTGACTAACTGACTCTTCCAGCGAGTCTCCGCCCTTATATAGTGTCCATAAAATATTCTAGAAAAATTTATCTGCTGAGTTACTACATCGATTGTTCTAGATGATTCGATGTTTCTTTAGGTTGTTTGTGGTTATCATTAGATTTTCGCATAAAACTTAATTTACAACTATTTCAACTTAAAGTAATTTACATAACGAAGTATTTAAATTAGAAAAATAAATTAACGTTGTTTACTGGAATCTTTCTAATAGATTTTTATTCAATAGTTTCATTGCCATATTTTACAGGTATGTTGAACATTCTTTCAATGAAAGAATAAATATCAAAATAGAGTGTTTTCATAACTAACGAACTATTTACAATTCTTTTTAACAAATGCTAATATTCACAATATCGTAAAAATACATTAGTGTCATGATAGTTCCGGAACAACTGAGAAAGACTAGCCTAACTTGTGCAAAACTAAACTTTTTTATTTTGAAACTAATATAACAGTAACTTAGTTAATAAAATCCTAAGCTACATATTGTGAGAGTATTGAAGGTTTGTATAAATAACTGGGCTAAGATTAGGCCTGTTAAATATAACCGACTTACTAGGCCTAACCATAACCTACGTCAACTATCCCTCAATAGCTAAAGTCCAACCCTTGAACCTAGATCTTAAGTTATACCTAGGTTCAACTTAAGACAACAGTCTCTGTTGTCAGGAATAATTTGTCGAACCTATTCAGGAGTTTCGTCTTCCCTTCGAAGTGGTCACGGCAGCAACTTCAATTCCGACAGATGAACCTTGGTGTGAGGACCCATCATCAGCAGGTAAATACCATTTCCCAGCTTCTTGTCCACCTTGAAGGGTCCGATCCATATTGGAGTAAGTCCACCATGGTATCCCTGAGGTTTGTTGCTGAGTTGATGGTTCCTGCACAGTACTAACTGCCTTGGCTGCAAATCTTTCTCAGAAATATTATCTACCAGTTCAGCTCCTATTTGAGAGTGCTTGGTCGCTTCCTTGCATACCCGAGAAATATGTTGTTGGTGATTCTCGACCCATTCAGCATAGGTAATATCTTCATTAAGGGTGTTCGATCGAAAATTATTGTTGAAATTGTTTTGAATAAAATTTTTAGTATCTATGTTAGTAATAAGTGTGTTACGGGGAAAAAATCATTAAAATTTCTTTATGGAGATATGGCTGCCCAAAGTGACTAATTTGGCGTTTTTGGTGCATAATTCATGAACAAACCGTTCATGAATCTTCTTTTGTGAATCTCTCTGGTCTGAGGAAGGTGAGCGTGGTTCACCGAAATCGATCACCATAATATTTGTGCATTTTGTACTTGTGTTGTGCTATATTTGTGCATTTTGTGCTTATTTATATTGTAATAAATTTGTGTTGTGTGACGTTTAATTGTACTGTAATTATTGTTTTGTACTGTAGCCATTTACATTGAAGTTATTGCATATCTACAAACAGTTGTTAGGATGTATAGTTATTTATTACTGTGTCCATTACTAATTATGTACTGCCATCACTACTATAACTAACTAACTATCTGTCCTGTTTATGACTGTTATTATTTCCTCTCTAGTCACTACCTACTATCCACTTCCCCGCTCCCCTTAAATTTCAATTGACTAAGACACTGATAAAAAGATCACCAAGATTCTTTGGTATTGTAAATTGATATGCTAAAGAATAACAACGACGTATTCTCATACGAAACCACTCTATACATCACTGAGTTTAAGAATGAGATTATGACGTTCAGGACCAGAAAGCTCGTATCTTAAGAAAGCCCCCAATACCGCTGGCTGACTCATCCTAGGTATACAATCTACCGAGATACCTTTTTCCAAGTATTTTTATTTAGAGTGGAGGAATGAGCTGCAGTGCGTTCATTTAGATTGGTATTTTGACTAAGAGGGGAATTATATTTCCTTCAATTAGGTAAATACAATTTAATCTAACATAATTTACAATTTTTAAAAGATTTTTATTTGTATTTTTTTTATATGTTGTGGATTATATTTTGTTCTTTGTTCTCATGTTTGGACATTAAATGGAATTAAATGGCTTGCCACGCAGAGACTCGGTGTGACTACTAAATACTTACTCCGTGCCAATGCATTGGTTTTGAAGGCACATTTAATTTTGGTCCAGCGAATCTAAAAAAAATGGACTCGCCTAACCAGGTGGGCAAGGGGAATTGTGTCTTCATTAACCATCCAAAAACATGCAAACAATGAAAGTTTTTTTAACATTGTATATACAATTTAGAATAGCCATAATAACTCAGATTATAATAAACTAAAATAATAAGGGGTAAATTTACTATTAATAATGAAAATAAAAATATTTTAAGCAAATGAAAAAATATATTTTATTCATCAGTTTATTTGGGCCTGCCTGCTTACCTGTGTGGGGATTTCATTCCACGATCGAAGTATTGATAGTAAACCTAAGAACTATTCACAAAACCACAGCTAAAAATTCTTCTTCTTCCGAATACAGGGGGAACTTCTCGTTCCGGAGTCCAAAGGTTCAGCTATCACACCACAAGTGATGTTGTGCCCGCAAATACGTGTGTTATAGATTGGTGATTCTAGAGGGCTTTTCATATTTCATCATGGACTTGTACCTAATATACTTTATTTATAAATAAAACATCTATAAAATTCGTTGTTAAACCATGCCATACTGTCCATCTTCGGGACCTGCAACTAGTTCAAGTCAACAATGGGGTAAGTGGGTGGTGGGGTGGCTTCAGGCTGCTCATTCACATTGTCGTCCGCGCTGTCGTCCCGAGAACACCCCGCGGTCAGTGCGTGTCAGTGTCGTCGCCACGTGGTGTGTTGTGATAGAGGCTCAAAGTTACTTGAAGTTTCAACAGTATTGTGTGGTCTTACCAATTACTGTAAAAATATGTTGTTCTTCTTTTTAATAATTAGTACAAAAATAAATATTCATGAATTTTACATTTGTAAACTACAGTAGATATTACATTTTTATACATACTATTTCTATTTTAGTTAACAGTCCTTTTATCAAAAATTTTAAAGTTTACCTTAAGCTCCAAATCAAATAAAAGTATTTTTGTTCCTTTCAAACAGTGGCCTATTTTAGCATTTTAATTTCAGTAATTATTTATACATGACTGATGATTTGAACGTCTTCGTATTATAATTGACTTACTTGGCTCCTTAATGTTTTTTCCATTTACTTACATTTGATTATACTAAAAAATAAAGTTTTGAAAATAAAATGGGGATCATAGTGAAGGTTGTTCAATTTTAACTGAAACAAAAAAGTGAAGTGATTATGGTGAAGTTAAGATGAGTTGATATTGCTTAGTTTTAATATATTATTTAATTTGTTCATTCTTCAAATAAAACCAACTATATTATGCAAATAACAAACTGTTTAAAATAAATGTAAACAACCATACAATTAAAAAAGTAAAATAAATTATATTCGACTTTTTACTTCTATCCACGGGTTTTCTAATTGTTTTTATTTTATAATATAGGATATAATAATACTGTAACACATATTATATTCTTCCACAAATATTTAAGAATTTCTGAAAGGAAATAAAGATAGAAGAGTGAACATAAAAAAAAAATAATAAATAAATAACTTGTGTAAGTGATCGATGGGGGACAGTGTTCAGGGATCCCCTGCCAGGAGTGTCGGGGAGCAATCGTCAGTGTTGGACTCCGACACGGACTCAGGAGATGGTGGAGAGGGGGAAGCCGAACTGGAGGAGGCTGGTTTGGATGTTGAAAATACTGTCGTCATCGAAGGTCGACTCAAGCTGAGAGACGCAAAGAAGGTAGGTGAACATAGTATTTAGTCAGCTGTTTATTTACAGTAGTTCAATTTTAATAGCTTTAAAAATAAAAATAAATTTAAGAGGCTGAAAATGCAAAATTATTCAAATGTTGTTGTTAATTATTGAAGTTTTATCCATCTTTTCAAACAATTGTTCTTTGTTAATTCACAACCATTTTGACATTAATTGTACAATGTAGGATGTTACTTCACTAGTCTAACTAATATTACAAATGTCTAACATTTGTTAATGCACTGAAGTAAGAACACAATAATTATTATATATTACTAGCCGAGTACCCGTGCTTTGCTACGGTTATTTACTTAATTACTTAGCGGTAAGTTAATTGAAAATAAAAGAAAGGTAAGAATTAATAAGAAATTTAAAATAATATTTTAAACTGAATCCAACAGGAGTAGTAGTATAGGAAAGCACGGAAGCGGTCTGTAACAGAACAGCAACTGAACTGAACAAACAAGAATGCAAGAATGTCTGTTCTCTGAGGGAGGGAGGTGTGTTATCAGTATTGACCTTTAGACTAAACCCAGAAATTCATGACCGAGCCTGACATCAATTTTATGCACCACACCCTCTTTAACTGTTAGTTTTATATAAGTAAAAAACAGCTAAGTAAACAACCTTCGTTAAATTTAGATCAGTAGCTACTCAAGTGACTACAAAAGTCGTTATATATAAATTTAACGGATTTATATACGTATAGATATACGTGCAACGGTTCAATATCCTAGGTCCTATCATTGTAGACATAAAGTTATTATAGTTGGTCAGAATTAGTAAAGAAATAATGTATTATTTTATCCTGGTAACGTTATCTTATTCTTAAAACTAAAACACTATAAGAAAAAACCGGCTATAAAAATTATTAATTAAATTAGTCATATACAGCACTTATGGCCGACATATTGCTTTTCATATTTATTTTTAAATATTGTTTTTGGGCTGTTCTGGCGCTAACAACGTTGAAAGTTGTTGAAAACTACATTCTTTACCATAATACTATGTGTTAAAAAAGTTAAACCAACTAATTATTTGAGAAATATTTGCCAAAAACAGTGTGATTTCTCCACTTTTTGATCAAATTTTGGAAGTTTGTGCTTTTTTAAGCCAAACTGTGAGAGATATGAAAAAAAGTCAAGAGACCAAAGTTGTAGATAATCTAATTCCAGACTAACGAATTTTTGTCAAATTTTAAATTCGATGAACGGTTAAGTCAGTAGAGCCAAAAAACTGGATCGACTACACTACACTTTTGGGGCTTTTTGGCACCCCCAAAACCCCCTTTAGAGTTGGAATTTCCCAAAATCCTTTCTTATTGCACGCATTCAGTATGCAAGGAATATTATGTAAAAATTTCAGCTTCCTAGGTATTACCGTTTGGGCTGTAGAGTGATCAGTGAGTGGTATTTGGCTTATATATATATATATATATATATATATATATATATATATATATATATATTATTGATAGGCCTAACTGCTAATGCTCATGCTGCTCTAGTGATTTAATTAGTACAGTATATTTATTAAATGTAATCCTCCATTTTTAAGTAAAAGTAATAGGAAGAAAAAGAATGTTTAACTGCAGTCCGGCTGACCAAAATTGTTCTTAGTTTTTCATAAGGAATTATATGACTTCATAGGAATAGACATTTTTATTTGTAGAGTGCAAACTAATCAGATAACGCATTCATACAGTTCTAGGGATACCCATGCACTCTTCACGTGCAACCCAATCACTCACTGCGCTCGTGACACTTCGGCCTTGGGCCTTTGTAATGCCGTTTAGTAAGTGGTAAGTTTCATTCACTACACCCCTAACACCTTGGCCTTCGGCCTTGGCCTGTTACCTACTACTTTTGACTACAAATATTCGTAGGTAAACCGTATCGAGTAATATAATAAGTAAATGGTAGTGAATACACATTTTCAGTAGCTCACCCAATGCTACTATTTAGCCTATTTCAAAAATGTTCAGTTTATTTGTCTTTTCTAACACTGTGGTTAACTAAACAAATACAATAAGAGCATTACATTACGATTGACACCTTAACTTCCTCTGAATACAAACTTACTCTTTATGTATCTTTATGAAAGATCTAACTTCCTCAATATTACAAACATTCCAACAACTGTTAAAACTATTTAAACATCGTTCTTAACATTTAAATAGCTGTTACCTTTTGATTAATTTAATACTTTTCGAACAATATAGACCTGATCGCACAAATACGAATAGGGACCATTTTTGAACAATAGAGACCTGATCGCACAAATACGAATAGGGACCATTTTTGAACAATAGAGACCTGATCGCACAAATACGAATAGGGACCATTTTTTAACAATAGAGACCTGATCGCACAAATACGAATAGGGACCATTTTCGTACAATATAGACCTGATCGCACAAATACGAATAGGGACCATTTTTGAACAATAGAGACCTGATCGCACAAATACGAATAGGGACCATTTTTGAACAATAGAGACCTGATCGCACAAATACGAATAGGGACCATTTTTGAACAATAGAGACATGATCGCACAAATACTAATAGGGACCATTTTCGTACAATATAGACCTGATCGCACAAATACGAATAGGGACCATTTTTGAACAATAGAGACCTGATCGCACAAATACGAATAGGGACCATTTTTGAACAAATTCAAATTCATTCAAATTCAAATTCAAAATTCTTTATTAATAATAATAATAATAATAATAATCTTTATTGATCTCAGAACATAATACACATAACATTTACAAACAATATGAGAAAAGCCACCACATGGGCTACTGCCTGTGGGTGATGGCTGAGTTCAATCAGTTTATGAATTGTTGATAAATACTAAATACTTAATTCTAAAACAAATTATAATGTGAACTAAAAACATTATGAAACTAACATACATTGTGAAAATATGTAAAATTACGTATAATAATGGAAACTAACATAAACTAATAGTAAAATAAAGTTAAGGAGTTGAAGAAATGTCACTATCACTGCATACTACACTCATGTTCAACACTCGAAAGATAACACTTATTGCCATTCACACTCACGTTCAAACCACTCAGACCCTCAAAACAATGCACGCTCACATTCAATCACATCAGAAGAAAACACTAACATTACACACTCACGTTCAAACACTAAAGATGAACTTAAATTGCACACTCACGTTCAAACCACTCAAACGAATGACACTTACATTGCAACATTCACACTCACATTCAAACCACTCAAAAGATGACACTACATTGCACCCTCATACTCACGTTCAACCTCACCAAATACTTACTCACTCACACTCACGCTTATTCACCAATAAACATTCTACACATATCCTACACACTTGCTTACCTTACTTAGTCAATCAATGTCTCTCTCAATCATTTAGATTGCTCCTAACATCACCAAACCCAGTTACGCTCACCGGCCGACCGTCATGTGAGGTACCCTGACCGTAGCAAGTCATTGGAAGTATCCCTGCCCAGCCCCAGTAACCATACTGTAATTTTGTTCTTAAAATATGTTTTACGATCAAAATCTATGGCTTTCATCTCCTGTGGAAGATTATAAAACAGAATATGAGCCAAGTACATTCCATTTGTCCTATTGATTGATTTCGTTACACGAGGTGTATTTATACCTATATTTACATGGTGCCTGGTGGCGTAGGGGTGATGAACGGTTTCATAAAAACTGTGGCCATGTTTAAAACTATACAAAAGCAAAACTTTAATGAACAATTGTTTAACATCTAAAACATTAAATGTTTCAAAGATTTCATCTGACGGAAATGTATTTGGTTTTTTCAAAGCTGCTTTTAAAATTGCCTTCTGTGTTATAACTAAAGGTTGAACATAAGAAGAAATATGCTCCTCCCCACGCAATTATTCCATATTGTAACACTGACTGTATATAAGCAAAGTAGACTGTTCTTAATAACTTCAAATTTAGTATTCTAGACAAAACTTTAAACATATACACACACCGACGTAGTTTAGAATTCAAAAACTGTATATGCGCTGACCAACTGAGTCTATTATCAAATATTACACCTAAGTACTTATAGCACTCCACCCTCTCAAGAGCCCCACAAGCACATGCCACAAGACGTCCGGCTCCACATGTGTGAAGACGGAGCTCGAAATCCCTAGGATCACCAGCAGCTCGCAGGGACACTGCCATGTACTTAGTCTTACCCACATTCACGGTCAGCCGGTTCTGGTCAAACCACCGCTTGACAGTGAGCAACCCACATGCAGCATGCTGGAAGGCCTCATCCCAGCTGTTACCCTCAAACAACAGTGCCGTATCGTCTGCATATAAATACATTTTACCTTTGTTTAAGTTTATTTTACATATATTATTTATATATATCGAGAATAATAGAGGCCCAAGAGTACTACCCTGTATAACCCCATATCGCAAGGATTTAGTCTCACTCCTGGAACTATTTACATATACTAACTGTTCCCTATCTTTCAAATAGCTTTTGAACCAATTTATTGCATTCCCTCTGAATCCAAGATAATGTAATTTACCAATCAATATATCTCTATCTAAGGAATCAAAGGCCTTTGCCAAGTCAATAAAGACTAATAAACTTCTTGAATTGTTTGCTAAATTGGTGTGCATTTGATTTACTAAATTAAAAATTGCGTCATCATAATTTAAGTCACTTCTAAACCCGAATTGATTGTTACTGATAATTTTATTGTCAAATAAATATTTAACTAATTGTTTTTTTACACATTTTTCTAGTACCTTGCCCACGACGCTCAACAATGATATAGGTCGATAATTGGAACATTGTCCTTTATCCCCCCCTTTATATAATGGAATGACTCTTGCTACTTTAAAAGAATCCGGAAACACGCCATTTTCAATACTGTTATTCACCACTTTTAAAAGAGCCACTTTTAATTGGTTAAAATTTAATTTTAAAACATTAGCGTGTATATTATCGACCCCCGGTGCTGAACCACCACGCAACTCATTGACACAAGCCTTCAGCTCACACTCCGTCACTGGGACCAATCTAAACTCACAGGATACAGCATGAGCAGCATCATCAACCACACAAGGCCCTACCGGCACCGTACTCGCCAACTCCTCTCCTACACGTACAAAATAGTCATTTAGAATATTTGCCACTTCAACATCTTTGTTATTACAATTATCTGGTAATGCGAAATGTTCGGTCGAGATATTTTCTTTTTTACTTTGTTTACCTGTTATTTCACCAATGTGGCTCCATAACCTTTTAGGATTGCCTATACTTACGTTTATTTTATTTTTAAAATACAATTCCTTCGATCTTTTAATTATATTACTCAAACAATTCCTATAAGCTCTAAAACGGTGTAATAATTCAAAATTAAATGGTTCTTTTACAACTCTTCTACTCAATTTGTCACGCCGCCTTATAGACCGTAGGATTCCAGAGGTAATCCAAGGTTTTAACCTGACTTTATTTTTTGAGATATAGGTTTGAGTACTTGACTCTTGAATTGTATTGGACAGTTTGGTTACAAATTGTTTTGCACATATTGAGGCATCATTACAGTTTTCGACAGAAACCCAATTCTCAACCATTAATAAATTATTTAATTTGTTGTAATCAATTTTTTTAAATGGGACGTTAAAGTTATTGCTACTTTCCTTTATAGCAGTACTTCTTTGATTTGCAAGAATAATATAATGATCCGTTAAACTGGATTTGATGACAAAAGTCTCAATCCGATCAGTGTTTTTACAATCAACAAATATGTGGTCAATGAGGTGTCTGGAGTACCCCGTGACCCTCGTCGGCTTATCAACACAAGATACAAAACCTGCCCCGTACAATACGTCCAGATAGTGATCTGCCGCCGGAGTCCTCTCCAAAATGCAACAATTAATATCGCCGACCAGCCAGTGGGTCCGATTCCGAGACCTGTTATCACAATACTGCTCAAGGTCCGTCACAAAAAGCCCAAGGTCACCCTCCCCCGACGGACTGCGATACACCGCCAACACTGTGTGTCGCTCACTGCCACCGGTCAAGTCTAATTTCAGACATGTTGCACCATGCATAATTACATCCATACAAGAAACATTAAACTTATTACTAACATAACAGAGAACTCCATCATTCTGGTTCCTTCTCTTACTACTGCAGTAATAGTTGTACCCCTCCAACTCTTCCAGATATTGATCACCACTTTCTATCCAAGTTTCAGTTAAAACAAGAACATCTGGCCTAAATTGTGTTTCACTTAATATTGCTACTAAACCATCAAAATTCTTATTATAACTTCGAATATTCAGATGTAATATACTAATATTGTTCGAAATAAGCAACTTATAATCTCTAACACATCCATCCATGTCCTCACATTCCATACAAGCTACATTCCTGAAATCATTTAAACACTCGGCAACAATGTCCATCCCAAACTATCAGCTCTACCTCACTCCGCCCATCATACATACTCTTACATACATACACCAACACACTCATAACTTTATACAATCTATACACACTCTACAACATACAAACACCACCACACTCATACCTTTATACCTCTATACGCACTCTATTTTTATATCTATATTATCTATATTTGCACAAACACCACTGCACTCAATACCTTACATACACGACATACACACTCCTTACATACAAAGCCCACTGCACACATGCCTCACATACATGACATATACACTCCTTACATACAAACACCACTGCACTCATACCTTACATACAAACACCCACTGCACTCATATCTTACATACACGACATACACACTCCTTACCTACAAAACCCACTGCACTCATACCTCACATACACGACGTACACTCTCCTTACATACAAAACCCACTGCACTCATACCTTACATACACGACATACACACTCCTTACATACAAAGCCCACTGCACACATGCCTGACATACACGACATATACACTCCTTACATACAAACACCACTGCACTCATACCTTACATACAAACACCCACTGCACTCATATCTTACATACACGACATACACACTCCTTACATACAAAACCCACTGCACTCATACCTCACATACACGACATACACTCTCCTTACATACAAAACCCACTGCACTCATACCTTACATACACGACACACACACTCCTTACATACAAAGCCCGCTGCACTCATAACTCACATACATGACATACACACTCCTTACAATACAAAGCCCGCTACACTCATACATACATACACGACATACACACTCCTACATATAACGCCCACTGCACTCATACCTCACATACACGACATACACACTCCTACATACAAAAACCCACTGCCTCAATACCTAACATACACGACATACACACTCCTTACATAAAAACCCACTGCACTCATACCTCACATACACACTCCTTACATAAAAAACTCACTGCACTCATACCTCACATACCCGACATACACTCTCCTTACATACAAATCCCACTTCACTCATACCTCACATACAAGATATATGCAACTGCATACATACGAAACCACCGCACTCATACCTTACATAAATGACATACACACTACATACATACAAACACCACCACATTCATACCTCACATACATGACTTCGCACTCGTTACATCAAACACCACTGCACTCATACCACACATACACTACACAGCTGTGCACCACGGACTCACCAACTAACCTTCAACCACCTTAAACTCATTACAGATATAAATTACTAATATTATAACCTAGTTACTTAATTAAATAAACATATGCTAAATTTTCAATTGAAATTACTGTAAAACAAAATTATTTATATTATTTTATGCTTCCCATAACATTTTCTTGTATTTAACACCAAATCTATATCTTTAGATAAACATTTAAAATTTATGAATAGTAATATTTTGACGTGGTATTAGTTAAACAATTACTTCAACAAATTTTTATGAAACATTCTCACTAACAAATAGGACATAATCTAGAAATAAACTCTCCCATCAAGAAACAAATCGTTAATATTCATTCATCTCTCGCACACACGCTCCATACATAATTACTTACATTGCAATAATTAAACATATTTATCAATCTGTAAGAAATTTTTTTTTTCAAAGTACCGTACAGATAACCCTTGACTCCCTTTACAGTGCCAATTCATGTGTAATTTGGGAACAAATTTTAACTTCCTATCATTTAAACGTTACGTAAATTTTCACTGCTGCATATTACAATAAAATTTATTTAAACCTCTTAACTATTTATAAAATAATAAAATAGCTCATCACTTTGTTGATACTTTTTTTTTAAATTAACATATTAGTCTACTTAAATTAAGTTATGTCTCGATATTACTTGACAAATACATGTAATATCTCAAACAAGCCTAAGTAATACTTGATGGAATTAAAACTATTAGTTATTAGTAAGAGTATATTAATATAATGATTCATGATTCAATAAAGTCGTACTTATTGATAAAAAAAGTGTGATACTGTAACCAACATAAATGTCTAATTGTAAAAGGTAACTAAAAATCTACCCAGATACATAATTATAGAACTTCTAACTAATAAAATAAAAATTGACCATAGTTATCATATTTGAAATTGCACATGAAATTAAACCTTATTAAAAGAACAGTTAATAAAACTAATAGGAGGTTCTCACGAATCTACATACTAAACAAACGAAATATAAAATCAACTAAAATAACCAATTATTAACCACTAAATTTAAAACTGTACATATTAGCTAGTAGCTAATGAGATACAGTATACGGTTATAGCCTAATACATTACAAGTGTGTTTGAAATAGCTTTATGTTTAACTACGGACCATATAGCCTACAGTGGCAATTTTTTACTCGAATAAAATATTGGAAATAAACTCAATACATCTGGACAAAGACAAATTAATTGTTAATAACTAATGTACAAAATTTATTCTAAATAAAAACAAAATAGACTTTCTGAACTCTAAACAAATCATTATAGTTTATAACATATGATGTAAACTTATGCAAAATCTGTCCTACCTTATACAAAAAAAAAGTTCTGGTAACCCATGGCAAAATAAACATAGTTTTCACTTATCTGTTGTTTATTGTTTAGCTGGTTGCAAGAGACGATCCAAGTCATCCTCACCCCATATCCTGGTTGCCCTGCCTCCATCCGTCTTCCTGACGATGATCCTTCCGTCTTCCACACACCAGGCAGCCACCAGCTTCCTATCCTTAACCAGCTGTTTTGCAACTCCAAGCAAATGTTTGTGGTGACCGGTAAGGTGACAATTGATGAAAACTGGGTTGTTCCCAAAACGCTGACTTATCTGTGACGCCACCAGCCTCTTCCCTTTAGCTGCAGCTAACCACAAGCTCCTCGTTTGCCGGGAGATAAACTTAACGATGATGGGTGGGCCGTCCTTGCCCGGGACCCGATGTGCCACAGAAAAGTCTTCCTTATCAAAATGTATCTGGAGGACTCCCGCAATACTCTCGAGTATCTTGTATATATCTTCCTTCTGTGTAACAGGTATTCCCTTTACCTCAATATTTTCCCGCCTCATGTACTGATGTGTATCTTGGAGTTCACGCTGCAGAACGGAGACTTGACGTTTTACGAGTCCCATGTTGCCCTCCAGGGTCGCACATCGATCCTTCACTTGTTGGTTCTCATCTTCAAGATTACTAATGCGATTCTGGAATTCAACAATTTAATACGAGAATGCTTCCATTGACTTCTCCAATCCATCGAATCTTGTGCGGGTTTCCCTTCTCCCGTCCTTCACCTCCTTACTCAGGGCATGGATCATCCCGACAACCGTCGCCTGTTCTGACATCTCGGACGTATCTGAACGTGCACTTTTTCCAGACGCCGTATCAGCTTTACAACTCTCACACTTAAACGCGCCTCTTTGTCGAGCTGTTAGTTTCTTAAGCGTTTCATCCGAACCGACACTGCAACATTCAGCATGAAAGCACGAATCACATTCCGCACATTTAATCAACTGATCACGCTTGCCATCTTTGTTACACTTAGCACACACTTGCTGCTGATCCGCCATTGTAATAATATTCAATAATTATATTTAGTAATTATAAGAATTCGTAAATATCAAATATTAAAAGAAATGCTATTCTAATTATAACAAGAAACACGCAACGACAAGAAACAGCGGGCACGAGTGAGGCACTAGAGCCGGTTAGCCAGACATGTGTCCACTCCGAGCGACTGATAAGAACTGAATATCATAATATTTTGTACACATATACAAAGAATAGCGTCTTAATACTTAAATGCTTAAACTAAAATAAAACTACGGGATACATGACTATAAAAAATAAAACAAATAATAACAATAATGGGACTTATTGCATTTATTGGAAGACCAGGCTCTCAGTACTCAAGAACAAAAATATTCATTAATTGAATAGAGTGCTTTTTCAGTTAGATATCTTTTTATTTTGATTTCAAAACTTTTCGCATTATTTTCAAGCTTAATCTCAGTTGGTAACTGCATAAAGAAATATTTTCCAATGTAGCTTGTTTTCTTTTTATAGAATTCCAAGCTGTGTCGATCTAAGGATATTTTATTACGTGTGTCATAATTGTGTTGGGATTGTATTAGAGATTCACTGCAGTTTGACTTAAAAAATTTAATGCATTCAATAATGTATAGGCTGTATACTGTCGGTATGTTTTGTTCGGAAAAAATTTGCTTTACATGATCTATTATATTCAGTTTGAACATTATTCTGAGTGCCTTTTTTTGTAATATCAAGATTTTATCTAAATTCTGTTTAGTTGTTGCGCCATATATACTAATACCGTAAGATATATGGGAATGTATAAAAGCATAGTATATCATTCTCATAGTTTCTGTATTGCACAATTTTGACATTCGTCGTAAGGCATAGATTCCGGAAGAAAGTTTGCGAGTAATGTTGTCCACATGGATATCCCACGATAAATGTTCATCTATAGTCAAACCTAGAAATTTTGTACTGCTGCATTGAATCAAAAAATCATCTTCTATTGAAATGTGTGGTTGAAGCTTTTTTCTGGCCTGTTTTGTAGAAAACGAACATAGACAATATAGAAAACAATATAGACCCGATCGCACAAATACGAATAGGGACCATTTTTGAACAATATAGACCCGATCGCACAAATACGAATAGGGACCATTTTTGAACAATAGAGACCTGATCGCACAAATACTAATAGGGACCATTTTTGAACAATAGAGACCTGATCGCACAAATACTAATAGGGACCATTTTTGAACAATAGAGACCTGATCGCACAAATACTAATAGGGACCATTTTTGAACAATAGAGACCTGATCGCACAAATACGAATAGGGACCATTTTTGAACAATAGAGACCTGATCGCACAAATACTAATAGGGACCATTTTTTGACTTCTCAACCGTTTAGATTGGTCAAGAAATACGGAAGGAGTTACATTAACACAAAATATCATCACGTTTTATATAAAAGGATTGTGACACTATTTGTGAGCAGTTTACTTAGTAATGTTCCATATTTATGAAATATCTAATATTTTTATTTTTTAGGGGTGAAATATAGTCCAAAAGTATATTTTAAGAGTGAACTTACTGATATTGTTACGACTATTCGTGAATGTTAATGAGAGATAAACTCCGAACATCTTTGCAATCTCTCCTTTGTAACTGTATTCACGATCGTATTTACAACTTTACCATTCTCTAATGGCCTACGATCGTTGCGTGCCGCAGTGTCGTCCTTCGGAACGACAACTTTATGAAACAATGATCATAAAAATTTGAAATACGTCAGAGAAATATTTATGTGATTGAATGTCGTTAATTACAATTTATATTTCTACCTAATGAATTTCAAATGTATATATACAAAGTTTTACGTTGTACATAAAGTCACTTTACGTACCATGGTTTTACTGTGTAAAAATTGAATTCACTGTTGTTTGAAAGTTATTTGTTGGCATTTGTTCATATTATTGCTTCATTATTAGTAGACTATATTTGTTGGAAATATAATTGCATAAAGTGTTAAAAAAAAAGAAAAAAATCAACGTCAGATAAGAAACTCCTATCGTCTTCAGGCGTTACTTAGTATTCCTTTATTTAACACTAGATTATGTTTTTACATTGATACGGGTAAATATAAAGTTTCATTCATTATTAAGACGCCGATCGTAGATATATGGGCGAATGAGTGTAAATGAACTCAGTCGACCTTAGTAGTCATTGTTACTAACTAAGGTCGACTGTTCCTTGGAAAGAACTATTTATTAATAGTCAGGTTAACTAAGAGACCTGTAGCTTTACTCGGAATATGAACCACGTATTGGGTCTGATTTCCAGCTAACTAACAAGCCTGACACTCAGTTCTCTTCCCTACACAACATCTGAACCTTGACTACTATCCAACATGGACATCCCAGACTTCTCTAGTAGTGTCCACGTCGATGTAAAGCATTGAGCGGATGCCGTATTGGTATTAAGAGGACCATCATAGAACCTATCGCCTATAATCTCCTCAACACTTTGTCCATATGAAGTAACTAAATGGTAGCACTGCACCACCAGTTTTAAATGTATGCTTAGGTCGTAAGTAACGCCTGGAGACAACATGTTTGTATACGAGACAATTTTCGTTTATAAGTATAAGTTTGTGTATAAGTTTATAAATTCATCGCAACGACTGTCTTGGTAAAATGAAGAAAAAACGATCTTCAGACAACATTTAAACGAAACAATTTTTGGGCGTTTAATATTTATTTACTTAAATAATACTACAGTATCAAACTCAATTGCGTTTATTTTATTGTACTTTTTAAGTACCGTATTCACAACAACTTGAAAAATATCTGAACATATGGCACATTTTGTAGGAATAATAGAATGGAATATAATCAAAGAACCTATGCAAATTGTAGGGTTATATGTCAAGTATTTCTACTTGGATTTTGAAATATTACCCCATTATGAATGAATATTGGGTGGTAAATTACAATTAAAAGCTTTATGTTAAATCCAGTTAAACTCGCATAAGAAATTGAAGTCCTATTTGAAAAATTAATAACAATTTATATCAAACCGTAATAGCTTTATGTGAAAAATATTTATACCATGTGTATTTATACCAGTTATGTTATGTCAAAAAAGTTGTTGTTTATTTCAACACTTGAATCGTAGGAAATCTCCTATTGAATTTAACCAACCTTGATTGAATCTTAATGGAATTAAAACTGTAGGAAAGTTATAGTCAGAGTTACGAATGTTATTTACATTAGATTATAATTTGATACTTTAAACTATTAATTCTGTCCAGAATTATTAAATGAAGCTTTATTTTCACAGTAAAAATATGTAACTTACTAACAAAGTTATATTTTAGTAATTAGTCTCATTATTAACAATGCCAAAAATTAACGGTTTAAGATTATTGATTGGTGTAGTAACGTTTTGAACCACAACACTCAATAAGTTTCCAATTTATTAAACCATCCTGACGTCTTACAACTGTATGACACTAGTGCATAATGGTTTATATTTATTATTTATGACGTATTAGGCATATAACATTAATAACAACCTCTTACAGACTTCATAGTGAATCACAAATTCTCCATACATAAATTTTATTTGATTCTTGAACATTCGATTATAAATACATTCAAAAATTGCCTAAAAATACTGGATCCTGGGACAGCTTAACATTATTTTAACCGATATTAATTAAATTACAAAACTTAACATGTTGTTAACGGACGTCCGAACTATTGTAAAACGTATTCTGTTGACCGGTACGTATCCAGGAGGACGGTCCACAAGAAGTTGAAGGAAACGTTTAAATATGAGCATAGTTCGAGTTTCACATCAAATTAAAGATCTGTATTAGTATAGTAAAATGCCGCAAACCCGACCTCAAACGGTTTACTCTAGCCAAAATAAAAAATTATGTTCCTCCAGTTTAAAATTATTTCTTCTCCTTGATAGTGTTTTAAAAATCACGTTTACAACTTTGAAGTATGCTTAAATTATTGAAAAACCTTTACAATTGTCACTACATATCTAAATCCAATGTACTAAAACCATGTAACAACTTTCAAAACTGTCCCCTTAAAAAATAAAAGTTAAGTTCATAGCTGTTCATTATTTAGATATATATTTAATGCTATAATGTAATTGGGCTTTGCCTGTTTTGTAGCATTTTTGTAAAATTAAATAAATAAATAAAATAAATAAATAAATATTTTGAAACTTCAATCACCTGTAATTTTGGCTGGAGTCAACCGTTTGGAGCATTGTATTTTACCTTTACATTGTATTGGACCTTTAATTTTATATGCAACTCGACCTATGCTCAATTTAAAATTTTCCCCCGACCTCTTGGGAAAAGTACACCCCCAGTGGAGGCATACGCCACTTTGACGTCACAGCTGGGGGGGGGGGGGTACTTTTCCAGTCGCAAACACCCGCGAACACTCCTCACAGTGAGATATCAGTTGTTTGTTCATTTTGAAACTATTAAATGGTATACAATTATCATTGAATGATATTACGTATTGAATTAAGACGATAATGCAAGAATTAGTACTGTACCGTACTAGTTGGATTTGTGCTGACTGGAAAAGTAGCCCCCTGGAAAAGTAGCCCTCCAAGGCTTATTGAGCGGTTTGTATCAGGAATATTGACGTTTGCGTTTTGTATTTGATGCTTCGGCACAGGGAATAGACATAATATATGTTCTATTCTGTGTACGTTGGTGTATTATGAATTATAAATAACCTGAACATTCATCACTATTCATGAAACATAATATTTTCGTTTTTTTTTATATAAACATCTGATAAAATAAGTAATCAGTTTATTATCATTCAATAACGATAATAGTTATTTACCTTATGAAAATTAACTAAGCATTATTAGTCTTGTAATAATTTAGTAAATTAGCTAAGACTTAGTTGTTTAAATTATGATGGTGGTTTTTGTTGTGTTTGAAGACCTATTATTTCTACAAAATATCAAGCAGACATTTTTCAAGTTGTAGCAAATATGGTGCTTAAAAAGTACAATAAAATAAGAGCAATTGAGTTTGATACTGTAATATTATATAAGTAAGTAAATGTTCAACGAGCATAAATTGTTTCGTATAAATACATGTTGTCTGAAGAATGTTTTATCCATCTTTTTAATAAGACAGTCGTTCAAAAGAAAACAAAATTTTCTTTTTTTTAAAAAACCAACCAGTGTACTTGTAATAAATATGAAATTCTGATCGTGCAAAATATTTAATGAAATATATTTTACTCTGTATAAAAATTGTGTCGTTATCGGAAAAATAGTTAAATGGTAAATACATAAAGCCGACGCTTTGATAAAAACATGAAACACTCGGTACGACGATACTGGTTCTGTTTTCTGTCTCGCTGTGTAATATATTAATCCGTATGATTAACATTTTTAATAGTGACATTAATTTATGTAGATTTACCCATATTTTTATGTGTGTAATGTAGATAAATAAATTATAGACCTTCAAAACTGCAATTCACAAACAGTAGTAGTTTTCAAACGCCTGTAACTTGGCTGCGGCGGGGGCACCCGAGGTGCGACATGGACTACCTGAGGGTCATAATTGGACACTCGAGGTGCGACATGCAGCGAAAGAGAACCCAAAACTAACACTTGAGGTGCGACATGGCGAGTTAGTACCACCGTACGTGTATGGGTGGGCGGGTGGGTTAGTTTAGGTTAGGTTAGGTTAGGTTGAAAATATACACGTAATAAATCAATCAACAGTCGAACAATTTTGTTGTTTCAAAGCCTCACAGAAAATGTTGCTTAGTTCCAAACATATATATTCCAAAAATATATATATATATATATTTATGGACACAGAGAGAGAGCGCGTCTACAACCCCGCAACCCTTCGCCGGGCTACCTGAGGTGGCATGTCGCACCTCGAGTGCCAGTTTTATGGCCCTTTGGGTCGCTGGGATTAACACAGGTAGTCCATGTCGCACCTCGAGTGCCACCGCTGCGGCAATCTCAAGGCCGAGCCAGCCCAGGGGGTACTTTTCCAGGAGCAACTTTTCCACCCCGTACACAGCCGGCCGTGGGGGTGGGGGTACTTTTCCAAAGGCTATAAATGCGATCAAAACTCACCGTATTTGATTATAAATTTATATTAGGCTATATCATTACATTCAGCGAGTTTACTACATTGGTCGCGGGGGGGGGGTACTTTTCCAGTCGCGGACACCAGTTTCGTTAGATGTCCTAATAACATTTCCGTGACGTTAAAGTGACGTAGGCAGATGCTGGAGGGGGGGTACTTTTCCAGTGGCTCCTTTTCCGCTACCCCAGCGTCCCCATGGACACGTAGTGGTGTTAAAATAATTTCTGATGTCCGTTAACAGCTTGTTAAGTTTTGTAGCTCAAATCGTGACGGTTAAAATAATATTAAGCCGTCCCGAGACTTAATTGACAACCTGTATATTAGTTGTTGGAACTATTTAATATTATCAATCCAGGTATAGCCTATACTTATTTACTGCTTGAAATCATAAATGTTATCATTGTTGATAATATAGGATATCATCCTAAAATGGTTTATGTGGAAATAGCTTCTGGATTAATTATCAATTACCTTTTGCACAGTCTATCTTGTATGCTTATTTAATGATGCAATCTAATGATACAAGCAGTCGTCTGTACTACAGAGAAGAGAGAAACAGAGGTCGCATCAAATAGCGTGCTAAAAGGATGTCGAGTTATGTGTCGATGGTTCGGGCAGCTCCTTGTCAGTCCCCGAATACTCAAGTATAAACGTAGTAGTTATTACTATATATGTATAAATATGTAAATTAGATTAAATCTATTTATAACTGCCACTTAACCATTAACTTCAGCCATAAGGAAGCGACCTCTATTACTCCCTGTTCTGCGATACCAGCAGAGACGATACATGCACTCACATTTTGAGTTTAACCTATTATATGTTTATGTCAGACAGTTGTTCAAAATTACACCTAAACAGTAAGACAATTAAATATTTGTTGTTTAAATCCTGTATAATATAATAAGGAATTAAATTTATCTAAGTATGTATAATATAGAAAAAGGACTATTTTAACGAATTTGGTATGTTATCGAAATCTTATATTGCGTCCCTTGGTGTGACAGGGATAAAACTAAGTAATAAATCAATGGGGTGGAACTGGAGTGGGGGGGAGGGGTGAACAATGTGTCTTAACACTCAGTGTTGATCTCGCTTGGCAATACGCGATAGCGAGGGGGGATCGTCTTTGCTAGAAATGTATGAAATAATTCCAAATTTAATTAATAATCGTCAAACAAAGCCTTTTAAAATATGTAAGAGTTGTGTAACGATAACTCTCTACTGAGTTACATTAATTTAAATTTCTTGTTAATTTGATAAAAAATTAAGCAAATTAAAATTATTTATATGATCTCAGGGTTCTTTATGTGGGTAAATCGGTGAGGCTGTAAATTACAACGAATAAAGACTCTTGTTTGAAAAAGTTAATTTAATAATACATTCTTTTTTACTTTCTTTTTCAAAATTTCAATACAACAAAAATGAATTTAATTACTTTTTTACTGATTACTAGAAACATAGGATATTCAGTTAATAACTAGAACTTATCTTTAACTTTTCTTCTTATGATGCTGAAACTCCACGTGGTCTTGAGTAAACGAAACTACAAGTCCCGTTCCAGTCTGATAATCATACACCTGTCTATTTAATATATATACGTTCACAACATTAGGAATTATATTTCAAACTCAAACAGTCACACGCGGTAACAAATGAAATGTTACTGCTGCATCAACGCAGTTTGGATACTTGCTTCTTCTAGGTCATGACTTAGAGTGAACGATGCTGGGTGTGTTAGCGTGGGTTACCAGTTCGTTACAATCGAGAGCCTTGGGGTCGAGACTACCTGCCGTCAGCCAATAGCGTCTCTCTTGGTTCGAGGCTAATTACATTCAACCAATAGCGTCTCTCATCTACCTTGGACTCGACCAGTGCATGTCACACTGACACCCCTCTGGATCGCCAAATAGATTCGTCCAACGACGCGACTGCACATGTCTTATCTGTTTCAATAACAATGAAAGGAATGTTGTTTACGATTTTGAGCGACTGCCCTGGGATAAATATATCTGCCCACTTCCCTATACTTGCTGGTTATTAATTTACAACGATTTCCGAATATTATTTGAATGTTCGGTGATTATTTTAATTAAATGTATCTAATTCTTCATTAAAATAATTTATTATTTATTTAATTTAATTAATTTTTTCGTCAATTTGGTGGACCTGTTACAGTTGATAAAAATGCATTATAACTCGTATATTTTATACCTTTTTGCAAAAACAAAACTAAGGAACTTGTAGTTCTGTAAAATGGAATTAAACTAAGATCTTTATAAGTCTGTGAAATAATCGTCACTAAATCAAAATATAGAATAATACTGCAGTTTTATAATGATATATGCTGTAGGTTATGGAAATGTTTAGTTACAAACAGTTATTTACGTGTAGTTAGAAAGTGAATCGCGATAGTTATGTCAGTTAACTATTACACGATACACAATTATAAATATAGTACTAATGCATATAACAACTAATGTTATTCATCGTACTTAAAAGTAAGATACATAAAAATTAATTCTACATTATTTTACCGTAATATTTGGAACTCAAAGTGTAAAATTTAGCAAGACTTTTAAAGTAAGATTTTTATATGCATTTATTGAATAATAGAGCTACCTGATGTTTTCTGCTATTGGAAAATGTATTAATGTATTCCAAAAATACAATAAAGTGCATAAAATAGATTAGTAAAATAAATATGCGTAGATATAACAGAAACAATAATGTCTTAGTGGAATATTATTTTTCTGACGCAATCCTTAATAGCTTTTGCGCTTTTGAATGGTAAAATATATTTTATGGCGAGACCCATTATTGGATACCTCCCATCCCGGTAATTTGGAAACATATCGTAACCACAACGTGAATGTGGTTTTGGCCTAGTAAATACGAAAGTATGCCATTTTGATTTCTGAGGAGCAGGGGTGTGCAGTGGTTGACCATCTTGGATGTCGAATGTCCTCGTCTCAACACACCCGTACTTATACATTTGTAAGATTGTTAGTGAGTTCAAACCACTGAGATTACTTAATTAGGATGGATATGAAGAAATGTTTTGTCTGTTCGGAAACTGTGTTAGTTGGTAACTCATATAGCACGATACTACGAAGTTTATGAAGAATATATGTTAAGTATGCTCCCACTGTGAGTCAATACTTGTCATATTCATTTTTATAAATAACTAACTTATCAACCACACTCAAATTAAAACAGTTGTGTGGTTTGTTAATGTTATTAGGTTGGGTTATATTAAAAAAAAAACATTAAAATTTGTTACAGCTTACAACACTTTGTGACTTTTCGTATTTTAGTTTCGTATATTTCTATATTTGTTGTATATTTCTTTGTTATATAATTTCTGAAAATTTCATCAATCGTGTTACGTAACTTATCTTGTTTTTCAATAATAGCTTATTAAATGTTATGAATTGAATTTTAAATTAGTTAAATTAATTTATTTGTAGGCACTAAAGATGAGTTCAAAAAAGTTGAATTCAAGGATGATTTGTGTCATTATCCACAATCGACTATATTATTATGTACAACCCCTTCATCCATCCTGAAAAAAACAAGTCTCATTACTCACTTAAAATTAAAAATTAATCTTTGCCGCTTACCCTCTAACTGAAACGGGTCTGAACGATCAAGTTTAACTGATAAAAATGAGGAGAAACGAGAGACAAGAGGGAGGGGCGAGAGACACATCATCTTGACAAAGTAAGATTGAAGCATCCTTCAAAGTGTTGTGTCCTTGCTCTTTATAAATGATCTAGTAAAGGAAAGAGATAACACATGTTATTGAAGGACATCCTTCTCTTTATTTCTACACGTTTATTTAGTTATTTCCATAAGTGCTTTTCTCACAAATATTTTCAAGTGAATAGTTTTGAACAGATACAATAATTGATCAGTTCCTGAGCGTATGCTAACTAAGGACAGTAAAGAGAAGGAGTTAGGGAGCAAGGACCGCCAAACTACGATGGTGCAATACTGATAGGAAGTCGGAAACTGACTTCACTTTAAATGTTTTGTTGCCAACTGATAAGTAGGCTTACGTCGATCAAAATTTCCATAACGAACGCCATAGTGCACGATTTACGTCTTGTGATCATGCATTTTGTTAATTACCATTTTGGTTACCTAAAAAGCGTAATTTATTACCTCAGAATTGCTGTAGTTAAGACGATATTCACTTTTACTGAACATGTATAGTATAGTAGAGTACTTTGAAAATATATTTCAGTTGACTTGTTTAGTAAATAAACATATTAAATATCAATATAAATATAAATTGTATGACAATACAAACAATATATTTATTTATCAAGGGATTCGATGATCTTTTTCTATGACAGTCAATTTTCATGGACCATTTTGTGCTACTGTAGTAATTGTTCTTATCATAGCTTCTCATTCATTGTTCAAAAATAACTCCGAGCTCATCTCAAATGTACTCTCCCCTTCGAAAGAGTGGCGAGAGACCAAAGTCATTAAAGCTGTTCAATTGCAAGCCTGCCGGGCTTAATGGCTATGCTGTTACTGAGCTTATAATTTCACCAAACTTTTCCGCGAATACCGAAACCTCTCACATAATCCACTTTACTTCCGGCGTTTTGTTTTACATGAATACCCCAAAGCCACCATTCCTAGATTCCGGCATCTGTCGTGCCTGACTTATAGACGTGGTGTAAAAATGACAATTGGCTAATTTACTTACCACTTACCAGTCTCATAGTATTTAGACATGATATTGCATTGTACGAACAGTTTTACTAATTAACATGTACGCTTCAATAAATTATACTAGCCTTCAAGATATGGAATTTTTGATTTAATTAAATGTTTAATTTTAAATCGATTGCTCCCATTTCTTGCAAAACATAATATAATCAATAAAGAACAGTATGGGTTCCGGGAAAACTTAGCCACTGTCGACGCAATACTTAAATTCACTGATATGGTTCACAATGGACTTGAAAGCAGGCTGCCGTCAGCGGGCGTCTTTTGCGACTTAACGAAAGCCTTCGATACTATGAGTAGAAGTATCTTGATTGAAAAAATGGACAGATATGGTATTCGTGGTATTTCGAAAAAGTTGTTTAGTTCATACTTTAGTGACAGATATCAGAGAGTAATTGTTGACGACGAAAAAGGAACTCACACTGGAAAAAAAGTCTTGTGGGGTGTCCTCAAGGATCTATTTGTGGGCCAATACTATTCATCATCTTTATGGCCGATCTTCCTTCTTACTCAAAAGTAAATATGGCCAATATATGGCAATATGCAGATGACACCTCAGCACTAGTGAGGAGCGTCACTCCACAGTGTCTGTCCAGTAGAGTAAATGAATGTTTAGAGGGCTTAAATAATTGGTTTGGTGCCAACGGTCTAAAATTGAATCCTTTAAAAACGCATATAATAGACTTTTCAAAATCTAATTTGAAATTTCCTCCCTACACAAATCTGACCGTACAACCATTTACTAAATTCCTTGGCATTTATATAGACCCACAATTAACATTTTATAAGCATATTGACTATTTGGCTAAAAGACTTAATTCAGTTTGTTTTTCTCTGAAAGTTTTATCTAATTGTGTATCTGATGATGTAATTAAAAGAGTCTATTTTTCTAATTTTCAAAGTTTAGCTACTTATGGATTAGTCGTTTGGGGAAGCACGGGAGCAGAACATTTTAACAGGATTTTCAAAATACAAAAAAAAGCTATTAGGATATTATTCAAAAAGCCACTCAGATATCATTGTAGATCAGAATTTATATCAAGGAAAATCTTAACACTTCCAAGCCTATACGTTTTTGAAATTTGTAAATATTATATTAAAAATAAAAATAAATTTGGCAATCCTTATAATTCAAATTATAACACAAGACAGCATTATATATACTACCCATCTCACAGCACCAGTAAATTTGAGCGGTCTACTTATTACACAACATGCAGAATAATAAATAAGTTCATAAAAGAAAATACAATCATCAATTTTGATAAATCATTTTTAAGGAAGGTCAAGAGGCTTTTGATGGATAGCGCTTTTTATTCAATAGAAGAGTTCATGAATGCTGAAATAGGGCCATTATTTTAAACTTTGTACTTACTAGGACTAATTAATACATTTTTAGAATATTATTATTGATTAAGTATTGTTCCAGATGGATGTATCATTAATGACAATTCCTATGTACATCATTGTATTCTAATTGGAAATAAACGTCTTATGTCTTATGTCTTATGGATTGCAATGGACGTACGTTATCGTTCGTTCAACCTATGGTTGATTTGTCCTTAGTGATTTATTAATAGCTTATTACAATCCAACTGTCAGGCACTAGAAGATGTTCAATATTGAACTGCGTAACCTTAGAACTATAGTTGGGTTTTAGCCACTTATATTACGTTCAATAATTACGTGAAATCTTCAGTTGAAATATGTTTGTTGATTTTTTTTCTATAGTGAAGACGAATATTTGAAGTGCTAACTTTAGTGATTTATAATAACATTTTGTCTACAAAGTTGTTTATTCAATTGTAAATTAATGTATAAATAATGTCGCTACTACACAGTTAAAAAAATGCTGTAAAATATATAAAGGAGTTTTTGATTTATATGTTAGCTAATGCAGCTTATTTAACTATGCTGTTACTGAGCTTATAATTTCACCAAATTTTAAATATAGGACGTCCTATTTTAACACGTGAATTTAGGGCTAAGAAGCCCTCATTGAACTTAACTTGGGGACTAACGGATTAGGGGTGACATCAGAATCACTACCAGTGCCCGGGCAAGCGGGCTGCGTGCCAGGACGGAGTCGCTACCAGTGCCCAAGCAGGCGGGATGCGTGCTAGGTCAGGATCGCTACCAGTGTCCGGGCAGGCGGGATGTGTGCTAGGTCGGGATCGCTACCAGTGCCCGGGCAAGCGGGCTGCGTGCCAGGACGGAGTCGCTACCAGTGCCCAAGCAGGCGGGATGCGTGCTAGGTCAGGATCGCTACCAGTGTCCGGGCAGGCGGGATGCGTGCTAGGTCGGAATCGCTACCGGTGCCCGGGCAGGCGAGCTACGTGCCAGGTCGGGATCGCTCAGACGGTGATTATTATTAAGTTTATCATAATTACGTAATAATTGGTATGCTGTACCCCAGACTTGGATCTTGATTTATGGACTAACAGTGAAATTTGACATTCAATTACATGTTAAAGTTGTCATTTTAAGTTTCCTTTTTTAGTGTTGTGTTGTGTAAATATATAAACATTCACACGATTCTATCACTTTATGTTGTAGCTATCTAAATGTATGGTGGAGTATAACTGGTCTAGCACCGCCTTAATGGATAAATGATTGATAACGTTCGCTAAGAAGACGTCATTTATCACTTTATGATGTAGCTATCTAAATGTATGGCGGAGTATAACTGATCTATCCACGCCTTAATGGATAAATGCTTGATAACGTCCGCTAAAACTACGTAATTTGTCCCTTTATATTGTAGCTTTCTAAATGTATGGCGGAGTATAACTAACTGATCTAGCACCGCCTTAATGGATAAATGATTGATAACGTCAGCTAAGAATACGGCATTTATCACTTTATATTAAGTTTATTACTAAAAATAAAATAGTTTTATCTTTCTCTATATATAAATATCTTATCTATATACTTCATATGAATGTAGATAGATTGTTAAAAAGACTAATCATTGTACTAACTGACAAACTTTAAATGCTTTTTCTCTTAGCAATACTGATCAAAATGCTGTTCTGTAATGGAAGCGAGAGCAAATGAATGCTATATAACAATAAAAATATAGTAATCATTTATTTATGTGAAAGTTCAATTACGTCTTACTGTATATCTACAATAATGTGGACCAGTTTATACTAAGCATCACGAAATAATCCCGGTGATATTGCAAAAGGCACATCATAAGCTATTATTCAAAATGATCAAATAAGAACATCTCCAAGTTTTAAGAGAGGACAAAGACATTGTTACCAAAGAATAATATTGAGTTTGTAAATTTACTGAGGAAATTACAAGTACTAAGTTAAAATCAAGAAATGTGGCAAAGGGGAAAACTAACTTAAGCCCACAACTTTCGAGGAAACCCAATTCGAAAACGATTTTACAAGTTAAGGCAATTTCTTTGGAGAAGATTTGTAAATCGCAATAAATACTTACATGAGTATCGTAGTTCTGAATGGAATCTATGCGTTTCAATAGCTATAAAATATACGTGTTCCTTTTTATAGATATTTTTTAAATAATTAGCACCAATAAAATTACATTTTATATACATGCAATGGCTCAAATAATTGTCACCAATTTATAACAACATTATTGAACTTGAAGGTAGAAAACGTATGGAATCATCAAACTTACATAAACTGATGTACAATTATCACTTACACATAAATATAACTTATTGCAGCCTAGGTGTTACTAGCATAAGAGAAAAATAAAAAAAATATATTGTAACAGAAATTTGAATATACTTAAATAACGTACGTTACCACTGTACTTGTATGGGTAGGTGGGAGGGTCGTTACCACTGTACTTGTATGGGTGGGTGGGAGGGTATTTACCACTATAATTGTATGGGTTGGTGGGAGAGTCGTTACCACTTTACTTATATGGGTGGGTGGGAGGGTCGTTACCACTGTACTTGTATGGGTGAGTGGGAGGGTCGTTACCACTGTACTTGTATGAGTGGGTGGGAGGGTATTTACCACTTTACTTATATGGGTGGGTGGGAGGGTCATTACCACTGTACTTGTATGGGTGAGTGGGAGGGTATTTACCACTATAATTGTATGGGCTGGTGGAAGAGTCATTACCACTTTACTTGTATGGGTGGGTGGGAGGGTCGTTTACCACTGTACTTGTATGGGTGGGTGGGAGGGTCGTTACCACTGTACTTGTATGAGTGGGTGGGAGGGTATTTACCACTATAATTGTATGGGTTGGTGGGAGAGTCGTTACCACTTTACTTGTGTGGGTGGGTGGGAGGGTCGTTACCACTGTACTTGTATGGGTGTGTGGGAGGGTATTTACCACTATAATTGTATGGGCTGGTGGGAGAGTCGTTACCACTTTACTTGTATGGGTGGGTGGGAGGGTAGTTACCACTGTACTTGTATGGGTGAGTGGGAGGGTATTTACCACTGTAATTGTATGGGTGGGTGGGAGAGTCGTTACCACTTTACTTGTATGGGTGGGTGGGAGGGTCATTACCACTGTACTTGTATGGGTGAGTGGGAGGGTATTTACCACTGTAATTGTATGGGTGGGTGGGAGAGTCGTTACCACTTTACTTGTATGGGTGGGTGGGAGGGTCATTACCACTGTACTTGTATGGGTGAGTGTTAGGGTATTTACCACTGTACTTGTATGGGTGGGTGGGAGGGTCGTTACCACTGTACTTGTATGGGTGGGTGGGAGAGTCGTTACCACTTTACTTGTATGGGTGAGTGGGAGGGTATTTACCACTGTAATTGTATGGGTGAGTGGGAGGGTCATTACCACTGCACTTGTATGGGTGAGTGGGAGGGTATTTACCACTGTAATTGTATGGGTGGGTGGGAGAGTCGTTGTCACTGTATGTTTACGGATATAAGTCCGTTAGCACAACCCCCTTGAGTACTTTATTAGTATTTTCGCGTGTCTTCAGCATCCAAAGTACCGATTACAAAGTATTATAAATAACATTACTTTATTTTTATAATGCTATTGGATATATTATTTATAATGCAAATGGTTTTGGATGATTCGGTCATTTATCTTACCGATGACGTTTTTACTCTCTCATAAACACTACAGAGATAGATGTTTTTACTTACTACTGTACTTTAAAGGGTAGGCCTACAATTTTATGGTAATTAAAAAGTGTTAAGTTATCGAGTACACTCACAGGCTTGCGACCTACGTGATCTGTCAGTAAAAGATGTTATTTAAAAAAACCTTACTAGTTATTATTATATTATTATTAATTGTTCAAACTTCATACGAACGGAATCCATCTGATGACTGTGATCTAGATAGCTAGTAATTAGATCTTGTCAAGTCGACGCCAACTTGTTAGTTAGTAGCTAGATCTTGTCCAGTCGACGCCCTCCAACTTGATAGTTACTAACTATATCTTATCCAGTCGAAATCCTCCAACTTGATAGTTACTAACTGTATCTTGTCCAGTCGAAATCCTCCAACTTGATAGTTACTAACTATATCTTGTCCAGTCGAAGTCCTCCAACTTGATAGTTAGTAACTATATCTTGACCAGTCGACGCCCACCAACTTGATAGTTAGTAACTATATCTTGTCCAGTCGACTCCCTCCAACTTGATAGTGACTAAACGTTGTCCAGTTGACCGTCTCCAATTTGATAAGAAGCGATGGTGTCCGCTATCTATCAAATATTTTCATAATTAGCTAGGAGATCCGTTCGCTCTCCTAGACACGCACAGTCTTACTAGCCCACCCGCCCTCCCAGACAAATACAGTGATAGTAGTATATTCATCCACCCACTCATACCTGTAGAGTGGTACTGACCCACCCATCCTTCTATACACATACAGTGGTATTCATATCAAGTTAAGTGTTGGTGTTTTAAAATACTTGTACAGTGGTATTGACCCACATATCCACCCATACTCTTACAGTGGTATTTACCCACCCGCTTGCCCATACACGTACAGGGCTACTGGCCATCCCACGAGGGATGAACCCCGGGGGGGGGGGGTTATCCGTGTGTCCGGTTACCTGAGAAAATTTCAACTGTTTCTGAGCGAGCATCTTTTAGTCACACATGCGCGCTGTGACGTTACTGCCCAGATACACATGTTTTTAGACAGGCCACAGAACTACAAATTCAATGATGCGCGATTACGTCTCTGCTATTTAATATTCAATGATAATGAAACTGACACAATTTGAATATGTATTTTATGAAGAATATAATTTACCGAAAGTTTAGTAGTCGTTCAGTTATAATGTACAGTGAGAGGAGAAAATTCTAAGAGGAGAAAATCTTAACATTAATTACTACAAGAAAAAGTTAGAATAGGATTTGTTGACAGTAAATAAAGGCGAAGTTGACATTTCTTCATTATTTATAAATGTATTAAATTTGATTTGAACAGAATTTTAATTTCATACCATGTAAATTATAACAAGTTTTGAAAAATCACTTAAATATCAAAAGTATTCTGATCATAACATGACTTCAGATAATTTGTTTTACTAAAAACATTTTAACCCTTTTAGTGCCGACGTGCGCCGTGAGAGCACGTCGCTATTTATTCGAAAAATCCCGGCGTGTGCCGTGAGCGCTCGTCACTACATTTTACTAAAAATGCCGACGTGGGCTGGAGGCGCACGTCCGGTTTTTGTTATAGTGTAAATTCAATTATTGACCAAACACCACCAAACTTTGTGTCCTGTATCTAGATACTATTGCTATTGTCAACAAAAAATCCTTTTTACTCTATGCTCAACGATGAAGACGTAATAGCACATGTTTACCGCTACATTTCCGTTTCGTCATTCAGTGAGTGTATGTTTTGGTTGTTGTTATTGTTTTGTTGCTAGGTGACCGTTTTGTCTAAATTTGTACCCTTTTGTTCTTTTATTTTAGTTTTTATATATTATTTATAAGTTGTGTAAATAGATTGCATCATGAAGAAAAGAGCGAGATCGCCTGTAAGTGAATATTTTTTATGGATTCAGTGCTAAGTATGTCATTTTGGATTTTACCAATAATTTAGAATTTATATGGTTTTTGAATAAATACAATAACTTCTCCATTTTTTAAAGTAACTGCTTCAAATTTTTTGTGTGTGTTAACAATTAGATTTACTACAATCTGTACTGAAACCATTTTGGTGTAAGCTAACATATAAAAGCAGTTGTATATGGTCAAAGTTAAAAAAGAAATTATTTATTTATTTATTTATTTTTCTACAAACACAAATTGTAAAAATGTTATCCTAACTTCATGAGTATTTATTTTAGGTACGATACATAATTACCTAACAAACAACACCTCATAAGTTAATTTATTCAAATAAACAAAAAAGATATGATTTTTTTATATAAATGTTGTCAAAATCTTGAAAAATGGCCTGGAATTTTTCGCATCCACCTTAATAAAAAAAGGTTGAGATTTTTCACATGTACATTGAAAAAATGTCTGGCACTAAAAGGGTTAATAATTCTATAATAACAAGTTTCTGTATACATACGATTTTTAAACTAATTGTAAAGTAACTATAGACTTCACTAAAAAATTTAAATATTTAATTTATGCGCCATGTTTGCGCTTGAAAGTGTTTGAAATTACTTATTTGAGATATCAGCTGTACACTCCGGCTGATCGGCAGGGACGATACGCATGCATGCTCAGGATGAAGGTAGGACAGTTTCAGACTACAAGTTTGCAACTTTTGGTGCACATTTCAGTTTGAAACAAATATCAAAAGAAGTTTCAATATTTTACCGTCAAACACCCATGAAATTCGGTTTGCAACTCGATGATTTTGTTTGAAACTAGAAAAGTTTGCAACAAATGTATAAATCGTATTTTGAAAAATGTCAAACATTCCTCAAAAGTTGCAAACTTTTCAGTTGTGTTCTATCATTTGTATACTTCTATGTGAACGCGGCTTAAATATCTACAACATTCACGGTTAAATTTTTCTCCTGAAAAAAATTAACAATTTTCCCTTTTCTGAATTTTTCATGTCCTTAATTTTACAAGGGTCTTTCCTCATACAGATACTATACAGTATATTAGATAAACACGATTACTCATTTATCAAAATATATGCTCGTCATGAAATGCAAATTGAAATAATAGATTTAATTATAATTTAATGTTTCAGTAAAACTTCAGAGACGTGAAACTGATAATAGAGTATTAAATTGACAGTCGAGGCATTCCTGAGAATGATGAATAAGGCTGTGACGTCTCACATACAATCGTCTGCATTCAGAAGACAAAACGCCACTGTAAAAAAACGGCTCAGCCCTTGAAGCCCTGGGTTAACTCCCCCTCTCCACATACACTTCTCTAAAATTGAGTTCTGGATACGTCCCTGCCTCCCAACCACTCACACATGTATAGTGCTACTATACTGTACCACGTCGCCTGGACAAGGTCTTGATAATTAGTGGCTAAATCTTGTCCGGCTGACTGTCATCAACTTAATAAGTAAGTGACCATATATTTTCCAGTCATCAACTTGATAATTAGTCACTAGATCTTGCCCAGTCGACGGTCAATAACTTGAAAATCAATGACTATATATTTACCAGTCGACTGCCACAAACTTAGTCGCTTAGTGGTTAGATCTGTCCGGTCGACTGCCACCAGATAGATGTAAAGACCTGGAGCAATAAGCAGCTGGCTCAATCTGATAGTAAAGTGGTAGAGCACGTTCCAATAAGAACATTTCTGAGAGTAATGGGTTAAGTTGCTAAATATTTCAGTAAGGCTTCCACGTACTCATCCACCAAACTCTTCGCTGTTTCTGCCTTCACTCTCTTTTCTGTAACTCAACTATTCCCAAAATTATACGTCTTTACTGCATAATTAAATTGGATATAAGGGTTTTAGTATTTCTTAAGCTAACTTAAATATTATATTACTACTCTTTATCTGTGGACAAAAAACCTCACTGAGGCGTAGTGGTGTGACCCACCTTCTTATGGGTTGTAGGCTTGTAGGTAGTAGAATCAATTTTGTGAGGATTGTAGGTAGTAGAATCCATGTTCAGTCCTGTTAAACAAACAACATGCCGTCCGCTTAGTGTTAACATAGGCGTGAAGGCTACTAGAAAAGTCTGGAGTTCTCTTGGGGTGTTTTGAAGTGGAGAGCATTATCTGACTCGTCAGTTTGTTGGAAATAAGACCGACACTACGTGGTTGCAATTCGACGTTAAGCTGTAGGTCCCTAAATATTAATAAATTACTATTTTACAACATTGTTATTGAATCGTCACTTTAACTACAACGATTAAATTGATTATTCAAATAATAAGTTATTGAATTAATATTACAACATCAATGCTCTACTGCATTGTTGAGGGAGGTCTTTGTCCATCACCTTAAAGACGTAAATAAATTGTCAAAGCCGAGTACACATTCACTGAACGGCTAAATGTATTGTCATAACACACGAACAAATAACAATAATTTACTCGAGGAATTGTCGAGGTAACGATTATTTACGGGGTGCCTCCCCTGTGCAAATAATACTTTATTCATAATATGTGAAGACAAACGACTTAATGGTAGTGTCTGTCTCCAGGTAAAAATTAAGTAAGGTCACCCAAAATGAAAAATGCCCAGGTAACATTTATACTGACATCATTTGTATACTTAAAAGTTTAATAAATATTTTACCAACCAAGCTTCCATTTCTGTTTATAAATTATATGTTACTAATTAAATTTACTACAATGTGCAAAGTTAAACCTCTTTATAAAAATAGTTTTATTTACTTTCTACAACCAATACACAATAATATTGACTTTGTCTGCACGTAATGTCGTTGCATGTCTAACGGGCGAGTCAAACACTCCGCATTTCTGAGCTATCGTTAGATTATGAACATTTATAGAAACTGCATACACGGAACTGATATTGATGCATTTCAATTTGCATTCCTCGAATAATATTTCATTTGAAACGATGTGAGTATGGTTGGGTATTTCTATATACTGTACTGCATTATATGCATTAACGTACTACAGTTCTAAATAAAGTATCATATATTTTATACCAAATACTGACTGAACAATTAGTCTGCGCGCACGGCAGTGATGCTACTAATCATATTAATAACAAATATTACAATAATAAACATCAGCTTATAGTAGTAATAGATATTGAAAAGTTCTTCAAAACAACTGTTCGTTTACACCAATGATTTTTTCTTCACTCCTCGCCTAAGTCCAGCTATTACAGGCCGTGCGCTCAGACAAATTGTGCAGCAGTTCCTTACTCTTATCTGATTTCGATAACTGAATGTCATACCCATTGATGTATATTACTCAAACTGGATCGCCCATTCCGTTCTGTGGAAACGAGCCAACTAACCGCTCTACCCCCACCACAGTTCAGTATGGGACCCAGTGCTGTCCAACTGCCTAGTCTTCAGTGCAACGCTGGAACAATTTATAATTTCATGTTGATCTGCTTTTTCTAATATAACTTCGTCAGTTTAAGAAACAGTTTATGATACATAAACAATTAATTACAGAGGCCACAAAAAAGGAACCTACAGTATATATTCTACTGCAATGAACAGTAAAGTCTGATGGTTTAAAACTCTTCCTTTTTGTAGCATTTTTCAATAGTTAACTTATACCATACGAAAAACCGCAGGTTTTAAAGACCCCATGGGTAGAAGTAATACGCAAGTAGGCTGATACACTAGATTTATTTATTGTAATAACATTTCGATATACTGATACACATAAGTAAAATTTAATAACAACAAAATTAAATAAGTCTACTTGCCTATTTAAGATCCCGGGGAAGCTAAGAGATTCAATAACTGAAATTATGACCTACCATCCTGCAGGAACAGGACAGAACAAATTGGTCAAGGCCACGTACTATACAATTTTTAAATAAACAAAAATAGTTCTCAGCAGTTAAATAAATTATTATGATTTTAAATTGGTGAATTGATGGGCGAGAAGTTTATATAAAAGAGTAATTTAGAAAACATAATACACTGTTCTTACCAATGGTGGGAACCATGAACGCTCAGCATCGCCTCACTCCTCCCTCGGGCACTAGTAGACTGCCCCTTCTCGGTGAGGGAGAAGAGCAGAACGCCGATCACGTAACAAGGCCCAGTCCAAAGCTTAAATTATTGCTGTGGACTTGACAAATCGCTCGTACAAGTTGATTCCAATTAATGTATTACAAATATTGGTATAAACTATTATATACCAGTATTATGTATACTGTATACCCAATACATTATGTATACCCAATACATACATTATTATGTATACCCAATACATAAAAAAACATATTATGTATTGGGTGATAGGGTCCAAATGTACGTGTTGGATTCGTCGTATTTACAATATGTGACGGCGCTGAACCGTGATTCAGGTACAGACATGTATTGCGGGAATTGTATCGCAAATAGCACAGGCGCTTCGAAGATTGTTAAAGAATGTTTTAACGTACAGTGGCATTAACCCAACCACCCACCCCTACACGTATGGTGGCATTAACCTACCCGCCCACCCATACACTCACGGTGGCATTAACTCACCCTCCCAACCATTCACGTACGGTGGCATTAACCTACCCGCCCACCCATACACTTACGGGGGCATTAACATACCCGCCCACCCAAACACTTACGGGGGCATTAATCCACCCGCCTACCCACACACGTACCGTGGCATTAACCCACCCGCCTACCCATACACGTATGGTGGCATTAACCTACCCGCCCACCCATACACTTACGGTGGCATTAACCCACCCGCCTACCCATACACGTACGGATCTTCATCTTGATTCTTTTTTTTTTTTTACATGACGGTCTTCATTTTGATGAGACACTTTTAGAATAATAAGAACTACTATCTCCCTCCATATTACTGGTTTTCAATAAGGGAAAATAATAAATCAATTACACGAAGAACATGTGTTCCAAACCCTAATTATTCCTGTACTGTAAAGTGTCTGTACAGTAATGGCACATTTGACACTTAAGATTTATTTATGAGCGCTTAAACCTTAACCCATTGGCACTTATTACCTATTAATTTGGCATGTTAAATGTTTTTACAATCTGTAATAACCAACCATTTATGTCTCGCTTCTTATTTTTCTCATAAAAACGTCGTTTACTTTATATTTACTATTTAGCTAATGATAAACTATTACATCAAAATATAAAGTACCACCCGCCCACCCATACACGTACAGTGGTATTGACCCACCCACCCACCCAAACACGTACAGTGGTTGATGTAAAAATTTTGATGTAAACATATCGGATCCTCTTGCCTTTGCTTGAGCAATCGTAAGTTTTCTTAAACTGAGCAATGTTCATAATGTCATTCACTTGATTTTTAGGGGCTTAGTTCTTACGAAAATTCTTCTTCTTCGCAAAATTGATGGCTCAAAAATAAGCCTAGTTTAAGCGAGATGGACGGAATTTACGGTCGGTAGTACAAATAATCACAGTATGTTTACAACTATTACATCAAAATATAAAGTCCCACCCACCCACCCATACACGTACAGTGGTATTGACCCACCCACCCACCCAAACACGTACAGTGGGTTGACCCACCCACCCACCCATACACGTACAGTGGTATTGACCCACTCGTCCACCCATACACGTACAGTGGTATTGACCCACCCACCCACCCATACACGTACAGTGGTATTTCCAGATTTTGTGGAAATCTGGAAATGCAGTACTTACAGATTGAATCTGCAGGCTAATGTCTAAGTACTGAAAATGTGTTGGAAAATAAAACTTTATTTCTGCATAAAATAACACGGTAATGAACATCGTTAAATAAATGTATGTAACTAGTTCATGTGAAATTAATTATTGTCCAGAAACAAAATACTTGTTAGTTTAAATATTGAAATGTTTGTAAAATGAGATTCTTTCTCATGAACACCATAACATTAAATCATACTCAAATATCTCTAATAGACCGACATACCTGCTACTTAAATTATTTTAAATAAATAAGCATTGCGTTAACTGTGTCAACAAACTAAACCTGGTAGACTGCTTATTATTTCTTCTCTTCTTCTTCTTTAGTGCTCAACTCTTAGGTTGGTTTACAGCGGCTCGCTATTCCTCTTTTCTCTCTGCCTTCCTCTTCAGTTCCGTATAAGAAGCACAACCTACATCACTTATAATCTGCTGCATGTACGCCATCCTCGATCATCCCCGGCGATCCTTTCCCTCAATAGCTCCTTCTGCTATAGTTCCCATAATGTTGTCGTGTCTCAATAAGTGTCCTGCCAGCTTGTCTCTACTTGTCTGGATGTGCAATAGAGATCTAGTTTCTTTTACTCTTCCTAGCTAGCGCCACATCTCTAGTGCCTCCAAACGCCCTATTTCCTGTGTACCTATAGTCCACGTTTCACATCCATACAGAACTATACTCGAAATAAACGCCTTCAAAATTCGTTTTCTCACTTCCAGACTAATATTCTTTCTGGTGAGTAGATTCTTATGCAATTTTATCCTGCTGTATTTTACTCACAATCTCTTTCCGGTTTGTATTTTTGATTTTGATTGATTGATTTCTGTTCCGGTCTCTTGTGATTTTGCTTTCGGAGTTAATAAAGTAATATTTCTAGAGTTAAACTTAATATTTCTTTGCACACTATTTTTAAATCATCAATCACCTATACTCAATAAAATTGACGCAGGTGTACTGCAAATGCTTTTACCACACAAAACGAAGGTATATTTGTTAGATATTTCGTGGGATCATCGGTTACTAATCAATTCATAAAACTATGACGATGAAGCAAGTATGTAAAAATGGCATACAAAATAGTGCCGCGTGGTGTCTATGAATAAGGTGGGGAACCTTCCCTTTACCCTTGAAACCGTTCTGCGCTACGTTTCGCCCGCTCCGTGAGCGAACCAGTTAGAGTAGTATACATCGATGGTCGTACCTCACTGCTTTCTCTACTACAAGCAAGCCGATTTGTTCTCAGGTTTATGCTAGGTTAGGTTAGGTTACAGTATATTATTCAAAACCGTCGTAAGCATAGATGATTGTCATGAATTACAGCAAGATTTAGATTCATTAATCATTTGGAGTTCCAAACATTTAAAATTTAACATTAACAAGTAGTTTCATTTACCAGAAAAAACACTCAGCTCCAAATTTTGTTTGACTATGAAATGAATAGCATAAAATTAAATAGAAAATCATCTTTCAAAGACTTAGGTATAGCTTTTCAAAGCAAGTTATACTATCATTGTTCAAATTTCGGCTATTCAACTTCTTTAAGTGATATTGTGATTATTGTTAAGAGTAAACTGTGATTATTTGTACTACCGACCGTAAATTCCGTCCATCTCGCTTAAACTAGGCTTATTTTTGAGCCATCAATTTTGTGAGGAAGAAGAATTTTCGTAAGAACTAAGCCCCTAAAAATCAAGTGAATGACATTATGAACATTGCTCAGTTTAAGAAAACTTACGATTGCTCAAGCAAAGGCAAGAGGATCCGATATGTTTTACGAAGTAAGACACAGACTTCATTAATACTTATAGATGATGTGGAATGAGAAGTGAAACCATAACGACAAATGGTACAAAACTGTTCCGACACTATATACTCAATAACATATCACAATGAGCCTCTACACAAAACCCCATCATAATACAAGTTTCACATCCTTGTAACACTCATATGGCTGATGGCGAGGATCCCCTCTTGTATATGGACATTACGTGTGGGGGTGAGTTTCGCAAACGAAAATCTCCCCTCTTTTATCTCTTGACAACGCGTTTCATACAACTCATAAACAACAATACAAATCTGACGGTTAGCCAAACACTCTGCAATGGTTCATTTTCCACATTATCTTAATCTATATTTACATTGTATTCATCTTCAAACGTGTAAATCCAAAAAGGAGTATTGAATTGAAGATCTAGAAAAAAATCAAATAACCTCGTTATTCCAAATTATTTGTTTTCTAAGTCCTTCCATTTGAATAAAAATATTATTGAGAACTAGAAATTGCCCCTAAGTTTCTTTTATGTTTCTAGTTCTCACTAAATGTTCGCAAACCACATGACAAGTTGAGCTCATTATCACAGGATTAATGCTTCAACTCGTTAATAATCCTATGATAAATTTTTTATATCATAGCTAAACCCCTGAAAGTTATCAAAACTATATCAAAATTTTCATTTTATTACTAATAGTGAAACAGAAAACAGATATTAAAAATATCATAAATATGTGTTAAATCATTTGGCTGAGCCCAACTCCGTTGGCTTATTTAATATCAGTCAAAAAAATCATTAGTGTATTGACATTTAAATTTACATGGTTGAAGGAAGTTTTGTTATGCATCGATTACAAAATCATTTATTTATATTTTTACGAGTAATGTCCTTTCTTTATCTTGCACAAAGAATAAACATGTCAACTGAATGTCATTAATATGAAAAACAGAAAAAATTAAATTAAACAAAAAACAGTCAATATATCTTGGCAAAATTCAATATAGTTTTAAATGATTAATTGTGGAGTCTCCTTTTATATTTAGTAAAGGATTCACGCGCCTCATTTATTTATAATTTCATACCTATAATTATTCGCATGTATTCAAGTTTAGCTTTTTATCTATGTATTTAAATAGTATTTTATTTTGTAAATTTATTCTCTTCTCAAAATTATTAAGAAGAGAATAAATAATGTGTTAAAATAAGTATAACATACTTTTCTAAGGAAACGCACCAAACTTGTGTAAAATAACCTCTCATATATCTCGCACCAGCAGGGTTCCTTGGTCAAGGACCTTCCCCTCTCACATCACTAAAGTGAGTATAAGTGTCGGTCGTAACCCCACCCCTCTTCCTCACGTTGACTTAGTGACGTAGTTTTCTCCCTATCGTAGTTGAAAAGCAATTGGAAATATAGGTAACTGCGAAAATATCAAAGAAAATATTTTCAAAATTTTTATCTATTCAAACTTATAGACATTACTTTTATAAGGAAATAAATTAAAACTTGGTACGTTTTACTAAACAATTATACTGAATGTCAAAAATATATTTCAACTGTAAAGACTGTAAAAGAATAAGTTTGATTCATTTTTTCCTTTTGATCCTTCTGGTTTTGCAACAAACTCATGTAAAAGTATATGATTGTGAAAACCAATGAAATGAAATGAAATGAAAAACGTTTTATTTTCTGAGGCAAAGTTAGGACCATTAGGTCCTCTCTTACACTTAACCTCAACCAGTTATGGGAAGAATGTTTGAAGGAATTGGAATTTATATTTTTCTTCATCATAACTGATTCACACCCTTAAAAATATTCATATCCCTAACAATATTTACTATGCCTAAATAAATATGATTATCTAAAGGTGACGACGGAAGGTCAAGAGTGAGGAAACGTACTCCCTACTCTGAAATGAAAAGGACTTCTGTATGCGCTAAATGTGATCATGCGCATACTTCTTAGCTTATCCTATTTAACATTCATTGGAGTAATAAATACAAATTTTAAAAAATTAATGCTTATTTCTTTACTCATCCACACACAAACTGCCCAACATTCATATTCATTTGGTTCTCAACTCTATTATGTGAAAGAACCTGTTCAAAATAATAAAAGATTGTACTAATGTATTAGTAAAAATCAAATATATTTGAGTAGTTATCAACACTAGCATGAAAATTTATTATGATATAAATTTAATACTATAATAATAATATAAACTTAGAGGATGCGACCTGCTAAACAGTTTAGTTCTCGGTGGTCTGAGTGCGCGCGGTGACGCCATATACACACAGACCGCGAATCCTTTTGATGGGAGGACCGATGCTACTAGGTGTCGAAAGGGATGCTAGTCCCTACCTTTGAAACTAAAGCGACATACAGCGTGTACCCTCCCGAGGGGACTCTGCTGGACACTTACACCTCAGTAGCAGCATTTGTTCTCCTTTTGAAGAAATATATTTTCGTAATGAATGGAAAATTATTTAGATGTACATACATTATTGATATTTCATCTACTGAAGAGTTTTTGAAATATTAAAAGTATTTTTGGCATAGTATATAAAACAACTTTATAAGCAACAATTTCGTTAATTTAAAATGGTTTTGCTTTATAGATCAGATGTTATCTTTTATAATTATAATTTTACTACTGTATATAATACGTTTTTAAGTATAAAAGTAATGTATTGTTCTTAAATGCTGTTTAAATACTTTCTGACTTTCAGCTAGGGGTGTGTGTGTGTGTGTGTGTGTGTGTGTGTGTGTGTGTGTGTGTGTGTGTGTGTGTGTGTGTGTGTGTGTGTGTGTGTGTGTGTGTGTGTGTGTGTGCGCGCGTGCGTGCGTGCGTGCGTGCGTGCGTGCGTGCGTGCGTTCGCGTGTGTGCGTGTGCGTGTGCGTGCGTGCGTGCGTGCGTGCGTGCGTGCGTGCGTGCGTGCGTGCGTGCGTGTGTGCGTGTGCGTGCGTGCGTGTGTGTGTGTGTGTGTGTGTGTGTGTGTGTGTGTGTGTGTGTGTGTGTGTGTGTGTGTGTGTGTGTGTGTGTGTGTGTGTGTGTGTGTGTGTGTGTGTGTGTGTGTGTGTGTGTGTGTGTGTGTGTGTGTGTGTGTGTGTGTGTGTGTGTGTGTGTGTGTGTGTGTGTGTGTGTGTGTGTGTGTGTGTGTGTGTGTGTGTGTGTGTGTGTGTGTGTGTGTGTGTGTGTGTGTGTGTGTGTGTGTGTGTGTGTGTGTGTGTGTGTGTGTGTGTGTGTGTGTGTGTGTGTGTGTGTGTGTGTGTGTGTGTGTGTGTGTGTGTGTGTGTGTGTGTGTGTGTGTGTGTGTGTGTGTGTGTGTGTGTGTGTGTGTGTGTGTGTGTGTGTGTGTGTGTGTGTGTGTGTGTGTGTGTGTGTGTGTGTGTGTGTGTGTGTGTGTGTGTGTGTGTGTGTGTACTAGAACCCTGTGAGTTCTTGACTACCTAAACTACAATGAAATAAACACATTTATTAAAAACACATTTTAGAAATACAATACATATATGTTACATAAGATGGTTATTTTAGAAATACAACACATATATGTTACATAAGATGGTTATTTTAGAAATACAACACATATATGTTACATAAGATGGTTATTTTAGAAATACAACACATATATGTTACATAAGATGGTTATTTTAGAAATACAACACATATATGTTACATAAGATGGTTATTTTATAAAAACAACACATATATGTTACATAAGATGGTTATTTTAGAAATACAACACATATATGTTACATAAGATGGTTATTTTAGAAATACAACACATATATGTTACATAAGATGGTTATTTTAGAAATACAACACATATATGTTACATAAGATGGTTATTTTAGAAATACAACACATATATGTTACATAAGATGGTTATTTTAGAAATACAACACATATATGTTACATAAGATGGTTATTTTCTCTATAAAACAAACTGCTCCATAAACCTGATTGCCAAATCCTTCAGATTGGATCTCACAACTCCTTATAGACAGGAAAAGGAAAATCGTGTCTTTCATCTGGAATTCTTTAGAAGGTTGTTAGTTTTCCAGACACTCTTATTTGACACCACTCACACCGGACAAAGAACTTTCTACAACTTTTATTTAAGAGAAAAATATAAGTTAGCAGATTAAAAATATTAAGTCCTAGCAGTTACTTGATATAGATAGTCCAATTGTATAGTACGTATAATACTCTGTAATACACTCTCTCTTTAATAAACTATATTTATCTGAATTAATTATTTCAATGTTTGTATTCAACGAGTGTGGTTTGTAAAAATAAAAAAGTTAGGGTAGTTTTCATAAATTATAATCAAATTCTTTAGTTAGTAATCGACTACCAATCATGGACAGTTGTTACCGAAAAGTGGTACTATTTCCACATAAATTAAAAATATAGAAACCTAGTGACTTTTATAATTGCTATTTATTTGTTTTTATAACGCTATTTAAATATTTATGATATGAATTGTTATTGTTAAATGTTTTATTGAAAGATTTTTAAAATACAGACAAGAAATAGCACAAAGGAAGATTATTATTTGATAATTTAACCGTCAATAGTGTCAAGACTCCAATGTGGAGGAGAATTCCTAAAAACGGTGAATTCCTCTTCGAAAATGAAGCTCCAATAAATATGTAATAGTTCTCGAACATTTAACATATTTCTCAAATCATTAATTAATTATTAATAGTTAATTAAATTCTATATATGAAAACATTATAAATTATATTGTAATCAATAAAAATTAGTTACTAATCAAAAATTAAAGAAATAGATAAGTAAGTTTGAATAGGCAATTTTCTTTATTAGGTTATGCTTAGTTACCTTTGGTTAGACGTTCGGTTAATTTCCTAATATATTGAAAGCATTCATTTGAACTAACTCACTTTTTTTAAATTAAACATGTATTGATTAACATAGATTCTTTTCCTAATTTCAATTATTTAATGATGAAACAATAATTTATTCGTCAATATAAAGACAATGTTTGATGTTTATCGTTTTTGTATGAAAAAAATGTGGATTGTATGGCCAGCGAAATTGATAATTTATTGACTGTTCGTATCCAGTGTTTGTCTTCGTTGTTTATCTAGAGAGGGAGGAGTTTTATTTCTAAATTTCCTACGGAGATAACCGTGGTGACCGATATTGAGAAAAGTTTCCCTCCATACGTGTCACCATCTGGCACTTCATGTGGTGAGGAGACCGATAACATACCCACCCAATAATGATGACGATGTGTTTGTAATTGATATTTTACTAAAAATAAAAATGATACGATTTTTCAAGATCGACGAAGCAGGGTAGCATATACTGTACACACAGTCTATACTAAACTGACACAAACATTGATACAACACCCACCAGTAAGGAATTGATAGTATTTAATTAATACTATGATATCAGTGGTCTAATAATTGACAAAATTTTTTATACAATTTAATCACAATATGTATTGTTCACTGCTGCTGCCGTGGCTGCCAGATGTTGTGAGTTTCTGATGTCACTTCTTTCTTGGTCAAATTCATGTTGAGCTACTCCTCTGTAAGTCCTCATGACTTTCCACGACGAACCTCCAGTTGCACGAGTAAAGTACGAGTAAATGGAGATGGTTACGATGTATATACATTTTAGTCAGAACAAAAGACATGCTATTTCATCTGTTAAGTCACATCCACTATCTTCTCATAGTATACATATACCTGCACCATGCCAAAATCTATGCCACCTGATTGACAAGTTTACGGTTGCTTAAATTACCACATGCTTCTCAAAAACAGTTTTACCACTGTATCCACCCATTATATTTTGTTACGGATCATGGAAATTACCTGAGGGCCTCCTAGGTAGTTGCCTGTCGCTGGGCGGGAGACTTCCTTTCTCTGGGCCATTCCAGTTACTTCTGGAAGATGCTGGAATGACAGTTAATTTTTCTGCTGGTGGAACCAGAACCTTCATGAAATTGCACACAGAAGAGCCTAGCTCCCAGTTCTGACACCAACATTGTCACGGTCCTCAGGGTCCGAAATAATAAGGCGATTCCACTTTTTGGTTACTAAACCGTAACTTTACTTCACACTCAATAATTAACTACACACTATTATATAATTACAGACTTTTATTGCTAGACAGGAACTATTTAACAATAGATATTACATTAGTATTGTTTACTATAATTAGTATAATGGCGGTTAAGCCAAGTCACTCATCCTCCTGCCTCTTCTATGAGTTCTTCGGAAAATGTCCAACCAGAGACTTGATTAGATATAGTGAAAACACGCCTGGTCCTGATTGAATACCATGCCTACGAGCTGCAACTTCCGGATTTCAGTGGTCAAATCGAAATTGAATGTTGAAGACATTTTTTTTAACACTAAGCTAATTTCAGGTTGTCTTGCTTTTGGATTTAATTTACAATCAGCCAATTGACATTTGTCTGTTCACAGAATAAGTACTGAATAATAAAATAATAAAGCCACATGCAGCTTGTCTCTTTGTAGTCCGAATGTTAACACATGCTGAAACGAATCTACGAACAGTTCATCTTCAAAACAGACAATACTTGTTCATTTCCTCGGGAAGTGGCTCTTGGAAACTTACAACCAGATGAGTTTTTGTTAGCTTTTCATCTACGGATGGATTTCATATTTCTTGTCTTTGGTTTCAATGACTATTTTTTATGTTTATTTCTTTATTTATCAGTTCTTATTTATGAGGATTTAAGGAGTTCTCTTTCCCTGTAATTATTTATTTAATTACGTTCCAACACTTTAACTACACTCCAACCAGGAATGTTCCATCCTCGCCCGAGACGCCGTAGACACTTCGTAGCCATTACCTTTAAACTTCAAACATTTCAAATTCAAATTCAAATGATTTATTCTGTAAATTGACAATATATACATTGTATTACAGTCGTCAATGCTTATCGTACATCCATGAATAAAATAATACATTTAATTTAAAATAAACTTGATAAATCCACTATTATTCCATTTGTAAAACTATAAAAACTCCTCAACGGAGTAATAGGCTCTTTCTAAGAGATATTCCCTAGTCAACTTTTTAAATTTATTTGGGTTATTTTCTGATTTAATTGTTGCGGGTAATTTGTTGAATAGTTCTGGACCCATGTTTTGAGGTAATTTTGAGGCTAGTTGCAATCTATGAGGGGCTTGTCTGTGTTCGTCACGTGCTCTTGTGTTGTATAAGTGAACATCAGAACTGGTCTGTATTGAATCAAACTTAAAACTATAATACAGGAGCATTTCATAGATATATATTGAGGGCAATGTCAAAATCTTTAAGGATTGAAAATAAGATTTGCACGGTGCTCGTCTATGTAGCCCTGCCATGATTCGTACAGCCCGCTTTTGTAACCGGAATATTCTCATAAATTTGGAATGAGATGCTGAACCCCAAAGGACAATGCCGTACCTCAGTCTTGACTCAATGAGGGAAGTATATATAAGTCTTAAAAGAAAATGGTCTTGGTATTTAGAATATCTTTTTAATAAAAACAGTTGTGATGCTACTCTAGAACATAATGTGTTTATATGCTGATCCCACGATAGTGTATTATCAAAAATGATTCCCAGATATTTGCAATTTGATTTAGACGGCAGTAAAAATTCATTCATGAAAACTAACGGATCAGTATTTGTATTTATACAACTTGAAAAAGAAATGCTTGTTGATTTTGAGGGGTTCACGTGTAAGTTATTAGAGTTCAGGTATTGGTATAATTTTTGTGAGTTGTAAATAGCAATTTAATTCTAAATTCTCCTATGAATTTTCTTGGAAAAGCAAGGCTAAATCGTCCGCGTACATGGTTAATTTTATGTTAGGAAAATTTTGCGTTAAACTATTTGTATATAATATGAAGAGAATTGGTCCCAACACTGAGCCTTGAGGAATTCCAAATTCTAATTTTAATTTTTCAGATTTAACATTTCTAATTTCGACCACTTGAGTTCTGTTTAACAAGAAGGATTTGATCCAGTCTAGTGCAACACCTCTCACCCCCAAACAATACAATTTCTGATCAGCAGTTTTTTAAAATAGATTTTCAAACATCTAGAATTCATAAAAACTAAACAAAAGTATACTGTATTTACCTCTTTAAAAACAGACCAACATTACAAATCAAACCTCATTTTACCCCCCTCCCCCCAAGCACATGTAATCAGGAAACTGACGTAATTCAAATGTTTATCTTATAGTTGATGTTCATAAATAAGTATATATAATCTTAGAACTAAAAATAAGTTAAAGACATTCATTTGGATCTATTTCAATAATTTAATTGAGGACACGCGTAAAGCTAATGTAATGCAATGAGGTTAATATAAACATTAGAAAAATCATAGAAATAGGAGAAGATGGCTCCATAAACTAAGATTACTACAGAAAACCCGAGGGAACATTAGGAGATGAAACAGCTGAGCTCTTCCTTTCCCGGACCGTCATTAACTACGGCATATATACGTGGGCCTTCGTCCAGTAGTGTGGGGCAGAATATGGTATTAATGTTTTTATAATCAGGCGGCACTTCACTGACCTGCCTAGAGATTTTACGACATTCACTTTAAAGTTCCCAGCTCTAACGTAAGGTATTCAGTCTGGAATGACTTTATTACCTCTAATGTAAGGTATTCAGTCTGTAATGTCTTTAATACCTCTAATGTAAGGTATTCAGTCTGTAATGTCTTTAATACCTCTAATGTAAGGTATTCAGTCTGTAATGTCTTTAATACCTCTAATGTAAGGTATTCAGTCTGTAATGTCTTTAATACCTCTAATGTAAGGTATTCAGTCTGTAAAGTCTTTAATACCTCTAATGTAAGGTATTCAGTCTGTAATGCCTTTAATACCTCTAATGTAAGGTATTAAGTCTGTATTGTCTTTAATACCTCTAATGTAAGGTATTCAGTCTGTAATGTCTTTAATACCTCTAATGTAAGGTATTCAGTCTGTAATGTTTTTAATACCTCCAATGTAAGGTATTCAGTCTGTAATGTCTTTAATACCTCTAATGTAAGGTATTCAGCCTGTAATGTTTTTATAGCTTCTAATGTAAGGTATTCAGTCTGGAATGTCTTTAATACCTCTAATGTAAGGTATTAAATCTAGTTAATAGAAATCGAAGTTGAAGCTGTATCACGATAAGAATTATGAAATAAAATACTTACAAAATGTTGAAAGGCACAACCGTTACTCATCTCCTTGATGCATGTTAAAAGGCACAACCGTTACTCATCTCCTTGATACATGTAGAAAGGCACAACCGTTACTCATCTACTTGATACATGTTGAAAGGTACAACCGTTACTCATCTACTTGATACATGATGAAAGGCACAACTGTAAGACTCATCAACTTGGTACATGTTGAAAGGCACAACCGTTACTCATCTACTTGATACATGTTGAAAGGCACAACATTTACTCATACACTAGATAAATGTTGAAAGGCACAACAGCTACTCATCTTATTGATACATGTTGAAAGGCACAACCGTTACTCATCTACTTGATACATGTTAAAAGGCACAACCGTTACTCATCTACTTTATACATGTTGAAAGGCGCAAACGTTACTTATCTACTTGATACATGTTGAGAGGCACAACAGCTACTCATCTAATTGATACATGTTGAAAGGCACAACCGTTACTCATCTACTTGATACATGTTGAAAGGCACAACCGTTACTCATCTACTTGATACATGTTAAAAGGCACAACCGTTACTCATCTACTTTATACATGTTGAAAGGCGCAAACGTTACTTATCTACTTGATACATGTTGAAAGGCACAACAGCTACTCATCTAATTGATACATGTTGAAAGGCGCAACCGTTACTCATCTACTTGATACATGTTGAAAGGCACAACCGTTACTCATCTACTTGATACATGTTAAAAGGCACAACCGTTACTCATCTACTTGATACATGTTGAAAGGCGCAAACGTTACTCATCTCCTCGATACATGTTAGTACATTCCTAAACTAGTTTTTTGCATTTTCACTCCTTGATAACAATCGTTCAACGTTATGTTAAATTTTATAAAACTGGAAAAAGACTTATCTCCTAGAATTAACATAAATACATACAAGATACTAGTCGGACCAGTTTACTGTTCAACTCGCATATTTAAAGAAGAGAGTTGGCTAATAACACTACTTCTATTTGTAGGGTGGATGGGTAGTACTTATGGTAGATGTCCAAGTGAAATTTTAAGATTACATTATTTAACCAATTAGAAAAACAAAAACATTTAAACAAGTCGTTGATTCCGAGATAGGACTGTGTAATGAAGCGTGTGGTATTTCATTGAAATGTATACACATTGCTTTGCTTTGTTTGCACATCCCATCTACCATTAGCAATGTAATACTCGAAATAGGTAATATTTATTTAAATAGTAAAATAAATAAACTATATGAAATAATGAATAAAAAACGTGTATTGAATAGAACGGCCAATTATTTAATTAAATTTATCAAATAAATACATTTCTTCTAAAATAAATAATTTAAAACGATCAGATCATTTTCGTTAAATACGCCAATTCGTCGAGAACAAGTAAACGAAACTTTAATTTAAGCTTAAACAAATTTCAGTAGATGATCACTGATCTCCAATCCTGGGTGTAACCATAGATAAAAGAGAAAAAGAGGTCGCATTCAATAATGTGGTAAATATGTGTTGAGTAATTATTTATCCATGGGTTGGCATAGCCTGGACCTTGTCAGTCTCTGCCTTTATTTATCCATGGGTTGGCATAGCCTGGACCTTGTCAGTCTCTGCCTTTATTTATCCATGGGTTGGCATAGCCTGGACCTTGTCAGTCTCTGCCTTTATTTATCCATGGGTTGGCATAGCCTGGACCTTGTCAGTCTCTGCCTTTATTTATCCATGGGTTTGCATAGCCTGAACCTTGTCAGTCTCTGCCTTTATTTATCCATGAGTTGGCATAGCCTGGACCTTGTCAGTCTCTGCCTTTATTTATCCATGGGTTGGCATAGCCTGGACCTTGTCAGTCTCTGTCTTTATTTATCCATGGGTTGGCATAGCCTGGATCTTGTCAGTCTCTGCCTTTAGTTATACATGGGTTGGCATAGCCTGGACCTTGTAAGTCTCTGCCTTTATTTATCCATGGGTTTGCATAGCCTGGACCTTGTCAGTCTCTGCCTTTATTTATCCATGGGTTGGCCTGGACCTTGTCAGTCTCTGCCTTTATTTATCCATGGGTTGACATAGCTTGGACCTTGTCAGTCTCTGCCTTTATTTATCCATGGGTTGACATAGCCTGGACCTTGTCAGTCTCTGCCTTTATTTATCCATGGGTTGATATAACCTGGACCTTGTCAGTCTCTGCCTTTATTTATCCATGGGTTGACATAGCCTGGACCTTGTCAGTCTCTGCCTTTATTTATCCATGGGTTGGCCTGGACCTTGTCAGTCTCTGCCTTTATTTATCCATGGGTTGACATAGCTTGGACCTTGTCAGTCTCTGCCTTTATTTATCCATGGGTTGACATAGCCTGGACCTTGTCAGTCTCTGCCTTTATTTATCCATGGGTTGGCATAGCCTGGACCTTGTCAGTCTCTGCCTTTATTTATCCATGGGTTGACATAGCCTGGACCTTGTCAGTCTCTGCCTTTATTTATCCATGGGTTGATATAGCCTGGACCTTGTCAGTCTCTGCCTTTATTTATCCATGGGTTGATATAGCCTGGACCTTGTCAGTCTCTGCCTTTATTTATCCATGGGTTGACATAGCTTGGACCTTGTCAGTCTCTGCCTTTATTTATCCATGGGTTGACATAGCCTGGACCTTGTCAGTCTCTGCCTTTATTTATCCATGGGTTGGCATAGCCTGGACCTTGTCAGTCTCTGCCTTTATTTATCCATGGGTTGACATAGCCTGGACCTTGTCAGTCTCTGCCTTTATTTATCCATGGGTTGATATAGCCTGGACCTTGTCAGTCTCTGCCTTTATTTATCCATGGGTTGATATAGCCTGGACCTTGTCAGTCTCTGCCTTTATTTATCCATGGGTTGACATAGCTTGGACCTTGTCAAGTCTCTGCCTTTATTTATCCATGAGTTGGCATAGCCTGGACCTTGTCAGTCTCTGCCTTTATTCCGCCAAAACCTCAAGGATAAACATGGTAATTATTTCTACAAACGTAAAGATGTACATTAGTTGTAGTCTATTTATAACTGCCACAGAGACGTTCACTGCAGCTATACGAAGCGACCTCTGTTTCTTTTTTCTCTGTTGTGTAACACAGCCTATAATTTAACACTAGTTCATGGAATTCATTTAGTAAATATGAAGTGATATAAATAACTTATTTCTGCCTTGGCGGCCTCTCCATACAAGTTTCCGCCAATTATCCCAGGTTTCAGAACCTTCCTCTGTGATTCCCATGATGTGTATATTCCTCAGAACTATCATCTTGTCTTTGGCGTTCCTACGGGTTCCCCCAGTAACGCACCGCAGATTAACTCCAAGACCTCTTCAATAACCTTATTCCTCCTGAGAATATCCTTCTTAATCTTTCACTTAAGACTCACCTCAGCTTTAATTCTCCCTCAATATCCGGCCCCAATACGTTAATATATTCACCTTAATACCTAATTCTCAAAAGCAATGACCCGCTCCTCCATCCTCTTACTCAAAATACATGTTTCCCCACCATTACTCAGACAGATCTTACTAATATCTCTCTTCCTTGACAATCACTAGCGGTATTCATAATTAACTGACAATACTGAATACGCTGCAGATACATTTTAATTTGCATTAATTTTAAAATACATTTTGTTTACTGCTTTGTTCTTATCTTTGTATTTACTTCAGACTGTCACTCATAAATTCCTTTTACTCCTAATCTCGGATACTGGTCTATTTTGGGGGAATTATTGTAATGATAATACATTCTTTTTGGTAATACAAATGGCACATTCAAAGACACACCTACATTTATATTCGCTTAGTGTTAATATTTTAAAAGTTTAATTATTATATCTAACAATTGGCAACTTGCTAAATAACCACCCTAGAACGATAAGTGTGTTATGTGGTTGTTGCTACATTATGGTTAGCTTTAGAAGTTTGGATAATACTAACCAGGGCTAACTGTACGTGTATGGGTGGGTTTCAAATTTTTTTTATTGCATGAAGACAATTACATGAATTGTATCGCAATAGTCAATATTAAATAACCTATCCCATACATACAATCTTACAACGGTGCATACAAACATACAAGCTGTCTTACATTCACGCTCTCATTTATACTGGGTTAAAATATTAAAACTAAATAAATAAATACATAACTAAATAAATAGATAGCGGCCATTCCACCTCCCTGTGCCATGCCAATGTTTGAGGGTCATTTGGCATTACTAGGTCTCCCAGTTATGTGCAAGGAACTCGTCCACGCTATAGAAAGTGTTTGATATAAGCACGTTTTAAGGCTAGCCTTCAATGCCTTGGGCACTTATGCACATTTGAATTCATTGGGTAAACTGTTGATTAATCGAACACCGGCCTGAGAAGGAAGATGTTCGAAAACCACCGTCCTGTGTTGCCCAGTTCGGTAGGTTTCTCTGCCTACGGTTGGTGGGTCGTACCTCTGTACGTGTACAGGTGGGTTACTATTACTATATGTGTGTGTGGGTGGGCAGGTGGATCACTACCACTGTATGTGTATGGGTTGGTGGTTTGGTCAATTCCACTGGACGTGTATGGGTAGGTGGATGGGTCGTACCACTGTACGTGTAAGGATGGGTGGGTGGGTCACTACCTCTGAACGTGTAGGATGTTAGCATATTACGTGTTGGTGTGGCTAGAAACACAATACAGCTGAACGTCACACGACACAAATGCATTACTCGTACAATACAGGTACATTATTTACAAATATTATGGTGATTTCTCTTAAGCACGTTTACCTTCTTCAGACCAAACGGATTCGCAAAGGAATGGAACTACTGTTACTTTTATTCTCACAAATAAAACTGTACCATTTTCATTCCTTTGTGAATCCATACAATCTGAAAAAGGTAAACGTGGTTTACCAAAATCGATCACTATAATATTTATACATTTTGTACTTATAGGGCCTAATTTGATAGATGTGTGTTGTGTGACGTTCACTAGTGCTGGAATCTGTTCGTTACCATGGCAACAATATCGGTATAACCAGTCTGTCAAAACTTGGCTATACTTAAGTACTTCTATGATAGTTTGGCATCAAACTTAGTAAGCTCCTTTGCAAGTAAAAACATACACGATTGCCTGGACTTAAAGTTAACCTCACCACCAATACAAGAAGATGCCTTGGATAATGCTAAATGTACGTGTATGGGTGGGTGGGTGTGTCGTACCACTGAACGTGTACAGGTGGGTCACTATCACTATAAGTGTATGGGTGGGCGGGTGGGGCACTACCACTGGACGTGTGTGGGTGGGTACCCACCCACCTATACTCCCCATTCATTATCATACCGGTCCTGATAAAGGTACATTTCTTAAGAGAATTATATTGATCCAAATCAGAATCATACTTTAATAGTAACGTTGGTTTCCCTTTTACGTGTAACTATATCTCGTATTATTTGCAAAAATGTCAAATAGGTAACGGAAATCACTTTTAATCTTTTTAAGTCGAATCTACTCACTGTGTAAAAATCGCATGACATATATGAAAATATTTCATAAAAATCTAAATGTGCGCAGATTTGATTTTCAGAACTTTTTTATCAGCATAAACTCAATTACTTATTAATGAAACATTATTCTTTGGATAATATATCATTTAACAGCATACATTTATTTTACTTAATGTAAGTTGTGATTAATTATTCGTAAATATAAATCTATAAAATATCTATTCAAATTATGTCTTATTCCATACCTAATTTCAATAACTACGTTTCGTTGTGGTAAAATTTCAGAGACAGTATCCTCATTTATAAATGTTTTCCACAATCTGATGTACAAAATAAGATTTTATTAATTCACGGATAAACATTTCATATCTTTATTATATTATCTATATATACACTTTATTTTGTTACTTACATTTTATTATTGTCAGGTTCAGTATTTTTTTATTTATTTATTTTTCGTACACGCACAGTGTTCACTATTTTATTGAAATAGTAATGATAGAAAAATAGTAACCAATTCATTATCGGGCTGAATATAAAATGAAAAGTACTGATAGCATTGTTTTAACAACAATACGATCCTTAATATAATATATCTAATTTATGTATATATTTAACGTTTTGGTGTTTAATTTGCACGATAGAGCCAACTTAATTATATCATCTTGCATTCTAACAATTTAAATAACGTATACGGTATTATTTTGCACATACCTTTTGCCTACAATTTGTAAAGAACCTTGTGCAAGTCGTGAATAATATATTCCTGTTTTAGCATATAAGCCTTACAGTCTAAAAAAATATGCTTCGATAATATAAACATTTTTAGTACTATCGATTGTGTATATCAGCACATAAAACATCATTTAAATGTTTATTTTCTATGCTGGATAGTTTCACCTGATCGATGCTAATACAAATGTTTTTTTTTTAAATAAGGTTACATGATCATAAAAAGATTGCAAACATTTTTCATTGTTATGGTCACACATCTGACCATAAACACTGCCAAATTATGTTCGGGAATATTATATTACTCTTAAAAAAGTCTTGTTAAATGCGAAAGTTTTTTCAGTTAATTTTTATTAAATAATAAACAATTAACAATCTTGTTGTAGGATTATCGAAACACCAAAGTTGGGACGAAGGTTGCTTGTAGGATTATCGAAACACCAAAGTTGGGACGAAGGTTGCTTGTAGGATTATCGAAACCCCAAAGTTGGGACGAAGGTTGCTTGTAGGATTATCGAAACCCCAAAGTTGGGACGAAGGTTGCTTGTAGGATTATCGAAATACCAAAGTTGGGACGAAGGTTGCTTGTAGGATTATCGAAACACCAAAGTTGGGACGAAGGTTGCTTGTAGGATTATCGAAACACCAAAGTTGGGACGAAGGTTGCTTGTAGGATTATCGAAACACCAAAGTTGGGACGAAGGTTGCTTGTAGGATTATCGAAACACCAAAGTTGGGACGAAGGCTGCTTGTAGGATTATCGAAACCCCAAAGTTGGGACGAAGGTTGCTTGTAGGATTATCGAAACACCAAAGTTGGGACGAAGGTTGCTTGTAGGATTATCGAAACACCAAAGTTGGGACGAAGGTTGCTTGTAGGATTTTCGAAACACCACAGTTGGGACGAAGGTTGCTTGTAGGATTATCGAAACACCAAAGTTGGGACGAAGGTTGCTTGTAGGATTATCGAAACACCAAAGTTGGGACGAAAGTTGCTTGTAGGATTATCGAAACACCAAAGTTGGGACGAAGGTTGCTTGTAGGATTATCGAAACGCCAAAGTTGGGACGAAGGTTGCTTGTAGGATTATCGAAACGCCAAAGTTGGGACGAAGGTTGCTTGTAGAATTCTAAATCCATTAAGTGATTCACCATTAAGCTGACAGGGAGGGTTGACCTTTTGAGAGTTAAGTTGGCTTTGATAGGCTTCAATGCCTTTACAATTCAAACTGTTGGCCACTCCACTTCAGGTAAGGACTGCCATCAGCTCTTTGATTACCCCTGATATAGCTGGTTTATAAATACGAACGTCTAGCTTATATCGAATATTGAAACTTTTTTACTTAAGTACTTGTAAGCCATACTACAGTGTTTTAATGAAGAAAAAGAAACATTTGTAATTTGTCTTTGAAAACTAATCAACATAATTTTATACGGACTAAATTGCCTAATTGTCATGTTACATAATCGAACGACGTTTCTTACTTATTTTACTTAGATGACTATGAGCAATATATTAAATATTTCATGTTTGGGGTTTTCCATGTAAATTAATAAACTATGGCTATCAATATAATATTCGAAACGTTTTTAAGCTACATTTTATAAGACACCTTGTGCAACGCTATTATTAATCTATTATACTTTTAACAGATTACATTCTAAGACAGATTAGAATGTTAGACAGATTACATTCTAATTCGGTAGTGTGATCATCTATAGCGTTAGTAAGTATTGAATATTGAATATACGATCAGAAAATTGGTAGAAGATTTGAAATAAAACCAAGATTTAATAAACCCGAGCAAGTTCGAAAAAACAAAGTAGTAAACGCATAGTTGTTTGAATATTGTGTTATGTAATATCAAACGAAACAAATGATCTTACAAATCAAATCCATGAATGAAAAATTAAAGCATTTTGAATAAATTTGTACAGGAATGATATCAATGTAGTCACTTCAATGTTGTACACTTGACACCTACCTGAAACTTGTGATATTGTGGAAATATTTGTCAAGCTTGTCAAATTACGAATCAAGTTCGTGACGGAGTTTCATCTGATGATTTGTCATAAAAACACAACAAACATGTGAAGTTTCATTAATTTTACCATCATCAGTTTGTCATAAAGTCCTTTACATGTTTTCTCCCTAAGACATATGGCGTGACTTCTGTGCCATCCGCAACCCTCCTCTGGATCTGTATCCATTTCCTCTCCAGGATTAATCTCCACCGTCCCTCACACCTGGCATTTCCCACAGACAATCTTCTGACATCTTCATTTGTTATGTCCCCTCTATTATTCTTTTTGTACAGAATCCATACATTAGATTCTACTTCAGCAACAATTCACAGCACATAAAGATGTCAGTAGCAGTAACTGGATCACTTAATAATAATAATTTATTTTTAGAAAGTACAGTAAACATTTTCATCACATTATGTCGTTGACACATTTACAATGAATATCTTATTCATTTAAGTTTTTGTAAAGAATACTTTTATTTGAAATTCATTTGGCCACTGTACCTTTGTTTATGCTAATACCATGGTCATGTGCAGCTAATAAAATAACCAACATAAATTATGTTTTCCACATTATAACTAATTAACTATATGAAAGTGGGAAAAGAAAAATAATTAACATTTTGTAAGGTTCAAAAACAGATACATTTTTTCTTAAAATACAAGAAGTAAAATAAAACTAGAATTAAACATTTATTTTAATAAAATTATTAATATAATTGATAGTTTAAAACTAAATCAGTTGTTATCGTTTTGTTTGTTAAAACGATATCTAGTCCATACAACTGTTCACATAAACAACTAAAAACGTCCAAACATGGAAGGAAGCAAAAGCATGGTATTACATCCCAATATTAATATTTATTAAAAATGTAATATCTGCATTTTATTGTAATTTTAAACTCTAATGAGTATACACTTTTAGAGGAAACGAGGTTATTAATTCTTTTCGGTAGGTAAAAAAATTAAAGAATAAATATTTTTATATAAAATAGTCCACCTTACAACTTGTATATGAGAAATATTGGAAGGGTTTTGCTCTTAATGATCTCATTAATCAATGTTATTCTAAATAACCAATGCCTGCTTAAGCTAAATACATTATTTTAAATAAAAATCAAGTTGTTTCAAAAGAGGAAGTATATGTTTTACGTGTAAAGTATAGTTGTTTCTCTACTATACAATGTCATATATTTATTAATCATAAGTATATAAATATTTATAGGTATATAGGTTCGTGTCAGTTACATACATTTTATCTAAAACCTATACATTTTTAATACATTTTTAATACATTTTTAATTGACTTCCCTCATATGCACAGTAATTAATTTATTTCATACACTTACATTTATTGAAATCACACAACACGACATCACTCTGTTTTTCTTTTGCTATGTTATTAGACATTATTATTGTTATTGTTGTTTTATGGATTATTAATTCTATTCCTGTTACGTTGCTTAGAGACTCTATTAATGTATTGTTAGTCTGTTTTGTTTATATATACACACAAACTTGCCAGTACTTACTGTATTTTGATTTAAATATATTGCTGTTTTTTGTAGTTATGTAAGTCATTGTCGAACTTGAAATGCTAAATCTTACTTGTTGCCATCTTGATTGTTTTGATTGTATTAATGCACTATAATTATGTTAATGATTGTATAAGTTTTGTAAAATGGTGGAACCGTTGAACCAATAAATAAATACAGTAATTAATGTGATAATGGGTATATTCAATATTGTCGCTGGGTCTTACTGCACATTTCCTGGTTTACTCACCGTTTTTGTAGATCTTTGAAGATCTTATTACTATAAATTAATGTAAAAAGTATGTGGACAAAGTTAAAATATTCATTATAGTAATAGTTTGATTCCTTAAGCAATATTTTGTTTACTGAGATATTTTATTTATTTTTTGAGAAATAAGTTGTAATAACTGGCAAATACTAAAATGTATTACTAAAAATATTAGTATAATCACTAAATAAAATAATAATAAATAAATAAGTAAAAATTAAACTACGTTTCATACTTTGTGACCGGTGTTATAAATGTTTTATACATCTTTATTAATTGGGAAATAGATTGATATATTTACTTGACCATTGTAGTAAATGCATTTTAGCCTAAAATATTTGCACTCCTCTTTAAAATGGTTATTAAATGCGTATTAGTTCACATTAAAACGGTGCTGCTAAAGATGTCTGAATTTTAATTCAGAATTCTTATGCAAATATTTATTTGCCTACATATTATAAATGTGTAAACAGCATTTTAAAATTTTCTGTTACTTATTTTCGTACTTACTGGCTACTTAATAGGTCATTTTCACCAACCTTGGAGCCAGTTCATCTTGGAAGTGGTTTGGATTTACAAATCTAAATTTTTATATTAAATGTAACAAATAAATATAATCAAAATGACATATTTTATTTAACTTAATACAAATTATTTATTTTCAATTTCAATCTGTTATATCAGTTAAAAATAAATGTATTTGTTTGCCGGATTTTCTATGTATCATGTCATTGTGTTTGGTTGAATTAACACTCTATTTTGCAATATTCAATTCCTAATTATAGTAATTTGTTTAGACGATGAACTAACCCCAAACGTATAATACAATTTACGGCAGTGAGCCTTCTTTATTTTAATACTATCCGCGCGCGTCAGCACACGTACCGTCTGTCCCAGCTTGGCTCTACCACCATGCCTTGGGTTTACCCCTTACTCGACTCTCTCACGCTCTCAGACACAACTCCCATGTGTATGTCGCCTGTATGGCTCTGTCAATCTGTGATAGTGAGAAAGTACACAAACTAATGGGGCCGGGCCTTTGAGCGCAAGCTCCCAGGGGGCGCACAGCCGAGAGAAAAAAAAATATATATATAGAAATAAAAATAAATACCCATAACTTAAATTTTTATTATTGGTTAAAAAAATCTGGATAATAAAGCATTCTGATTTTGAAGTTCATTGGAATAACTGATTGTTGGTAAAGTTAAACTATTTTTCAACATTATGCATCAACTTCGTTAGAACAATTATCTCAAACACGGGAGCATTGGCTGTAGGAATGTCGTCGAGCTTTACGCATCGTATTGCCACAGCCAGCCCTATGCAACAACCCCCATGTTCATCGAATAGAGGAGGAGAGTGACCGTCCTAATGACGCCAAATAACTACAAATTGCTCCGTGATTCCTCGGGGCGCTGGCTGTCCTCATTCTTTAGATTCTTCCGATTCATTCTCTCCGTGCTAACATAACCTCGAATTTATCCGCGGAACGGAACGTTTATCGTTCATCTCTCAATATTAAATAAATGACGTTTGTCCGGCTTTCCCTTCAACATTCCAATATGTAGTTTAAAATCATTGAAAAAAAAACAAAAAAGCAAATCTTTGGCTAGTAATGGTTTCCTGTGGAGTCGTGAATACCCAGCTGAGTTTTATTGAACCTCGAACCTTTTGTGCGTCGAAGTATTCCAGCTGAAGTCGAGCTTGCTTACACACGTGGTTTGCGTTTTTTTTACATATTAGACCATTGGAATAGTTTGAACTGTACTCCTTTTATCACGTTTATTATTCTAATCGAACGGGAAAATGTCATTTTTATACTAGTACAGTTTACTATTTGTACATACAAAATATCTAGTTTTATTTTAAAACAAAGTTTTTGTGTCAAGTTATCAAAATACTTCATGTAATCTGTGTTTCTGATATTAAATCTATTTTATAAAGTATTACAGAGTTTTTTTATTTATTTGTCAAATGACTAAATTTAACAAAACCAAAGCTATTAAGCAATCTTTTGTTAATAAATTAACATTAACGGCATTTTGTTAAAGCCAAGACCATATAAATACTCAAAAAATCTTGCAATGATAAAATGACATCGTGGAGTGGTGTTTAAGTAATTAACAAATAGGTCTGATATATTTTTTTAATAAAGGTTTTTAGGAAAGTAACTTTAACCAGACTAGGGGGCGGAAAAAAGTATTGGGCCTAGGGGCGCCAAAATGCTAAATCCGGCCCTGGTCACTGATTACAATTCATCTAAGCATATTATATAGCTGGTGGTCAAATACGCCAATAACACTTACGTCAATTTAGTACTAATGTACTAATGTAAAAGAATAATATTTTATTTAATGTTATTTTAGCCCATTTAAAAATGTGTAATTATTTTATCTAACAGATGATGTTTATCAGTGAATATACATGTATGAGTATCGTCAATATACTAGATTTGTAAATAGTTCTTCTTTTTTTTTAATGCCTCGCAAATGCAAGTTTCATAAGCGTACAAAGCGTTCTAAAAGTACAGTATCAGAGACTCCATTAAGAAGAAAAGTGTGTCGGAAGTACGTTATTTAACAATATGTAATACCATTGATTTTATACACAAATAGATTTCCCATCCAATGTTAAATTTTGAGTCTCAAAATATCAGCTGTTTTGTGGTCCATTGTGGAGCGCTAGTGTAGTCCCATGTAAATGTAATGCAGTTTAAACCAGCTGTGGTTGCGGGCCACACAAACTAACAAAATTACTGACACAAATATTCCTATTGGATGGTTTATCTATTGTATGTGTATATAATCAATGGTAATACTTAGTAATATTTATAATATAGATTCTCTTAGTAATTTTGTTTTTTAAATCTGATTATACATTAATTCCAACTTATACAAATACATACTTTATAATTATTAATTAAACCTTATTGCTATGTAATTTCATAAAGTCAGGGTTACTAAGGCGTATTAATGTGTATATCCTTAAATAGATATGAATTTTTATGTATTTAATACTGCACCCGTAGCCTATTCATACTTAATTCATTGTCTTAATTAATAAATCATACACAAAATAACTATGGTCATAATAATTTGTTTCCTATTCATAATTAGTTCATTAATTTTAATTTCCCTTAATGTTGCTAAGCTTTTTATGAAAAAAATATTTGTCTAACATGAATAAATTATTGTTTACAAAACTAAAATAAAACATAGTACCCGTCGATATGTTACAACATTTTATAGCGTTATGGTATGTTTACAGTATCAAATTAATATTTTTGTTAGCACATTTTATCTGATTATGCAATAGTAATAATCCCAGACATTATTGTTTATAAGCACGCAGAAGAATATTTATCCAGTTTTCAGTGGCAAGTGTGGAAATTCCCGCTCTGGATTGTCACGTAAGGATGAACAGAACATAGTCTCTATTTTGTCAAAACACAACAAGAATAAGCAAATCGGGCGGGCCGACAAAAGAGTTCAGATTTAAAGAGTTTGAAGGAACTAGGAAGGGGCTGTAGGGGTAAGGTGAGCAAAGACAGACTGCAGAGTGGGGAGCCTTGAAATACGCACGCACACTCCAGTTAAAGCAACAGTGTTAAGATCTAGCGGAATTCAGTTGTCCCTAACGCCGGCCGCACTGAAATGTATATTAACCGATTAAACATAATCTGTTAGATAAAAACAATTAGACATTTTTAAATAGGCTAAAATAGCATTAAGTACATTAAATAAAATAGTAATCTTGAGTACGTTAGTACTAATTGACGTACGTATTATTGGCGTATTTGGCCACCAGCTATATAATATGCGTGGATGAATTGTAATTATCGACAACACAATTGACTAGTTCTTGTACTTTCTCACTATCACAGACTGGCGACATACAGGAGTGGACCCACCCATGGGAGTAGTGTCTGAGAGCGTGAGAGGGAGAGAGTTGATGGGGAGCCAGGCTGGGACACGGTCGTTTTTTATGACGGTGCGTGTGCCTGTCGCTGAGCATGCGGACGCGCGCAGGTAGTATTAGGATAAAGAAGGCTCACTGCCCTATATTGTATTATACGTTTGGGGCCAGTTCATCGTCTAAACAAATTAATATAATTAGGAATTGAATATTGCAAAATAGAGTGTTAATTCAACCAAACACAATGACATGATTTTATATCCGGAAAACAAATATATTTATTTTTAACAAACATAAACAGATTTAAATTTAAAATAAATATTTTTTTAAGTTGGTTAAAAAATGTTTTTTTGGTTATATTTATTTGTTGTATTTAATTTTAAAACCAAACCGTTTCCAAGATGAACTGGCCCCAATGTTGGTGAAAATGATCTATTCAGTAGCCTCTAAGTACAAAAATAAGTGACAGAAATTTAAAAAAATATGCTGTTTACACGTTTATAAGATGTAGACGGATAAATATTTGCATAAAAATGTTGAATTAAATCCAGACAATTGTTGGCTGCACTACCTTAACAGTAAAGAGTGAGTGTATTTGTACAACTCTTGTTATACCTGTAGAATGAGTGTATTTGTACAACTCTTGTTATACCTGTATAATGAGTGTATTTGTACAACTCTTGTTATACCTGTAGAATGAGTGTATTTGTACAACTCTTGTTATACCTGTAGAATGAGTGTATTTGTACAACTCTTGTTATACCTGTAGAATGAGTGTATTTGTAACTCTTGTTATACCTGTAGAATGAGTGTATTTGTAACTCTTGTTATACCTGTAGAATGAGTGTATTTGTAACTCTTGTTATACCTGTAGAATGAGTGTATTTGTACAACTCTTGTTATACCTGTAGAATGAGTGTATTTGTACAACTCTTGTTATACCTGTATAATGAGTGTATTTGTACAACTCTTGTTATACCTGTAGAATGAGTGTATTTGTACAACTCTTGTTATACCTGTAGAATGAGTGTATTTGTAAAACTCTTGTTATACCTGTATAATGAGTGTATTTGTACAACTCTTGTTATACCTGTAGAATGAGTGTATTTGTACAACTCTTGTTATACCTGTAGAATGAGTGTATTTGTACAACTCTTGTTATACCTGTAGAATGAGTGTATTTGTACAACTCTTGTTATACCTGTATAATGAGTGTATTTGTACAACTCTTGTTATACCTGTAGAATGAGTGTATTTGTACAACTCTTGTTATACCTGTAGAATGAGTGTATTTGTAAAACTCTTGTTATACCTGTAGAATGAGTGTATTTGTAACTCTTGTTATACCTGTAGAATGAGTGTATTTGTAACTCTTGTTATACCTGTAGAATGAGTGTATTTGTAACTCTTGTTATACCTGTAGAATGAGTGTATTTGTAACTCTTGTTATACCTGTAGAATGAGTGTATTTGTACAACTCTTGTTATACCTGTAGAATGAGTGTATTTGTAACTCTTGTTATACCTGTAGAATGAGTGTATTTGTAACTCTTGTTATACCTGTAGAATGAGTGTATTTGTAACTCTTGTTATACCTGTAGAATGAGTGTATTTGTACAACTCTTGTTATACCTGTAGAATGAGTGTATTTGTACAACTCTTGTTATACCTGTAGAATGAGTGTATTTGTACAACTCTTGTTATACCTGTAGAATGAGTGTATTTGTACAACTCTTGTTATACCTGTAGAATGAGTGTATTTGTAACTCTTGTTATACCTGTAGAATGAGTGTATTTGTAACTCTTGTTATACCTGTAGAATGAGTGTATTTGTACAACTCTTGTTATACCTGTAGAATGAGTGTATTTGTAACTCTTGTTATACCTGTAGAATGAGTGTATTTGTAACTCTTGTTATACCTGTAGAATGAGTGTATTTGTACAACTCTTGTTATACCTGTAGAATGAGTGTATTTGTACAACTCTTGTTATACCTGTAGAATGAGTGTATTTGTACAACTCTTGTTATACCTGTAGAATGAGTGTATTTGTACACCTCTTGTTATACCTGTAGAATGAGTGTATTTGTACAACTCTTGTTATACCTGTAGAATGAGTGTATTTGTACAACTCTTGTTATACCTGTAGAATGAGTGTATTTGTACAACTCTTGTTATACCTGTAGAATGAGTGTATTTGTACAACTCTTGTTATACCTGTAGAATGAGTGTATTTGTAACTCTTGTTATACCTGTAGAATGAGTGTATTTGTAACTCTTGTTATACCTGTAGAATGAGTGTATTTGTACAACTCTTGTTATACCTGTAGAATGAGTGTATTTGTAACTCTTGTTATACCTGTAGAATGAGTGTATTTGTACAACTCTTGTTATACCTGTAGAATGAGTGTATTTGTACAACTCTTGTTATACCTGTAGAATGAGTGTATTTGTACAACTCTTGTTATACCTGTAGAATGCTCTCGGTAATGCGTGCTTGGTGATACCTCTAGGCATCTCCACGCACTCCCGATCGTTACTATACCGATATAGCTCTATGGAGTGGCTTTACAAAGTTCACAAATCTAATTAAGCTAATTGAAATCTAATTGAGAATTAATTTCAATTCGCTTACATTTATACAGCTTGGCTAGTTACCCAGTGTATTTTGTAAAACCATGAGTAGTTTGTAATAATTAATACTGGGTATTTTGTATGAAATGGTAACAAGCCATTTTCATTGTCTTAGATTTAATTTACCATACAAACCTTTACATAATTATAATCCACTTATTTGGTAGACATTGTAAAAAATTTGATCAGTTTTAACAAGTCCTTACAAGACTATGACCCCCTAAACATGGTCTAATGATGCAAATACGCCAGAGAGACAGTGGTTGTGGAAAGTTGGTTAGGTTTAAGTTACTTGTCAATTTGCAGCAGAAATGTTGACTTTTTGGTCCCACTTCTTGTCAATGTTGTCTTCTTTAATGAGGTCTGCACCCCGTTGAAATCCTTGTTCTTCTTTGATCAAACAAGCTTAACAACTGATCAGAGGTCTTAACTGTCCTTCAACTAATTGCTAGGAGCTACGCCAGATCGAAGCTTCATTGTAGTCTACAGATCAGTGTCTTCCTTTATAGTTACCAGTTCTTATCTCTTTGATTTCACTTTATTAATTTGAATGTAAACAAGATTTACTAACATTTCTCAGCTGTCAACCAAGGATAGCTGTTAATAGTTTACCTGTCACATAATGTTTTTAGTTGTTAAATACGTTTTATACAATGGTTACTTACATCAGTCTATTCCGAACATTCCGTCGGAAAGGTGCTTAGCCGTAGCCCTCTGACCTCTTCCTTGTCTGTGACTTATTCACCAAGCATCTTATCTCCTCATATATTCTACTGTGTAATTCTAGGCACTCTTTATGACAACCATACCACACTCCACTCATCTTAATAACTGGTTTAGTAATCGACGTTCCCTCTCCCTTTATTGACCGACGTTTCCTCTCCCTTTATTGACACACTTAATCTCTCCCTTTATTGACTGACGTTCTCTCTCCCTTTATTGACACACTTAATCTCTCCCTTTATTGACCGACGTTTCCTCTCCCTTTAATGACACACTTAATCTCTCCCTTTATTGACCGACGTTCTCTCTCCCTTTAATGACACACTTAATCTCTCCCTTTATTGATCGACGTTCTCTCTCCCTTTATTGACACACTTAATCTCTCCCTTTATTGACCGACGTTCTCTCTCCCTTTATTGACACACTTAATCTCTCCCTTTATTGACCGACGTTCTCTCTCCCTTTATTGACACACTTAATCTCTCCCTTTATTGACCGACGTTTCCTCTCCCTTTAATGACACACTTAATCTCTCCCTTTATTGACCGACGTTCTCTCTCCCTTTAATGACACACTTAATCTCTCCCTTTATTGACCGACGTTCTCTCTCCCTTTATTGACACACTTAATCTCTCCCTTTATTGACCGACGTTTCCTCTCCCTTTAATGACACGCTTAATCTCTCCCTTTATTGACCGACGTTCTCTCTCCCTTTAATGACACACTTAATCTCTCCCTTTATTGACCGACGTTCTCTCTCCCTTTAATGACACACTTAATCTCTCCCTTTATTGACCGACGTTCTCTCTCAATTTATTGACACACTTAATCTCTCCCTTTATTGACCGACGTTCTCTCTCCCTTTATTGACACACTTAATCTCTCCCTTTATTGACCGACGTTTCCTCTCCCTTTAATGACACACTTAATCTCTCCCTTTATTGACCGACGTTCTCTCTCCCTTTATTGACACACTTAATCTCTCTCTTTATTGACCGACGTTCTCTCTCCCTTTACTGACCGAAGTTCTCTCTCCCTTGCGTTCTATCTGCCACCAGAAAAACAGTTTGGTGCATGATATTGTCTATTTGCGGAAGTGTTTGAATAACTGCAAAACTCATTACTATACATTATTGCAATTAGGTAAAATTGCTGAACATATATGGATGCTTTAAAAATGTTATTATTAACACATTTAAAATTTGTTGGATTTTATAAATAACCACTCAATCGCCTCTTTTACTTGACTTTTTTGTTGACTTTTTTATCTGCTTTAGAGAACCATCGCAAAATTGACACATTGATGACATGGTGTTGTTTGTTTACTATAGTTTGATGTCATCAAGAATAAAAGGGGAATATTGAATCCATCCAACGCAATGACAAGTGCTTTGCATGCGCACAAAACCCATTGAAGATACGAGTTGGTGAGGGGAAATAAAGCCCGATGCACCGGAAGGTTGAGTAGAGTGTTCTATACGGATAAACAAGCGTTGGCAATATAATACAAAAACAAGCCAGATCACATGTTCCCAGCATTGAAAACATATTACTTATATTTTATATTCTTATAATTTATAAACGTATTAATATATAACAATGAATACTTTAACCATTCCAATTTTAAATATAAATTGTATCTTAATAAATTTAAATTTTAAATAGGATTTTATCACCCTTAACCTTATTTTAATGTCGATGTAATAAATCAAATACATACATGATACATACTGGTACAAAATCACATAATTATAATTAGTACTGTTTAAGAATAATCTCATATATCCATTAAGTATAAAGGCTATTTTTATATCCATTAAGTATTACGGCTATTTTTATATCCATTAAGTATTAAGGCTATTTTTATATCCATTAAGTATAAAGGCTATTTTTATATACATAAACTATAATGGCTATTTTTATATCCATTAAGTATAAAGGCTATTTTTATATCCATAAAGTATAAAGGCTAATTTATATCCATTTAGTATAAATGCTATTTTTATATCCATAAGATATAAAGACAATTTTTATATCCATAAAGTATAAAGGCCATTTTGTATCCATATAGTATACAGGCTATTTTTTCATCCGTTAAGTATAAAGGCTATTTTTATATCCATACAGTACAAAACTCCTTTGAGTCGTTTTGTAAGAAAATATTTTTAAGTAGTATTAGGACTTAATTACATTCAAATACGTAAGTAGCCTTAGTTCTTAATATGATATTTTAAGTAGTATTAGGACTTAATTACATTCAAATACGTAAGTAGCCTTAGTTCTTAATATGATATTTTAAGTAGTATTAGGACTTAATTACATTCAAATACGTAAGTAGCCTTAGTTCTTAATATGATATTTTAAATAGTATTAGGACTTAATTACATTCAAATACGTAAGTAGCCTTAGTTCTTAATATGATATTTTAAGTATTATTAGGACTTAATTACATTCAAATACGTAAGTAGCCTTAATTCTTAATATGATATTTTAAGTATTATTAGGACTTAATTACATTCAAATACGTAAGTAGCCTTAATTCTTAATATGATATTTTAAGTATTATTAGGACTTAATTACATTCAAATACGTAAGTAGCCTTAGTTCTTAATATTATATTTTAAGTAGTATTAGGACTTAATTACATTCAAATACGTAAGTAGCCTTAGTTCTTAATATTATATTTTAAGTAGTATTAATTACATTCAAATGCGTAAGTTGCCTTAATTCTTAATATGATATTTTAAGTATTATTAGGACTTAATTACATTCAAATACGTAAGTTGCCTTAATTCTTAATATGATATTTTAAATAGTATTAGGACTTAATTACATTCAAATACGTAAGTAGCCTTAGTTCTTAATATGATATTTTAAGTATTATTAGGACTTAATTACATTCAAATACGTAAGTAGCCTTAATTCTTAATATGATATTTTAAGTATTATTAGGACTTAATTACATTCAAATACGTAAGTAGCCTTAGTTCTTAATATTATATTTTAAGTAGTATTAGGACTTAATTACATTCAAATACGTAAGTAGCCTTAGTTCTTAATATTATATTTTAAGTAGTATTAGGACTTAATTACATTCAAATACGTAAGTAGCCTTAATTCTTAATATGATATTTTAAGTAGTATTAGGACTTAATTACATTCAAATACGTAAGTAGCCTTAATTCTTAATATGATATTTTAAGTATTATTAGGACTTAATTACATTCAAATACGTAAGTAGCCTTAGTTCTTAATATGATATTTTAAGTAGTAGGACTTAATTACATTCAAATACGTAAGTAGCCTTAGTTCTTAATATGATATTTTAAGTATTATTAGGACTTAATTACATTCAAATACGTAAGTAGCCTTAGTTCTTAATATGATATTTTAAGTATTATTAGGACTTAATTACATTCAAATACGTAAGTAGCCTTAGTTCTTAATATGATATTTTAAGTATTATTAGGACTTAATTACATTCAAATACGTAAGTAGCCTTAGTTCTTAATATGATATTTTAAGTATTATTAGGACTTAATTACATTCAAATAAGTAAGTAGCCTTAGTTCTTAATATGATATTTTAAGTATTATTAGGACTTAATTACATTCAAATACGTAAGTAGCCTTAGTTCTTAATATGATATTTTAAGTATTATTAGGACTTAATTACATTCAAATACGTAAGTAGCCTTAGTTCTTAATATGATATTTTAAGTATTATTAGGACTTAATTACATTCAAATACGTAAGTAGCCTTAGTTCTTAATATGATATTTTAAGTATTATTAGGACTTAATTACATTCAAATACGTAAGTAGCCTTAGTTCTTAATATTATATTTTAAGTATTATTAGGACTTAATTACATTCAAATAAGTAAGTAGCCTTAGTTCTTAATATGATATTTTAAGTATTATTAGGACTTAATTACATTCAAATACGTAAGTAGCCTTAGTTCTTAATATGATATTTTAAGTAGAATTAATTACATTCAAATACGTAAGTAGCCTTAGTTCTTAATATGATATTTTAAGTGGTATTAATTACATTCAAATACGTAAGTAGCCTTAGTTCTTAATATGATATTTTAAGTATTATTAGGACTTAATTACATTCAAATAAGTAAGTAGCCTTAGTTCTTAATATGATATTTTAAGTATTATTAGGACTTAATTACATTCAAATACGTAAGTAGCCTTAGTTCTTAATATGATATTTTAAGTAGAATTAATTACATTCAAATACGTAAGTAGCCTTAGTTCTTAATATGATATTTTAAGTAGTATTAATTACATTCAAATACGTAAGTAGCCTTAGTTCTTAATATGATATTTTAAGTATTATTAGGACTTAATTACATTCAAATACGTAAGTAGCCTTAGTTCTTAATATGATATATTAAGTATTATTAGGACTTAATTACATTCAAATACGTAAGTAGCCTTAGTTCTTAATATTATATTTTAAGTATTATTAGGACTTAATTACATTCAAATAAGTAAGTAGCCTTAGTTCTTAATATGATATTTTAAGTATTATTAATTACATTCAAATAAGTAAGTAGCCTTAGTTCTAATATGATATTTTAAGTAGAATTAATTACATTCAAATACGTAAGTAGCCTTAGTTCTTAATATGATATTTTAAGTAGAATTAATTACATTCAAATACGTAAGTAGCCTTAGTTCTTAATATGATATTTTAAGTTAGGACTTAATTACATTCAAATACGTAAGTAGCCTTAGTTCTTAATATGATATTTTAAGTATTATTAGGACTTAATTACATTCAAATACGTAAGTAGCCTTAGTTCTTAATATGATATTTTAAGTATTATTAGGACTTAATTACATTCAAATATGTAAGTAGCCTTAGTTCTTAATATGATATTTTAAGTATTATTAGGACTTAATTACATTCAAATACGTAAGTAGCCTTAGTTCTTAATATGATATTTTAAGTATTATTAGGACTTAATTACATTCAAATACGTAAGTAGCATTAGTTCTTAATATGATATTTTAAGTAGTATTAGGACTTAATTACATTCAAATACGTAAGTAGCCTTAATTCTTAATATGATATTTTAAGTATTATTAGGACTTAATTACATTCAAATACGTAAGTAGCCTTAGTTCTTAATATGATATTTTAAGTAGTATTAATTACATTCAAATACGTAAGTAGCCTTAGTTCTTAATATGATATTTTAAGTATTATTAGGACTTAATTACATTCAAATACGTAAGTAGCCTTAATTCTTAATATGATATTTTAAGTATTATTAGGACTTAATTACATTCAAATACGTAAGTAGCCTTAGTTCTTAATATGATATTTTAAGTATTATTAGGACTTAATTACATTCAAATACGTAAGTAGCCTTAGTTCTTAATATGATATTTTAAGTAGTATTAATTACATTCAAATACGTAAGTAGCCTTAATTCTTAATATGATATTTTAAGTAGTATTAATTACATTCAAATACGTAAGTAGCCTTAGTTCTTAATATGATATTTTAAGTATTATTAGGACTTAATTACATTCAAATACGTAAGTAGCCTTAGTTCTTAATATGATATTTTAAGTAGTATTAGGACTTAATTACATTCAAATACGTAAGTAGCCTTAATTCTTAATATGATATTTTAAGTATTATTAGGATTAATTACATTCAAATACGTAAGTAGCCTTAGTTCTTAATATGATATTTTAAGTATTATTAGGACTTAATTACATTCAAATACGTAAGTAGCCTTAGTTCTTAATATGATATTTTAAGTAGTATTAGGACTTAATTACATTCAAATACGTAAGTAGCCTTAATTCTTAATATGATATTTTAAGTATTATTAGGACTTAATTACATTCAAATACGTAAGTAGCCTTAGTTCTTAATATGATATTTTAAGTATTATTAGGACTTAATTACATTCAAATAAGTAAGTAGCCTTAGTTCTTAATATTATATTTTAAGTATTATTAGGAGTTAATTACATTCAAATACGTAAGTAGCCTTAGTTCTTAATATGATATTTTAAGTATTATTAGGACTTAATTACATTCAAATACGTAAGTAGCCTTAGTTCTTAATATGATATTTTAAGTATTATTAGGACTTAATTACATTCAAATACGTAAGTAGCCTTAGTTCTTAATATTATATTTTAAGTATTATTAGGACTTAATTACATTCAAATACGTAAGTAGCCTTAGTTCTTAATATGATATTTTAAGTATTATTAGGACTTAATTACATTCAAATACGTAAGTAGCCTTAGTTCTTAATATGATATTTTAAGTATTATTAGGACTTAATTACATTCAAATACGTAAGTAGCCTTAGTTCTTAATATGATATTTTAAGTATTATTAGGACTTAATTACATTCAAATACGTAAGTAGCCTTAGTTCTTAATATGATATTTTAAGTATTATTAGGACTTAATTACATTCAAATACGTAAGTAGCCTTAGTTCTTAATATGATATTTTAAGTATTATTAGGACTTAATTACATTCAAATACGTAAGTAGCCTTAGTTCTTAATATGATATTTTAAGTATTATTAGGACTTAATTACATTCAAATACGTAAGTAGCCTTAGTTCTTAATATGATATTTTAAGTATTATTAGGACTTAATTACATTCAAATAAGTAAGTAGCCTTAGTTCTTAATATGATATTTTAAGTATTATTAGGACTTAATTACATTCAAATACGTAAGTAGCCTTAGTTCTTAATATGATATTTTAAGTATTATTAGGACTTAATTACATTCAAATACGTAAGTAGCCTTAGTTCTTAATATGATATTTTAAGTATTATTAGGACTTAATTACATTCAAATACGTAAGTAGCCTTAGTTCTTAATATGATATTTTAAGTATTATTAGGACTTAATTACATTCAAATACGTAAGTAGCTTTAGTTCTTAATATGATATTTTAAGTAGTATTAATTACATTCAAATACGTAAGTAGCCTTAGTTCTTAATATGATATTTTAAGTATTATTAGGACTTAATTACATTCAAATACGTAAGTAGCCTTAGTTCTTAATATGATATTTTAAGTATTATTAGGACTTAATTACATTCAAATACGTAAGTAGCCTTAGTTCTTAATATGATATTTTAAGTATTATTAGGACTTAATTACATTCAAATACGTAAGTAGCCTTAGTTCTTAATATGATATTTTAAGTAGTATTAATTACATTCAAATACGTAAGTAGCCTTAGTTCTTAATATGATATTTTAAGTATTATTAGGACTTAATTACATTCAAATACGTAAGTAGCCTTAGTTCTTAATATGATATTTTAAGTATTATTAGGACTTAATTACATTCAAATACGTAAGTAGCCTTAGTTCTTAATATGATATTTTAAGTAGAATTAATTACATTCAAATACGTAAGTAGCCTTAGTTCTTAATATGATATTTTAAGTAGAATTAATTACATTCAAATACGTAAGTAGCCTTAGTTCTTAATATGATATTTTAAGTGGAATTAATTACATTCAAATACGTAAGTAGCCTTAGTTCTTAATATGATATTTTAAGTAGTATTAATTACATTTAAATACGTAAGTAGCCTTAATTCTTAATATGATATTTTAAGTATTATTAGGACTTAATTACATTCAAATACGTAAGTAGCCTTAGTTCTTAATATTACATTTTAAGTATTATTAGGACTTAATTACATTCAAATACGTAAGTAGCCTTAGTTCTTAATATGATATTTTAAGTATTATTAGGACTTAATTACATTCAAATACGTAAGTAGCATTAGTTCTTAATATGATATTTTAAGTAGTATTAGGACTTAATTACATTCAAATACGTAAGTAGCCTTAATTCTTTATATGATATTTTAAGTATTATTAGGACTTAATTACATTTAAATACGTAAGTAGCCTTAGTTCTTAATATGATATTTTAAGTATTATTAGGACTTAATTACATTCAAATACGTAAGTAGCCTTAGTTCTTAATATTATATTTTAAGTATTATTAGGACTTAATTACATTCAAATACGTAAGTAGCCTTAGTTCTTAATATGATATTTTAAGTATTATTAGGACTTAATTACATTCAAATACGTAAGTAGCCTTAGTTCTTAATATGATATTTTAAGTATTATTAGGACTTAATTACATTCAAATACGTAAGTAGCCTTAGTTCTTAATATGATATTTTAAGTATTATTAGGACTTAATTACATTCAAATACGTAAGTAGCCTTAGTTCTTAATATGATATTTTAAGTATTATTAGGACTTAATTACATTCAAATACGTAAGTAGCCTTAGTTCTTAATATGATATTTTAAGTATTATTAGGACTTAATTACATTCAAATACGTAAGTAGCCTTAGTTCTTAATATGATATTTTAAGTATTATTAGGACTTAATTACATTCAAATACGTAAGTAGCCTTAGTTCTTAATATGATATTTTAAGTATTATTAGGACTTAATTACATTCAAATACGTAAGTAGCCTTAGTTCTTAATATGATATTTTAAGTATTATTAGGACTTAATTACATTCAAATACGTAAGTAGCCTTAGTTCTTAATATGATATTTTAAGTATTATTAGGACTTAATTACATTCAAATACGTAAGTAGCCTTAGTTCTTAATATGATATTTTAAGTATTATTAGGACTTAATTACATTCAAATACGTAAGTAGCCTTAGTTCTTAATATGATATTTTAAGTATTATTAGGACTTAATTACATTCAAATACGTAAGTAGCCTTAGTTCTTAATATGATATTTTAAGTAGAGCAATTTATAAGAAAAACATGCTTTTTGAGTTATTTTTTTGTGTTGTTAGAACTACTTTACACTGTTAACGTTTCATTTATAATTGCTCACTATTATTCTTGTTTTAGTTTTTAATAATAACATACCCGTAGATATAGTAATCTAATTTTTATGTTATTTCTACACTGATTATACTTTAACACTGAAACTTAAGCATAAACATGATCGCTATTTTTAATTTTTGATTAATTATGATCAAACTTAAGATTTAAAAAAAATTATAACCATTAAAAATATTGTTGATAAATTCCACATCTTAATTTGCTCTGTTTTGACTAACAGTTGACTTGTTGACATTTATGTAATTTAATCATTTGCTCCTTTTATGTTTGTGTTATTACGTATTCTAGTTTTTGTTATTTAGTTTTGTCTTAATCATGTCTTTACAAGAGTTAGTAGTAGTGGCCAAGATCAACTATACAAGAAGATTATTTATTTAATAACACTAATATTCTAGATTTATTATTCTATTGTTTAAATAACTCAATAAGAGGATACAGTATGTTAGTTGAAATAAGAGGATACAGTATATTAGTTGATATAAGAGGATACAGTATGTTAGTTGAAATAAGAGGATACAGTATGTTAGTTGAAATAAGAGGATACAGTATGTTAGTTGAAATAATAGGATACAGTATGTTAGTTGAAATAAGAGGATACAGTATGTTAGTTAAAATAATAGGATACAGTATGTTAGTTGAAATAAGAGGATACAGTATGTTAGTTGAAATAAGAGGATACAGTATGTTAGTTGAAATAAATGGATACAGTATGTTAGTTGAAATAAGAGGATACAGTATGTTAGTTGAAATAAGAGGATACAGTATGTTAGTTCAAATAAGAGGATACAGTATGTTAGTTGAAATAAGAGGATACAGTATGTTAGTTGAAATAAGAGGATACAGTATGTTAGTTGAAATTAGAGGATACAGTATGTTAGTTGAAATATGAGGATACAGTATGTTAGTTGAAATAAGAGGATACAGTTTGTTAGTTGAAATAAGAGGATACAGTATGTTAGTTGAAATAAGAGGATACAGTATGTTAGTTGAAATTAATAATGCGCCATATAATGGTGAAAAACGTGTATCACTTATTTATATAATAATGTAAAAATATTAATAGAATAATACTTTTATAATATTCATATTAAATATATTATGTGTATGTTTTATTAATACGTTAATGCTTTAATTTATTCATCTATTTCTTTCCTCTTATGTTTTTCAAGCTCCTTTCTCTTTCCAGACACATATATATATATATATATATATATATATATATATATTATATACAATTTATAGTATTTATAGTTCATACAGTTTTTGTACATATTTTCCTGTATACTGTAATTTTATTGAAACACCCATTTCTACTGGATACTTTCTCACTTCCCTTTTTTATATACCCCTATGCATTAAGCTGTTAATCTCTAAATATTTTAATGTACTATTCCGGAGAGATGCACTAGTATTATGTGGGTTACAATAAATTTAAGTGAACAAACTGTTGCTTATCTGAGTTAAATATGCACTTTGTTGTTTTTAGTTGTTGTATATATACTTTATTAGTATATATACAATTAAAATTTTTATATTTATATATACTTTATAAAAGTTCAAACAGTTTCTAAATTCATAAATAATGTAAACTACATTTTAAAAATATTTACATACGAATTAAATTTATGTAATTTTTCAATAATAATTTCATTGAAACATCCATTCAAGTTTTTATACATAACTTATCAAAACAATAGTCGTTAGTGAAAATTAATTAAACAGGATGTAGAATAAATTAACACTATTATATTTAAATTAAAAGTAGGACATTTGACAGCTTTCCTATTGATTTAGTCTTTGAAACATGTCAACACCATAATCTATAACATTATAAGGCAAATTTCTATTTGTGTATAAATAATCATTTATATTTTTAGGAGGTTAATTAATATTATAGTAATTTTGTTACCATTAAATAAAAAATAACCATAGAAAGTGTACCATTCTTTTAATAAAATAACAATCCTTCCAAAACGTATTCTAATATCAAGAAATAAAAAATGTTTTAAAAATGAAATGATAATTTTGGAATGAGCACGAATGCATTATTAATTATTGCGGTGGCGCATAGACATTAAATATATATAATGTAGACATATAGCATTCATTATATAACATTTTAGAGGTAATTGGCAGGCATAAGTAGGCCCATAATAAAAATACCAAGAATAAATATAAAACTAAAAGTTGAAATTAATTAAACAAACAAGAAAGTAAAACTATTTAGGTAAACCATGCAAATTGATGATTTATTTACAAAGACTAATTATAAATAATGATAATTATAATATATTATTCTACATTCTTATGTGTCATTGTGACGTGGAGATAAATGCACGCTAAGGTTAGGACCCCCAACAATATAAGATATAGTCATCTAAAACTGTAACCCAGAATTTCTCGAAACCACTTAACTATTTCACTGTAAAATATGAAATATAGGCTGACTTTAAAATGTAATACTCAAATAGCACTTAGATTTATTTTTAATTTAAGAAGTAAAATAACATAGATTTACATGGAAACCATGTTCAAAAATATAAATCAGGTACTAGCGTTCAAAAGTGGACCTAGAGTTAAAGAGATTATTTCATTTCCTCATACACAGGAAAAGAAAAAGTAAAAGGTTTCTCTTTTATCTGGAGTCCTTTAAAAAGGTCGTCGTTGTTATCTTCCAAGCCTTTTTTCCCTACTTTGTTCAGACTGCACAATAAACGTTTCAAAAGTATACTACAAACATTTTGGTTAAGATTAATTGAAACTTATCTTTCGATAGAAGCCAGTGCCTACAAGACCATAATAAGTGTATTTATTTTATAACAACTTACTCTCAACTACGGTTGACCCTTTCAGTAAGAGAATGCTATATGTAAATTGAAATAGCAACAAGATATTGGTGTAGAAATTGTACCTCTTACTAATATAGTAATCACATTACAACGGTAGTTTTTTTGTAAATATTTAAAGGAAAATAATTTTTAGTACTAATTTACCGAACTAATAACGATTGTAGTGTTCCTTGATACTCTGCCTAAATTAATAAAGGAAAAAATTAATTAATTTATTTTCATCTTTCAATTTTTATAGAGGAACTAAAAACTCTAATAAAACATCATTTTATATACAAATACTATGCAATAAATCAAATTTAATAGCAAAACTTTCTTCTTGATTTGTCAAGATCCTCATTTTACAAACTAGGGCAGTGTTGAACACTTTTTTGGTGATAAAGAAATAATAATCCAACAACTTAAGTTATTAAGTTCATAATGCTTTCATATATTTAATAAGAGTGGAGCTGTTACAGCAAGCCGACAGTTCTAAAATAATATAAATACTACATTAAAAGATATAATAAATACTGGTAAACTTATTCACTCTCGCCATATCTCACAATCGGGAACCACCTCAGAGTGATAAGTGTGTTGTCTATGTTACCTCATTGTGGTTAGCTTTAGAAGTTTTCACAATGAGACATAACCACTCTGTCAAAACTTGGATATACTTCAGTACTTTCATTACAGTCTTCATTGGAAGGGGTCCGAGTAATACGAACATGTTTTCACAACGTTAATCAAGCATTCCGTAAGACATAGAGTAACTCTGTGAAAAAGGGCGAGTAAATTGGTTTTGAAGGATAAATAATGTTGTTTTAAAGGAGTTTACAAAACTTCTGTAGTAAAAGTAAAGTGTTTTGTATTAAAATTGGTTTAAATTAGCTATTCATAAATGTTTAATGATTTATTTAAGTTAAGAAGTTAAATTAAACAATATAAAACTGATAATCCGTTTAACGTAAATTAACTCATAACAGCAAAATAATTAAAACAGATTATTTTGCTTCCAAGCTTCCAAGAGTCGCAACTGATACCGAGATGTGACGTCTCTTGGGAGAAAAAGTATAACAATGAAACTGAAAAGTGTTTAGTTAATCATTAGATAATAGGTAGTTAGTTTTTTTTTAAGTTGTTGTGTTATCCCTACCAATGAAGGCTATACACTATCATTGATCTCAAGCTCTAAAAACTTAAGAATAGCTTACCAAGATTGATGCCAAACTACTATAGAAGTATATCCAAGTTTTGACAGAGTGGTTATGTCTCATAATACAAACTTCTAAAGCTAACCACAATATAGAAAAATACACATAACACGCTTATCACTCTGGAGTTTTGAGTTACGAAGTTTCCAGTTTGAAGATATAGTAATTATATTATATGTAGAATGATATAGTAGCAATATTTAAACTATTATTCACTATATCTTTAAATGTACCATTTCCATTCAATTTAAAAATTGGATAAAATCAACTTTTTATAACGTGTAACTTAATTTTGGGTCGTTAAATGTTGTTTTTTGAGTCAGTTATTCCACCCATAATACAGCGAGATAGACTAATTAATGAATAAACTGTTCTGTTCAACTTGCCATTGTAAGTGTTAACTATACGAAAAGCCGTTGCCAGATATGTGTGTTTTATTGTATATGTCATTTACTGTGAACCAGGTTGCTGAAAGGAAACAGTAAATAACTGATATTTATTTATATTAGATATAGTACCATTCATTACATTACAGAGAAAGAGAGAGAAAGAGCGAGCGAGAGAGAGAGAGAGAGAGAGAGAGAGAGAGAGAGAGAGAGAGAGAGAGAGAGAGAGAGAGAGAGAGAGAGAGAGAGAGAGAGAGAGAGAGAGAGAGAGAGAGAGAGAGAGAGAGAGAGAGAGAGAGAGAGAGAGAGAGAGAGAGAGAGAGAGAGAGAGAGAGAGAGAGAGAGAGAGAGAGAGAGAGAGAGAGAGAGAGAGAGAGAGAGAGAGAGAGAGAGAGAGAGAGAGAGAGAGAGAGAGAGAGAGAGAGAGAGAGAGAGAGAGAGAGAGAGAGAGAGAGAGAGAGCTGACACTGAGGTGCTCCTTATGATTGTGCTAGCAGACCACGTGATAGTAACGCTTAGGTTTTACACCACCAGTCGTAGTAGCAAGTATCCAATATTGGAAAAAGTTTGTGACTAATATTAGTCACCATCTGGCTCAACAGTGCTTCTTGTGTTAATAATAATATCGTAAAAATTAAGGTTATATTATCAAGTAGTAGATGATGAACGGAGAGAAGAATTAAAAAATAACAGTGACTTTTAGAATTATATGTAAAAACCTAATATGCTGGATTATCTTACTTTGTGGAACTGTTTCTGTGATTGGACTGATGTGAGGTTCCATAAGTACATATATGTAATAGGAGTGGAGGAGGCTGTGTAGTATCTACATAAGGGGTAGACAGTAAGATTCGTGATTTATGTACAGAGTGGAAAGTTATGTACAAGAGACAGAGGGTCAGAATAGTTCGTTATATTATGTATATCTAGTGATCTAGGCCTGCATGTGGGGTGAACGACAAATTTCGTAAAGTCAAATTCATATGGTGGGGACATAATAAGTCTGAGAGGTGGACAAATGTTGCATATAAGGGGAAAAGAAGGACTCATAAAGCCAATCACGTAAAGGTTGAATGTAAGGGCTTGCAAAAAGAAATCATATGTTCATTTACACCTGGACACAAGGTCAGACCAGAAACATCGTTTTCACAACACTACCATGAGTTCAGCCGTTTTTGTTATGTGTTTACAACCTGCGAAACATCATATTTTCAACAGCTGTCTATTGTTTACTACCGAAAGTAACATTGTTTACAACCGAAAATTTTCCACAGTCAACAACACCTGTTTTTAAAACATGTTTCCAATTTAATAAACAGTTAACATTCCAACAATGAGTTTTTATTCCGTAGTGTAGTGAAAAGTATCGTTCTCGACCATTTGAAGTGCTCGACAAGTCTCGCACTTCAAACATATGGTCTCGAACATGCAAAACCCCACTTTCCACTCTTGTTATGAAATATACTATTTCACACACAGTTTTAGAAGTGTTTATGAAGTTGTATTTTAACTTATGTTTTCTTAAAAATCCTGTAAAACCCAGTTTTAAATTATTAGCACTCTCTTTTGACATCACTCATACATTTTCGTTGGTTGGTGGACAGCTGAAGTAAACCACTTTCTCTGGTGTCAGTTATTTTAGTTCCTGACAAGGTCATGTCTTCTTTTATATTTATTTATTTCGTGTTCCCCTTGAAACACAACTACATTATGTAGCGATATAGATCCCATAAATTAATAAAGTTTATTTTCATTACTTTTAAGGGCACTTCAAACAACCCCTCAACATTCAATTACTTAGCAACCCTAACAGTCTTTCACTACCCTGGCCGTATACCCAGGAGTATATAGCCAGCTTTACGTACTCCGCCAACCATTTCCCTTTCCTTATCAAACTATTTACTGTCCTCTTTACTCCTTTATGGCTCGATTTATCTCCCTCTTTAGTGTATTTCCTTTATTAAAGATCTTATCCTCCTTGTCTATAACCTGACATCTCAACCAGTAAATAAAGCTTTGATACAGATCAACACATTTTCAGTATATAAAGTTTTTTAGAAGTTATATTAGAATTTCATTAGAGAATTCAAGATTTTATTGTTTATTTTTAACAAAAAAGTCATTAAAATACCTCAGGAAAGCTTTTGGTATTTTCCACATGATAGCATGTGTGTGAAAATCAGTTGATAATTTATTTATTTTATATCATTATATAAAAATATTTTATATATACAGTACAAGTAAACGTCACACAAAACACAAATTTATTACAATATAAGCACAAAATGCACAAATATACTACAATACAAGCACAAAATGCACAAATATTATGGTGATCGATTTCGGTGAACCACGCTCACCTTCCTCAGACCAGAGGGATTCACAAAAGATTCAAAAGATTCACAAAAGAATCTTTTGTGAATCCCTGTGGACTGAGGAAGGTGAGCGTGGTTCACCGAAATCGATCACCATAATATTTGTGCATTTTGTGCTTGTATTGTAGTATATTTGTGCATTTTGTGCTTATATTGTAATAAATTTGTGTTTTGTGTGACGTTTACTTGTACTGTATATGTACCAACACGTATTATGCTAATTAAAAAACTATTTTTATTTTATATACACACAGGTATAACAAATCCATTCTTTTTAGGTTAATAGTCTGATAATTATTTTTAAATAAATAGGTTTACAAATGTTATTTTTAATTCTAAAAAAATGTAATAGTTAATACACGAAAATCAAGATAAGTTCATCGTCAAATCCCTGTAAATAATTACAGTAACATCATATGGAATACCATTCGATTAAGATCACAGAAACAGCTGTCCTACTGCAAATACAAATAAATCAACCCGTAGGAGAATATCGCTTTAGTGTTTACCAAATAGCTTTTCACTTTAAAAACACCAAAGGGGTTCGTTTGAATTGGTTTCCTTGATAAGAAAATTATTAAAATAACACTTATTATTATGTTACATTTTCAAATAAATGGTACCAGGTGACTGGCACAAACTTTCTCCATTTCCCTTTGTTATGTCAGATTGTATAAGAAATGTACAAAGCTTGTTAAAGAATATTTTTTGAAATAGTGTAATGTATTGATTTAAAAAAAAAATGTTATAGCTCAAAAACTATTAAAGTTAGGGATGGACATGCAATTTTTATTAAAATATTTTCAATTCTACATCGCATTTTTCCTACAAATTTAATCAAAATCATTAGAGCCGTTTTGAGAAATTCTATTTTTGTATGTTTTTCTCATAAAAATTAAAAATAATTTCAAAAAAGTGAAAAAGGGTATGGAGAAATTGGCTAAATACACCTAAATTCCAAATTTGTTAAAATGTTAACCATTATTTTGATCTCCAGTGAATTGGACAGACACACAAACACTCATACGGACAGATAAAAAATAAATAAATAAATAAAAACTGTTTGGGTTCAGGGGGTCCTAAAACGGATTTTTATACCAACTTATGAAACCATTTTTTTTTTTTTTTTTTTTTTGCCAATCACAGTAATTCACTCTATGTTAACGCATATGGGAGCCGACATATCTATTATTCATTGAATAGTAAAATATAAAATTAGTTTGGAGGGATTATTTCATAAACGTGTTTAAATATAATTTATAGTTGTGTACATTATTTTTATTGTGTCTATTCAAACCTCAATTTAATAAATCATTTAAATTAACAGTTATCACAGATTACTAAACACCCTTTACAGAGTCAATATTATATGGAGTTGTAATTTATTAAATAAATATTTTAAATTATTATATAATAGTAGAATATTGAAACAACTACATCACTATGTAACTCTATCAATTCAATTTGTAAATCTACTTATAAATGTATCTCTCAAAAATAAATAATTAAAAATAAACGTGGCATTAACAAATGAGGAAGAATATTTTAAAAAGCTAAAGATATATTTTCATAATATACTTCATAAATACAAATACACACATATATTAATGAATATTGCCATCTGATAAACATAAATGAATAAAGATAACGATCTCGTGTCCAGAAATATTAAAAAACTGTTGAAGTTAATGTAGAACTTGTAAGAATAATGTGTAACTTGTAACTTATAAAATCCAGAAATTATAAAAGTATATAACAACTTTATGCTTGACATCTAAACGCATTGAGGATCTAGTCAGGAAAGTTAACAGACTTCTTCTATAGATGGAATTTTGAATGAATAAGAAATCTATTTCATCTTATTTCTGGCATATCATATCAGACTCCTCTTGTCTGCAATGGCATTACCATGCCTTTAAAATAGGAAAAATCACTTCTCTGCAGATTTATTTGTGTAAGATTTATTTATTTTAAGTTCTACGTCCAATTATAAGGTAGTATTATATTAAGCCGTACATCGGAATTTGAGACAGTTCTATTGTTCTTACAGGCTGAGTTGAAGAAGCCACTCTCTGATCGTACTCTTACACGCGGTGACACTGGCACCCTCCATGTCACCAAAATCTAGTGGTAAATATTTATAAAGACAATGAGCAAGATAAAAATAATTAAGAGTGATACTACTAATCAGTCGAGGAATTTTTGATAACCAAAGAAAATGCTAGTTCTTGTTCCATAATTATGTTTCAAACCCACAAAATATTATTCTTATTTATAATGTACGTGATAAGATTTTTTACAAGGAGGTTGATAATGTTTCAAGCCGGTAATTCAGTACTTAACGAATTAACATCACCTAAATACTTATGGTGGTCCACTCGTTCAATTAGGTTTAACCGCAATCATGGCAAAGTGTAATGGTGGTCGGGCGAACCGCTCTCAAGATAGGTAGGCAGATCAACATAGTTAACTGACGAACGACCGTCAGGTAACCTTGTTCCCATGTCTACGTAGGCAGACCAACAATATTACCTTACGACGACCGTCAGGTAACCTTGTTCCCATGTCTACGTAGGCAGACCAACAAAGTTACCTGACGACGACCGTCATGTAACCTTGTTCCCATGTCTACGTAGGCAGACCAACAAAGTTACCTGACCGACGACCCTCAGGTAACCTTGTTCCAATGTCTACGTAGGCAGACCAACAAAGTTATCTGACGACGACCGTCAGGTAATCTTGTTCCCATGTCTACGTGCGCAGACCAACAAAGTTACCTGACGACGACCCTCATGTAACTTTGTTCCCGTGTCTACGTAGGCAGACCAACAAAGTTACCTGACGACGACCGTCGGGCAACCATGTTCCCATGTCTACGTAGGCAGACCAACAAAGTTACCTGACGACGACCCTCAGGTATATTGTTCCCATGTCTACGTACGCAGACCAATAAAGTTACCTGACGATGACCCTCAGGTAACCATGTTCCAATGTCTACGTAGGCAGACCAACAAAGTTATCTGACGACGACCCTCAGGTAACCTTGTTCCCATGTCTACGTAGGCAGACCAACAAAGTTACCTGACGACGACCGTCGGGCAACCTTGTTCCCATGTCTACGTAGGCAGACCAACAAAGTTACCTGACGACGACCCTCAAGTAACCTTGTTCCCATGTCTACGTAGGCAGACCGACAAAGTTATCTGACGACGACCGTCAGGTAACCTTGTTCCCATGACTACGTAGGCAGACCAACAAAGTTACCTGACGACGACCCTCAGGCAAGCTTGATCACATGTCTACGTAGGCAGACCAACAAAGTTAACTTGATGTTGACGACGACGTCTTTCCAGAGAGTCCAACACAAACATGCCCAGTAGGTCAGAGTGTGGAAATACCCACACTCGCCTTAGAGTATGAGTACAAACATTTCAAAAACTTCTTCTGAATATTCGGAACAGAAAAATTACGTTTTACAGATTCCAACCTATAAACACCAAACACTGACTGTGTATAATAACCACTTTGGTAAAGCTACAAGTAAAGCATAATGTGGACGATTTCGGAGGTCGAAGTATGTCAGGAATGTTTCTAAAAAAGAAGATGAACTCCTCCAGAATTCAAGTCTATTGGGCCATTGAAGTTGCATTAATATGTTAGTGTAATAGTGTTATATACTAATTATGTTTGCTTGGTGGATAACTCGAAATTTTTATTGTATTTTAAATGGTTGGAATATAATTAAAGTGCGATATTTTCTTGTATTCATTTATAAGTTATGAATATAAATGTTTCATTACTCTTGCACTTGACTTCTTTATGAATAGTTGTGCTTATCAGTAAGTATATTCAAAACCTACAGTCAAAGAATTTGAATACTATAGTTGAATTTATTTACGGATATTCAATAATTAAAGCTTTTGTTGAATGACATTGCAAGCACTTTTTTCAATTATGCTGTACTTAAGTCAGCCAAAGATTTGAACTTACGCTCCAATTTTGTAAAAATAATCGTTTATGATGACAGATTGTCACACTTTGTTATGTATTGCACATTGATTGTTTCTTTCCACCCAGGGACTACCTAAGATTCACATTTTATAGTAATATTTCAAATTAATTGATAATAGTCCATTATTGATATCCAGAATTAGCAAAACTTGTTAAGTCTGTACAAGAACTTACAAAGGATGAGCTTACATTGAGATATAATATTAATGGCAGGTACTTCTGTAACGTTATTTAAGAGGCGAAGCAATGTAATCATTCATAATCCGTTATTTTTATTGACCCCAAAATATTCCACACTTTTGTCTGTTATTTATCTAATGTTCATCTATATTATTTAAACTCATTTCGCTCGTTGGGACCTTCGCCTCGTAGCTCCCTTGTAGACCAAGCATCTATAGCTAATCAGATAATTACGGTTGGCTAGAGCAGCAGATTGCTATCCAAATTAATCAGAGATGCTACCTAAGATACTCACGGTTGCTACTCAAGTAAATAAAGGGATGTACCCTTGTTGATCACGGGCGCTACCAAATATGGTCATGTGGTTAAGTAAGTCTACACAATTGGCTACCAAAATTGATCAAGGGACTACTGAAATTGATCATGGGTGGCTGGCTACCCAAGTTGATCACGAGGGCTACCTACGTTGATCACGGGTGGCTACCCAAGTTAACGGGGGGCTACCCAGGTTGACCACGGGGGTTACCAATGAAGATCACGGGTGGCTACCCAAGTTGATCACGAGGGCTACCTATGTTGATCACGGGTGGCTACCCAAGTTAATCACGAACAAAGTTATAAAAATACAGACTATTTTAGCGTGCAACTCAATTAATAGTATAAAATGTATAGATTAAAGGACCATTATAACAGAAAATTAATTACTCTATTTAAAACCCTAACACTTTTCCCAGATACCCAATATTTGTAGCGAGTTAAGGATATTTATATTTACTTTAGTGTATATCCCTTTTTATGTGATTATAAAATTTATAAAATTGTAATTAAGACCTCCTTATTTCGAATGATTTTTATTTTCAAGAACATTATTATTATTATTTACTACAAAATAACAGTTACAAAATAAAACATATTTTACTGTTCAAAAAACATTGATATATTATCAAATTTATCCAAAAGAAGAGTTTAATTTTCATTCAAATCAGAACGTGTGTCGCAAGGTGTAAAAGTCTTTTATGCATATCTTGAGAAAATATAGTTTATGTATGAAACTATCACAACTCTGAATACTTCAATACATTTATGGTAGGAAGTTCCTTGTTTTGATGTCTTGTTTGGGACTAATTGATTCTGAACATTATATACTCCAATGGAGTGTTTTGTTTAGTTTATGTATGAAACTATCACAACTCTGAATACTTCAATACATTTATGGTAGGAAGTTCCTTGTTTTGATATCTTGTTTGGGACTAATTGATTCTGAACATTATATACTCCAATGGAGAGTTTTGTTTAGTTTATGTATGAAACTATCACAACTCTGAATACTTCAATACATTTATGGTAGGAAGTTCCTTGTTTTGATGTCTTGTTTGGGACTAATTGATTCTAAACATTATATACTCCAATGGAGTGTTTTATTTAGTTTATGTATGAAACTATCACAACTCTGAATACTTCAATACATTTATGGTAGGAAGTTCCTTGTTTTGATGTCTTGTTTGGGACTAATTGATTCTAAACATTATATACTCCAATGGAGTGTTTTGTTTAGTTTATGTATGAAACTATCACAACTCTGAATACTTCAATACATTTATGGTAGGAAGTTCCTTGTTTTGATGTCTTGTTTGGGACCAATTTATTCTAAACATTATATACTACAATGGAGTGTTTTATTTAGTTTATGTATGAAACTATCACAACTCTGAATACTTCAATACATTTATGGTAGGAAGTTCCTTGTTTTGATGTCTTGTTTGGGACTAATTGATTCTAAACATTATATACTCCAATGGAGTGTTTTGTTTAGTTTATGTATGAAACTATCACAACTCTGAATACTTCAATACATTTATGGTAGGAAGTTCCTTGTTTCGATATCTTGTTTGGGATTAATTGATTCTAAACATTATATACTCCAATGGAGTGTTTTATTGAGTTTCATTTTTTTACATGTAATTAGATTTACGCTAAGATGTACACAACAGTTCAAAACTACCTTAATTTCTCAACATTTATTGTTGTTTGATTCGTAGTGCTGATCGCGTTAAGATCGGCGTATAGATTATAAATATAGTTTTAGTGTTTATGTATTGATATTTACTACATATGATAGTTTCATTAAGAGTTATTTACAGTCAAAAATACAACATCACTAAGTAGGTTAATTCCATTCACAGGTACTTAAGAATAAAGATACTATTAATAGTAATCTTTATTCTTAAGAAATAGTGGTTTGCCACCAACTGTAGAATTTGCAAAAACATACAACCTTATCCCAAAATACTAGAATAAAAATGTTCTATTCATGTTCAAACTAACTCACCCAAGTTGGAGATAAAATTTATCTCTGTCGTTGTTTGGCAATTCACTGTTGCCAAATATTTACTACGCAACGAACCTTTCTGATGAAGACTTGCTTAATTGGTCAGAATATTTTCTGTGATTTATTTTCACCACACCAAACAGCGTTTAGTTCAATTATATTACATCACTACATTGATGGTGGTTTATTGATGGTGGAAAATAAAATGTATCCTCAGAGTTACCAATTGACTTTATATTTATAATTTGATTTTTTACTATATTAAACTACTGGGGCTTGAGAGGATTATGGCTGGTGACTGACCTCATAAAATATGTAAATATAGTCGAATTTAGCTCCACATACAGTCAAACATTTCTAAAAATTGAAGCCATCTTAGTTTTTAAAACTCTACTACAGTAAATTGTACGCTAGTGGTTTTGGTCGACATTACTCCTGGCGAGTTCCTTGATAGGAACAAGTGGGTTTTGGGCTTTGGTCGAGAATTGAAAATACCCTAAATTATATTTCTGAACACACTCTTTGAGTTTGTACGATCAGTATTAGGTATCAATATGTACGTGTATCAATATTTACGTGTATTAATGTGTACGTGTGTTGATATGTGCGTGTATCGATATTTACGTGTATCGATATGTACGTGTATCGATATGTACGTGTATCAGTATGTACGTGTATCAATATGTACGTATATCGATATGTACGTGTATCGATATGTACGTGTATCAATAAGTACGTGTTTTAGTGGATCAATACTACTGTACTTTTACGGGTAAGTGGGTATGAAGCGTTTACTAATATTGTAATTAAACCTGTTTTAACTACAACATCAGCCTAAGATTCCTAGAATTACTTAACGACACAAACTAACATTCTCAAAAATGATTTTTTTAGACGTACTCCATAATACTACAGTTAGCAGACTAATCCGTTTCTATATAAGCCATTTTTGTCATTTTTACTATAAATTATATAAAATACTAATGATTCAAAGTAGTGTACTGTTCTACCCATTTAAGATATGAAGGTACAATAGATTTTACTATAATTGTATGAACAATTTAAAATCTACTTCATATTTTCAGTTTGAAATATTGAATAACTATATATAAGTTAATGTTTTTTTTTTTACTTTTTTACTCTATTTATTTTCTGTAAATGCTTTTTTTTTAAGGCACGGTGTAACAGATGATACCAGTCATATGGGTACAGCTTTCATTCATTATGACACATTTGTATTGCAAAATGTAATAACAATTCTAACAAGTTCTTGTTTATTTAAATGTCTTCAGAAAAACAAAGAAAACCCGTTCAGCCTAACCAATTCTACCAAAAGAGTGATGTTCTTGTGTGGCAATACATAATGTTTGCTCTATTTCGTTTATGAATGGGTCTGAACAAAGAAAACTTTTAAGACTTGTTACTTTCTTCAATATTTTTATGGCTTGTAAGTGATAATGCAGACTTTACGTTTTATGAGTAATTTATTATGAGTAATATATTCAAAGGCCTGCCATTACCAAACGTGTTTACCAAACTACAAAATTGTATTTTGCCTGTTTACCACATTTGAGCAATGTAACGTTTGTGGTTATTTTTGTTTCTGAGAAAAAAAGAGAAACGAAATCAAAATATTTTAGGACATATGTTTAATGGAAATTGTTTGATAATATTTACCGATATAACCACGCCCTAATTCAGTTTGGGAATGTAGTTTAGGAGCAATGTTTATATAGATAATTGAGATTTGTATCAAAGGAAATGCTGTTAAGTAAATCCGTTTTCACCCCTTGGTAATGCTTTGCCCCTTGTCGAGGCTAACCCGGGATTGCTCGTTGTAATCTTGTTACTTCTCCTCGTCCCCCAACCCACTGGGGTATCCCAAGTGATGTGCTCCACGATTGGAAATAACGTCTAAACTACCTAAAACCAAACTATAAAGACAGCTACAAAGATATTAGATTATAAAATGTTATTTCAAAACTATTCCAATTAATTACACAAACCGTAATATTATATGATAAGGAAACATTTTATTGAATTATTATGATTATTGGTACTAATATTAAAATTAATTAATATTATTGATTATGATAGATAGTTTATTATTCATTATATAGAATAAATATACAGAACTTTCATATAGTCTGTATATTTATTGTTACTAGATTTCCACATTCCAAACTCTTCTATTACTTAAATTGTTTTTGCAACTTTTTATTTATGTATATTTATTGCATCGTGTATTAATTTATTGTTGTTTATTGTACGTGTTTGTTATTGATATTGTTAAATGTTTCCTCTTATTTTTTTCTTTATTGTTCACTGTGGATGTTTTTATCTTGTTAATTTTATTTGTTGTTTAGATGTTTATTGTTGGTAATGTTCCTTTATTTAGAGTTAAGGAATGAATTTAGGTATAAATAAGATATTTTTAGGCTTTTTTATGTAATCTTGTATGAAAATCCCGGTCAAGTTGTAATTTTTAATTTCTATGTGAATATGGAGAGAACATATTATAAATTTTGCTACAGTCTGTTCAACTAATAAAATTTTAATCATATTAGTGCGAAAATAATAAATAAAATCAATCAATATTTAAGTTTAAAATTGTATATTTTGTATATTGTATAGTAAATGTGTTAGACTTTGGATTTTTCCTCAAATAGCCAAGGGACTGAGTAATAAATAAACAAAAATGCACGACGTATTAAACTTGATGTATAAATAATTAATACAAAATTTAAATATATAACATAATATTACTATTAACTAATACAATTTTGGGACTAATATGCAAAATATTAATTGATAGTTTTGTTATATATTGCTTATTAATCTAATATTTATTTTTGAATGTTTGATGTATCTGCGCTAAACATTGTTTAATTGTACTTTATGGCTATTACATCACAGATTCGTTAAATTTATCACATTTATTGTTAAATTAAAGCTGGGAGCTTATATTTTAGATTTATCATTGTGTCTTTTTATATGTCTTGTCATTTAGATTAGGTGTTTTAAAAGGGTTTTAAGGTAATGAAAAAATAACCTTGTTATTGTTTAAGGTTGGGTGGCAGAAAGGACTGTCTAGTATCAACCTCGCCTTGTTATTGTTTAAGGTTGGGTGGCAGAAAGGACTGTCTAGTATCAACCTCGCCTTGTCTAATAAAGACCATTTTCATTTATTTGATGACATTTTCATAAAACATTTATAGTTAACCTTCGTCTGCTGATGTTGGGTAATTTTATTATAATGTAAACTACTATCTCGGGATTAGTAAACAAATATAAGATAATTACTGAAGTAAGAAAAATTAGAATTTATTTTTACTAATTTCTACTATAAGAATAGTATTCTTATAATAAGAATACTCTAAGAATACTATAGATACTACTAATATCTAAAAATTAGTATCTAAAAATTAGAAAATTAGAAAAACTATCAGGTAGGGTGTAGACATTGTTGCACTGTCAAAATTATGAATAAATTTAGTTTAGTTAATTTTTATTGTTTATAAATTTTAAGTATTGTTTTAATCTATTTTGAAATTTAAGTGATTTAAGTTAAGTTTATTTCAATGACCTGTTTAATTTAATTTTATAATTTTTTTCGTAAGGTATTATAACCTAAGCTTTGCCGGTACATAAAGTAAGCTATCTGTCGGTACTTCACTCATTGAATAAAGTTCACTAACAGGCCAAAGAAAAAGTAACGAGTGAACTTTAACTACAAAAGCTCATAAAAGAAGCATTTTGCCACAAAAGTATAATTATTACATTTTTTCTCCATTAAAAATATTATAATTGTAAATAAACAGTTCTAAAATATTTCACAAATAAAATAGGTTTGAAATTAAGTGTTGACAGGCATTTTAGAGGTAGCTGTTAATAACCATATATTATTTAACTTGTTTGTTGTTTTATGCTCAGAATCGTTGTCGTTATCGCTGTAAATCTACTAATCGCGTCTTATTTAATCAGGCGTTTTGAAGTGTGTTCATGTTTGCAGACTGACGATAGGATTGTTTCAATCAGGCGTTTTGAAGTGTGTTCATGTTTGCAGACTGACGATAGGATTGTTTCAGTAAGTTGAATGGCCAGTTTTTATTTCAATGTCACTATTTTTTTAACATTATTATAATACAATATTACATATGATGCAGAAATCAACTAAAAATGTTGAATATTTCATCTAGAAACTCTTCTAATGCTTCAAATAACTTTATTTCTCTTCAAAACTTTGACAAACGTAATAAAGGGGGTAACATAAATAAAGTAAAGGGAATCAAATGTAACTAATAGGTCTAGGGGAGGAAAGAGGAAGACACGTCATCTTGACAAAGTAAGATTGGGGCATCCTTCAAAGTGTTACTTCCCCTTTCTCAATAAACTGCCGCGTAGATGTCGCAAACAGCACAGGGCAGATATAGTCAAGTTCCACTTTAGTACACATGTTTCTGTTGGAATTGGATTAAGGTTAATAAAAATTAATATTAGACATTTTATCCTCGGACAGATGATCAATATTTACTTACATGTATTTATGAGTCAATCTGCCCACTAGATAACTTGACGACGCGTTTCAAGTCAAAAGACTCATCATCAGTTCACTTGTTCTTATTAAGTTGAACTTGAAACCCACTTCATATTAAGTTGATACACGTAGAAACACATTATGTCACGCACCGATACAGTTCTGTTGGCGATTGATGGAGAAGGATATAGGTGTCCATCTATATCATTGGACCTCCTTCATCTATATCATTGTTTTCATTGTGATTGAGGGTGTTGAATAATATGTTGGATTCAAAATATACCTTGTCATTGAGTAAATGTGGATTAATTTTAGATTTGTAAATTTCGCATTATTCTAGTGTTTACTTTTGTAGCAAAAATCTGTAAATTTTAATATATTGATTAAAGAGTTGGTTGGTATCAAGGAGGTGCTGAGCGACGTGTGATTTCCATTTATTGTGCTTGGGGTCTGGATGTGCTTCTTTAAATCTTGTGCGAAAAGATCTTCCTCTCTGTCCTATATAGTATCCTGGACAATCAGTGCACGAGATAAACTCCAGTATTATCAAGTTTTTTATCACTGGTTTTCTTTTTAATTAAGAGCTTTAGTAATTCACTAGATGTTTTAATGCCAGTTCTTTGTCATGTTTTTTGAGTTCCTTCTTTATAATATTGTTATAAGAGAGATTATATTCAGATTGACTGATAAGTAAATAATAATTAATTGTATAACTAATTGAAAAAACTAACTACTTGTCTACCTTAGAAGACTTGTGTTGTATGATAACAATTCATAAAATGAACATGCCTTTAACACGTTTCCACAATTTAGGATAAACTCTTATAACATATGATTTTTTTAAAAAGAAAAAACTGTAAAATCAGAACACGTAAGTAAATAATAATTAATTGTATACCTAATTGAAAAAAACTAACTTCTTGTCTACCTTAGAAGACTTGTGTTGTATGATAACAATTCATAAAATGAACTTGCCTTTAACACGTTTCCACAATTTAGGATAAACTCTTATAACATATGATTTTTTTAAAAAGAAAAAACTGTAAAATCAGAACACGTAAGTAAATAATAATTAATTGTATACCTAATTGAAAAAACTAACTACTTGTCTACCTTAGAAGACTTGTGTTGTATAATAACAATTCATAAAATGAACATGTCTTTAACACGTTTCCACAATTTAGGATAAACTCTTATAACATATGATTTTTTTAAAAAGAAAAAACTGTAAAATCAGAACACGTAAGTAAATAATAATTAATTGTATACCTAATTGAAAAAACTAACTACTTGTCTACCTTAGAAGACTTGTGTTGTATAATAACAATTCATAAAATGAACATGTCTTTAACACGTTTCCACAATTTAGGATAAACTCTTATAACATATGATTTTTTTAAAAAGAAAAAACTGTAAAATTAGAACACGTAAGTAAATAATAATTAATTGTATACCTAATTGAAAAAACTAACTACTTGTCTACCTTAGAAGACTTGTGTTGTATGATAACAATTCATAAAATGAACATGCACTTAACACGTTTCCACAATTTAGGATAAACTCTTACAACATATGATTTTGTTTAAAGAAAAAACTGTAATAATTCCTTAAAATGTTACTAGTTATTGAACACAAATATACACCCTACTAATTGCAAGTAAAATAACATTTTTGTAGAGTCCTAAAGAGTATTATCAATTAAGGTGTTATTTAATAGTTATTTTAACTCTTATTATTATGTTAATATTTATTTAAGACTTAAAAGTCTATATTGTTTTATCGTAATCTGAATATTTAATTTTTGTTTTCAATCTACTTGTAATGTAATCAATCTTCACAAAAATAGTAGGTTAATTCTAGAGTAAAATATATTTGATCCATCAAACAATAGGTAAATGTCAAATTGTTAAAAACATAACATTGTTGGAACCTACCATGGTAGGTATTACTTCCTTTGGTATTAAATTAGTTTTCTTGCCCATTGAACAACTTAAAGTGTATCTATAAGAGAGCACGTCAAGCAGTGTCTGCATCGTCCACTGAATAATAACAGTGATTCCGGTAACTTCACTAATCTTCATACAGTTAAACTGATGATTACATATTCAATTGAGAGAAAAAGAAAACGTACCTAAATAAAAATAATAAGGTTTCAGCATTTATTACATCCATAGTTTGTGTATTTCTTTTTTTATTATAATTAAATTTATTTAGCACCAAAACATTCATAATAGTGTGTAATACTTTTTCAATAACGTATACATTGGACATACATTCAGTAATTCCTAATGATTTACAGATTAAACAGATATTACAAAATTGATTGACTTTAAAAATCGATGTAAACCCAAATTTTAAAGAAAGTCATTGAAATAACACATGTTTAATACCTTATCCTATCTACATAAAACTAAATGTAATATTATCTTTAAGCTCTTCATATTATAATTATATGAAATGCTCATTTTATAATACCTTTCGTAATAGAAAATAATATCGTCACTTTTAAACTTATAATAATTTACAACCAGTTCTTGTATAAATCAACAATATTTTGTGAACAGCTGATCGTATTTTTAATCGATCATTCATGTGTACTAAGTATAGGAGACGTATTATAGGGTGGTGGTGGTATATGGTTGGTTGGGCTTATTTCTTTAGGCGTTCTAGGCAGCATCATGATAACTGTGGTTAATGTAAAATAAAATTAGTTTCAAGTAAAATAGGCGAATAAAGTTGTTTCACTGAAAAAAGACGCACTTCCTTTCAATAGCTAACCCCTTTATTTACTTCGTCGTTTACTGGTATATATTTGGGAAGCCAGATATAGTGTTCACATGAAATAATTTGAGACAACTCTAAGTTGGTGGAGGCCACGAGTTCTCCACCAACGGCCGAGGGCTTCAAACAACCTGACAGGAAGTCCGATTTGAACGTAACAGGAAGTCCGAGTGGAAACTAACAAGATGTCCAAGTGGAACCTAACAGGAAGTCCGAGTGGAAACTAACAAGATGTCCGAGTTGAACCAAACAGGAAGTTCAGTGATTTTATATACCCACATCTATAAATTATTAAAAAAGCAACAGCTTCAAGGTCATGAAATAAAAATACAATTTTTATAATATAATACTACTAACAAAATAAAAGTATATTAATGTTACTCTATTGAATTAATAACTGTCATGTGCATGTATAGTTCATTAATGAACACAACGAAGCAAAAACAACACACGCCACATGAACGTAATGTAAGTTAACCAGACCGGTACTTCAACAACTTCTTATGTATGACGGATGTACATTTTTACTGCGTTTGAATTACATACCTTACCTTTTAACTAAATACCAATCAAAATAAAGCTATTATTCTCAAAGTCTTTCTAGTTCATAACTGAATTTGTGATTTACAAGAAAGGGAAATGTAGATAAATGAAATCGTTCAAGGAGAAGTGAATCGTTCTCGTTAATGGGGATAAAGTTATGACTCTTGTTATCTTACTTTTGCATGGGTTAGAATAAAAATCTAAATAATTACTGAGCTCTGCCCAAACACTATGAATTTTAGTAAAATACGTATACAATACAAATTATATCGCATTAACGTGTTTTACAGTTAAATACTTTCAATCGAGAGTTTCCTGCAGAAGCCTACAAAGTTTCGGAACCGTTAGTTCTTCATCAGGGATTGAAAACTTAATTCTTGCTGTTATCAAGGTTTCGTAAATTGAAACACGTTTAAACATTTAAATATCTGTATTACGTTCAGGCCTATGTTTGGCCAATATACTCCTTATCACAATTATCACAATTAATTTTATATATTCCAGATTTATCTTCTTCATTTATTTTTGATTTTGGGTTTTCTAATAGGTTTTTTACTTGATGACTTGTTCTGAACGATAAATTTATATTGTGCTTTTTGAATATCTTCTTTGCTTCATTTGAATATTCATTATAACAAACAGATTTCCAAATAGATTTTTCTTTAGGCTCAATTGGTTTTAGAGTAGTTCTTTTATTTTTATTCATTGATATTGTCTTTTTTTGAATGATATTGTCAATTAATTTAGTTGGATATTCATTGAATTGAGCAATTTCTTTTATCTTTAAAACTTCTTTTTGGTAATTTTCTCTTGATAATGGTGTGTTGAGAAGTCTATGAATTAATGAGTTAAAGACAGCTCGTTTTTGTGATGGTGGATGAAATGAACTATTCATAATAAATCTGTAATTTTGGGTAGGTTTTCTATAAATGTCGAAGTCAATCATTCCAGTTTCTAAGTTTCGTGTTAAAAGTAAATCAAGATATGGGATTGATAAATTTAATTCTGTTTCATATGTAAATTTTATAGTGTTGTAGAATGAATTAAGTTCGATAACAAATTTTGAGAGGTCTTGTTTCTTGTTAAAAACTGCAAAAACATCATCCACATATCTAAGCCAAATTCGAGGAAAAAAATTCATATTTCTTTTTGCATTAATTTCAAACGAACTAAGAAATATATTTGCAATTAAACATGAAAGTGGGTTGCCCATTGCTGTTCCTTCTGTTTGATTGTAATACTTATTTTCGAATTGGAAGGTATTCTGTGACATACATAAATTTATTAACAACATGTATTCTTCGATTTCTTGATTTGTTAAATTTTGAAACGTTAACCAAGTTTTGGTCATTTCAAGAGCTTCTTTTATTGGGAAATTAGGGTAGAGAGAAACTACATCAAATGAAATAATATATTCATCTTCTTCGATTTTAACATTTTTGATTTGATCAATAAAATCATATCTATCTTTAACAGAAAAAGAATCATATTGATTAAATGATTTTAGTTTTTGAACAAGGAATTTAGAAATTAAGTATGTAGGTGAATCAATGCAAGAAACAATATGTCTCATTTTATTTCCTGGTTTGTGTATTTTTGGAAGACAGTATAATCTAGGAATTTTTGGGTTTGAGACTGTTAATTTTTTAATTATATTTTTATTGAGAATACATTTACATTTCCGAAGTGTTGTGAAAACATTTGAGTTGAATTTGTTAATTAGGTTTTTGTTACACATAACATATGGACCTTCTTCAATCATACCATTAACTCTGTTGTAGTAATCAGTTTTGTCTAATATAACAACTGTATTACTTTTATCAGCCTTCAAATAAAACACATCTTTTGACTTAAGATTGTTAATTATGTTAAATTCAAAATAATTTGTGTTTTGCTTTTTAGTATTTTTAGTTGTTATATTTTTTTAAATCTACCATATGTTTTAAATATTTACATTATTATATATTTTCTAAACAAATGTTTTAAAATTAGAATTTTTATGTTAATGTCTGACGATGCCTACATTGTAGGCGAAAGGCCTCACGAAATAAAATATTTTATTGGAATTTTTGAGATTTTCTTAAATTAGTTAAAATTTTCCAATAAAGAACTCAAAGAAGAAATTTAAATATCTGTTTATACAGGGTGTCCCGTAAGTAACCAGCCAAACTTCTGGAGGTCATTCCTTGGGTTAAAACAAACAAAAAGATTTATGTGTACAAATCGTCTATCTCGCTCCATTATCCGGCTATCTGTCTGTATGTGTTTTTGACTAAAAACGTAATATCTCAAAAGTTATTTAAGATAAAACCATGAAAATTGGTATGAATGTTGATCTTTATAGTGTCCATGTACTATTTAAATTTCATTTTTTACAACAATCTTTTTCAAAATGGCGGCCATTTTAAATTTTTAAAGCCAAATATCTTAATAATCTTAAGATTTACTAAAAACTTTTAAGTTACAAAAAAGTTGATGAATGTATTTCTATAAATTATTATATAAAAGTTTTAAGATTGAACAATTATTAACTGAGAAATTACAATGTTTATCAAATAAAAATATGCTTGATATTAATAAAATTGAAAACTTGAGTAAAATGACATTTATTTACTAACAAATAAATACAGTAGGAATAGGTTAGAAGTGACGTTTATTACAACACAAAAACAACAGTAAAGAACAAAAAAAATACTAGTGCTCCTACAACATTTGCTCAAAGTGCCCACCATCTATGTCTATGCATCGTTCTAGTCGATTTCTCATAGAACTTCTCATTCGTTCAAATACACCCGATTTCTGTCTAATCGTATTACAGCCATCCACTATTCTTTCCCTTAACATTTCAATACTTCCAACAGACGTTGGTATACCAAAGATTTAAGGTAACCCCATACAAAAAAATTTCAGTGGGTTTAAATCAGGAGACCTGGCAGGCCACGCTACAAGACCACCACGGGATATCCATTTGTTTCCAAAACCCGTCTTAAGTGTAGTCTAATATCGACACTAAAATGTGCAGGAGCACCATCCTGGATAAACATTGAACTTATTTCATGTAAAGGCATGTCTTTTAATAGTTTAGGTAACAAATTTTGTAAAAAGTTTAAATATGATGCTCCGTTTAGTCTATTTGGCAAAAATATAGGTCCTGACAATTTATCTCCAATAATCCCTATCCACACATTAAGAGTAAAACGTACTTGGTGTCTGCATTGTGATGTAGCATGAGGGTTGAAATCAGCCCAAAAGTGCTTGTTATGGTAATTGAAAATACCTTCTCTTGAAAATCCTGCCTCATCGGTAAACAAAATACTTGACAGAAATAGTGACATAAATGCAATTTTTCCTAAAAAAAATTGACACAGATTAATTCTAGGCTAGAAGTCTCTTTCAGAAAAACTTTGGACTCATTGAATATGATATGGATAAAATGTTTGATCTTTCAAAATACGCCACGCAGAGGTTTTTGACATTCCTTCTACCTGTGACAACCTTCTGACACTCGTACTAAGGTTTCCTTCAATGACATTTAATATTCTTTCTTGAGCTCTAAAAGTTGTCACTGAAACTGGACGACTTTAGCAAAAGTTCCATGCTCCCTCAGGGACCTATGAACAGTTACAAACGTTTCTCGGTGAGGAGTTCTTCGATGAAATCTTTCTTCATAGAGTCGTACTGCCTCGTGTGAATTTCCATTAGCCAATCCATAAATAAAATGAACGTCGAAGGAATTACTTTTGATTGTAATTTGGTTAGTTAGTGATTTCTTAAACCACAGCTGGTTAAACCAACTTCATTGTATTTACACGAGACTACACAACGGACCCCAAAACAGCTTATATTATTTCAGACACAAAATTTAACATTGAAAGAGAAAACTTTGTGTGTAAAATCAGAGGTATTATATACGAAACTAACTTTTAAAATGAGATAGTTTAGTATCTTTATGTAATGGTATTATTGATAAAGATTGTACAAAAAACTATATCATAAAACTCGTATAATAAATCATTTAAATTCTGCATTGATTTGACTTGATCTTTACTTAAATGAATGCGTTATATAAAGTGGAACATTTGGACTGATTACTGCAAAACCAAAGTAGAAGAAAATTAGGTTTCCATTTCACAACCAATGGCTCAGGGAGATAGCCTGGTAAAATGTGGACCCTAACCGAAACGGTGGATCATATGGTACTCAAGTTACTGAGTGTGTAATTACAATAGCGCAGTAGGGGTCTGGATATGAAGTAGGGGAAATTGCTGCGTTTGTACTTGGCTTTAAAAGCCACTTATTTCGTCCCTTTAAGTAGAAGGAGGGGAACACACGACAGGGATAAACGGCCACGTATATAGCTACCAACAATGGGACCTGTGGCCACAATAGGCTGGACATTTATACATTTACGGGGTAAAACATGGGGTGTGGTTCGTAGAGTAGATAGAGAGGACACTTCTGATAAGTCATATTTGTATAATGTAAGACCAAAAGTGAATAAAAATGTGCTAGAGGTTCAGAGCATTCAGTCGATAAATCTCTCTTACACATAATCTTATTAACTATTTAATAAACACACACATATTTAGTATGATAACTATTTAACTAGTCATTGCTTAGTTATCATAATAAAGTTACATTCCTTACGTAATGGTATAAAATATGGCATATTAACGTCAGTTTATAGGATAAAAACTCACCATTCTGGACAGTATTAAAATTTATTTAATAGTACATGTTATATTAAAACAGGAATTGCTCAGACTTTTTAACAGAGCGATAAAAATTATATCTACTGATGAAGATAAGGACGAAGAAATCAAGTTAATATTTCATGAATCTAAGAAACAATGATTATTTAGAAGATATAATTAAAAAACATACGATACACACTTAACAAAACATAAAATAAAATTTAAAATAATGATATCATAAAACCTAGTATTACAGTCGTTAATCCAAATATAAAAAAGAAAATCGAATAAAATAAAAGAATTAACATTGGCATTAATTTCATATATTAATTTATTTCAAATAGCTGATACAAAAAACATTAAACATGACACAAAAAATTGGTTAACTTTTATTTTTCTATAGTAAGTTTTCTAATCATTATTGTTTACCAAGAGAATATCTAAGATATTTTCATTAAAATACGTGTTCATAAATGTCTAATATTGGGAAAAGTTGGGTAAAGTTGCCACCCATCTGGGGCAACGCTACTTCATTTGGAAAAAATGACGATTCAACCAAGAAATTCGTTATGAAAGTTTTGGTGTCATTTCTAATAACTCTGACATAATTGCACTACTTTCATCCACCTAAAGAAGACTTATAGGATTTTCTAGACTATAAAACCTTGTTATGTAGGAGAACTGCACCGGGCTGAACTTTTATTGTGATGGTTTAGGTAGAACCACGGAGGGAAGACTAGCAAGCGTAGAGAACCGCCTCGTAGCGAAGCAAGGGCTGTCGGCTAATCTAAGTTTATCCAGGAAATGTTTTTAATTGAGCAATAAGAAGCCTTTTAAGAATGTAGTATAATTATTTATTTATGAGTGAAGTATGTTAGAAAAATAAACGTACTAAAAATAAGTCTTTTAAAAAATCATTGTAAATGGGTATATCTTTAATTGGCTCTAATAATTGGCATTCCCTTATTCATAAGTTATTAATAAATCAGGTAGTAGTAGTTTGAAAACTGTTTAACAATCAACTATATGACTAAATCTGATCCACCCATCCAATCTACATGTCTGTAGTTTAAATGGTAGATCACATATCAGTTTTAAAATGTTTTGGTTATAAAGTAGGGACACATTACGTGATCACACTCGCATAAAGTAAGGACACATTACGTGATCACACTCGCATAAAGTAGGGACACGTTACGTGATCACACTCGCATAAAGTAGGGACACATTACGTGACCAGACTCGCATAAAATAGGGACACATTACGTGATCACACTCGCATAAAGTAGGGACACGTTACGTGATCACACTCGCATAAAGTGGGGACACGTTACGTGATCACACTCGCATAAAGTAGGGACACATTACGTGACCAGGCTCGCATAAAATAGGGACACATTACGTGATCACACTCGCATAAAGTAGGGACACGTTACGTGATCACACTCGCATAAAGTAGGGACACATTACGTCATCACACTCGCATAAAGTAGGGACACTTTAAGTTATCACACTCGAATAAAGTAGGGACACATTACGTGACCACACTCGCATAAAATAGGGACACATTACGTCATCACACTCGCATAAAGTAGGGACACATTACGTGATCAAACTAGGATAAAGTAAGGACACATTACGTGATCAAACTCGCATAAAGTAAGGATACATTGCGTGATCACACTCGCATAAAGTAGGGACACGTTACGTGATCACGCTCGCATAAAGTAGGGACACATTACGTGATCACGCTCGCATAAAGTAGGGACACATTACGTGACCACTCTCGCATAAAGTAGGAACACATTGCGTGATCACACTAGCATAAAGTAGGAACATATTGCGTGATCACACTCGCATAAAGTGGGGACACATTACGTGACCACTCTCGCATAAAGTAGGGACACATTACGTGACCACTCTCGCATAAAGTAGGAACACATTGCGTGATCACACTCGCATAATGTAGGTACACATTACGTGATAACACTCGCATAAAGTAGGGACACATTACGTGATCACACTCGCACAAAGTAGGGACACATTACGTGATCACGCTCGCATAAAGTAGGGACACATTACGTGATCACGCTCGCATAAAGTAGGGACACATTACGTGACCACTCTCGCATAAAGTAGGAACACATTGCGTGATCACACTAGCATAAAGTAGAGACACATTACGTGATCACACTCCCATTAAGTAATGCAAAAATTCACAAACGTCTGACGACGATATTTGAGATATTCATATTTCATAGCCGTAGTAACACAATTAATCAATGTAAAGTAGTCAATTTATCGCACATTGGCGTGTGGTTAGTTGACAGTTATTTAAATATTGCAAGGAAATTAATTACATATTTTTCATTCGTTTACTCTTACAGCTACAATTTATCATTTTTATATGATATATAAAATAAATTTATAATCACATTAGTTTACACCTTTTATTTTCCTATAATAAGTTTTATAATCTTTATTGTTTACCAAGAGAATATCTAATCCCAAAGAGAATCTCATTAAAATATGACGATAAGTGTCCAATATTGAGAAAAGTTGGGTAAAGTTGGACCATCTGAGACAGCATCACTTCGTTTGGGCAAAATGACGATTCAATCAAGACATTAAATTCTGGGCAAATAAACGTCGACCTTATTGTTGACATATTAACTTATTGTAATATGTCAACATCAATAAAGAAGGGTTCAAAACTCTTGTCACACTAAATTATTATAACTAAGATTATAACCTCATAAAAGAACTTAAAGCATCAAAGGCAGCCTTTTTCAGAAGGAATCGAAATATTACCACATAAAGTGTGAGTTCATTATTTACAAAATAGTGTATTAGGTGTAGTGTACTGTGGATATCTCGATGAAATACAACGTGAGTGGGTCCAATTTTATACTAAAAGCCTATTTCTGGAACAAACTATTTTTTTAAAAACATGTTTAAAAATAAATAATGTTGAGCTATGAATGGTCGTGTAAGCTCTTATGGTGGTAAAGGCTGCAAATATTTGAAGGCCATGAATGCTTGGTTTCCTTCATTAATAGTTTAATGAATACATTTAATGCAATACATGTTTGACAACCCTACTTAATCAGTAATTTACGAGTATGAATCAGTGAGATCTAACGCCATGAAATGTGAATAATGGGCGGTACAGTGTTAATTTCACTTGAAATTTAAAGCAAAATTAAGTTCATGTTTTGGGATTTGTGTTTGACGCCCTTGAAGCCGCGTGGATCCCCAAAGCAGGCGATTATGAATGCAAACCTTTCTGATCCACTCATCCCACGTCATCATCATCATCATCATCCGATGATGTTTCCGTTGTCACAGGTTGTCCTATACAGCCTCTTCCATTGTTGTTTATCCTCCAGAGTTCCTCTGACTCAACTTTCCTTTTCTAAAATCCTTTTCTCTCTTTCCACATCTTCACCTTTTTCCACATCTTTCCACACATCTTCACCTTTTTCTCGGTCTTCCTCCTCTTTCTCCAAGGCTATCCTCGGCAAACTACTATTTCCCATCCTCTTCACACGCCCTATCCACTGTATACGTCTTCTTTCCATCATCTCTTTTAGCGGTAGCACTTTCAAATTTTCTCTGATAATCTAGATCCTTCTTTCTCTTCTGCTAATATTTTATATTCCTCATTTCTGCTGCCCGTAATCTGCCTAAATCACCTTTTGTCCATATCCGTCATTTCCTTAGCATTATTTAAATTACGTAATATGTTATTTACCTTTCATCACTTTGCCTTATTAAATCATCACATGTACTTACTAAATATAAATAAACTTCAAGAAGTCTGTAGCAGTGAAAAGATTGTCATTGGTAATTATAAATGACAGTTTTAATAATTTAAGACAAAAAATAATATTAATCTATCTATTAATATACGGTACAAAAGGTTTGCTTTGTTACGTCTGTACAAACAAATGGAAATCAGTAAGTAGCTCCCGTGGTTACAAAGATACCACGAGTATCAACAAACCACGTCCTAATGAAAGAAGTAGCAAAAACAAACATGCAGCTGTATTTCCTAGTTTCAACTAAATAGCCAAAACCTAGGTCAGAGAATTTGTCTACATAAAGGATACATAAACTACAATTATTGTGATTTTCTTATTATCACTCCAACGTTTAACATTTAGAGTAATAATACAACTAAGCAAAAAATAATAATACAATACGACTGAATGTTATCAGTTTTGGTGTCACTAAATAGCTTGGCTATTATACTAAGTATAATAAGTAACAATTGCTACGTGTCCAGCCTTAGGGTAGAAATCATATACTGCACGGATGATTCTGTACCCTTGATTGATTTCCTGGGGGGGGGGGGGGGCTGTTGGCAATCCCAATGTTGGCAGGTAACAATCGTAGGCAATGACTGTCTGCAATCGTCTTTTATAATAAACTGCCTATATTGGGCAACTTCTGTGCACAAATTAACTCTTCACTTTCTCGCAGGACAAATCCGCAGGTTGTAAACCCAAAATCAGGTTACAATGACGCTTTTGTGAACTGATCGTACCTATCGTTGTATGAGAAACCGAACATGCCAGATTAACAACTCTTCGCATTATTACTTTTTTGTTAATAACTATTAGAGAATTCTTATTCGTGGGATAGTTCCATTACGAGTTGCAGAGGAACGCCAAGCCAACGTAGTATTACGTACATCTCACAGTAATTTATTTATTCAAACATAAGTGGAATGAAAATAATAAACGATTAATAGCCGCACTCTTTTGGAAGGTATCTGGGTTACTAGACTTGTTCCCTAAACATCCTGCAGTATAATGAGAATAAAATAGCTCAACACAATGAATATCAATTTCTTAATAGTTTATCTTGACATATACATTAAATATATTGTAAAATATATGTAAACTAACATGTCAAACAAGAGAATAAATACAATATTGTTTGATGTTTGAATAATATATCTGAATTAACTTTACAAACAGTAGATTGATATTTAGAAAACAAGAAATTAAAAAGAATTCAAATAAAATATTAATAATATACGTGTGATCTGAATAGCGTCCTTTGATTTACTCATATAAGTTCAACTTTAATGAATCATTTGACTTGATTATTTCAGTTCAATAATATTGAATCAAGTGCTTTGAACTATGTTGACTGAGAAGTTTGTAATATTCAAGTTTGAAAATTAGCAAAACACAAACTAACCACTGATTTCAACTTAAGTTAAACCAACATTCAGTTTACAAAGGTCCGTGTTACTAAAACGACTGTGATAGTTTTTATTCCATAATACTTAAGTTTTATTTTTTCGATAAACTGTTTCCATGAATTAAAGTTTTATTCCATAAACTGGTTAAAGTAATGATTTCAAAGCGTGAACTCTTCTACAGGTATAGTGACCATGATGATGACAGCTAATCATAGCATGAATTAAGTCACCGTATATTATAAAGTATTTAATTTTTTAAATAAACTTACAAGCTCCAATTACAAAATATATGTCTACTTCATTAAAAAGCTTCGATTCAATAATGTTAGGAATTAGTCGGTTACACACAATGATACGGTTCATTACGATTTAAAATGTGAGGTTTAAAATGTCGACTGATTAATGTTAGTTACTATTCGGTTACACACAATGATACGGTTCATTGTGATTGTTTAGAGAGATTTAAAATGTCGACTCATTATGTTAGGAATTAGTCGGTTACACACAATGATACGGTTCATTGTGATTGTTTAGAGAGATTTAAAATGTCGACTCATTAATGTTAGGAATTAGTCGGTTACACACAATGATACGGTTCATTGTGATTGTTTAAAGAGGTTTAAAATGTCGACTCATTAATGTTAGTTACTATTCGGTTACACACAATGATACGGTTCATTGTGATTGTTTAGAGAGATTTAAAATGTCGACTCATTAATGTTAGGAATTAGTCGGTTACACACAATGATACGGTTCATTGTGATTGTTTAGAGAGATTTAAAATGTCGACTCATTAATGTTAGGAATTAGTCGGTTACACACAATGATTACGGTTCATTGCGATTGTTTAAAGATGCTTAAAATGTCGACTCATTAATGTTAGGAATTAATCGGTTACACACAATGCTACGGTTCATTACGATTGTTTGAAGATGCTTAAAATGTCGACTCATTAATGTTAGGAATTAATCGGTTACACACAATGCTACGGTTCATTACGATTGTTTAAAGATGCTAGCAAGATGACATATTAGGTGGCTTCCAACCTCCCCCCTCTCAATTAATGCAAATTAATAAAGCAAATATTCTTATTATATAATTAGCTTTATTATTTTTTAATTTTAGTTGATGCACAGTAATTATGGCAAGGTCTAGGATTTGTATGTTTTTGACAAGTTTTATAATCTATTTACTTGCGTAAAGAGTTTGACTTATAACAATTTCCTGAGGAGATGATTGCAAGTTAGATCAAGTTGAGTGACCATCTGGCAAAGGGACACTCCACGCTGCGAGGATGACGATCTAATAAAACTACTATCGGTACATCGTAAAGAGTTTAACTTATAACAATTTCCTGAGGAGATGATTGCAAGTTAGATCAAGTTGAGTGACCATCTGGCAAAGGGACACTCCACGCTGCGAGGATGACGATCTAATAACACTACTATCGGTACATCGTAAAGAGTTTAACTTATAACAATTTCCTGAGGAGATGATTACAAGTTAGATCAAGTTGAGTGACCATCTGGCAAAGGGACACTCCACACTGCGAGGATGACGATCTAATAACTCTATTGTCGGTACATCGTAAATAGTTTAACTTATGACAAGTTCCTGAGGAGATGATTGCAAATTAGATCAAGTTGAGTGACCATCTGGCAAAGAACACTCCACGTTGCGAGGATGACGATACAATAACTCTACTGTCGGTACATCGTAAAGAGTTTAACTTATAACAATTTCCTGAGGAGATGATTGTAGGTTAGATCAAGTTGAGTGACCATCTGGCAAAGAACACTCCACGCTGCGAGGATGACGATACAATAACTCTACTGTTGGTACATCGTAAAGAGTTTAACTCATAACAATTTCCTGAGGAGATGATTGTAGGTTAGATCAAGTTGAGTGACCATCTGGCAAAGGGACACTCCACGCTGCGAGGATGACGATCTAATAACACTACTATCGGTACATCGTAATGAGTTTAACTTATAACAATTTCCTGAGGAGATGATTGCAAGTTAGATCAAGTTGAGTGACCATCTGGCAAAGGGACACTCCACGCTGCGAGAATGACGATCCAATAACACTGCTGTCGGTACATCGTGATTTATTACTGAGAAACTAATTGGCGTAAGACCACTCCAGTTACACTATAGTTTTGTCGTTAAAATGTGCGTTATGTCATATTCATTTTTTAATTTGTTATAAGCTTTAATCATGTTTATTCTAACTGGAACAAAAACTTACCGGAGTTTTAGTTAGTTTTCATTGTGCATCTACTTTACACTTTTATTAATAGAACATTCGTCAATGTATGGCATGTATCCTTCAGTAAGTACTTAAGGGGATCCGCCATCTATTTGTGTCTCATAATACTTATATTTAAATACAAGGTTACTAAAGGGCAAACAAATTGCAGAAGAAGAAAAGAAGAAGATAGAAGAAGGTGCTATTTATGGAGGAGAGTTTTCGTGATAAAAAATAGATAATTGTCTATTCTCAACTTTTTTAGACAGTTAGTTAAATAACTTCCAAAGTTCTTGAGGTAAGTTCTTAAAATGTTTACCACTTCAACCTCATAACATGTACTAATTTTAATAGTATTTTTAATGTTTTAAACCATAAAATAAATAGTTTGTTAATTAGTTTTTAAATAAAAACTGTACGATTTAAAACGATTTACGAATTATTTTCTAATTAATGTTCTTTAAATGATACTAAAGTTATATTCAAGTACCATCAAAGTTAGAGTAAATCATAAGAAACAAGAAAATATTTACTTTTTTAAAATAAAATAAAAATGAAAAAGAGTTATTTAAACATTTAGTTTCATCCCCCCCTCCCCAAAAAAATCAAAAATTGTAAAATGGATTTTTTAAATTGTTGTTCTTGCCATGTTTGTTATATTTTCGTACTTTCTAAGAAGTGAAATGAGGGACAGGAAGAAAAAGCCACAGATAAAAGAATTGGTGAAATGGATTCCCTTAACGAGAGTGTTTGATATAAGTTTTAGAAATTTAAGAATTTCAACTTTTTAAGAAATACAGTTCTCATAACTTTTCCTGAAACAACATTTTCTTGGCATCTTGAGTTCGTAAGATGAAGTACGTTGCAATCCTTATGCAATATATTACTATGCATTACTATTAGCGGCGCAGAAATGACGTGTACCCGAGTTTGAAGGGTGCTTTCTAAGAAACTAAGACCCTATGTAAAACTCATAAAAAAAGTTTTCCATGTTTTATTGTACGTTATAAAATATGAGTTTTAAAATGTTACTGTAAGTTTTAGTAATTTTTATCCTAGTTGTAACAAAAAAAGTATCGCAATTGTAACTAGTTTTTACTGTACACCAAATTTACACCGTTATTACTCAAAAGCCCGTTATTTTATCACATTTATATTTTTAAATCTGGTTGATAGGAATCTTTTCTTTAAGTTTTATGAATTTCAGAATTTTAACTTTTCACGAAAAAAGTTCTTATCGATTATCTGAAACATTGTCTTCTTGGCTTCTCTTTCTTACACTTAATTACTTGGTCTTTTTGTAATCCTTATAAAATGTATAGTTAAGATACACTATTTTTATATGTGTAAGCAATTGCAGTGATTTAAAATAAATTTAATTAATTAAAAACAGCTTTAATGTGGTAAATTTAAATTGATTTGAATCAATATAAAATCACTGCATTTAATGACGTAAATAAAAATAATGTATTCAACAATAAATGTAATTAGGATTTCCAAAGTGACCAACTAATTAATTTTACGACTTCTAGAAGCCAAGAAAACGTTGTTTCAGGGAATTGATAAGAACTTTTTTAATGAAAAGTTAAAATTCTAAAACTTATAGGAAGCATTCCTATCAACCACTTATTAAAATATAAATGGAATACCCTAATGGTTTTTTTAGTAAGAAGGGTGTAAATTTTATGTACAGATTTTTATTTTTTACTAGTTAAAATGTAGATACTTTTTTTGTTCCAACTAGGATGAAAATTACTAAAATTGAAATAAAAATTTAAAAATGTATATGATACAACGTATAATAAAACGAGGAAAACAATGGCACGATTGGATTTTTCACAGGCCTCTTAGTTTCTTAATAAACAATCTTTAAACTCGGGTGCAGCTCATTTCTGCGTCGACAGTAGGGGCCTTCAGGCAGGACGTTATTGAAAGTAAAAGTATCATTTGTCAACATGAATCAAAATACATTAAAAGCAATCTTAATATTCAGATACTACGTATATTAGCCTACTTATGTAACTAATTAATTAATAGATATGAAGTGTACGTAACCAAACATTACAAGAGTCTAACAACATTAATTTGTAATTGCTTGTGGTCTGAAGGTCGTAAACGTGGTTTACCAAAATAAATAACGAAATGGTGATTTATTTCTTCTAAATAATATTTATTATTATTGTATATTATCGTTAAATAAATGTTTAGAGTCCTTATATACGGTACTATTTTTTTTTTTTTTTTTAATTTATTATACGTAAGGAAAAAATTTTATACAAAACAAACTAATGAAAAAACATCACAATTGTATTACGAGATAATTAAAACATTTACAAATATATTGGTGGTCGATTTCAGTAAAGCACGTTTACTATCCTCATACCAGAGGGATCACGAAAGAATGAAACTGGTGCGTCTAATTTCTTCATGACCAAATAAATTGTATGGCCAATTAATTAATCTTGGAAATGTGCCTTAGCAAAATATATATCAAACATTAAATTAATTATTTAAAAACATACAGTAAAAAAAGTAATAAGGAGACAGAATTTCAGTCTGACTTTTCATTCATCAAAACTGATTATATTGATTCCAAGTTTTTAATACTCTGATAATAAGGTTTTAATGTTTGTTGTAGTTATTTTCTACATGCTCAGATATTCTACATCATGTATGTATCTGAGGCTTTAAAATGTACCCATAACTTTAACTAATATGGTTAAAATATTTCTAAATAGTCATTAATTGAAACATGTTTTCATAAATATTTAACAATCTAGTTTACATCATATGTTAAAAAAGATAATAAATGTTATAGTCAAGCTAACTATTCCAGAAAATGGATTCATAAAACTCGATAACTAGAGATTAGAAGATGAAACCGCTGAGTGGGTCCTTAACCCCACTGTCACGTGTGTGTGTGTGTGTGTGGGGGGGGGGGGGCATTAGGGTTAATATTGATGAGTGATTTTACTATTACAGTTAAATATTTTTAGTTGGTTCAAATTTGATCAGAACTAAATTTAATCTGATATGCCTAATGTTTATTATTTAGAGGTGTTCGATCAAACATTATTTTTGAAAATTGTTTGAATAAAATTGTTAGTATCCATGTTAGTAATAAATGTGACGCGGGAAAAAATTCTAAAAAGTTTCTTTGTGGAGATATTGCTGCCCAAAGGGAATAATTTGGACTTTTTGGTGCATAACTCATGAAGAAATCGTGTGATACAATGTTTAACATTTTGAGAATATAGTGGACAAAATGTATTAATCAACTTGGTATATAGCAAATTTAAAAACATATTTTTTTTTAGTTTTACCAATTATTTTCTATAAATAAAATAATTATTTATAGAAAATAATTATTTATAAGCAATATTTTATTTATAGAACTAATATTACTTTTATATAAATGATATTTGTTCAAATTTTTAGTTGAAATTAGTACAGTCATCTTTGGGTAAAAAATTGATTAATAATATATATATATATATAATTTATTGCTAGAGTTTACTATAAATGTGGGAGTTATGCTCATCAATCGAATTTGCGGGGCGGGGTCTATGAGGGAGAGAGGGGGGAGGGGAATACGTTGTTTGTTCGTTAGTGAGTCAGGATCTTTACTACTCTTAGCGGTAGTTGCGATAAAATCTAGAACAAAATTCTTTAGAGCGCTAAACTGGGTGCCCGGATGTTCACTGAGCGCTCCGATCTCTAGTCCATACGTCGACCATAGGACCAGTATCTGTGCGTGTTGGCATGTTCTTTTATTTTTAATAAACTCGTAATTTGTGTTTCGTGACATTTTTGGACTATTAGAGTTTGTGTTATGTGTGGTTATAGTAATCTTTATAAAGACGAAGCATAACAGCGAATCTAAAGGGAACCCTAGAATGACTTTTTAAATCTAAAGCGCGTCGTCGAGTTTGTTCATGTTGAGCAGATTGGCTGAAGAAGCACAGAAGTAATAGTTGATCACGTGTCCGCAGCTAAGACGTCATCGAGTTTGTTCATGTTGAGCAGATTGGCTGAAGAAGCACAGAAGTAATAGTTGATCACGTATCCGCAGCTAAGACGTCATCGAGTTTGTTCATGTTGAGCAGATTGGCTGAAGAAGCACAGAAGTAATAGTTGATCACGTGTCCGTCGCTAAGACATCGTCGAGTTTGTTCATGTTGAGCAGATTGGCTGAAGAAGCACAGAAGTAATAGTTGATCACGTGTCCGTCGCTAAGACGTCGTCGAGTTTGTTCATGTTGAGCAGATTGGCTGAAGAAGCACAGAAGAAATAGTTGATCACGTGTCCGTCGCTAAGATATCGTCGAGTTTGTTCATGTTGGGCAGATTGGCTGAAGAACCACAGAAGTAATAATTGATCACGTGTCCGTAGCTAAGACATCGTCGAGTTTGTTCGTGTTGGGCAGATTGGCTGAAGAAGCACAGAAGTAATAGTTGATCACGTGTCCGTCGCTAAGACATCGTCGAGTTTGTTCATGTTGGGCAGATTGGCTGAAGAAGCACAGAAGTAATAGTTGATCACGTGTCCGTCGCTAAGACATCGTCGAGTTTGTTCATGTTGAGCAGATTGGCTGAAGAAGCACAGAAGTAATAGATGATCACGTGTCCGTCGCTAAGACATCGTCGAGTTTGTTCATGTTGAGCAGATTGGCTGAAGAAGCACAGAAGTAATAGTTGATCACGTGTCCGTCGCTAAGACATCGTCGAGTTTGTTCATGTTGAGCAGATTGGCTGAAGAAGCACAGAAGTAATAATTGATCACGTGTCCGTAGCTAAGACATCGTCGAATTTGTTCGTGTTGGGCAGATTGGCTGAAGAAGCACAGAAGTAATAGTTGATCACGTGTCCGTAGCTAACACGTCGTCGAGTTTGTTCATGTTGAGCAGATTGGCTGAAGAAGCACAGAAGTAATAGTTGATCACGTATCCGCAGCTAAGACGTCGTCGAGTTTGTTCATGTTGGGCATATTGGCTGAAGAAGCACAGAAGTAATAGTTGATCACGTGTCCGTAGCTAACACGTCGTCGAGTTTGTTCATGTTGAGCATATTAGCTGAAGAAGCACAGCAGTAATAGTTGATCACATATCCGCAGCTAAGACGTCGTCGAGTTTGTTCATGTTGAGCAGATTGGCTGAAGAAGCACAGCAGTAATAGTTGATCACGTGTCCGTAGCTAACACGTCGTCGAGTTTGTTCATGTTGAGCAGATTGGGTGAAGAAGCACAGCAGTAATAGTTGATCACGTATCCGTAGCTAAGACGTCGTCGAGTATGTTCATGTTGGGCATATTGGCTGAAGAAGCACAGCAGTAATAGTTGATCACGTGTCCGTAGCTAACACGTCGTCGAGTTTGTTCATGTTGAGCAGATTGGCTGAAGAAGCACAGAAGTAATAGTTGATCACGTATCCGTAGCTAAGACGTCGTCGAGTTTGTTCATGTTGGGCATATTGGCTGAAGAAGCACAGAAGTAATAGTTGATCACGTGTCCGTAGCTAACACGTCGTCGAGTTTGTTCATGTTGGGCATATTGGCTGAAGAAGCACAGAAGTAATAGTTGATCACGTGTCCGTAGCTAACACGTCGTCGAGTTTGTTCATGTTGAGCAGATTGGGTGAAGAAGCACAGCAGTAATAGTTGATCACGTATCCGCAGCTAAGACGTCGTCGAGTATGTTCATGTTGAGCAGATTGGCTGAAGAAGCACAGAAGTAATAGTTGATCACGTATCCGCAGCTAAGACGTCGTCGAGTTTGTTCATGTTGAGCAGATTGGCTGAAGAAGCACAGAAGTAATAGTTGATCACGTATCCGTAGCTAAGACGTCGTCGAGTTTGTTCATGTTGGGCATATTGGCTGAAGAAGCACAGAAGTAATAGTTGATCACGTGTCCGTAGCTAACACGTCGTCGAGTTTGTTCATGTTGAGCAGATTGGGTGAAGAAGCACAGAAGTAATAGTTGATCACGTGCCCGTAGCTAAGACGTCGTCGAGTATGTTCATGTTGGGCATATTGGCTGAAGAAGCACAGCAGTAATAGTTGATCACGTGTCCGTAGCTAACACGTCGTCGAGTTTGTTCATGTTGGGCATATTGGCTGAAGAAGCACAGAAGTAATAGTTGATCACGTGTCCGTAGCTAACACGTCGTCGAGTTTGTTCATGTTGGGCATATTGGCTGAAGAAGCACAGAAGTAATAGTTGATCACGTGTCCGTAGCTAACACGTCGTCGAGTTTGTTCATGTTGAGCAGATTGGGTGAAGAAGCATAGCAGTAATAGTTGATCACGTATCCGCAGCTAAGACGTCGTCGAGTTTGTTCATGTTGGGCATATTGGCTGAAGAAGCACAGCAGTAATAGTTGATCACGTGTCCGTAGCTAACACGTCGTCGAGTTTGTTCATGTTGAGCAGATTGGCTGAAGAAGCACAGAAGTAATAGTTGATCACGTATCCGTAGCTAAGACGTCGTCGAGTTTGTTCATGTTGGGCATATTGGCTGAAGAAGCACAGCAGTAATAGTTGATCACGTGTCCGTAGCTAAGACGTCGTCGAGTTTGTTCATGTTGGGCAGATTGGGTGAAGAAGCACAGCAGTAATAGTTGATCACGTATCCGTAGCTAAGACGTCGTCGAGTATGTTCATGTTGGGCATATTGGCTGAAGAAGCACAGCAGTAATAGTTGATCACGTGTCCGTAGCTAACACGTCGTCGAGTTTGTTCATGTTGAGCAGATTGGCTGAAGAAGCACAGAAGTAATAGTTGATCACGTGTCCGTAGCTAACACGTCGTCGAGTTTGTTCATGTTGAGCAGATTGGGTGAAGAAGCACAGAAGTAATAGTTGATCACGTATCCGTAGCTAAGACGTCGTCGAGTTTGTTCATGTTGGGCAGATTGGCTGAAGAAGCACAGAAGTAATAGTTGATCACGTGTCCGTAGCTAAGACGTCGTCGAGTATGTTCATGTTGGGCATATTGGCTGAAGAAGCACAGAAGTAATAGTTGATCACGTGTCCGTAGCTAACACGTCGTCGAGTTTGTTCATGTTGATCAGATTGGGTGAAGAAGCACAGAAGTAATAGTTGATCACGTGTCCGTAGCTAACACGTCGTCGAGTATGTTCATGTTGGGCATATTGGCTGAAGAAGCACAGAAGTAATAGTTGATCACGTATCCGTAGCTAAGACGTCGTCGAGTTTGTTCATGTTGGGCATATTGGCTGAAGAAGCACAGAAGTAATAGTTGATCACGTGTCCGTAGCTAACACGTCGTCGAGTTTGTTCATGTTGAGCAGATTGGGTGAAGAAGCACAGAAGTAATAGTTGATCACGTATCCGTAGCTAACACGTCGTCGAGTTTGTTCATGTTGGGCATATTGGCTGAAGAAGCACAGAAGTAATAGTTGATCACGTGTCCGTAGCTAAGACGTCGTCGAGTTTGTTCATGTTGGGCATATTGGCTGAAGAAGCACAGAAGTAATAGTTGATCACATATCCGTAGCTAACACGTCGTCGAGTATGTTCATGTTGGGCATATTGGCTGAAGAAGCACAGAAGTAATAGTTGATCACGTGTCCGTAGCTAAGACGTCGTCGAGTTTGTTCATGTTGGGCATATTGGCTGAAGAAGCACAGAAGTAATAGTTGATCACGTGTCCGTAGCTAAGACGTCGTCGAGTTTGTTCATGTTGGGCATATTGGCTGAAGAAGCACAGAAGTAATAGTTGATCACATATCCGTAGCTAACACGTCGTCGAGTATGTTCATGTTGGGCATATTGGCTGAAGAAGCACAGAAGTAATAGTTGATCACGTGTCCGTAGCTAAGACGTCGTCGAGTTTGTTCATGTTGGGCATATTGGCTGAAGAAGCACAGAAGTAATAGTTGATCACGTGTCCGTAGCTAACACGTCGTCGAGTTTGTTCATGTTGAGCAGATTGGGTGAAGAAGCACAGAAGTAATAGTTGATCACGTATCCGTAGCTAACACGTCGTCGAGTTTGTTCATGTTGGGCATATTGGCTGAAGAAGCACAGAAGTAATAGTTGATCACGTGTCCGTAGCTAAGACGTCGTCGAGTTTGTTCATGTTGGGCATATTGGCTGAAGAAGCACAGAAGTAATAGTTGATCACGTGTCCGTAGCTAAGACGTCGTCGAGTTTGTTCATGTTGGGCATATTGGCTGAAGAAGCACAGAAGTAATAGTTGATCACGTGTCCGTAGCTAAGACGTCGTCGAGTTTGTTCATGTTGGGCATATTGGCTGAAGAAGCACAGAAGTAATAGTTGATCACATATCCGTAGCTAACACGTCGTCGAGTATGTTCATGTTGGGCATATTGGCTGAAGAAGCACAGAAGTAATAGTTGATCACGTGTCCGTAGCTAACACGTCGTCGAGTTTGTTCATGTTGGGCATATTGGCTGAAGAAGCACAGAAGTAATAGTTGATCACGTGTCCGTAGCTAACACGTCGTCGAGTTTGTTCATGTTGGGCATATTGGCTGAAGAAGCACAGAAGTAATAGTTGATCACGTATCCGTAGCTAACACGTCGTCGAGTATGTTCATGTTGGGCATATTGGCTGAAGAAGCACAGAAGTAATAGTTGATCACGTATCCGCAGCTAAGACGTCGTCGAGTTTGTTCATGTTGAGCAGATTGGGTGAAGAAGCACAGCAGTAATAGTTGATCACGTGCCCGTAGCTAAGACGTCGTCGAGTATGTTCATGTTGAGCAGATTGGGTGAAGAAGCACAGAAGTAATAGTTGATCACGTATCCGCAGCTAAGACGTCGTCGAGTTTGTTCATGTTGAGCAGATTGGGTGAAGAAGCACAGCAGTAATAGTTGATCACGTGCCCGTAGCTAAGACGTCGTCGAGTATGTTCATGTTGGGCATATTGGCTGAAGAAGCACAGAAGTAATAGTTGATCACGTATCCGCAGCTAAGACGTCGTCGAGTTTGTTCATGTTGAGCAGATTGGGTGAAGAAGCACAGCAGTAATAGTTGATCACGTGCCCGTAGCTAACACGTCGTCGAGTATGTTCATGTTGGGCATATTGGCTGAAGAAGCACAGAAGTAATAGTTGATCACGTATCCGCAGCTAAGACGTCGTCGAGTTTGTTCATGTTGAGCAGATTGGGTGAAGAAGCACAGCAGTAATAGTTGATCACGTGTCCGTAGCTAACACGTCGTCGAGTTTGTTCATGTTGGGCATATTGGCTGAAGAAGCACAGAAGTAATAGTTGATCACGTATCCGCAGCTAAGACGTCGTCGAGTATGTTCATGTTGGGCATATTGGCTGAAGAAGCACAGAAGTAATAGTTGATCACGTATCCGTAGCTAACACGTCGTCGAGTATGTTCATGTTGGGCATATTGGCTGAAGAAGCACAGAAGTAATAGTTGATCACGTGCCCGTAGCTAAGACGTCGTCGAGTATGTTCATGTTGGGCATATTGGCTGAAGAAGCACAGAAGTAATAGTTGATCACGTATCCGCAGCTAAGACGTCGTCGAGTTTGTTCATGTTGGGCATATTGGCTGAAGAAGCACAGAAGTAATAGTTGATCACGTGCCCGTAGCTAAGACGTCGTCGAGTATGTTCATGTTGGGCATATTGGCTGAAGAAGCACAGCAGTAATAGTTGATCACGTGTCCGTAGCTAACACGTCGTCGAGTTTGTTCATGTTGGGCATATTGGCTGAAGAAGCACAGCAGTAATAGTTGATCACGTGTCCTAGCTAAGACGTCGTCGAGTTTGTTCATGTTGGGCACATTGGCTGAAGAAGCACAGAAGTAATAGTTGATCACGTATCCGCAGCTAAGACGTCGTCGAGTTTGTTCATGTTGGGCATATTGGCTGAAGAAGCACAGCAGTAATAGTTGATCACGTGTCTGTAGCTAACACGTCGTCGAGTTTGTTCATGTTGGGCATATTGGCTGAAGAAGCACAGCAGTAATAGTTGATCACGTGTCCTAGCTAAGACGTCGTCGAGTTTGTTCATGTTGGGCACATTGGCTGAACAAGCACAGCAGTAATAGTTGATCACGTGTTCGCAGCTAAAACTATCGATTTTATTGATTAATAATATGTATGTAATTTTGTAGGTCCTTTGATTTTGTTGATAACTACAATATTATAAAACCGTTTAATCCGTAGGTACCTATACTGCTACATGTTGTACATTTGTTATCACATTTAACTTACTCATGTTCGCCGTAAAATAAGTAATAGTTTTATATAGGCGTCTAAATAAAAAAATTAATAATGTTTATTTTCATTATTTTAAGGGCAGTCCAAGTAACCCCTCAACATTCAATTACTTAGCAACCCTAACAGTCTTTCACTACCCTGGCCGTATACCCAGCAGTATATAGCCAGCTTTACGTACTCCGCCAACCATTTCCCTTTCCTTATCAAACTATTTACTGTCCTCTTTACTCCTTTATGGCTCGATTTATCACCCTCTTTAGTGTGTTTCCTTTATTAAAGATCTTATCCTCCTTGTCTTTAACCTGACTTATCTCAATCAATAAACAAAGCTTTTTCAATATAGAATATTAATCTTCCACCAAATCCCAAATTGAAGTACACAAAATATTAAGCTATTTTATGAAATGCAATTAAATGTAAATAAAATTTCTTCGACGTTCTGATTATATTATTTAAAATACTGTATGCGTTATAAAAACCAAAAACTGTGTCTATATAATACTATCCGACAGACCTTGCTTCACTACAGGGTGGTTCTCTAAGCTTGCTTACCCCTCATTACGTGGTTCTCTCTAAACCAAGAGAGCTCAGTTTCATAGTGTAGAAAATATTACAAGTATACTTTATATAAGTAAATGATAAAATTAATGCCAATGCTACTCGTATGGAAATAAGGAAACGTAGAAGGGCTGTTTCTAACCCTTAGGAGTATAATTTCAATAAATGCTTTCTTAGTGGGTCTCTAAGATACAAAGCTGACTTTCCTCCAAATGTTATCATCATCCGCTCTCTGTGGTTCCGGAGATGACGTGATTCCATGAGTGAGTAAATTTTTTAGATTTTGTATATTAAAATTAAGATTATTTATATTAATAATAAAAATTATACTATAAATATTAATGTTAAAAATGAAAATAAACACAAAACCCCTTATAGAAACAAAAATTGCGAATGTAACTATAAATACATTCATTTAAACACATCACACGAACATCTAAAATACAGTGATGCATACAGTGTACTAGACTGCGTATTATAGTATAGTAATTTGCATTGACTTGATTTTTTAAAATTTTATTAAGAACTATTTTGTTGTAAATCAATACAACCAGTGAGCTTCCATGGATTGCCCAGGACAAGACGCGTAGACAGCAATATCACGGCAGCCAGGATCCCTCGTGTAAACACGGCATTGTACTCACTTGTCCCTCTGACGTCATTTCTTCACTTGACATTTTATATAGTATCGTGACGAAAATAACATTCCTCTTATGTATGTAAATACGATCGTTACTAACGTACATTTTTTTAGTTACCTCAGTTCTAGTTCCTCTTTTCTAGCTATTACCTGATTCCCATGTTTTATTATAGTTACATTTTTACTAAATCTATATTAAAAGTGCATAATTAGTCGGTAGCTTCGTTGTTTATATCCCGGCTTCATTATATAAAGGTCCTCAGTTCGATCCCAATCAGAGCTATGACAAATGTTGAAAGGAATCAGCTGATAACCACCAGCTGTTCATCTGTCATTGCACTATTAATTAATTAATGACACTTCCTAAGGAATGCTCGGCTTTGGTTTGTAACAATGGTTTGTACATTCGCTTATCTGGAGTTATTACTCTCGTTCGAAATGCCTATTCGCCCATATCTTGACGATCGGTGTCTTAAGAATAAATAAATATATATTTTGACTATCTTAACTCAATCCCCCCTTTTCAAGATATTTATGGTCAAAAGTGCATTTTATTGTCCACAAGATACATCATTATGGGAGAACACTGTATGTATCTGTGTCGTCATAATTCATTTTGTTTAGATCCACTTTCTAAAGCAAACGCCTAATTCTTGCGGTGACCATATTCCAAGTTTCTTGTTAAAAATGAGTTTTCCCCTTTCCAGTAAAATACGAGTTAAAAAAATACTATTTATCAACAATACAGTACTAAAATATTGTATTTATGCGCATGATACGTTAGTGTTAGGATAGTTGTACATGACTAGTATGTAAACTTACACCTCATTGTAATGTAATAATACATTAACAGAGCATTCGTACAGCAATGGTTAATACTTATTTCTAATTTATATGAAACTATAAATGTTCAGTTGATAGCTTATTTTTGTATTCTTTGGTTTGAATAGACGTTGAAATAGACGGCCTTAGTTTGAATCAATGACTACATTCGCTCATTTACACTCATCACACTCATTCGAAATTCATATTCACCTATATCTTGAGGATCAGTGTCTTAAGAATAAATAAATAATTAAAAAAATACAAAAAACCCCACTGAGTGTTTCAGAGTGACCTTGAATTTACCATAAAATGCCAATCTACAATAACTCAGTACCGTACTATGTCCAATTTAATGACATTGCCTTTATGGATCTTTGTAGAAACCTAATTTAATACGACAAATAATTAATTATTCTAATGAACAACTACTCTTGCTAAAATATTATACTTTGAGCACAGCTATTTTTTAAAAAAATATATGTATATATTCTATTGTTTACTTAAATCCAACATTTTAAAAATATATCTAAAATACCTATTATTACTTGATTGATTACTATTGTTAAGTTAAACATGTCAAGTAGCAAGCAGAGTTGTACACCCCTAATAAAGAGAACATACAGAATCGGCGCATTCTAGTGCGTATGAAATGTACACTACACCGTCGTCAGAGCTCTCTGGTGGCAATAACTTCAAACCAGATCACAAGCAAGTTCCACAATTCTCTAACAGACAGCGCGTGAGTGTTTTATCGATGGGCTGAAATATAATTATTGTAACTGCAAATACAAAATAAATAATTTTTAGAAGATGGAATGTAGTCCGGGCAGGACCTGTTATAGAACTTGGGAGGACAAATAGATTTTTGCGGAAATGTATCAGGGATGACTCGAGGAACAATTATGTTGGTCTCACATAATGGGAAAGTTTAACCAAGGCGAGAAAAAACGAAATGTAAAATTATCCTGAAAAAACAGTATTTTTTGTAGTTTAATCGTTTTTGTATATGAATGTTTCGTAATCAAATTTAGGATCTTTCCTTAAAATTTCCTCTAGTATAAAATCTCTAATTGAATGTACTTGTTAGTCAAAAGACCTATGAATTATCAGATTAGCGCACATGTGAGCGGTATGTGTGAGCGGTATGTGTGAGCGGTATGCGTGAGCGGTATGTGTGAGCGGTATGTGTGAGCGGAATATGTGAGCGGTATATGTGAGCGGTATATGTGAGCGGTATGTGTGAGCGGTATGTGTGAGCTGAATATGTGAGTGGAATATGTGAGCGGTATATGTGAGCGGTATGTGTGAGTGGTATGTGTGAGCGGTATGTGTGAGCGGTATGTGTGAGCGGAATGCGTGAGCGGTATGTGTGAGCGGAATGCGTGAGCGGTATGTGTGAGCGGAATGCGTGAGTGGTATGTGTGAGTGGTATGTGTGAGCGGTATGTGTGAGCGGTATGTGTGAGCGGAATATGTGAGTGGAATATGTGAGCGGTATATGTGAGCGGAATATGTGAGCGGTATGTGTGAGCGGTATGTGTGAGCAGTATGTGTGAGTGGTATGTGTGAGCGGTATGTGTGAGTGGTATGTGTGAGCGGTATGCGTGAGCGGTATGTGTGAGCGGTATATGTGAGCGGTATGTGTGAGCGGTATGTGTGAGCGGTATGTGTGAGCGGTATGTGTGAGTGGTATGCGTGAGCGGTATGTGTGAGCGGTATATGTGAGTGGTATGTGTGAGCGGTATTTGTAAGCGGTATTTGTGAGCGGTATGTGTGAGCGGTATGTGTGAGTGGTATGAGTGAGCGGTATGTGTGAGCGGTATATGTGAGCGGTATGTGTGAGCGGTATGTGTGAGCGGTATGTGTGAGCGGTATATGTGAGCGGTATGTGTGAGTGGAATATGTGAGTGGAATATGTGAGCGGTATATGTGAGTGGTATATGTGAGCGGTATATGTGAGCGGAATATGTGAGCGGTATATGTGAGCGGTATATGTGAGCGGTATGTGTGAGCAGTTTGTGTGAGCGGTATGTGTGAGCGGTATATGTGAGCGGTATGTGTGAGTGGTTTGTGTGAGCGGTTTGTGTGAGCGGTATATGTGAGCGGTATGTGTGAGCGGAATATGTGAGTGGAATATGTGAGCGGTATATGTGAGCGGTATATGTGAGCGGTATATGTGAGCGGTATATGTGAGCGGTTTGTGTGAGTGGTTTGTGTAAGCGGTATGTGTGAGCGGTATATGTCAGCGGTATGTGTGTGCGGAATATGTGAGTGGAATATGTGAGCGGTATATGTGAGCGTTATATGTGAGCGGTATGTGTGAGCGGTATGTGTGAGCGGTATGTGTAAGCGGTATGTGTGAGTGGTATGTGTGAGCGGTATATGGGAGCGGTATGTGTGAGCGGAATATGTGAGTGGAATATGTGAGCGGTATATGTGAGCGGTATGTGTGAGCGGTATATGTGAGCGGTTTGTGTGAGCGGTATATGTGAGCGGTATGTGTGAGCGGTATGTGTGAGCGGTATATGTGAGCGGTTTGTGTGAGCGGTATGTGTGAGCGGTATATGTGAGCGGTTTGTGTGAGCGGTGTATGTGATTTTAACGTGAATTAGTCTTTAATTATATTCATCGAACACTTTTGTAACTTCCATTTGTAAATATTTTCTCATGGGTATTTTTTTTTTTTATGGATACTGAATTAACATGGATAAAACTATAGCTTTTATTTATCCATTCAGAGTTTGTATAGAAAAAAAAAAAACTAATTCTATGATCAATTTGACGTGTTTTGTAAAATTATAAATCAATATAATAAATGAAGAATAATGTATGCATTTTATTCTTATTTTTTCATTTAAACCTCAGCATTTCAATTAAAGTAGTCGTGTACGATGACTCATAGCTATGTTCATGAGTTTACAAGAGGCATAGTTAAGACAGATCAAGAACGAAGTAATACAAAAGGTAGACATTTTATTGACGTCTGCAACTTTAAGTGGCTTAGACAATTTACTTCACTCAAGTTGTGTGATACAGGTTTACCACTGCTCCAAACTCCAGCTGGAAACTTCTCTACTTCAACTTGAGAATTAGAAGTGTACTCCACAAAAGGTTTCCACCATTTTTTATGGAGGTTCTGTTACAAGTTATTTGGTAAAAAAAATTAAAAGCTTCATATTACTTAAAGATATATTATTTTCATTAATATTATTACATCCTACGTAAGAACTGTTCGGATATTCGTGGAATCAACATACTCAGTTTGTTTTTGTAAGTATGCCAACACAATTTAAAGAGTATGTTTTTTTTAAAGAGAGTGAGTGTGGATGACTCGTGTTCTCTCTCTATTTACCGTCCAAGCAACCATTAATCGGACTCAGTCTCGGTATTAAGACTGAGAACAGAACAATCTTCTCAACACTTAGCCCCCAAGTAGCTGGGTTACATCGCTACACCACATTAATGGAGAGTCATGATTAGAATGCTTGAAGGCATTGTCTTTATTATGGTGCCGTTTTAAAGGACCAACACAACAAACACACACATGAAACACAAACATTTGTATGAATGTAAATTAAACACTCTACATACCTTAAGGTTTATAAATTGTTTAAAGGTTTATTTATTAATTTTTTTATAAACAAACTATGAGGGAAAGATTACCCAGGCAAACCTTAAAAGACAACATATTGAAATCAAATTACATATAGTTTATAACTATTGTATATGTTAAACTATAAACACTTTTTTAATTCATACATTATTACTTTGCATACCTTTACACACATATTTTTTGTAACAAATATTTTTTCTGTCTTGGAGATACTTATACTTTTTTTGAGCAGCAGTATAAGTAAAATTAAATTAAATTTAATTCCCTCAATACAATGAGTAATTTAAACTAATTCACGTAATATAGAAATACTAGATATGTTACCAATTAAGACACCGTTGAAGAAATATGTAGTGATAGACAACAGAAATTAATTCATAGCAATACTATGATAGTTTACCTTATCAATTATTACATCAGTTTTACTATTCTGTACATTCAATATAGTGAGTGACGTTGCCCGTTTTTTAAGCGCACCTACAACAAAACAAGACAGGAGGATGTTAACGAGTTGCCGCTGAGGGCATTCACCCAGGTAATGATGCGGGTACAGGTGTCTATGTACTCAGGGTGCATGTAGGTGGACTTGGATTTGAACAAAATATATATACTTTTTTAATTGTATAAAAAAGTTCATTGTATGCTTTTAACTAGATTTGTAAAATTGTGTTTTATTAGTAGAGTACAATAAAATATAGGTTAATGAGACTAAACCAAATTTATTGGTCTATTTAAAATTCCGTACTAAATAATTTATTTTTGCTACCCTAGCAAAATGTCTTGTTAGTGTCACTAAATGTTGTAATAATGAATATGTTAACAAATTAGTATACAAATATTAAAATATTTATTTATACCTTAACTGTAAATACCGATAAATATGAATAAACTGAAGTAATTAATTTCATTATTCCACACTAAAATTGTCTTTAACACATTCCGTACTGCCACAGCACAATTATTACTGTAACAAGAAGGTATGGCTCATATGGAGATTGATTGAACTATCTTCAGACCGATGGAATCATAAGGGAATATCTTTCATCGGTCAAGTGATGAGAAATATAGTTTACGGGAACGATCGCTATATTAATTTTATATTATTTTAATTATGTATTACATCAATAATCCCACTTTAATTAGACAGTTCACATCTTTTGTCACAGTAAAATTAACAAGACATTTTTCTTAATAACTCTAATCTGAACTTTTTTCTTAACAAAAAAATTCCTTGGACTACACCTGGAGGAGGGGTTGACATGGAGCACGTAGTTTGAGCTAAATTAATACGTAATTTGTCTTTGAGATTTTTATCAAAATACTGCCCAACTCAGGTAATGATAACGACGTGTTAATGCTTGATTGACCCACACCTTTCCTACAGGACGATGATGTGGGGTCTTGTGCAAACAACCAGTTTTGGATTTAAAAAACAAGCGATTCGTATAATTGACATTGTTAATTTAAGAAATTCGCGGAAACCAGTTTTCATAAAATTACAAATTTTAATTTTGACAAGCCTTTATGTCCTCTATGGTTTAATTCAGGGTACATACATACATAAAACTAGGTCCAAGCATTTTACCAATGTTTTGTGTGTTTAACTGGGAGACTGGCCAATTCTTAAACGTTTGCAGATGTATGCATTATTTCTGAGAATGGGGGGACTGGACCAGGATCATGTGGGACAGGTGCAAAGGGAACGGACAGCGGACAATGATTTGTTTTCGAGAGTAAACCGTGCAAGAAGAGGCTTACAGTGTGTCGCGACATGAATATGTCTTAGATATACAGGGTGTTCATAAAAAAACCTTCAATACTTCGGAATATAATTACTTACATGAAAACTAAAAAAAGTGTTCATGTAAGGACATGTCCTTAAATGCTTAGTTTTCCGTCTGTCTGTCTGATTCTGTTTTCTACTAAATGTATCGTATCTTAATAACACCTGAAAATATTATATTCCAATTCGGTACATGGATTGTAACCTCTCTCTTACTGATGAGTTACATTAGATTAAATGTTTGTTAATTTGGTAAATTATTACTCAAATTAAATTTATTTAGATATCACAGGGTCGTTTTTATGGGTAAATCGGTGAGGCTGTAAATTACAATAATAAGACTCTAGATTGAAAAAGCTAATTTATTACATTTTTAAATTTATATATGAATTTTAATAGTACAAAAATGAAAGTTATTTACTTTTTACTGATTTCTAGAAACATTATTAAACTAATTTACAAACTAAAACTTATCTTAGTTTTTCATCTGATGTTCCTCGTGGTCTGCTTTCTCCTATTTGATTAAAATGTAATTATAATACACAACCGATATAATGACGGTTGTATCTTGGATGTCGTATAACTGTTAACTTTGAATCTTAATATTGACTTTAAAATGTTAATTCAAACACGTTCACTAAGAACATTCTTTACTGATTTCTCGGGTTCGAGGTCACTTTGACCACCCGCGGTGACAAAGAAGCTGTGTGCCCTACATTAGACTGAATTGAAGTGGAAGAGTGGTGGGCAAGGCTAGCGTCCTTTGCCTTGTCTGTCCGTTAGAAACTAGGGCTCTGGGTTCAGGGCAGGACTTCGGTCTCTCCATGTGCTCTTGCTCTGGTTAGTGCTGCCTCCGTTGTCCGATTTGACAACTAACAACGTCTTTTATTTATCTTGGGCTCGACTGTCACTTTGTGATACACGGACTCCCCTTTAAATCGACTCGTCCCAGTCCCAAACAGACGCAAAACTGAACAGGTCTGTCTTATCTGTCTCCACTCGTGTCTGCAATGTTTGGAATTTTGTTTACTCAGGTGTCTCGGAAGACTACCATTGAATAAATCGGCCTACCCAATTCTCTATATTTGTTGGCTATTAATTTGCTATAATTACCGAACTATTAATTTGTTTTAATTAATGCATCCATTTCCTCATTAAAATAATTTGTACTTTATTGAATTTAATTAATTTAATCGTCAATTAGGTGGACCTGTTACAGGATGACAAATAATAAGGAATAACTAATTATAGAGTACAGTATGTCGTATCTTGATGTATAATTAATTCATACCAATTCAAAATGGTGGTTATTTTTAGTTCTCAAAGCTTAATATCTTAAAAAGTATATTTTTTAAAAAAAAGCTACAAAATACACAAAAACTGCAAACTTGTATGTCCCAAAAGATTATACAAAGATTGTTAAGATCCGATCATTAACAACTAACTGCTAAGTTGTAATTTTTGTAATACAGTACTTGCTAATTTGATAACATTTCCACAACATTAACAAGTTTTGTATTTTAAAAAAATACAACTTATCAGTTATTATTGATTATATCTTAATCAGGAAATAAAATTTTGCAGTTTTCCTCTATTTTGTAGTTTTTTTTTTGTAATTTATGCTTTTTAAGATAATAATCTTTGAAAACTAAAATATAACCGTAATTTTGAAATAGTACAAAGTAGGAACTTGATACTCTATAATAAATGGTGTCTGAATATTTGTCGTACATGTACTGGGTTTGAAGATAATACGTACAGGGGTTATTATTAATATACGTACGATAGATTTAGTAGAAAACATATTCAGACAGACATGAAAAACTAAGTGATTTAGAATATAAGTTTATAAGAAATTTGTTCTTAATTTTCGGATACATAATCATATACCGAAGTCTTAACAGTTTTTTTTTTAAGAACACCCTGTATATATTTTTCCGCACATAAATAAATAAAAAAATAAATAAAAATTTTAACGATGTCAGTCTAAGACATTCTTATTTGGGAAGGCAGTGAAAAACAAAGCTCATCTCATTGCATTTCCGACGTTGATAGTAAATGTGAATGACATTACGTGAAGAAATAACAGGTTAGGACGCAGAATTTACCTGCTTCACATATTTATTATGTCACTCTGAAATGCGTTGCTATATATTTATTAAATGTAAACCACGAAATCATAAGAATCCAATAATTGACACTTTTTGAATTTGACTAAATTTACCTTGACAGTCCGGTAAAAAATGTTATGGATTTAATCTTAAGGGCATTAAAAATATATAATTCAAAATTGAAACTATTTTTTCTGTGATTTTTTAAATTTGTTATAAACATCAATTTGTATATGTTCACTTTAAAACAATGGTTTACTTGTATTTTTCCAGATTTGATAAAAACGGAAATAATTATAGCCTAATAAAGTATTTAGAACAAAAATGTTTAAAATGCAATTTCTCATATTTTGAAAAAAAATTTTATCGTTTTAAAACAATTTGGAAATGTTTACTAAATGTGTCAGCTTACTACCTCAAAAAAGCATCAAAGTTGGAATTTTCATCAATACCTCAGAAATTATATTTAATTCCTTTCAAAATAATACCTGATCATTTGCGTATTATTGTACTTTGATAAACTGCATTAATAAAAGTAACTATACTGTATTTATATATAGCATATTCACTTTAGCTTAAATGTTGATATAAAAACGTTTCTCAATTAGAAAATAAACGAGAATCTTACTTTGCGAAATGAATATCTCATATTGTGTTGATATTCTGGTTAATATAAATGTTTAATCTAAACAGTTTTATTTCAATGATGTAAGAGTTTACAAAAGTAAATTTGTAGATTACTTATTCAATATCTCAGGATTACTTGTAATTGTGTAAAATCAAATGAAATCAAACTAAAATGGACGCAAGGCAACAAGAGGAGCATGGGGTTCATAATCTAAATATAATTTGCCTCATTTTTCGTCTCAAGAACAAATACCTTTAAATTTCCGGAAGCAAATTTTACATTTAATACACAGAAGACTTGAGACGTTCATTGCAGTGGTTTGGCAGAAAGTGCGTACTAGCCGGTCTACATAACAAGTTATTGTACAAGGGCTATGACCTGGGGATGTCAGTATATGAATCACTCTTGAGGTCAAGGCCATCCATTTTACAACTAATAAACTTCGAGGGCCAGACACAGACGGCTCTTTGTAGTGCTTTGGCAGAAAGTACGCACTAGCCGGTCCACATCACAAGTTTCTGTACAAGAGTTATGACCTGGGGGCGTCAATAAGTGAGTCGCTCTTAAGGTCGAGATCATCCATTTTACATTTAATAAACTTCGAGGGCCAGACACAGACAGCTCCTTGCAAAGGTTTGGCAGAAAATACGCGCTAGCCAGTGAACATTACTAATTACTGTATAAGAGTTATGACCTGGGGCGTCAGTATGTGAGTCACTCTTGAGGTCGAGGTTATCATTTTACATTTAATAAACTTCGAGGGCCAGACACAGACAGCTCCTTGCAGGGGTTTGGCAGAAAGTACGCGCTAGCCAGTGAACATTACTAGTTACTGTACCAGAGTTATGACCTGGGACGTCAGTATGTGAGTCACGGCTAGGTCATCCATTTTACAACTAATAAACTTAGAGGGACAGACACAGACAGCTCCTTCCAGGGGTTTGGCAGAAAGTACGCGCTAGCCAGTGAACATTACTAGTTACTGTACAAAAGCTAAGACGTGGGGCGTCAGTATGTGAGTCACGTCTAGGTCATCATTTAACAACTAATAAACTTCGAGGGCCAGACACAGACAGCTCCTTGCAGGGGTTTGGCAGAAAGTACGCGCTAGCCAGTGAACACTACTATTTACTGTACCAGAGTTATGACCTGGGGGCGGCAGTATGTGGGTTTCTCTTGAGGTCGAGGTCATCATTTTACAACCAATAAACTTCGAGGGCCAGACCCAGACAGCTCCTTGCAGGGGTTTGGCAGAAAGTACGCGCTAGCAAGTGAACATTACTAGTTACTGTACCAGAGTTATGACCTGGGGCGTCAGTATGTGAGTCACGTCTAGGTCATCCATTGGGGGCACCCGAGGTGCGACATGGACTACCTGAGGGTCATAATTGGACACTCGAGGTGCGACATGCAGCGAAAGAGAACCCAAAACTAACACTCGAGGTGCGACATGGCGCTTCGGCTAGCAGTGTGGCCGTGTTGGTCTGGCGGCTAATAGTTGATATATTTACAGTGATAAAATTATCTGAAAACTACAGCCATACAATGAGACACATGATTAACGATTGTTACCAATACAATTACTACCAATGTACGTGTATGGGAGGGTGGGTGGGTTAGGATAGGTTAGGTTAGATTAGGTTAGGTTAGGTAAGGTAAATTTAGGTAGGTCTATTTTTGTATATATATATATATATATATATATATATATATATATATGGACACAGAGCGTGTCTACAACCCCGCAACCCTTCGCCGGGCTACCTCTGAGGTGGCATGTCGCACCTCGAGTGCCAGTTTTATGGCCCTTTAGGTCGCTGAGATTAACACAGGTAGTCCATGTCGCACCTCGAGTGCCACCCATCCATTTCACAACTAATAAACTTCGAGGGACAGACACAGACAGCTCCTTGCAGTAGTTTGGCAGAAAGTACGCGCTAGCCGGTTTATATTACTAGTTACTGTACCAGAGTTATGGTCTGGGGGCGTTAGTATGTGAGTCACTCTTGAGTTCGAGGTCATCCATTTTACATTTAATTAACTTGGCGGGCCAGACACAGAAGCTTTGCCTGTGACAGACGCCTCTTTGTAGTGGTTTGGCAGAAAGTACGTACTAGCCGGTCTACATTACAAGTTTCTGTATAAGAGCTATGACCTGGAGGGGTCAGTATGTGAGTCACTCTTGAGGTCGAGGTCATCCATTTTACAACTAATAAACTTGGAGGACCAGACAGACACGCAATGCACCTAATAGTGGGTTGTCAGAAGGCGAGTCTTTCCATCTCTGCTCGTCCTACTTCACCATTCATTCTGTAATTACTAATTTTAACTTCTTGAATTGGCATTAGTTATATTAGTTGTGTTTTAAATAGTTGCTTAATTTTATATGTGTTCAATTGATTTTGTTTTCCACATACATCGACAAATATTTTTTAAGTTTGATAATTAAACGTTGTCTGGTATATAAATTATATAACAAAGATCCCCTTAGTAAATAAATATCAAATAATAACATACACTATGATTTGCCATACAAAAAACTTATAACTGCAAAATTTAAAATACTGTATTAATGGTGTACAAGGTATAAAAAAACCCTTTTACACTTCTATAAAATATACTATCACTATTTTATTGCAGAAATGTTAGCATTTGTTCCAAAAAATATTTTTGTTGTAATTAAAATAAGTATTATAAAGTTATTTCATCGTAAATTATTTTACTTTAATTATTTTAATACGTTTAAATATATTTAAATATAATTACTTAGAGTTAAGATGTGCCTCTAATTAGTTAGGTAAATTCTTCTTCTGGCTCAATTTATGGTGCATTCAGAAATTAAACTCTCCATTTATTTACAATGAGTACACTAACGCCTTCTATGTTGCTTTCCCTAAAATTAATATTTTGTAGATAGTATGCTACATAGTTTTTCTAAATTTATTCTCAGGACATCCTTTGATTGAGAAGTTATTATTTACTAATATTCTTTACTAACATCAACTCTAATATTGCTTTTTGGCCTATTTTACAAAATTCTAAAATTGGTAATCTAACAATTATTTCTTATAGTCATATTTTATCAGTAGCACATAATATATTCATGTGATATGAAATTGCAAATTGAAATAATCATACTTATAAATACATGAGGTCCCTCTTTAATTTACTAGATACCACAAACACGAGTTTACATTTTACATTAATGTTATTAGGTAAGTTTAAAATATGAGAGAATTAAATGGTCGTTGAATCGATAATATCTATACGATTATTGCAATCGATACTATTTTCATTGAACATACAATGAAGTACGCTCATTAAATGCTAACATTTTTACATAGCGAAATGAATTACACCTCCTACTCATTCTACTATGGAAGTATGGCAGTATACTATAAAGTATGGTCATAAACTTTAAAACAAACTAGGCTTCACATTTATTTTTAAATTGAAATGATATCATTACAACAATAATTGAAATAATAACCACAATAATTGACATATTGACAACGGTACTGATTTTTTATTTACGCTAAATAAACTACTTGTTACAGAATAGAATTAATAAGTTATCAGTCTATTCATTAAGTAAATATAAGTATCCACTTATATTAATATTTGGCAAATCAGTAATATATAATATTCAAGAGAACGTTGAGCTAAAGGAAACATACACTAAAAACTACGCAGCTTTGCTCATTTTACACTTTGTTTACAAATAGAACCAGTGGTGCAATGGAGGGGGCAGTGACGGGACAATGACATATGTAGTTCGGGCAGTTGCCGCTGTACGCGCCAACGTCTCATTGTTGTCGACGCGCCACGCTCACTCAGTTTTCCGCGACCCTGCGAGTTGTTATTACCGTAGATGCTAGGTGATACATGCGGGAATAACCTTAAAACACGTTGATGTAAGTGTCCAGTGACATGGCGGATAGCAGTACTGTTATCGAAGGAAATGTCAAATTCCGAGATGGAAAAAAGGTAGTTTGGTTTGATAAACAATATTAACAAATTAAATTTAACACGGATTCATTGATACCTGTTTTGTGGTTGTTTTAGCGGTGAGTTCGACTGTAAATATTTGTAAATTTTAACAGTTAGCTGCTGCCAAATTTATTACACTGAAGTTGCACAATAAAAGATACAATCGATAATTAAAAGGGTACATACATGGTATGGTACGAGATTGACCACCACAACTCAGTGGTGGTAGTACCAGTCAGTAGAAGGCAAGTTTTTTTTTTTATTGAGACCTTTACCTGGAACCATGCAATCTTCTAATTGGTGTTATAGAAAATAAAGTCTTAAATTTTTATAAAATAAATCCTAAGAAATTAATAAAAGCACTCCTGTACTAAAATAATAATGAGAACTATATTTAAATGTTGGAAACATTTAAAACAAGTATTACATTATTACTTTAATAACGGCTTTTCATAACCTTATCTTTTGTGAATACATATAATTAATAAAGGCCTATGTATTAAAACTATGAACAATAAATGAAAGATCGAGTCATCTGTATCGCAATGCTGGTTTTGGTATGTATTGGTATTTGGTTTGGCAATGTATTGGTGCTGCTCTAGACTAACGCAATCAAGTATTCTAAATTTGTAACCCTAGATTTGTACTTCGAGTCGTCTCTTGATTGTCATGTTTAAACATGAATTTTATATTAATTTACTTTCATATTATGATTAATTTGAGGCCACTAAATTAACTACGGTATCATATTTGCACAAAGTTATCCAGAAGTCTACGTTTAGACCCAAATCCAATTTTCAAACCTACTTCTTGCATTGCTCTTTGGAACATAAATTCAATGTTTGCATAAAAAAACTTTTAATGAGTTAAAGTTGGGGTACTCGTAGAATGTAAGGAGGCTGGCATATCACAGTTTTTAAGGGTTTGTTAAATTGTACTATTCAGTACATACGTTTATCGTACTTATTTAGCAATACCTACACATCTGCCCGTTCAAACTACAGAGAGAATATGTGTCTCCAATTTATAGAATTTAGTAACTTGATAACATTTATTACAGTTAAAGATTATTGGACAACCACTCTTTAACAGATCGTAATTCAAGTTTTCAGACACGAAACTACCCTAATTGACATTTTTATAAATATATAATTTCTTATTTAATGTAAATATATAAAGAAAAATAATAAATCTGAAAATATTGATCTCGTAGGAATAGAAAAGAAACGATCAAATATCTGGTTCTGCTATTCTAACTGTTTTTGTTCTTTTCAACCCAGAAACTTACTCTATTCCATACTTAGGCATTTCTCTCTTAGTATTTAATCAATACAGATATTACCACCCCAACGGTGGAGAGCCACAAGTCTGACAAATATGAAATATGAATGCCTTTGTTCGAGTTTCCCCTTCTCTGAAATTCCAAAACATTCGGTTCAGCATGAAACCTCTCCACTCTGAACCGCCCAAACATTCGGATAGTCGAGGTATCAGACATCACTTACTATGTATCATATTTTTCATATAAATGTTAAATACAATCTAGTGTTCCATATTTTTTACAAGAAGTGATTATAAAAGTAAAATAATTTTTGAACATATTAAGAATTATTAAAACAGTTTTTAATATGTTAATAAAAATATGTAAAAAGGGGAAAATCCCTCTTAGGAACGTAATGAATCTAATTTAATAAATATGTGGAAGGAGCCTGGCTCATATAGTATGTAATGATATGTTTGCTTGCATCAAATTAATATCTGCCAACACCACTGTGAAGCTGCATGAGAACAGCAACGCCTATCAAACACGTATACTTTTACGCCTATGAGTAAAAGTATATTTTGTACTATAGAACGTCATTTTATTGAAATAACAAACATTACTAACATACGATCACAATTTAAAAAAACGCGACTACTCTTAGTAGATGTAAATGAGATCTTCAAGTAACCATAATTGCCAGTGCTCCCACCCTACCAGCGAGCATAGTCCTGGTGACCCTCCCATACTCCTACCAAATAAGATTCCTGGTGGATGAATACAACTTAGGTGAACCCTCTCCCTCCCACATTCTTTCAAAGAGCGAGGTGGAAGGGGTTCTGGTGCCCCTTCCACCCTCCCATTAGGCTTTACTCCTGATGCCCCTCCCATCCTAACAAAAAACACTACCAATGAAGGCACTCCACTCACACAACAAACAACTTCTAGTGGCATTCCACCTTCTCAACAAACACTACTCGTGATGGGCGAACGATAGTGGAGCCGCCTGTCAAAAACATATCAAATTGTCAGCCAGGAAATCGCACAACTGCGACAGTGGAGCGCCTCACAGTTTGACATGGGTTCAAAAACTAAGGGGTCTTGATATCTCTGATGAGATTGTGTTTAACTTGAGAGCAATCTAACTGGAGGTGAGACATATGTTTATTAAAATAAGCATACATGTTACAGTATTTACATAAGATCCGGGTTTGTTCACAAACTTTATACTGTACTTCAAATTTCTTTAGAAATAAAAGTATATTTTCATTAAGGCATTTTGTAATAAAACGAAATACCTGTAATATATAATGTAGTTATACAATTAATTTAAATAGTATTCAGTCATCATTGAGACCCATCCAATACATTATTTTCATACCAAGCAACATGTATATGACAACCAAATATTTGAAATCTTTGAAGTTTCTGGATAGCTAAATTATCAAAAGGCGTTTATCAGCAAGTGTTATCAATATACATAACAATAAACTTCAAATAAAATTATAAAATATTTAATATTTTCCTCCAGTCTGAGAACATTTTTACACCATTATGTTTGATTTAATTAGATAAAACTGATGAATTAGTTATTTATCTTCTTTCAAATGTAAAACTCATTTTTAATTTTTAAATAAGTTACACCATATGTTATAAAAGTTATATTATTATATTTTGGAAACAAATTTATTTCATTTGATTTTTGTCCAATGATGCCTACTTTGTAGGCGAAATACCTCCAGCAAATAAAACATTTATTTGAACATTTTGATAATATACAGTATAGTACATATTTAAATTTGTTAGTATCTATTATGTCTCATAAAACAATAAACAAAATACAAACAACTATATAATACAATTATGATAACTAATAAATCTTAGTTTTAGACTTACGTACGTAATAAAGTTTTCAACATAGATCTCAGTATATTAAAAGTAATCATTTTTCCTTAAATAATGTGACTAAATATTAAACAAAAGTCTTTCACAAGGAAAAACGATATTTTGGTTTTAAGATAAGCCAATTTAATATCATTGCTGCACACTAGATTTAAACCACAGCGGATGGTATCATGGCCGGTAGGATGTTTTAAGATAAGCCAATTTAATATCATTGTTGCACACTAGATTTAAACCATGGTCGGATGGTATCATGGCCGGTAGGATGTTTTAAGATAAGCCAATTTAATATCATTGTTGCACACTATATTTAAACCACAGCGGATGGTATCATGGCCGGTAGGATGTTTTAAGATAAGCCAATTTAATATCATTGTTGCACACTAGATTTAAACCATGGTCGGATGGTATCATGGCCGGTAGGATGTTTTAAGATAAGCCAATTTAATATCATTGTTGCACACTATATTTAAACCACAGCCGGATGGTATCATGGCCGGTAGCATGTTTTAAGATAAGCCAATTTAATATCATTGTTGCACACTAGATTTAAACCATGGTCGGATGTTATCATGGCCGGTAGGATGTTTTAAGATAAGCTAATTTAATATCATTGTTGCACACTAGATTTAAACCATGGTCGGATGGTATCATGGCCGGTAGGATGTTTTAAGATAAGCCAATTTAATATCATTGTTGCACACTAGATTTAAACCATGGTTGGATGGTATCGTGGCCGGTAGGATGTTTTAAGATAAGCCAATTTAATATCATTGTTGCACACTATATTTAAACCACAGCGGATGGTATCATGGCCGGTAGGATGTGATGTGATGAATTCATGTAACTTTCGACCCTTGCCACCCTCTAACTTACAGCGTGAAATGCGCCACTAGGCGCGTTAAATTATTTCCGCGTAAAATATGGAAATCCCTGAAGACAACATTAGTATTAGAAAGAAAAATACCCCTCCTTCTAAACAGGATACACACCACCAAGGGTATCTTTAAGATTTTTGTGTCGAGTGTGTGTTGGTATTTATTAATTAAAAATATTCTATATTTAATAAAAAACTATGGCTTTGATTCAGTACCGACATTCTAAGCCATTCCTTTGACATAATTGGCGTATTTTAATTAGTAATATAATACAAATTTTTGTCTACACACGACTTTTAAGTACTTTTTCATGTGTTTGTAATTTTTTTTAGTTACCAATAAACGTATACATATAAATGAGATATGACATTTTTGGTATTTTTTTTAAATTCAATTTATATACTCTCAGTTCATCAAGAGCAGCACCAAAACGTTAACTGCATATTTAAATAATATGTTTAACAAAAATAAACATAATAATTTACAGTACAATCTTTATAATCGTAGACTCGGCCGAGCACTACTAACTTGTATGAAAATGTTTGCGTTACGTACGAGCGTCCAACTGTACTTTTCTGCTTCATATCGTGTTTTAAATATAAAGATGGTGACATAACATTGAAGAATTATACCAAATAAAAGTATGTTTTATTCGGCTTTCTACTTGTGACAGCTGATATAATATATATTTTCAACTGCTGTTAATATTTGAAACATTATTATTGAGCACAAAGAAAAATTATCTATTGAGGAAAATGTGTATTATTCAGTCAGGCTAATTTTGTAAGAGAAAAAAATTAAATATCAAGTAAGTGAAATAGCGTGTTTCGTTTGAATTTCCATATTTTGTTTGTTTTAGAATATTGTAGCCGACAGATTGAGTGTAAATAGTATTTTTTGTTTCAGTTTAAGTATTGTTTTTTATATTTTAGATTCTTTTAAATATTAGTAAGTGTAACACAAATTATTTAGTTTGAATTTAAATATATATTTATTATTTTAGATGTTAAGTGTTAAAACTTAGAAATACAGATTCGTTATTTAAAAGTCTATGTGTAGTTATTGACCTTTCTGTAACTCTTCCTTTTCTTTGAAACAACTTGCCCAGTAATATAATTAAATAACATCACTGCCTGGCTTTTACGAATTTGCATAAACTATTGTTAATGTTTCATAATTAATTATCATGGGTTAAGGAACAAGTCATGGGCAAAGGAAGAGTGTCTACGTGTTTCTTTTACATAAAACTAAATAGTATCAAGTTTAACATTTTACGAAAAAGATGACTAAAAATACATCATTATCTTAGCCTTCGTGAGTTGATGTGGTAAACGTGACGCGGTCCACATCCGAAAACCAAGATTAGTTAGTATGCTTAAACAAGCGGGGATGTATTTTATCTCTTCAATTACAAACTTGTTGTAATACAAGTCTCAATAGTTTAACTATTTATTAATTGAAATAAAATGAAAAATTAATATGAATACATTAATAGTTATCTAATTTTAAAAGTTATCTATTAATAGTTAACTATTAATCACAATACATTAATAGTTTTGATTGGTCTTTTAGGATAACCCCTTACTAGGACATATCAACTACATAATCAATATTAGACTTGCTCCTACAAAATATGCAGTGCACTTAACAAAGTCATTATGATTTAGAAGGCCCCACGAGCTGAGCTCGATAGCAGGTAGAAGCAGGTAGTGCCGAAGACAGGTAGTTTTAGGTGCAACAGAGGAGCGCCTCCGGAACGAGGTGGGAAGGCGCTCGCGCTCCTGAGTCGCACCCCTAGCGAAAATTATTTATGACAACCCCTCAGACAGGTAAAAGGCGCTCCTGTATCGCGGAATCACTCGTGATGACCTCCCAACAAAAACTCTTTTCAATGGCCATCCTACAGTACATTCCCAAAGAATTACTCCTGATTACTACCATTCCAACCTCCCAAAGAAGATGTCTCCTGGTAGCTATCAAACTCCCAACGATCATGACCCTGGTGGCTATCTCCACCTTCCCAACGTTCACGAATCCTAGTAGCTCTCACACGAAAATGACTCCTATTGACTGTCAATATCCCACCGAACACTTATGTAGGAGACCATTCCGAACAGGACTTCTGGTGTTACTCCCGCTTTCCCAAAGAACATGAATCTTGGTGACTGCTCGCTTCCTCCTCACGAGCACTTCTCCGGGAGACCCTCCCAAACACGATCCTCGATGTTACTCCCACTTTCCCAAAGAACACGAATCCTGGTGGCAGCCCGCATCCTTCCTATGTACTCTATCTCGGTGGCCTCACCTGTAAATATAAACCGTGTATTTGGGGCAGCAACCACCAGTATTCGGGTTCGTTGGCACGGTAAAGGGCTTACAGTTGTTGCGTTTGTTTGAAAGTGCCGATTCGTAAGTATTATTCATATGGAAAAATTCGTTGAGACGGTGAAGTTCCACCAGAAGTTGTATTCGTTTAAAGGATGGCAGAGCCAACAGGAGCTTTGTCCGCTGGGAGGATCAGGAGGAGTAATGCTTGCTGGGATGGTCAGCAGGAGTTATGTTCAGGAGGAATGTTCATTGGGAGGATAGGGCAGCAGACGAATAATGCTCGTTTGGATGGGTTTAACGAGTAGTATTCGTTGGGAGGGTGGACGGCCACAACAGTCGAGATCTTTTGAATGGTGAGAGACATCAGGAGTCGTGTTCATTAGGAGAATGGGGCAGTCACAAAGAGTCCTGTTTGTTGGGAGGGTCACAAGGTAAGAGGGAATATTCCAATGAATACGACTCCCGGTGGCTGGCCCTATCCAACAAACACGACTCTTGTTGGGCCTCCCACCATCGTAGCGAGCACGACTCTTTTTGGGCCTCCCACCAACGTAGCGAGCACGACTCTTGTTGGGCCTCCCACTATCGCAGCGAGCACGACTCTTGTTGGGCCTCCCACCATCGTAGCGAACACGACTATTGTTGTTGTTATCTCAGACAACAGTGTCATAAGAGTACTCTAATGTATGGCGATTGTATTGTATTTACTACTGCTAGTGTGTGGGTAGGCGGGTGGGTCTTACACTGCACGTGTGTGGATGGGCGGGTGGGTCATTACCACTGCACGTGTGTGGGAGGGCGGGTGGGTCATTACCACTGCACGTGTGTGGGTGGGCGGGTGGGTCTTTACCACTGCACGTGTGTGGGTAGGTGGGTTCTATATGATATGATATTAAGATGGACAAATCAAAATGCAAGTGACGTATGCGCCAACCGGATGTAACAAGTGTTTCCGTTTTCAACAGTAATAAAATTATCAAGGGCTGGTGTAAGAAACGTGTAAATATGCAGAATGTACTCTAGTAAAGAACGCTCTCACTTTATTTATACAGACTGGAAATGGAAGAATTGTTTTCTAAGTACGTAATCCCACCATCGTAGCGAGCATGACTCTTGTTGGGCCTCTCACCATCGTAGCGAGCACGACTCTTGTTGGGCCTCCCACCATCGTAGCATGCACGATTCTTGTTGGGCTCCAACCATCATAGCGAGCACGACTCTTGTTGGGCCTCCCACCATCGTAGTGAGCACGACTCTTGTTGAGCCTCTGACCATCGTAGCGAGCACGACTCTTGTTGGGCCTCCCACCATCGTAGGGAACACGACTCTTGTTGGGCCTCCCACCATCGTAGCATGCACGATTCTTGTTGGGCCTCCAACCATCATAGCGAGCACGACTCTTGTTGAGCCTCTGACCGTCGTAGTGAGCACGACTCTTGTTGAGCCTCTGACCATCGTAGCGAGCACGACTCTTGTTGGGCCTCCCACCATCGTAGTGAGCACGACTCTTGTTGAGCCTCTGACCATCGTAGCGAGCACGACTCTTGTTGGGCCTCTCACCATCGTAGTGAGCACGACTCTTGTTGAGCCTCTGACCATCGTAGCGAGCACGACTCTTGTTGGGCCTCCCACCATCGTAGTGAGCACGACTCTTGTTGAGCCTCTGACCATCGTAGCGAGCACGACTCTTGTTGAGCCTCTGACCATCGTAGCGAGCACGACTCTTGTTGTGCCTCCCACCATCGTAGTGAGCACGACTCTTGTTGAGCCTCTGACCATCGTAGCGAGCACGACTCTTGTTGGGCCTCTCACCATCGTAGTGAGCACGACTCTTGTTGAGCCTCTGACCATCGTAGCGAGCACGACTCTTGTTGGGCCTCCCACCATCGTAGTGAGCACGACTCTTGTTGAGCCTCTGACCATCGTAGCGAGCACGACTCTTGTTGGGCCTCCCACCATCGTAGTGAGCACGACTCTTGTTGAGCCTCTGACCATCGTAGCGAGCACGACTCTTGTTGGGCCTCCCACCATCGTAGTGAGCACGACTCTTGTTGAGCCTCTGACCATCGTAGCGAGCACGACTCTTGTTGGGCCTCCCACCATCGTAGTGAGCACGACTCTTGTTGAGCCTCTGACCATCGTAGCGAGCACGACTCTTGTTGGGCCTCCCACCATCGTAGTGAGCACGACTCTTGTTGAGCCTCTGACCATCGTAGTGAGCACGACTCTTGTTGGGCCTCTCAACATCGTAGCGAGCACGACTCTTGTTGGGCCTCCCACCATCGTAGTGAGCACGACTCTTGTTGAGCCTCTGACCATCGTAGCGAGCACGACTCTTGTTGGGCCTCCCACCATCGTAGTGAGCACGACTCTTGTTGAGCCTCTGACCATCGTAGTGAGCACGACTCTTGTTGAGCCTCTGACCATCGTAGCGAGCACGACTCTTGTTGGGCCTCCCACCATCGTAGTGAGCACGACTCTTGTTGAGCCTCTGACCATCGTAGCGAGCACGACTCTTGTTGGGCCTCCCACCATCGTAGTGAGCACGACTCTTGTTGAGCCTCTGACCATCGTAGTGAGCACGACTCTTGTTGGGCCTCTCAACATCGTAGTGAGCACGACTCTTGTTGAGCCTCTGACCATCGTAGCGAGCACGACTCTTGTTGAGCCTCTGACCATCGTAGCGAGCACGACTCTTGTTGGGCCTCTCACCATCGTAGTGAGCACGACTCTTGTTGAGCCTCTGACCATCGTAGCGAGCACGACTCTTGTTGGGCCTCTCACCATCGTAGTGAGCACGACTCTTGTTGAGCCTCTGACCATCGTAGCGAGCACGACTCTTGTTGGGCCTCCCACCATCGTAGTGAGCACGACTCTTGTTGAGCCTCTGACCATCGTAGCGAGCACGACTCTTGTTGGGCCTCCCACCATCGTAGTGAGCACGACTCTTGTTGAGCCTCTGACCATCGTAGCGAGCACGACTCTTGTTGGGCCTCCCACCATCGTAGTGAGCACGACTCTTGTTGAGCCTCTGACCATCGTAGCGAGCACGACTCTTGTTGGGCCTCTCACCATCGTAGTGAGCACGACTCTTGTTGAGCCTCTGACCATCGTAGCGAGCACGACTCTTGTTGGGCCTCCCACCATCGTAGTGAGCACGACTCTTGTTGAGCCTCTGACCATCGTAGCGAGCACGACTCTTGTTGGGCCTCCCACCATCGTAGTGAGCACGACTCTTGTTGAGCCTCTGACCATCGTAGCGAGCACGACTCTTGTTGGGCCTCCCACCATCGTAGTGAGCACGACTCTTGTTGAGCCTCTGACCATCGTAGCGAGCACGACTCTTGTTGGGCCTCTCACCATCGTAGTGAGCACGACTCTTGTTGAGCCTCTGACCATCGTAGCGAGCACGACTCTTGTTGGGCCTCCCACCATCGTAGTGAGCACGACTCTTGTTGGGCCTCCCACCATCGTAGTGAGCACGACTCTTGTTGAGCCTCTGACCATCGTAGCGAGCACGACTCTTGTTGGGCCTCCCACCATCGTAGTGAGCACGACTCTTGTTGAGCCTCTGACCATCGTAGCGAGCACGACTCTTGTTGGGCCTCTCACCATCGTAGTGAGCACGACTCTTGTTGAGCCTCTGACCATCGTAGCGAGCACGACTCTTGTTGGGCCTCCCACCATCGTAGTGAGCACGACTCTTGTTGAGCCTCTGACCATCGTAGCGAGCACGACTCTTGTTGGGCCTCCCACCATCGTAGTGAGCACGACTCTTGTTGAGCCTCTGACCATCGTAGCGAGCACGACTCTTGTTGGGCCTCCCACCATCGTAGTGAGCACGACTCTTGTTGAGCCTCTGACCATCGTAGCGAGCACGACTCTTGTTGGGCCTCCCACCATCGTAGTGAGCACGACTCTTGTTGAGCCTCTGACCATCGTAGCGAGCACGACTCTTGTTGAGCCTCTGACCATCGTAGCGAGCACGACTCTTGTTGGGCCTCCCACCATCGTAGCGAGCACGACTCTTGTTGGGCCTCCCACCATCGTAGTGAGCACGACTCTTGTTGAGCCTCTGACCATCGTAGCGAGCACGACTCTTGTTGGGCCTCCCACCATCGTAGTGAGCACGACTCTTGTTGAGCCTCTGACCATCGTAGCGAGCACGACTCTTGTTGGGCCTCCCACCATCGTAGTGAGCACGACTCTTGTTGGGCCTCCGACCATCGTAGTGAGCACGACTCTTGTTGAGCCTTTGACCATCGTAGCGAGCACGACTCTTGTTGGGCCTCCCATCATCGTAGAGAACACGACTCTTATTGGGCCTCTCACCATCGTAGCGAGCACGAATTTGGCGATCCAAGATCGTCAATTTCACAATGTTTTACAGACTTTCGATTGAGCTACTATACTATGTTTTTAAATTCACCAATAGTAATAGTACATTTACCAATATGAGTTCCGCGTGGGTAACATCATGATTTATTATTTTTTACAAATAATGAAATTTAATGTATTTATGGTTTTATAACAGTAAACATATTCATAATTTAGTTATAGTAAAACCTTCTACATCATAATACATACTTAGTAGAACATCAACATTCATAAGGAACATTCAGCATAAAATGAAGAGTGAGTCATAGTGAACAGGTTGTGTAGTGCGACTTGTATGTAATCTGCAATCTTCAATTAATTTTCTGCAGATAGTTCTACGGTAGTTTCAAGGAGGAAAACTTTGTAACTCATGACGAATGTTATAACAACTTTGTTATACAGGAAACGGGCAAAAAAACTGTGTGTAATGTACTTTTAAACAAAGGCTGTATTGACTTAATGCTCCTAAATTAGCTTGCCTAAAGTATTCTTCTACTCACTGACATTATCATTTTACGAATAAATTACTTGAATCTGCAATTCCTAAGTAAAGAAAACTAATCTGACAATGTATACGAGTGTTGACAAAACATCTGAACAAAGACCTATTATACATATTTTTCAGTCAACTCAGTAGGCCTAAAAGTACAAATTGTATTTATTTATATAAAAACAATAGTTCTATTTAAATTACGTCTTTCTGTTACAAAGAACTCGAACTAATGATGATTAACTAAATCTCTAGTGCTATGAAATGAAACCTCGGTCAGCGTTTTGTAAAGAGGGAGATGTACTTTCAGTGATGCAGCATACCACTATCAGTAAACACCAAGACTCAGACACAAATTTCCTCAGCCCACGACATACCTAATACTAAATGGTTTTAGCAGCTTTCCTACTTTCATATATCTGCAGATAAAACAGAGAGGCAGAACTGGTTCACAAAAAAGTACCAGAATTATTATACTATCGGTTGATTTTTTTACTCGCTTAGCGCTGTGACAGAAAGACGAAGTATCAAACGTACAGTTCAAAGGATATTGCCAGGAGTATTATGCCTGCACTCTGTCATTCACTGCATTCCTGCAACCAAGATCTACCTTTAACATGTAGATAGATTTAGTTTATAGAAATGCACCAGAGTTATTATAGCTAAGCTCTACGTTTGCACCCTGCAGGTCTGTGACGGAGGGACGGAACATATTCAATAGGCAATAGAAAAAGTGATGCTAAAGGTAACTTATGCGGTTATTGACAATATCTGCAATAACACGATTTAGGTAAACAATCAAAACTACATAAGGTGAATTTTTATTTTTTGGTAGTTACAATATTAACATGTCGTAGATATTGGCTAAGTGAGCACCCTCCAGTTGAAGGTGTCTTTAAAACAGCCCATCTCCTGTCTCCAACACCTTCCAATGGACAATGGACGTTTACTCTCTCCTTACGCCAAGATATCTATGAACAAACTTAAATATACAACTCTGTGCCAATTATTAAAACAGGTGTGATGACAAATTCTATTCAAGAAGAAAGTATTAGGTTATATTTTATATGTACGTACGTAATATTTTCTATATTAACCCCACCAGTGGCAATCAGCTAGACGAATTACATGCTCTACATATTTCGCTCATAAATGTAGGCTATTTAATTGGTATGATTTAGGTATCAATGTATTCAGAAGACTGTAATTGATATTTAGACATTGAGCTATCGCTATTCGATGGTTGTCACGTAACGTAGTTTGTTTTGTTTTCATTTGTCAGCTGCCATTCCAGCTGAATTGTTCGTGTGTGCTGCTTTACATACGTTGTCATAAATTTCAATAACATTCAGAAACTAGATACAAATTTTACATTTAATGCCTCTCTTACATTGTTTATTTCACTTCAGATTAAAATTTCACAAACATGGTCCCTCCATTTTTATATAAATAAAAACTACAAATTTATAAATAATTTAAAAACTTTTTTAATATAAATATAGGCCTATATTAATTTTCCTTTGTTTTTCCTATTCTATAACTGATCGTGAAAGTAAACATAAATAACTAAACATATCTGAAGGGTTTTGAATATTTTTTTAGAATTTTTATAAAAAATCATCGTAGAGACCACAAAATGGCCTGCCACTAGTAGGGTTAAATTACTTTAACATCGTAAAAGATAAAAAGTTAGTGTGTGCCAAAGATACTATAAAGTGCACGGTAAAAGGTCATGGTCAATATACAACTAAGTGAATGGTAAAGATACAAATAAATTGATGTGAAAGATATACGGAAGTGTAGGGTAAATGTGCAGTAAAATGCGTGTTAAATATACAAAAAAGTGTATAGTAAATATATATGAAGAAGCACTTGTTACAGACCCAAAAAAATAAATAGATAAAAAACAGTAAAATATACTATACTAGCTGTACCCGCCCGCTTCACCGGTCATAATATTGAGTTTTGATTGTATAATTGAAATGTGCAGCAACCTTTCAGTTTACACAGTATCCAATTTATATCCAATTTAGAACAGCTGATGTTATGTATAGTTTACTACTGTACTCAATTATTTTTTAATTTGAATGTTTAGCCTACCACAATTTTAACAGCTGTGTTTTTATTTAACAGATTTTAATAAAATAAATCAATTAAAATAATATAGCTCTATAAGAATACCATGGGTATTTTATTTTGGAGGCCAGTGGGACGGAGTCCTGAGGTCGAAGAGGAAAATCCTTTAATCCTTTCTTAGTGAGCCTCTAGGGACGAAGATAAACATATCTACAAAATATCAAGTTAATTGGACGTATAGTTTTGGAAAAATAGTGATGAGTAGTAAATGGCTTTTATATATATATATATATATATATATATATATATATATATATATATATATATATATATATATATATATATATATATATATATATATATATATATTAGTTTGAAATTTTACGCTTGAAATCAGTTTGTTCTTTTGGATAAAAAAGTTTAAAGTCTAGACAAATCTGTAAGTCTACTTTTAGAGGGCACAAATTACTGTAGTTGACTCTGAATCAGTGAAATATCGGGTACTTGTGAACTGGCTATGCATTTGGTGAAATCAAATTGTAAATTTTCCGATTGAAAATCAGTTTGTGCTCTTATATAAAAAAGTTTCAAAGTCAAGAGAAATCTGTTAGTCTACTTTTAGAACGCAACAAAGTACTATATTTGAATCAATAAAATATCTTGTTTCTCGCCATGTTTAGCCATATCCTATTACCTGGCTATACATATGTATAGATTAAATTGTATATTTTACCATTGAATGAAGTATGTTCTTCTAGATAACAAAGTTTCACAGACTATACAAATATGTAAGTCTACTCTTAGAGTCCGTAAATCAACCAATTTGATTTACATGTACGAAAATCTAGCTCTAAATTAATGATGAAGGAGGTGAGATAGAGCAAAAAAGTCATAGGGAAAAAGTTGTAGATCGTCTCAAATCAGACACTGAAAATGGTGTTAGTTTTACTGTAGAACCATTCATTTAGCCGCTACAGTCCAATCAGAGAAACGCTGTTTTTGGCATTTATAATTTTTGGCACTAAAAAGACTGCCATCTTCGATTTACTAAGAATATTTCAAAATCCCTTCTTATTGCACATCTACAACATAAGATCTTTGACTCTATAAATTGTCAGCCTCGTAGGCTTAGTACTTTTTTAGTAACAGCGATGAGTGTGTCAGTGGTATTTGCCTGTTATAAATATACATTAAATTGATTAAAGTCCGAATAAAATACGCGCCACTGGTCTGAAATGACACAAAGCCGAGCTTTAATTTGCTGTCAAACTTAAAATAAGTAACCAATAATGTTCAAACTAATTGTATAGTGTCCACTATGTTATATTACTTAAGAAAAAGTTATGCTGGAGATTTTGCTTGAACTAATTTGCCTTTTATAGTGATATTTGTGTCTAAGAACACATTTTTATGAGTGAAATTGCACGTGAGTCATCTTTACTCTGTCACTGTAGTGAGAATAATAATAATAATAAAATAATTTATTGAGGATGGATGACAGTTTGATTTGTTGTGATTAGTTTGGTATAAGTCTCATTTAATAGTTCAAACAAGTTAATGACGAATTAAATTTTTTGTAAACCTTTGCAAAGTCAGTAACGACAAACGCTAGACAAAATTTCTTTAAACCTAAAATAATTGTGTTATTTTAGTGAAACTAAAATCGTACTCTCGTATTAAATAGAATTTTCCTGAACTAGGAAGAAAGATTCAGGAGTGTTCAAAACTATATTGTCAACAAGGCGGCGGTGATACCACACGCGCAATGTTCAGTCACTGGCTCAGCTCTTCCAAACACAAGGCCTTCTTGTAAATTACTAATAGAATATTAACTAAAATTTGAAAGGGCCTAAGTATTAGAATTGCACAAAACACTGATAATATATGTTCACTAAATCCTATAACATTATTGTCACATCTAAATAAAAAACTTGTAATATCACTTAAACTAATTACTGTAATAAAAATAAACTAGTGATTAAACTATGCCAAGCACTGTTAAATCGATTAAGAACTGAACACGAACACACCTCAAAGTCAAAAGTTACTAACTGACCTTATCTCTTACTGGAGAAACATTTCTTAGATGGACATATCGTCGATCTATTATTGATAACATTATTTTACGCGTCTTATTGTTATTATTAATATCTGGTCTACACTTTCCCTTGAGCAGAGTATACCTTACGCGTCCGACACAGCCTCGATGTAAACAAATTATGAGTTTACTTCATCAACTCTTCATTATTTTTCTGCATGTTTTATTAGTGTCACAGTGTTATTTTAGTAATACCCTTGATTATATACACCTACAATAGATAAACCATCTAATAGGAATATTTGTGGCAGTAATTTTGTTAGTTAGTGAGGCCCGCAACCACAGCTGTTTTAAACTGCATTACATTTACATGGAGCTACACTAGCGCTCCACAATGGACCACAAAAACAGCTGATATTTTGAGACTAAAAATTTAACATTGGATGGGAAATCTATTTGTGTATAAAATCAATGGTAATACATAAATAGGACAGTTAATATTGTCCTACAATATAAGCCCAAAGAAATTTTGTCTAGCGTTTGTCGTTTCCAAGTTTGCAAGAGTTTACAAAAACATTAATTAATCACTTACTTGTTTGTATTATTAAATGAGACTTATACTAAACTAATCACAATGAATAAAACTGTCATCCCTCTACAAGAAAGACAGGTTAAAGACGATTCACGCGCAAGATCAGTCATAAAGTTGTGTTCTTAAACACAAATATCACAGTAAAAAGCAAATTAGTTCAAGCAAAATAGTATAATTTTTTCTTAAAGAATATAACATAGTGGATACTATATAATTAGTTTGAAAATTATTGCTAACTTCTTTAAAGTTTGACAGCAAATTAAAACTCAGGGTGTTGTCATTTCAGACCAGTGGCGCGTGGCCGTTCCGCCGGTACCAAAGTTATTTTATTCGAACTATAGATCGTATGAAAATAGAGAAATAGTTCTAGTTATCATCTTCTTGTTCAATGAGGTAATCTATAATCTAATCTTGAAGAATTTAAATAGTTCAACCGATTCCTGTTAGTGCGAATAATATAATAATATTTTACCACATAACTTCATGTATGTATAAATTATTAGAATAGAGCTAAGAACATTTATATGGGGCGTAGCAGTACCAAAAACCAATGCCAAATACTTATGGTAAAATTAACTAACAATCAGCCATCTATGTAAAGTGAACATAGTCGATCGACGATCTAAGCCACTTCTGTGGCGCAGGTAATTGTCAATCTGCAGTTGGTACGTGAAACTGTCCTATCTACTCAGCTTATGTATGTCTTGAAGGAACCATCCATCCATCTCTTGTACCTCTTGACGATGTATCGACAGTTATCAAATTAAACTAATCAATAACCCCTGAGTAATTCGTATGGATATCTAAGTATCCTTTATTTTAAAATTGTTCAATTAATTTAAAAATAATTGAGTATTTAATAAGATCAATTTAGATTTAAAAACTTCACTGAAATATTGTTGGTGTTCCCGACATATCTAATGTTTTAGATAATAGTACTTACATTTTAGTGCTTAGGTTGTTGTTCACTCAGTTTATACACAATACAATATAAATGTATACATCACAATTGAATGGAAATTCCTCCATTCCGTAAGTTGGTTGATCTGACGCTTTTTCCCACAAGAAATCTAACAAGTTCATATTTTCTGGGTACGACACTGACGTAAAATTTTGATTTTTTTAAGTGTATTTAGAAGTGACATGAAATTTGCGCAGTTAGCTAAAAGGCGTACATTTTGGAATGTTGCTCTCTCGGCGGAGTTTAAGCTTCAGCAATCTACATCCCATCCCACTTTATGTTATTTATTTATTCAGCTATGTAAACAATTTTGATTTTATCTAATTCATTCTTTTGCCTACTAACCCCCTTGTATGACTTTTTTATTTGTTCTCTTTAAGGAGGCAAAAGTCCCCAAAATAAGTTTTTGAAAAAATTACTGTGATGGCTTGTTTTTTTGTGTATCCAAAATCTGTAATAATTTAGATTGTGGTTAGCACTGGTCGACAGAAGTATCATTGCATCAAATAAATAAGGTTAAAGAAAAACTGCATCCTGAAAAATGCAACACTATTTAGACATTATTTACTAGGCATGGTTTCATTCTACGATTTGGAGGAACTGATCCAAATTGTACCTTTAACATACCACACAGATATTTCTTGTCCGTATAATTTATTTTTTACTTTATAGTATTTTAATTGATTTGCTTTTACTGTTTATTTATTTATTTATTTATTTTTTTTTTTATAGTTTGTAGTAAGGGGGGCCGAATACTTAATTCACTAATCAGATCATTTTAGTTATTGCAAAACACGATCGAAGTTAATTTACATTTAATAATAATGGAGTAATATTTAGTTTTATATGCCTTAAAAATAATAAAATATATTTTTCGGAGTGAGCTCTTGGGCAAGGGTATATTTAATTTATCACATTATACGAGAAGTAATAATCAGAGAATTTTCCAGACACCAAAAGTTAATAAAGACATTTTTAGACATATATTTGAATATGCAGGCCCTAAACCTTTTAACAGACTTCCACACAGCATACAAAATGTAATAAATTTACCTCTTTTTACAAGCATCTGAAACTATGGCTATTATCATTTCCAGAAATATATTTTTATTGGATGTTTTGGTTTGATTTAGTTTTTTATGTGAGTATACATTACAGATAAAAGGAATGTCGGAGATTTTTATAAAGTTATTGATTGTTATACACAGTAAAACAAGTAATAACTATATCAAAATTGTATTGTAATTCGTAGAACTTAAGTCATTGCTTATTAAAATGGGCTTATTAAATATATATGTTGGGCATCTTTTTGTTTGTACTGGTGATTCACTAATACACATGAAAAAAACTTGTATGCGCGGTTAATTGCAACTTACTTCATCACTTCTTCCCCTAAAACGAGAATTTCGCAGTTCAAAATGTAACTTCGAAGAATAAAAGTGTATACGGTAGCCGAGTGTTCAAGTTCGTCTTATTTTTGTTTTTACATTTATCTTTGAACTGCAGATACACTCTCAACAGTGAATGCAATACCGACTTCGGGTTTGCTTATTCATCTTGGAAAGGACTTATTGTTAGGTCCTAGAAACAAGCTAAACTTGATACACTGTAGGTCATCGATCTTACGTGTGCTATCAGCAAGGTCCTACACGTTCATGTCTTATCTATGTTTTTCGTTGTCAGCCATAAAAAACGAAACAAGTGCTCAGTTGCAAACCTGCAGTTGTTTGTCAAGATGACATTGAAAACATAGTACTCAAGTTTCGGGATTTACAAACACCACCTTTGGAATGCGAGTGTCTTTAACTCATCGCCACAGTCTGCGGGGTTTGCTACTTTGATTACTGTGACAACAACGCCTCTTTTATGTAATTGATAAGTTATTGTAACTAACTATTAATAATTGTGTTTTTAAGAATAAGGGTTAATATCCTCTAACATTCATTTCAGTTCCAGGATATTGTTTACGATATTTTTTCTATGTTTATGTAGAGCAATTCTGTTTCAATGCTTTTTCAAATAAGTATTTTTTATCACACTTGTTTAATAAGGTAATTTGTTTCAATATATGTTTAAAATACTGTATTAAACAATGTAGATTAAACTATTTTAGTTACAATTCAATAACAAAATTCGTATTTTGGGAAAAATTGTTTTAAAAATAAGACCATATGTAACTTGTATGTAAATATATATAAAACAATATTATTTAACGAAGAAAAATGTAATAAAACAATTGGCAATAAAAATAGGTATATTCCTAACATGAATAGATATAAATCATTAGGTCTAAAGAATATCAGCTAGTCCACTTTTTTTAGATCATAGAAATCTCATTAAAGAAATTCTCAGATACCACCGATGGCATTCAAGAGAAAAATATAAAACATTGATAATAAAGAACTCACACTATTATACGCTACAATACACTATAATAAGCATAGTGTGTATTGATTGTATTATATGTGCAATACAAAACTACTAATAAAATAATAAAAAGTACTTCAAATATGTAACCGTGAAAATTACTAGAGCTTCTCGTGATTTGACGAAGGGTTAGGACATTACCAACATAGTCTACTTGTACGCTTTTTAAAAGTAAAAACCTACCTTTAATTCCCCTAGATTAATAACAGATAAAGTTGTTTATAAAAAGAAGCAAAAAGTATAATGATCTACGTTTGGTGCTTAATGTATTGGGGAAATAATTTCACCATTACCCTAGGCCTAATATGTTAGGCAGCTGTAATTGTTATCGGCCTATTAAACGGTTGTACTGTAGTCACTTGAATAATCACTTTTACAAACTAAGCTTACTATTTCAGATTGTAAACAGACTGATCAAACAACAGACTAGGAAAGTCGTCTGTAAACAAAGGTGATAAGAAAGGCGTGAAATGTCAATGAAAGGCCGTTTCTGTTTGGCCAGTCGATAAGATGAGGGTTGGAAGTTTCGACATTGGGTGGGGAGGGAGGGTTGAGGAGGACGTGTGAATACTGGGGATTAACTGTGAATGAATTTGTCTATGTAATCCCCAATCTTGGCAAATACAGGTGCTCACTCCCCAATGTACAAATATTAACACCCTCACCCTTACGTGGTCTCATTCACGTAACACTCGATACAATCGATACATCACTATTTATTTGCCAATCGCACGATGTTAATTGGAAAACTGTATATGAAAAAAAATGTTGTCAAAATATATTCCATGTGATGGTTTCATGTAATTAAGTTAAACAACACAGCAAGAGATAAAAAGTAAACAAGAATAAGTTTTTAATTAACAATTTTAATTATTTAGAATACATTTTTATAAAAATAAGTCCAAGTATAACTTTTTTTAGATAATTTTACGAGATTACGCCACTTAACAGAAATTAAATTACACTAACTAAGAATCTACGTAACTACTGATAGTTACACACTTGAATTAACTCTGATTCATCCAGCATACTTCCATGCGTCACATGTAGTATCTAAAATAATGAAGGCGTTTTTATGTTTATTACGATAACCAACATACGTGACCTAACAAATTTCTGTTTTCAATTAAATTAAAAAAAAAATAATAAATATTTTCTATATTACATGTAAGTGTTTATAATTAGATATTGGTAAGAAAATACTGAACAGTTTTTAAGGGAATTTCCATCTTATATTTATCACAAAAAGGAGTATTCAGATTTTGTGATTTAAACTGTTTTATTTTCACTTTTCTTTTTTTGATACATATTTTTACTGTGGTCAGATAGTCAGTGAAGAACCCTCAAGCCGTATATGTGATGATTAAATTTTGCAACTATCACAAGCGTTAAGGATGGTTCTCTATCAGTACTCTAGTCATAAACATCGAGGATGTTTCTCTATCGGTACTTTAGACACAAACGTCGAGGATGTTTCTCCATCGGTACTCTAGTCACAAGCGTTGAGGATGTTTCTCTAACGGTACTCTAGTCACAATCGTCGAAGATGTTTCTCTAACGGTACTCTGGTCTCAAGCGTCGAGGATGATTCTCTATCGGTACACTAGTCACAAGCGTTGAGAATGTTTCTCTATCGGTACTCTAGTCACAAGCGTTGAGGATGTTTCTCTATCGGTACTCTAGTCACAAGCGTCGAGGATGTTTCCTTAACGGTACTCTAGTCACAAGCGTTGAGGATGTTTCTCTAACGGTACTCTAGTCACAGGCGTTGAGGATGTTTCTCTATCGGTACTCTAGTCACAAGCGTCGAGGATGTTTCTTTATCGCTACTCTAATCACAAGCGTCGAGGATGTTTCTCTAACGGTACTCTTCTAGTCACAAGCGTCGAGGATGTTTCTCTAACGGTACTCTAGTCACAAGCGTCGAGGATGTTTCTCTATCGGTACTCTAGTCACAAGCGTTGAGGATGTTTCTCTAACGGTACTCTAGTCACAAGCGTCGAGGATGTTTCTCTATCTGTACTCTAGTCACAGGCGTTGAGGATGTTTCTCTATCGGTACTCAAGTCACAGGCGTCGAGGATGTTTCTCTATCGTTACTCTAGTCACAAGTGTCGAGGATGTTTCTCTATCGGTACTCTAGTCACAAGCGTTGATGATGTTTCTCTAACGGTACTTTAGTCACAAGCGTCGAGGATGTTTCTCTAACGGTACTCTAGTCACAGCCGTTGAGGATGTTTCTCTAACGGTACTCTAGTCACAAGTGTCGAGGATGTTTCTCTAACGGTACAATAAAATAGAATAAAGTTGATGGATATAATTATTCCTACTAGGTTATTTTGTTGATTTATAGTAAAATGAAATGTTTAAATAATGACGGTAAACTTTCCTAAAAGACTTTATTTGATACAAAAATTATTTCTTATCTAGTATCTAAAAAAGCAATTCTCACAATATTCAAGTTATAATGAAAACGGAAGTTATAATATTATTATTATTCATTATTTGCACCTTAAAGTACTAATTTGTTTTAAAGACACGATATGTTTAAATCGATATTTTATTATTATCGATATTTTATACTATTATTATGTTTCATCTTCGAAAATTCGTCATGTTTTCCATTGCGTAATGACATATTTTCTGCATTTATGGAAGTAATCTTTCAGTGGATTTAATGTTATAGATGAATCAAACACTCCAGTAATTAATTATAGCTTTTTATATGTAAAGTCTTTCGGTAACAAAGTTACCATCTTCAGACATAACAAACTAAATTTGTATTGCTTACATTTTCAATTGATTTGAAAAACATACATTGGTAAAATAAAAATAAAACATGGCATAATTTAAATAAAAAATATGTATAGGAATTTAAAAATTATACACATTAAAATTAATAGTGGTGAGTTTTCTAATGTTCCTGGCTCGTTATTAACAAGAATGTTTATGAATGTTTGTATGTATAAGCTTTTATAAGTAACTAATTGTTCTTTATTTTGAATTTCTTTAGTTAAATTACACTTTGTACAATTATGATTGAAATTGATACAGTATTTTGCCATCGCAGTTTTCTCTTCTTGATAATTTGTAAAATGAGATTTGTGTTCTTTTAATCTTATTGCAACTTTTGTTATAGTTTGACCAATATATATTTTATTGCAATTATCACATTCGATTGCGTAGTTTCCTAACTCTTCTTCATTTTTAATTTTGTATTTTGGATTTCCGACTACATATTTTATTTTAATGTACTCTTAAAAGATAAATTTACATTAGAGTGTTTTTTAATCTTTGTTGTATTACTTTTGAGAAAGATCCATATGTAACACTTCTCCAAACAGAGTTTTCTTCTTTTTCAGGTAAACACGTATTTCGTTTTTTTTTTTCTCAATATTATCATTTTCTTTGTATGTATATGATATTTTAGTAGTTTTTAATAGTAATAATAATCTTCAAAGTTTAATCAAAGGTATAAATTAATTCTATCCAACCATAAAATTCACTTATGAAATTTAGAACAACTATTCCATTCCCTTTTTAGACATCCTTCTTAAAAGAAACCAAGCATTTAGTCATATTGAATTATACAAAATGTTAGATTCATTCAAATAGATTCATTCCATCCAGAATCTAAAAAAGAGCTAAATTCAATTTTCTTTTAATTCATCGTTTATTCAATACACCTTTATCTAACACTAATTTTAATAAATAAATTACAAAAATCAAAGAAACCACAATTTTTATGGATACAATCAGAATATGATTACAAGAACGATAAAAAAGAAAACACAGAAACTTTAAAATCAAAACCGAATGACACTATTACCTGAAAAAGAAGAAATCTGTTTGGAGACGTATGAATATTTTTCAAAAGTAATAACAAAGTTTTTTAAAACGCTCTAGTGTCAATTTATGTTTTTAATGTATATCAAAATTAAAATATTTACTGGGAAATCCAAAAGACAAAATTAAAACGAAGAAATGTCCGGAATTTACAAAATCGAATGTAATAGTTTCAATAAAAAATATATTGGTCAAACCAAAAGAATAATTTTAATAATATTTAAAGAACACAACTCTCATTGTAAAAATTATCAAGAAGTGAAATCAGCGATGGCAAAACAATGTATAGATTTCAATAATTTTTTTTAGCCATTAAGGTAGATTTACCTGATTCTAACAATCAATTTACACACAAACGTACATACAGAATGCAGAATATGTAATAACCCACACGAAACGTGCTACAAATGACATCCAATAATAAGATGGAATCTTTAGGGAGACGTTTTCGTATTCTAACGTATTTCTCTTTTATTCTTTTTAGTGTGAGGTACAGTTACTTAAAGGAATTTTCCTACACTCTGCATTGTATAAGCCATGTTTCAAATTACTACAGTCTGTATACGGTAGGGTGGCGCACGGACCCGCCAGCTACCTGTGTCTGTCCTTTCCTCCCCCCGGCACTCGCGGCTGTTTCCATAATGAGTCACCAACTAGCCCCTCTAATAGAATTATTAACTTTTTTTACTTTCTCATAATATCTCAATTCTAATAGAATATTTGTAAAGTACTAACAAAACTAAGAAAAGTGATATAAAACACGATGTGCTTTGATTATAAATAACGAAATGGTCGAAAGTTATTTTTTAGCCGGAATACTGTATGATTTGTTAAATGTTTTATATTTCTCATAATTCCCTAATCTTGATACAATATTATTTTAAGAGTTCTTTGAAAAAAGGTAGAATAATTTAAAACTATGTTATCGCATACTATTTAATCAGCCAAAATATCATCATTAAATAGGCAACACTACATACTTTACAGTTTATTTGATTAATAAATCAACATTATTTTATATTACTCCCAGTAATCTTCTTCAAGCCAAAGTATTTAGTGTCCAGAAGTTGAGCATTTTCCATTTATCTTCCATGTTGTTTCCGTGTGACACTGAAATAAAACAAAATCGCGCTAAAACCAATATACAATATTTTAAGATTGCAGTTAATTTTTAATTTAATTTAAATAACGATCTGGGAGTGTCACCTCTAGAGTAATCAGGTAAAATAAAAAATAAAATCTATTTACCTAGAAAATTTTATTGGACGTAATATATATGATTACAAAAAGGGTATAAAAATATGATAATAGTATACAGTAAAACAAAATAATTATCTTCAAATTTACAGAGACTTTAAACGTTTTTTTTTAATATAAGTAGAGTATAATAAGATATTACTACTTCTTTATTAGTCATGACAATAAGGTTGCGATGATTGATGAATAGCGGGTACTGTAACATTTCAATGTATGCTTTAAAACATTTTAATGTCATTAGAACTAGTAATAAAATATAACGAATGGTAAAAAATTAACTGCAATCTTAAAATATTGTATATTGGTTTTAGCGCGATTTTGTTTTATTTCAGTGTCACACGGAAACAACATGGAAGATAAATGGAAAATGCTCAACTTCTGGACACTAAATACTTTGGCTTGAAGAAGATTACTGGGAGTAATATAAAATAATGTTGATTTATTAATCAAATAAACTGTAAAGTATGTAGTGTTGCCTATTTAATGATGATATTTTGGCTGATTAAATAGTATGCGATAACATAGTTTTAAATTATTCTACCTTTTTTCAAAGAACTCTTAAAATAATATTGTATCAAGATTAGGGAATTATGAGAAATATAAAACATTTAACAAATCATACAGTATTCCGGCTAAAAAATAACTTTCGACCATTTCGTTATTTATAATCAAAGCACATCGTGTTTTATATCACTTTTCTTAGTTTTGTTAGTACTTTACAAATATTCTATTAGAATTGAGATATTATGAGAAAGTAAAAAAAGTTAATAATTCTATTAGAGGGGCTAGTTGGTGACTCATTATGGAAACAGCCGCGAGTGCCGGGGGGAGGAAAGGACAGACACAGGTAGCTGGCGGGTCCGTGCGCCACCCTACCGTATACAGACTGTAGTAGAATCCTGCTAAACCGGGTCCTGTTAACGAGACCCTCATTAACACGGACCTCATCAACCCGTATTTGTTACCGGTTTCCTTAAATCCGTATAACGCAGATATAAAATAGGTGTTTTCCCAGATTATGTTGTCGATTTTTACGTTTTATGTGGTAATAGTATATAAATCTGTTCTTATATTTTAACATTAGTACCGAACTATAATCATACGTTCTAGTCAAGTGTTTCTCACATCATGAATGAACTTAACTTATTTTGGTTGTTATTTATGTTTCATTTCCGGTATTCTCCAGATTCCCATTAATCCGGATTATCCGTTGTCTCGGATAACCGGATAGTGCAGGCGAACGGGGTTTTACTGAAAAATATGACTGGATTCAGACTTGAGCCATTGCGACTGCTGTATTACAAGTGGTGCCCAAACACTTACACGGAGATTTATGTCATTTACTCAGTTCTGCCAACTTAACTTGAAGTTAACCAATGACTTTTATAAATTAAACAAATTATGCTTGTTAACATTCGATTACCTTGAAAGTTTAAATCAAAATATAGTTGTAATATTGATATTATACATCATAAAGTAGTTAATACTATATTCCCAATTTTAACAACTGAAATCGCATATCATCAAATTCAGTTTTAAAATCCCCCTTCCCCGCCAACCAGATCCCCTAGTACAGTAAATCTGGTGTCCGTATTTTGATATGAAACTTTATGGCAACCCTAATTAGTGAAAACTACTTATTTTTAATTAAACGTACGGTACTATTTATGATTAAAATGATATTATTTAATTATTGTATGATTTTATTATTGTAAGCATCCAAAGTTAAAAAAAGAATATAATTTTATTTCAAAGCCTATTTGTCGAAACACTTAATTTTAGTTATTTTACCTTGGTTTAATTAAATTTTATGTTTTAGTTAGTTCATCTCGGTTTAGTTAGTTCTAAGTTTTAGTTCAGCTTAATTTAATTTAGTCAGTTCTTAGTTTTAGTTAGTTTGGCTTGGTTTGCTTAGCTCTTAAGTTTTAGTTACTGTTGCTCGATTTTGTTCTTAAGTTTCAGTTCGAGTTAGTTCTTAAGTTTTAGTAAGATTAGCTAGTTAGTTTTGAAGTTATACTTCTTTGCGCCCGTTAGACACTTTGGGATGGGATGTTGGTCGAGACACCGCGTCACGCTGAAAAGTAAGAACAAATTTTTAAGAACTATCGATTAATCGATTGTTAATCGAAGAAATTTAATCGAAGAAATTACTGATAATGATAATATAGGTGTATAATATAATAATGAAGTCACGTATAATATATTGAAGATAAATATATTGAATAATATTGAAAAATGTCTTATATTTCATTTATATATCCTGTCTGTTTGTGTGCGTGAGTGGGTGTATGAGAATGGCCAAAGAAGTATAACTTCCACCGTGTGGTCCGACGCACACCCAATTTTTTTTTTTATTTAATTTATTTAGTTCTTTATTTTAGTTACTTCTTTATTTTTAGTTAGTTAAGCTCAATTTAGTTAGTTCTTTAGATTCGGTTAGTTTGGCTCGGTTTAGTTAGTTATTAAGTTTTAGTAAGTTTAGATCGGTTTACTTAGTTCTTTAGTTTTTAGTTAACAGACGTGGCATAACACTATTCCCCTCATATAAAAACTAAACATAAATTATTTATTTATAAATTATTATTATCAACTATTTTATTTCTCAGATTTATGACCTGTAAAATTGATGTTTATTTATTATTAACGTGCCAATTGTTAAGTCTTTTGAGCTAAGAATGTGACGAGACCTAATGTAGTCTTGGAAAGTGTTAGTCGAGTGATAAATAAACAACTAGTCCCCAGCTGATCTCGCTTGAGAGTCTTGTTATCTCAAACGTATCTTATAAATAGTTTCTCTGTGCTGTACAGTGATTTTGTCTAGTAATTTTGTAATGTAATTTAAATTAAAGCAATTTTAGGTCACATTTGTATCCTAGAGGTACATGAGCGTGCCAGTCAGTCTTTCGAGTAAGGATTAGTCGGTGGATCCATCACGGGTCATTTGTAGATTTATTAATATCCTTAGCTTCAGATATTATATTCTTAAATTATGATTTAGTGAGCATTTAAGATTCGCAGCAATGCAAATATAATCGGCCTTCGCCAACAGTCAATGTGGCCCGTGTCGATAGATGTATTCTTAATTAGACTATTTTTTATTAAAAATAAAGAGTGAATTATTATTGAGCAGGCCATAGTTCTGGGCGTGTGGTTTGAGCATGCGCATCAATGGATTTCCCTCTCCAACGACAGTTGTACATTCAAGTTAAAAAAATAAGCATCTCGGATACGGTACTTAGAAAATAACACGTAATTGATAGATTTAGTTTTTTTGTTCTTTTAAAAATATGTTTTCATAATTTAATGATTGTTTACATTTAATCAACTACAAACTAACTCAATATGAATTTTTTTAAAAAGAAAAAAACATGTTCATTGATTAAATAAAACGTATTATAAATCACTAAATTTTAATAACACAAGCACCATTGAGCAAAGTGTATAGTCATAGCAGCCAACCTAATTAAGATTTTGAGCAGACTGTACACAATAGACGAAGGAGAAGTATGGTGGGGGATATTCACTATCTCGTTCGCATTACCTCCCCTACACGCCTAGAATCATGGCCCGGTCTTTATCATTATATTTATTATTTTTATGCGCTCGTAAGTAAATATAACTATTGTAAATGACTACGTCCCCCCTCTCTTTCCCCAAAGGAATCCGCAATGATTAGCTACTATTATGAAAAAGCTCCAGCTTTGAATATTACTTGCCCTTGAGATCGAACCTTCAATACGGGATGATGAATATATTCAGACACATGCAACTTGTATTGCATTGCGTTATGGCCTACTCTGAGCCGAAGTGAACTAGATACATCTGTCAAGTATCGTAATACTGGTTGAAAATTTTATCTGGGGTGCGTGGCAGTTATACTAACCATACTAGTGGACCCTGCACGCTTCGCGTACCAACCCCGTCACTCGCTATGCTCTTTAGGGAAGCTCGGTCTGTGGCCTCGTGGGGTAGCTCGGCCTACGGCCTCACCGAGGGGCTCTGCTACAGGCTCCATTAAGGAACTCAGCCTACGGCCTCGTCAGGATTCTTAACCAGTATGACCACGACATTTGAGTTTTGGAGCAGTGGAGCTCATAAACATAGTCTTCTCTAAAATCTGATGGTATCTTAGTAACTAAAAGAAGAATATTGACCAGGCCATAGTTCTGGGCGAGTGGTCCGAGCATGCGCATCAATGGATTTTCCTGGCAGCCTCGTCATGATACCTAGCGTATTTTCTATTTACCGTGTTCTCGGATAGAACAAAATCGTCGGTTTTTTGTTTTCTTTTAAAAATATGTTTTCTTAATTGAATGATTGTTTACTTTAATAAACCAACTCAATTATGAATTAAAAAAGAACAGGTTCAATGATTAAATAAAACGTATTATAAATCACTAAATTTCAATAACACAAGCACCATCGAGCAAAGTGTATAATCATAGCAGCCAACCTAATTATGATTTTGAGCAGTGTTGGCGCCTTTTGGGCTGTTTTTGCATGTTTTGCCTTACTCTCGAGGGAGGGTGGGGGTTGTAGACTTTTAGGGCTTTGGCCCTTGAAGTAATTTACACCTTTACAGTTATTTATTAATTGACACCACGTGCGTCCCAGGATCACCGGGCTTTCGTGCGTGGAGCCGATACATTGGTCCTCCGAACCGTGATCGACACAGCGATCAGTGATACACAGTGCACAATTGGATTAAGTGTTATAACAGTTTAGTGAGTGAAGTGTATTCAACAGTGGCAAGTTTTGAAGACAAGTGCACACTTTAGGGCAGTTTTGGCGAAGAAGACTGCGACTCCGCCTGCACAGAACAATAGCAAGGGACCGTCCTTAGACCCGCACTGGAACTTTTCCATTCACCACTTCTGGAAGGCAGCCGGCAGCCCATCCTATCCCCGGCGCAGAAGACACCCGAGGAATTCGCTGGAAGTTCTTTTGTTATCAAGGGTGAGTGGCCTGTCACTTTCGATTTCCTTCCGCCAATAACCAATTCTTATGTCCCTTTCCTCAAATCAGTATTTTTTTGTTTTCAATAGTTTACCATTCCTATGATATACCTTTTCACATATCTGGTCTCTATCAGTCACACACAATGTCAGAAGAGAGGGAGTTAAAGGCGCTTATTAATAAGAGGGGACAAATAAAGGCAAAACTGACACGATACAAATCCTTTTTTGACAGTTGTTTACCTGACCAAAACACTAAAGAAATAAAGCTTAGGTTGGTCAAGTTTGGACAATGTTATACAGAGTTCGAAGAAATTCAAAGCCAGATTGAAGTTTTAGATGAATCTCAGGATGGTTTTACAGAAAGAGAAGATTTCGAAAACTAGTTCTTCAAGCTCCATAGTGCTATGGAGGAGTACATTGAAAAGAAAACTAGCACAACAACTTCACATTCTCACTCAACCACATCTACAGAAAATGCTACAACACCCATACCTGTCAGACTTCCCACAATATCACTACCAACTTTTTCAGGCAAGTATGATGAGTGGACTTCCTTTTTTGATTCATTTAAGTCCCTCATTGACTTAAATGAAAGCCTAAACGAAGTTCCAACAACACAAAAACATTTAAGAGCTTTAAATTCATTGGGAATTGAAACAAACACATGGGATCCAATTATAATTTATTTGGTGACATCCAAATTAGACCCAGTGACACACAAAGAGTGGGAGCTCACTACAAAACCAAATGAGCTACCTGTTCTAAAGGATCTGACAGACTACCTCCAACATAAATGTCAGATGTTGGAGAACATTCACAGTGCTCGCACACATAAAGAGCCAACAAACTCAGCTTTCCGTTCATATGATGATAAACAGAACAAACATCATCAACAACATAAACAAAAGTCGAATGTTGCAATTCATAATACAAAATGTGCCATTTGTAATGGCAACCATCAAGTCTTTCAGTGTCAAGAACTTTTACAGGCGTCTCATAATGAACAAATAGCAAAATTGACAAAGGCTAATTTATATTTTAACTGCTTAAGTTAAACATAGAGTGGACCAGTGCAAATCTACATGTTGTAAAAAATGTAATAACACAGCTCTGCATCCATTTAAACACCAAAACCAAAGTAATCAATCAAACTCGTACAAAACATCACCCTCATCAAATTATTGTAATGAAACCAAAACGACAGGAAGTACCTTTTCAAACAGCATATCATCGAATTCCGAAGTCCTTCTTTCTACGGCACTTGTTGATGTGATTGGTCCGACTGGCTACAAAATAACATTCAGAGCTTTGCTGGACAATGGCAGCCAATCATGTTTCATTACAGAAGACTTGGCACAAAAACTAAATCTAAAAAAAACAGCAATCAAATCTAATAGTACAAGGAATCAATCAGAAATCAACTAATGTAAAATACAAAGTAAGTGTCTTTATCCAATATAGACATTCAGATTATAAGACAAATGGAGATTTCTTAGTGTTACCTAAAATTACAGGACACTTGCCTTCTAAGACAATTGAAATCAGTTCTTAGAAAATACCTGAGCACATCAACTTAGCTGATCCCACTTTCAACCGACCTGGCAAAATTGATATACTTCTAGGTCAGGAGTATTTCCTAGACATACTTGAGCAAGGTCGTGTAACAGCACCAGGATTCCCAATAATCCCAAAAACAAAACTTGGATGGATTATGGGTGGAATTATCAGTGGCACCACTTCAAACCAAACCAGTTGTCACTTAAATATTCTTGAGCGTCTACACAATCATATACAACAGTTTTGGAAAATAGAAGAGCTTCCCTCAAGAAGATTTATGACTTCAGAAGAAAAACTGTGTGAACAGAACTATAGTGCAACAGTACAACGAGGTGTTGACGGTCGATACACGGTCACAATGCCTCTAAAACAACCTCCTGACACATTAGGTTCATCCAAGCAGACAGCTATGCGCCGCCTTTATCAGGTAGAGAAGCGGTTCCAACGACAGCCGGAACTTCAACAGCAATACACCCAGTTCATGAATGAGTATGAGATCCTTGGCCATATGAGCCCTATCTCAATAAAGACAGACACAAAACCGGAATTCTTTTTACCTCACCACCCTGTCATTAAGGAATCCAGCTCCTCAACGAAGCTTCGTGTTGTGTTCGATGCGTCAGCTAAGACAACAACAGGTGTTTCATTGAACGACATCCTTATAACTGGACCAGTGGTACAAGATGACCTATTTTCTATTATATTAAGATTCAGGATGCACACAATAGTTTTAACAGCTGACATAGAGAAAATGTATAGACAGATACGCATCAACCCCTCACAGAAGGCACTGATAAGCATCGTCTGGAGAAATAACAATAGTGAACCTATACAAACATACAATCTGAAAACTGTAACATATGGCACTGCATGTGCTCCATATTTAGCCACCAGAACACTAAATCAGCTAGCAACTGATGAACAACAACATTTTCCAGAAGCCACCAAAGTTATCAAACAGGACTTTTACGTTGATGACTTACTGACAGGAACTGACAACGTAGAAACTGCTGTACAACTTCAGACACAACTAATTAGCATTTTACAAACAGGAGGTTTCAACCTACGGAAATGGATCTCCAATGTACCACAACTATTGGAAAACTTGCAGCCACATATGAGAGAACGACTTCAGCCACTTCCTATGGACTCCACCACTACAAGTAAAGCTCTCGGCTTGGTGTGGAATGCAGCTACAGACAAGTTAGAAGTGACTTACAGTCAATCTGTTAGTAAAGAGAAGAAAGTCAACAAGAGGACAGTACTCTCAGATATAGCTCGGCTTTTCGACCCATTAGGCTTGGTAGCACCAGTGGTAGTACGAGCAAAGATGTTTCTTCAAGAACTATGGCAACACTCCTTAGGATGGGACGAAGAACTCCCTATACACCTACATAACAAGTGGAAAAACTTAAGGGAATGTTTAACAACAATAAATAAAATAAATATTGATCGATGTACAACCTTACCCCAGACTGGAGGAACACTCGAAGTACATGGGTTCTCAGACGCTTCTGAGGAGGGATATGGGGCAGTTATTTATCTTAAGCATTCTGTTGACAATAATACACAAGTCAGGTTACTTTGCTCAAAGTCGAAAGTAGCCCCTCTGAAAACAGTTTCATTGCCAAGGCTTGAATTGTGTGCTGCCTGGTTACTGGTTGACATAAGCACACATGTTAACAATGCATTACAGAAGTGGACAAAAACTAGTTATTTTTGGACAGACTCCACAATAGTTCTAGCGTGGTTAGCAGGTGATGTAGCTAACTGGAAGACGTTTGTAGCAAACAGTATCTAAGATTCAAGACGCTACACATACAACACAGTGGGGACATGTGAGGAGTGAAGAAATCCCAGCAGATTTGCTCTCACGTGGAACCACAACAAACGACTTGATAACATCTGAGCTGTGGTGGTCTGGCCCTGCATGGTTACAGGAAGAGTCAACGTCATGGCCATCATACAAGAGTGAAGGAACATCATTCAGCGAAGACATCCTTGAAAGAAAAAAGAAGAAGATACATGCTAATACAATTGTAAATAAAACCCAGATCGATGAGGATTTTTGTATTGTAAATAGATATTCATCTCTACTTAAACTTCAGCGTGTAACAGCTTACTGTCTTAGATTTATTAAAAATTGCAAGTCAACTGAAAACAAAACAAAAGGGTCATTGAACTCTACAGAACTATCAGCCGCGATGACAACATTGTTAAAACTAGAACAGACAAAATATTTCACAATGGAATTCAGTCAGCTACAAAAAAAACTAAACAAGTAAACCATAAGAGTAAATTAGTTATGTTACAGCCATTCGTGTTGGAGGGCGCATTAACAACGCTAATGTAGAATATGACCAAAAACATGCTATTGTAATATCTGACAAGTCTTACCTAACACATTTAATAATAAAACAAGAATGTTCGAACATGTGTTCGAAATCTCCATGCTGGACCACAGTCACTTTTATATGTTGTAAGACAACAATACTGGCCTTTAAATGGCAGGAACATATGCAGAAGAGTTGTACATAAATGTATTATATGTTTTAAAGCTAAACCAAAATGGTCACAACCTTTAATTAGCAATTTGCCAAAGGACAGGACACCATCTCGGCCATTCACCAATGTAGGCATTGATTATTGTGAACCTGTTTATGTACGGTACAGTAAATCTAGAAAGGCTACTATGACCAAGGCATACATAGCCATTTATGTTTGCTTTGCAACTAGAGCAATGCACCTGGAGTTGGTTTCAGACCTAACAACAGAAGCATTTTTAGCTTCCTTTAGACGATTCATCACCAGAAGAGGCTTATGTAAAAACATATATTCCGATAATGGGACTAACTTCGAGGGAGCACAGCGGGAACTCAAGGACCTCTACAGGCTTCTTCGTGGGAGCACAGCGGAAACTCAAGGACCTCTACAGGTTTCTTCGTGGGAGCACAGCAGGAACTCAAGGACCTCTACAGGCTTCTTCGCACAGAAGAACACCAACAGAAGATAATTGACTCTACCGTTGCTCAGGGGAGAAATTGGCATTTTCCACCCAAGTCCCTTCACTTTGGAGACCTGTGGGAAGCTGGAGTGAAGGCGGTGAAATAACACCTGCGAAGGACAACCAGTAATGCCAATCTCACATTTGAGGAATTTTACACTGTATTGACTATGGTAGAGGCTTGCCTTGATTCCCGTCCGATAACTCCTTTATCAGTAGATCCTAATGATCCTCTGCCTTTGACACCAGGCCATTTTCTAATTGGGCAGCCACTCACATCACTGCCAGACACAGACCTGACGTCAGTGCTTGACAACCGCCTCTCTCACTGGCAACGACTACAAGAGATCACGCAATACTTTTGGAAAAGATGGTCTAAGGAATACCATAACCAACTACAACAAAGAAAAGTGGACCAAGGAAGCCCCTGCCATTCAACGTGTTCAGGTAATGTTGGTGCGGGACGACGAACTGCCACTCCTCAAGTGGGTCATAGCTGTAGTGCAGCACATTCACCCCGGCCCTGACGGACGCGCTAGGGTTGCTACCATAAAAACAACAGCAGGACAATTCATGAGAGCTGTCAATATACTCTGTATCCTTCCGATCGACAGCTAGGCAAATTATATAATAATGTTTTGTCACATACTATGTACATACATACCTATTTTAATAATTATTTACTTATTTTTTTATTTACATACCTATTTTAATAATCAATTTAATAAATTGCATTTCACATTTTTTTCATTTACATGCTAGGTTTTAGTCAGTGTACATACTTTATGGCTCTAGACTGGATTTAAATGTAAATTTCATATAGTTTGTCATAATATAGGTATCTCACGTAATTTTTTATTTCAACGCATTTACTGTGTGTATTCTATTGAATTTTTGACAATGTAGTATTTTCAAGTTCTTATTGTAATAGTAACATTTCATGTACATTTTTATCAATTTCTTATCATTGTTTTAATATCTTTATTATATCCTTTTCTATAAGTATTTAGCTATAAGTTTTGTTGATACACATTGCCTTTCAATTATGCACAACACTTTGTTCATTTCACTTCTTTTCATGATGATTCACATAACTTAGATTACTTACTGTATATTGCTGCATAAATTGTTCAAAATCAGATATTTATGTCCAGTAATTTAATTTTCTTAAATTTTAAATTAATTGAAATACTATCATTTGTATTGTAGATAAATTTATGTTACATTACATTTTCAATTTGATTTGTCTATTATTTGTGATTGTAAATATTTGTTGTTACATTTTTGAGGTTACATAATTATTTTTCATATTTTATTCTACATATTGATTTGACATGGTTTATAAGTTTTTACATGTTTTATCTTTCATTATAACGTTAAGTTTGTTTTGTTACAATCCACAAAATTGACCTTTGCAATTTTTATAAACATTTGTTAAAATAGTTCATTGTAAATATTCTCTTTCCTTTATATTATGTATACAATTAAGTTATTTGTTTTGAAATATGGTACTTTCAAGGCGGGTGGTATGTTGGCGCCCTTTTGGGCTGTTTTTACATTTTTTGCCTTACCCTCGAGGGAGGGTGGGGGTTGTAGACTTTTAGGGCTTTGGCCCTCGACGTCAGTCGCAACCGAGTAGCCAAACAGACCAATCGGCCGATTCATTGCATTTTTACAAGAGATTACACACAGTAATCTCCATTTCATATTGTTACATTTACATAGTAGTCCAACAATAAACCGTTCATTTCAAAGTCAGTTTAGTGCTTCATTTTTAATTTACACCTTTACAGTTATTTATTAATTGACACCACGTGCGTCCCAGGATCACCGGGCTTTCGTGCGTGGAGCCGATACAAGCAGACTGTGCACAATAGACGAAGGAGAAGTATGGTGGGGGATATTCACTATCTTGTTCACACTACCTCTCCTACACTCCTAGAACCATGGACGGGTCTTTACCTTTAATTTGATACCCACTTGGGTGTATTAGTTTAACATTACCCAATTTTAAGTTTTGGAGCATATTTTTTATTTGGGGGTGTGGGCAGAGCCCTTAAACGTTTTTCTTCAAAAGTGTAATAATATAATGTGATTTGGTAGATAAATATCTTTAGTTTGACATTCCACTTGGGCGTTTTAATTTATTATTAACCTTTTTTGTTTTTCTGAGATTGTTTATTTTTGGGGCATGTACCCCTTATAATTGTCCCTTTTCAAAATTTGATGGTATATTTGGATTTAGGAGAAAAATAGCTTTAAATCGATAACTCGCTTGAGTAGATAACATTAGAATTAAAAAATTTTACTTTTTCAAAAATGTCAGTTTTTGGGCCTCCATTACACGTTTCTAAAATATAAAATATTTTAAAATAAAATTTATAGATAAGGTGCCCGTTTCTTACGAGTGTAGAACTGGGAATTTTTGAAATTTTTTCTCAAGCTTTTTCTCAAGTTAGGTAATAATAACTAGCATTTTGTGATTTTCCCATAAGAAATACATTGGGGCAGTTTTTGGACAATAAAAGTCTTGTTTACGAGTGAAAAAAGTATACTTTTGAGAATTTTCCTGAAGGTTTGAGACCGAGAGCTGCAATTCAAGTATGCACTTTATGTGGGTAGGACGCCGGGGACATGCCTCAACATTTATGTCAGTGAGCGATTCCAATCCAGCTAACAAAATATTGTCATAAATAAACATCAGCTGACAAATATAATACATATTTAACACTTACTTCTTCGAGGCAACAGTTTAAGTAGAAGAATTGAAAACCTGTTACAATTTACCTATGTTAAGATATCGACAGTGATGATAAAAAAGTTCCAAGAGCCAAAAATTCAAACGGTTTCATGCGGTTCGTTCAAAAGAACTGTTTGTTTGCGCGTGAAGGGGTTTTAGTACGTCAGTACCCTTCACCTGTTCCATATTTATTACCAACTATGGTTATGGTTTTATCTGTGGATCTTACTGCATGCTTTCGCTGTTTCACTACCGTGCGGGACTTATCAACGGCCTATTTCTTTAGGGGTAGGAATTCAACGCAAACCCAGCTAATGGAAACGCGGCTATTTTACCTGATACATACTACATACCTGACGTCACGAAGTCACGTAATTGTATACATTAGCATATTTATATGTTCAACATATAGATATTATTTATTACAGATGATTTGGACAGAGTTTTAGGATTGATTTTACACACAAATAGATTTCTAATACAATGTTAAATTTTCTATTTCAAATTATCAGCTGTTTATGTGATCCATTTTGGACCACTAGTGTCGTCCCATGTTAATATAATGTAGTTTAAACCAGTTATAGTAGCAATTAGGAGAAACGTATATTATAACCTTAACCTTATACTTACAGAGGTTAACACCTCCAAAACAGCGTTCTCATGTATAGTTTTAATGACTGCTATGAAACATGTATGTATGAGAACTACAAGCATGATCTTCCTCTTAGATAGGAGTATAATACGCTAAAAACCACGTTAGGAAATTTAGTTTGGCGTCTAAGTGACAAAATTTCATTTATCAGCTATTTACAATGACGTGAAGAAAAAAATAGATTAACCAATTAAAACAAAATTGTTCCTTTAATAGCTTGTCAATTTCAACGTCGTATTTGTACCTTCACCGCGGCCAGCTGTATTTTTATTATAACTCTCTGTATTTGCCGCAACCAGCAGTGAGGTGTAGTGCTATTACCAGACTACTTTGATGAAATAAAACACGTCTGTCTTTAATCAGGCGAAGTGAGACAGAATTCCCTTCTTCCACTTAAACTTTTGTGTTAAGTATTGCGGAGATTGTTGTCATCGACATGGACACCACTAGAGAAGGCTGTGTGTCCACTCAATAGTTGCCATCGACATGGACACTACTAGAGAAGGCTGTGTGTACACTCAATAGTTGCCATCGACATGCACACCACGATAGAAGACTGTGTGTCCACTCAATGGTTGCCATCGACATGGACACCACTAGAGAAGGCTGTGTGTCCACTCAATAGTTGCCATCGACATGGACACCACTAGAGAAGGCTGTGTATCCACTCAATAGTTGCCATCGACATGGACACAACTAGAGAAGGCTGTGTGTTCACTCAATAGTTGCTATTGACATGGACACCACTAGAGAAGGCTGTGTGTCCACTCGATAGTTGCCATCGACATGGACACCATGTGTCCACTCAATGGTTGCCATCGACATGGACACCACTAGAGAAGGCTGTGTGTCCACTTGATAGTTGCCATCGACATGGGCACCACTACAGAAGGCTGTGTGTCCAATCAATAGTTGCCATCGACATGGACACCACTACAGAAGGCTGTGTGTCCACTCGATAGTTCCCATCGACATGGGTACCACTACAGAAGGCTGTGTGTCCACTCGATAGTTGCCATCGACATGGGCACCACTACAGAAGGCTGTGTGTCCACTCGATAGTTGCCATCGAAATGGGCACCACTATAGAAGGCTGTGTGACTACTCGATAGTTGCCATCGACATGGGCACCACTACAGAAGGCTGTGTGTCCACTCGATAGTTGCCATCGACATGGGCACCACTACAGAAGGCTGTGTGTCCACTCGATAGTTGCCATCGACATGGGCACCACTACAGAAGGCTGTGTGTCCACTCGATAGTTGCTATCGACATGGACACCACTAGGGAAGGCTGTGTGTCCACTCAATAGTTGCCATCGACATGGACACCACTAGAGAAGGTAGGATGGTTGCCAGGATTTAATTGCTGTGCAGGGAGAGAACTGAGTATCAGGCTTTAATGAGACCCGTAGTAGGTTTTTATTTTCCTTCCTCACTCCTTTCCAGCAGAGTGGCGGTGGCTTGGAAGAGAACTACCCTTTACTATCGTCCTAAGTTAGGACTCCTAACGTCGCGGACGTACGATTCTCATTTCAAGCCACAGAAACTCTCATTAATTAATTTGAAGTATCCATACTTCCTTCCATTCATTTCATAGCCGGCAATCAATTATACTTTATTTCACTACACTTCATTAAAATCACTATATTTTTTCTGTCTATTATATAATTGACAATAAATACACAATTCCGTTTACATTTAAGTGTTTAATTTATTATTGTTCGTGCCTTGAATTTGTAGAGCGTGGGCGCGAGCACATATTTTTGGCCCTCCGAATCCGAATTCGTGTCACTAACAGTAGAATTTCTAAAATTTGTTATAATGCAGCGGAAGCTATGAAGATAGAATTCGACGCTTTGGATTTTTTAACGAATACACCTGCAAGCTCAAAGACAAGAACAATACAATCACACCCAATTTAAAATACTAATGTAAATGTTAATGTTTCAAATACTAATCGGAAATCTCGGTTTGTTCTAGCAAAACCATTTTCAATCGTAACATCGCAAAATACTTTTCAAAATTTACAAATAGATTGGTAGTTCTGGAACGATACAGTCGTTGGCGTGTAAAGACGTGTTCCAGATACCACACATTCCCAATCTGTTTCATTATCCTTCTGTCTGTACATTCCTCTTTACATTACTATGGAATGTGGTTTTGAAATATGTATCTAAGTTAGAGAATTATTATATTCCCATTCTATCGAATAACATGTTTTCTTATGAATCAACTGTCAGCATTATAATTCTTCAATATTATTAAATCATTAATTTTCAACTTATATTTTACTATACAATTCTATAATGTTGCATATTTTTCTAAATACTCTACCATTAAAACACATTTACTAACACAATTGTTGAAAATATTGTAATAAAAAACTTCGTACAATTGGATTGCGTATCTAATATATTTTGGAATTGATGGAAAAACCAGAGGGTGTTTTAATAATAAAAAAACCTTAGAGAGTTCGCTATATATATGCCACTTCCTTCCTATATCTTGTCTTCTGGATTCTGATCACAACAATTACAATAACGAGCTAAAATTACTTTCCACTAATGATTGTAATTTTCAGCCTGGTTGCTATAACCCTCGGTTATGCACACCTACAATAGATATTCCATGTAATAGCAATATTTGTGCCTGTAATTTTGTTATTGAGGCCCGAAATCATAGCTGGCCTAAACTGCATTACATTTACATGGGACTACACTAGCGCTCCACAATGGACCACAAAACAGCTGATTTTTTAGATTCAAAATAATTTAACATTGGATGGGAAATCTATTTGTGTATCAACTCACTGACATGTATCAAACACTTGTTTGTTCAATAGTTAACAAGAGTAACTGATCTAAAGATCTGGAACAGTATTCTACCCTTGATTATGTACACCTACAGTAGATATTCCATCTAATAGGAATATTTGTGCCTGTAATTTTGTCAGTTAGTAAGGCCCGAAACCACATCTGGTTTAAACTGCATTATATTTACAAGGGACTACACTAACGCTCCACAATGGACTACAAAACAGTTGAATTTTTGAGATTGAAAATTTAACATTGAGTGGAAAATCTTTGTGTATCAAATCAAAGATACTACTTGAAAATGTACTTTTAACATTCAGGTTGCTATTGTTACATTTAAACATTCTCTTAAAACTGAAATAAGTAATTTAATAACAGGCTAAACGTTTCAGTTTTGGGGCACATTTGTTTTAAATCTGAATCCGTTCTTCAAGTTTTGTACGTAAATAACAATAATGTAACAATAATTATTGTTAAACACTGTTTAACAATAATTCCATATGTTAAATTCACAGTCAGCAGTCCCCGATTCTTACAACCACCCCCAAACAAGAGAATTAGGCAATACATTAAAACTCAGTCTCATGATTCGTAATATAAATATTATTACTCGTATTGTCAAATCAATATATTCTTTACCTAAAATGACTTTTAAGAAAACATATTTTAATTTAAATCGAGTATAAAATTAATATTCTATTTTTTCCGAGTTTATAAGTACTCTGTATTGTTAAAATTCTGAAAGATAAACCTATAAAGAGAATGGTGATTTACATCGAGCTATAAAGTGCAAAATAAATCAAATATACGGTTGTGAACGTAACAGGACACTTGAGATTGTCCGCGTAGTGTGTATTGAGAACCGATGTCCACGGATAATCCCCGACACGTGGCTCCCTTCCCTTTGGCCCAAGTCACCCTTTCCATAACTCTTATCCCTTGCTAACTCCAGTCCAACTGTCCTGGAGAGTGGCACGTCACGAGTATCCCCAACGGCTGGTTGGTTGATCTTTTTACGAAATATAGCTAATAAAGCTATATTTAAAATAGCCATATTAATGCAATAGCAATATGATATTGTTAATGGCTTTATATCATAATTACACAATGCAATAATACTGATGTCAAATCAAAGTATTTCTATTTTAAATTTATAACTAAAACCAATTGAAAACAGACTATGTTTTTCTGGTTGAGTAAGATAATTTTATTGTTATTTTAACGTGGATTCTCAAGAGCATTTACATATTAAATGTCAAAATGTACCATATTTTAAGAAATAAACTTTCACAGATGAGACCCTTAAATTTAGAATATAATAATCCAAATTGGTTGATTATAATAGGAAATTACTTTATTCGTAAATAAAAAGTATTTACACAAATACGAAGTTAGCGCCCCATGGCCCTTATGTACACTCAACCTTGAACCGATTCACTGGTTATTCTGGCTAGTTTTCACAAACAAATTGTGCTTTATTATGAACTCTTATGGAGGAAACCAATTTAAATTAATTTATTAAATTGATAATTATATAAAGCTTTTTATTACGTAAATAACGTTCATTGTATAGAAAACGTCAACTTTCCTAACCTCTTGAATGTTACGTTCATGCAGTAAGTCTACAAATAATCCCATTTCAACTTATAATCATACACGTAATTGCTGCCACCTGCACCTAAGTTTCAAGGTCTCCTCTCACTTGTAGCTATACTCAAACTATTCTGTGCTATAAAACACTTTTTATATCAAGGCTACTTACAGATGAACTTTAAACGATGTCAGTGAACAAGCATTTTTGTTTACATTTCGTTTAGTACATTGAACTAGCACCAACCCGTGGGAGTGTTAACGCTCCTAAACTACCATTTAAATGTCCTTGATAGCTACTAGTAGTTTACCTGTCTCCTAGTTGCATAAGCTTTAATTAACATCTTAATGATCACATTTTAGCATTAAAAATAATAAGTTTTACTAAATGTAAAGAAAAATAGTGTCGAGAGGTTCAGATTCTGAATGGTGGGAGTTTATACACTACATTTTTTTGGAGGATGAAACGTGTAAAAAGGTTTGTACTTCAGCAAATGTCCAACATTGCCAATTCGTAGGTTTGGTTAGGGCAACTCCATAATATATTGAAACCAATATCTGAATTGTACAATGTTTAGAAAGTTTTTCTCAAAAATAAATGCTGGAGGATACTTTGGAGGATATCCTATCTAAACGGCAATCCCAAGAGAATCCCCTATCGATGTGTACTCAACGTATTTCGCCGAGTACATTTCTTCGATCTTATACAGTATAATTTTTAAACTATGATCAAAGACAATGTGGTACAAACAAAATTGTAAAAAACAATGTTTTTGGCGAATTAGTTTTTATATCTAGTTGTTGAAATGTTAAATGGTACTTTGGAGTTAGGTTAAATTCACTATTTACAGTTATTTTGTTAAATTTAAGTAGAAAGAGCGTGTAACGTCGATCAGAAAAAGGATATGAGTAAGTAGGAACCCCTGAAGGACACCATAACCACTGATAGTCATTGCTGTAACTCAGTTTTCAGATTTAACATTTGAAATCCATACAAACTGTGGTCTGACCCTGAATGACATTCCTCGCAACATAATTGTACAGTTTGATGATCAGGCTGCTGCAATTAACGCAGTCAAATCTTACCAGTAAATATTTGATTAATATAGTCAGTAATGTGTTTGCCAGTCACTGATTGTTATTTAACGTAAGGGAACTAATATAGCTTCCCATTGTGCCTATTGGTAGTTTAATTTGTGTTGATTCATTGTTAGTATTTGTATTTTCATGTACTGATTATGAAAGTAGGAGCATGTAACCTCTCTGTCTTTTATGAGTTACATTAATTTAAATTTCTTGTTAATTTGATAAAACTTATTCAAATTAATTTTATTTCTCTTAATCTCAGGGTTAAATTTATGGGTAAATCGGTGAGGCTGTAAATTACAATGAAAAAGACTATTGTTTGAACAAGTTAATTTATTACATTCTTTGATTTTTTAATTTAAATATATGAAGTTAAATCTTACAAAATTGAAAGTTATTTATTTAAAACTGATTTCTGAAAAACAATATTAAATTATTTTATAACTAAAACTTATCTTTATGTCTCTTCTTGTCTTGTTGAAACTCCACGTGGTCCACGAGTGCATTTGAACTACAAGTCCCGTTCAAATGTGATAATCACACACCTGTCTAAACCTTTATGGCAAACTTTTACTAAATAATTTTAATTCACTTTTTGACTAATTACTTTCCCTACATTAATCGATTTTAAAGTCCAACGGCCACCCAAGGTAGCAAATACTGTCTGCCGGGTGCATCAATATGGTGTCTTGCCCCATGGTAGTCTTGATGTCAAGTGAACGATGCTTGGACCAGGCTTCAGTCCGTTGCCCTCGAGGGCACCCGGTTCGAGAGTACCTACTGTCAACCAATAGCGTCTCTCACGGTTAGAGGCTACCTACTTTCAGCCAATAGCGACTCTCATCTACTTTGAACTCAACCATTGCATGGTCTCCATGACACCCCTCTGGATCGCCAGATAGACTCGTCCGACGACGTGACTGCACATGTCTTATCTGTCTCGATAACAATGAACGGAATGTTGTTTGTTTTAGACAACTCCCATGGGACAAATATGCCTGTCTACTTCTCTATACTTGCTGGCTATTAATTTACAATGATTTCCAAATATTATTTGAATGTTCGGTGATTATTTTATTAATTAAATGTATCTATTTCTTTATTAAAATAATTTATTATTTATTTAATTTAATTAATTTACTCGTCAATTTGGTGGACCTGTTACAAGCATTGTAATTAATTGACTACCGTTGACTTTGGACTACTTAAATCAACTTACAAGAATAAAAAATTAAAAATTTTATAGAGCAAAACATTAAAATATTTTAATTTTGGGTCATTTGTTTTATTTTTACCCATTTAAGCTTATTAGTAATTATCTTAGTACACTCTGTTGATTTTATGATCTAACTTCTAAAAAAAAGTGTTTGTTAAGTTTTAAAGAGTTAGTTCAAAATTCTGACGATATTAAGCAGTATGATTGTTAACTGTCAATCGATAAAGATTTCCGAGTTCAATAGGGACTTACAAAAGGCATACTTCACATTTTATACTATGCTATTGTATTAGAAAGCAAATACTTGTCATGACGAACAATTTATGAAAACTACTAATTTGGTTTTCATAGAGTTGTTGAAAATTAATTCTAGAAGAAGATAGATATAAAATATTTCTAAATAAAACAACCGTGATGAAACGAGGTCCCAGGTTGATATTTGGACGGTCTGTACTTAAAGGAAGAAGTCGTTTCGTAAGGCTGGGGTTTAGATTTATTCCCTTGGGAAGTAAATCCCACTTCGTAAAAGAGATTTATGACGATTAGTGTTGTATTTGTCATAGGGTTTAGGAGAAGGGTTCTTCTTCCAGCAATATATTATGTTTCTTTCAAATAAAATTTCATTCTTAATTTTTTCAATTGTTGACTGTAGTTACAGTTCGAAAATAAGAATAACGGGCAAGTCTCTAAAATTACTGAATTACGTATTTTCTCATATTTGGATACATAATAAGCCACTAATAGGCATGAAAAACAGAAAAACATCAAGATGACGAAAACTATAACTAGCCCGTCTGTTGTGGATGCTGCGGTCAACACCAGCAGCCTCCCTCTAGAAGAAATATATGAAAATTTGGTAATACAGTACTCTAAAATTAATTGGATAGGTTTTGCTAAAAAGCCTAAAAACAGAAAAATGTTTAACTTGTCAGAAACTGTATCAAAGCTATAGAAACACTGTTGTTCGAGCCTTTGTCTGTTGTGTGTGAAACTGCTTGGTAAGACGACGTATGACATCCTGCTCACTAGGACCTCGGTCACAGGATCAACTGTCCATAAAATAAATTTAGACTCAATTCAGTTAAAGTCGCTTTTACCCTAAAATATAAATCATTTATTAACTCACTAACCACGTCAGAAAGTGCAAACTACATGTGAATAAAAACCAAATCTTCAATCAATCAACTTACAAGAATAAAAAATTAAAAACTTTATGGAGTAAAATAATTATTCATATGAACGAAGATTATGGACCACCGTTTGCTAAATAGTATAGACTATACTCAATTGAGAATGCAGTTCGGTAAGCCCATAAACAATGCTAATGACTTGGGAGTTAGAGCTGCAACACTGTATAACAACGTTGGCTTGCTGACAAAATGTAAGAGAAAGTGGCTGGGGAAATATTTATTGATTGTTATTATTATCTAAGAAATATGTAACTATAACTATGAAAATAAAACACAGTATTTTTTAAGTATAACACTCCATTAGAGATTCAGTTTCGAAATACCTCAATTCAATTACAGTGCATTTTAAGTATAGTAAATGTTGATTAACAGTTTTAAAATGTTATGTAAACCTCAAACAGACAGAAAGGATGGTTGCTGTATTAGTATGAATTAGTTATTTAATCTAATGAATGAAAGAAAAAACTACGTTATAATTTTAAGAAGTGATATGACAAACTCAGCCTTTGGGAAATTTTTTTGTGTAAGTTGTAAAAAGTTTTGTCAGCAGGAAGATGTAAGAAACATTAGTTTTTATTTGTAACGTTTCCCCTAATATGCATGGTTCAGATGACAGTGAGTGACAAAGAAACATAACTATCGGAGAACGAGGTCGTCGCCGTGTTGGTGAGTTGGCCATACTCTTCTAAACCACCGTGAAAAAAAGAGTATGGACTGAGCATACTCCTTTCGCCAAGAATCCATAAGTGAGCCATTTCCCCTAACAAATTGGTACAGTTTTACGTCCCAGTTGACTTTTTTTGTAGATCTTTGAACTACGTCTCAGAGATAAGGGAAAAATATTAAATAAATATTTCGAAATATTTCCAAGATTAATTAATGTGAAATATATTATAATATTATATTATAGGATGTTATAATGCTAAATATAATAGTGTTAAATCCCTTAACACTCTATAGCTCACGCACAGGCGTCATGCCCATGTAGGCAAGTGTACATATTCTAGTTATCCTTTCGTTTAATTATATTATTGTTGTATTTTACTTTCTGTATTTTTTTCTAAAAAAAACTGGAAGATATTTCATTTCACATACTATCCATATTTGTATTAAAAGCATATGTTTCAATTGTTAATGGCAATTAAATAAAGCTTTAAATAATTAATAAAGTAAATACAAAATACTTCATTGAGGAATATGTCCAACTAGACGTATCATTATTAATTCTTACCAACATTGATACTACTCTGTATTGGTGAATAAGTGGGTTATGATCAATAACGAGTTTGTTTGAGTGAGCAAGTTGAAAAGTCACTGGCACTTGGACTGATAACTAGCAAGTGGGCAACTCCTACCTAGGACTCGTGGTCATCTGTCCCATGTATATGGTAAGGAAAGTTATTTTCAGTATTTGTATTCATTGGTAGGGTGGGCAACAGGGCCTGTGTCAGTACTATGTGTCCAAAGGTACGGTTCTGTAGTTGCTAAATTAGTAAAGATACCATAGAGCAAGAATATAAAAGACTGTCAATAGTGAGGACGAGTGGCACTGAACGTACCTATTCAACAATTAGGCTGCATGTTTAATAAGTTGATCGCCAGTGTAGTTAGAGATATTCTAGAGGAACCTGGTTAGGGTCCAATCAGATTTAAATAAATGCATAAAGACTATTATCCCAACAACTTATTTTATCATTTGGGAAAACAATTAAGTGAAGATTACCCTTTAATTGTTGAGGTCCACTAATCTGTTCTTGTAGTAGAACATATGTTCTATACACGTTCTTGTAGTAGAACATATGTTCTATACACGTTCTTGTAGAACTTAATTTGTTTTAGTTTTTTATCATATATTTGCTCATAATAATTTTTATACGGATAAGTGGAACAAATCAAATTCTCTCGTGTGGTTACATTAATGTGTTTCCATAAACCGATTGCCTGTTTTGTTTCAGTGGAAAAGCCGTTGGTGTGTGATGAGGAAGTTGTCTCCTGTCGCAGGTAAAGAATACTTTTATTCAGTTGTGGTAAAATATCGATTGTCTTCAACTTAGAGAGCTTTTGTTTGGCTTAGTACTTGCAGGGTTTTCTACTCTATGTAATAAATAAATAAAAATGTTCATACACATTTTCACAATTGTCGCAGGTATAGGCCCACATGAGACGGGAGGGAAAGTAAGAACATTTTCTTTATGTACAAACTAGCCTCTTAGTAACCCTTATGCTTTAAGTTCTACTATTTAGCGAGGGCCGCTTCAATTGGACTGATGTCCAACATTTGTAAACCATGTTAAAAATTCCACTGGTGTAAATATAAAAAGTGTTAGTAATTTTTAAATACAAATAATTAGTTTTGTTCAAGTAATAGGGTTTGCCCTTTTCATTTCCACATTATCTCTTTGTGCCTTCTTTGCTGTTTTAAGGAAGTCATCCAGCTTCTGTTTTCCTCACCTATAATGGGCTGTACAATTTATTCTACCCTCCAAGTAGCAGTAATCTATTTCGCCCCTTGAACTTGATATACATCAGATGAAAGGTATAATATCGTTTCAAAGAAACGAAATTCTGTTAGGAAATGTCATAAAAATATACAATATTCCCACGACCTCACAGATTCTTCGTTTTATAACAGATCAAACGTAGTTACATGGATACTGGGTCTTAGAAACCTATAAGGCCGGTTACACACATATGCATCTCGCACGGTGCGACTAGCATTTTTCTTGCTACTAGCATGCAGCTCGAAGACCAACCTGTGTTAATCAATTGGAGCTTACACACATATGCGACTGGCACGGTGCTAGTCGCATGCAGCGTGCAGCGCCACTAGGAACCGATCGGTTGGTGTTTTGGCGCTGCATGCAGCGTGCATCTTGAGTTGGCGCATGCGCAGAACACATTTCCAAGCCCTGACGCTCTTGTTCCCATGGTGTACTACGTTGACAAGTGCGGAAAGTCACTTTTTGAATAGCTTGAGTTTTGTTAATAATAATTTGTAATTAAATAGTGTATACCCCAGTTTAAATTAGCTATTTGCTGATTATGTATTGGCTACTTTTCACATTTTGGCGCCAATAAGGGTGTACCCAATATTCACGTTCAATATTTATTCTTCTTTGACGTCGTCTTCTTCTAATGACGGTAAATAACAACAGCATTTCATCATCCGACGACGACGACATTTTCCAATGAACTGAGCGCCAAAAAGTCCTCACCTCTCTCACCTTGCCACTAGCACGTGCCACGACCATGCAGCCTGCATGCTGGTTACACACATATGCATCTCGCACAGTGCTACTGGTATCAAAAATGCTAGTCGCACCGTGCGAGATGCATATGTGGTGAGAGAGGTTATACAGCTTTGGAGTCTCCTCCAAACCTAACACAAATTCAATATTTGTTTTTTCGTCATCCGGAAACGGCATTTTTAATTATTACAACTAGAATCTACAACTAATTTAACTATTACAACTAATATAAACTGGGGTATACACTACTTAATTATTACAAATTATTACTAACAAAACTCAAGCTATTCAAAAAGTGACTTTCCGCACTTGTCAACTTAGTACACCGTGGGAACAAGAGCGTCAGGGCTTGGAAATGTGTTCTGCGCTTGCGCCAACTCAAGATGCACGCTACATGCAGCGCCAAAACACCGACCGATCGGTTCCGAGTGGCGCTGCACGCTGCATGCGACTAGCACCGTGCCAGTAGCACCGTGCCAGTCGCATATGTGTGTAAGCTCCAATTGATTAACACAGGTTGGTCTTCGAGCTGCATGCTAGTAGCAAGAAAAATGCTAGTCGCACCGTGCGAAATGCATATGTGTGTAACCGGCCTTAGTTTTCTCAATCTAATGAGTTGAGTGTTTTATGAATTTATTCATATTGTTTTATATGAAGTGTGGAATTTGTTGTTTTATTACCTGCATATGTACATTTCGTAATTTACTTCATTACGTCGTGAGTTTATTACAATTACGAAGTCGAAGGTGAATTTATGAACGTAGTTACATGATTGCTGAACGACAAGTAATAACTAAAGTTTATTGCTAGCATAGGCCTCTTAACCGTCATATTCATTTTTACATTACAATTTAACGATTTAATAAATGAATTAGGCTATTTAACATGAAGTGGAGGAGCAGTATATTGCTTCAGGACAGATAACGCAGTTCATGTTAATATCTTGGCCTAGACTGAAGTTATCAGTAGGCCTAATATTCACCCTGCACTCTACTGGTACTCTCATTGACTAGATCTGAACTTCCCTATACAGATCAGTTCTATGGTGAATTGCAGTAAAAGGGAAGAGGAGGAAAGTAATTTTTATTTAATATAAGAATCTGAGCTATAATGTGTAATCAGAACATTTTTTGTCTTCGTGTACGTGAAAATGTTCTGTATACAATCAGCCATGTTTTTAGCTACAGTAATTTATTTTTAGCAATCCTTAATTCTGTCCTTCCCTTCGAAAAAGATCTGCCAGTATAACTTTTATACGTTAACAATATCAATTTACAATTCTTTATTATTCTACAAATTCCATTATTTTCAACTTTAAAAGTTTGTTCAAGCTTTGCAAAATAAGTAATTTTCACCTCCCATAATACCTTATAATAAAGTAAATATTGAGCCTTCAGCACATTATAAATTATGACAGACTACGTGTATCCTAATTAAAGTAGAGGTTGTCTGTATTGTAACAGCTGATTTTGACAGTTGTTGTGACGTATGTGTAGATTGTTAAACAGCTGTTGCCAGTCGAAGAGGCACAAACAACGTGCCGTTACATAAACATTATAGGTAAGGTCAGGCTATGAAGTAAAAACTAAACACTATTAGACATTATTATACTATACTATATACTCCCGATGCACCCTGTCTAATAATACCTGATAACAACTTATATTTCGACATTAAATTAGTATTAATAGAGCGTTTAACACTTTTAATTATTTATTTATCAACAAAAGTAAATACGCTTAGGCATAACAACTTATCAAATGATGGATTTTGAAAGCTGTTAATTTATAATTAATTTTTAGAATTTATAATTAGGCGTACAAAATGTATTGTTAGTACAATATTAATAAGTTTTAATAAATTACTGCAATTTTATTATTAACATTATTGCAATCAAGAATATAGTAAAACCTAAAATGTATGAATAATTTTATGTTTCACTGCCATTAGTCCGAATATTATTTTATCATCTATTCGGTTCCCATTTGCATTAACAGGCCCCAGGAATCGTGTATGTTATCCATATAAAACATTAAAACTCATAAGTCATCTCCACAGGATGGGTACGACACAGGAACGCCTATTCTAAAAAGTCCAGTCACATTGTAAGTTTATGGGTCCCAAAGACCTTCATCTAAGCAGAAACGGTATATTAAGCACAAAATAGTCTTTCCCTGATCTCCTAAGGCATGTCCGGTTTAATGATTTGTTTCTGCATAGCGAGTATATAACTCCAAAGGCATGTCCGTTTTCATAATTTGTCTCCACATAGCGAGTGTATAATCTCCAAAGTGATGTCCGTTTTGAAGATTTGTCTCCACATAGCGAGTATATAACTCCAAAGTCATGTCTTTTTCGACGATTTCTCTCCTCATAGTGAGTGTATAATCCCCGAAGGCATGTCCATTTTCATAATTTGTCTCCACATAGCGAGTATATAACTCCAAAGTCATGTCCTTTTTGACGATTTGTGTCCACATAGTGAGTGTATAATCCCCAAAGGCATGTCCGTTTTGACGATTTGTCTCCACATAGTGAGTGTATAATCCTCAAAGGCATGTCCGTTTTCATAATTTGTCTCCACATAGCGAGTGTATAATCTCCAAAGTCATGTCCTTTTCGACGATTTGTGTCCACATAGTGAGTGTATAATCCCCAAAGGCATGTCCGTTTTCATAATTTGTCTCCACATAGCGAGTATATAATCTCCAAAGTCATGTCCTTTTCGACGATTTCTCTCAACATAGTGAGTGTATAATCCCCGAAGGCGTGTCCGTTTTCATAATCTGTCTCCACATAGCGAGTATTTAACTCCAAAGTCATGTCCTTTTTGACGATTCGTGTCCACGTAGTGAGTGCATAATCCCCAAAGGCATGACCGTTTTGACGATTTGTCTCCACATAGTGAGTGTATAATCCCCAAAGGCATGTCCGTTTTGACGATGTGTCTCCACATAGTGAGTGTATAATCCCCAAAGGCATGTCCGTTTTCATAATTTGTCTCCACATAGCAAGTGTATAATCTCCAAAGTCATGTCTTTTTCGACGATTTGTCTCCACATAGTGAGTGTATAATCCCCAAAGGCATGTCCGTTTTAAAGATTTGTCTCCACATAGTGAGTGTATAATCCCCAAAGGCATGTCCGTTTTAAAGATTTGTCTCCACATAGCGAGTGTATAATCTCTAAAGTCATGTCTGTTTTGACGATTTGTCTCCACATAGCGAGTGTATAATCTCCAAAGTCATGTCCTTTTCAACGATTTCTCTCCACATAGTTAATGTATAATCCCCAAAGCATGTCCGTTTTCATAATTTGTCTCCACATAGCGAGTATATAACTCCAAAGTCATGTCCTTTTTGACGATTTGTGTCCACATAGTGAGTGTATATATCCCAAAGGCATGTCCGTTTTGACGATTTGTCTCCATATAGTGAGTGTATAATCCTCAAAGGCATGTCCGTTTTCATAATTTGTCTCCACATAGCGAGTGTATAATCTCCAAAGTCATGTCCTTTTCGACGATTTGTGTCCACATAGTGAGTGTATAATCCCCAAAGGCATGTCCGTTTTCATAATTTGTCTCCACATAGCGAGTATATAACTCCAAAGTCGTGTCCGTTTTGATGATTTGTCTCCACATAGCGAGTATATAATCTCCAAAGTCATGTCCTTTTTGACGATTTGTGTCCACGTTGTGAGTGTATAATCCCCAAAGGCATGTCCGTTTTGATGATTTGTCTCCACATAGTGAGTGTATAATCCCCAAAGCCATGTCAGTTTTCATAATTTGTCTCCACATAGCGAGTATATAATCTCCAAAGGCATGTCCTTTTTGACGATTTGTGTCCACATAGTGAGTGTATAATCTTCTAAGTCATGTCCTTTTTGACGATTTGTCTCCACATAGTGAGTGTATAATCCCCAAAGGCATGTCCGTTTTCATAATTTGTCTCCACATAGCGAGTATATAACTCCAAAGTCATGTCCGTTTTGACGATTTGTCTCCACATAGTGATTGTATAATCCCCAAAGGCATGTCCGTTTTCATAATTTGTCTCCACATAGCGAGTATATAACTCCAAAGTCATGTCCGTTTTGACGATTTGTCTCCACATAGCGAGTGTATAATTCCCAAAGCCATGTCCGTTTTGACGATTTGTCTTCACATAGTGAGTGTATAATCTCCAAAGACATGTCCATTTTGATGATTTGTCTCCACATAGCGAGTATATAATCTCCAAAGCCATGCCAGTTTTGATGATTTGTCTCCACATAGCGAGTTATAATCTCCAAAGTCATGTCCGTTTTGACGATTTGTCTCCACATAGTGAGTGTATAATCCCCAAAGCATGTCCGTTTTCATAATTTGTCTCCACATAGCGAGTATATAACTCCAAAGTCATGTTCGTTTTGATGATTTGTCTCCACATAGCGAGTGTATAATCCCCAAAGTCATTTTCGTTTTGACGATATGTCTCCACATAGCGAGTGTATAATCTCCAAACTTATGCCCGTTTTGACGATTTGTCTCCACATAGCGAGTGTATAATCCCCAAAGTCATTTTCATTTGACGATTTGTCTCCACATAGCGAGTGTATAATCTCCAAACTTATGCCCGTTTTGACGATTTGTCTCCACATAGCGAGTATATAATCTCCAAAGTGATGTCCGTTTTGTCGATTTGTCTCCACATAGCGAGTATATAATCTCCAAAGTGATGTCTGTTTTGACGATTTGTCTCCACATAGCGAGTATATAATCTCCAAAGTCATGTCCGTTTTGACGATTTGTCTCCACATAGCGAGTATATAATACCCAAAACGCATGTTCGTTCTTAATATTCATTTCCATGTAAGGGGTGTTTGGTCCCCAAAGGCATGTCCGTTCTCATTATTTGTCTCCACATAGGAGGTGTTTGGTCTCAAAAAGTCATTACCGTTTACAATAATTACTGTGCATAGGGAGTGTGTAAATGCATAGTGAGTCTCATACAGTCCCAGAGTAATCTTGACAGAGTTTGTTCTATATTTCAATGTATGGTAGCAAATTAACTTTATTTATTATATTCTGTGGTGCAAAGGTTCTAGCACAGTTATGTTAACAGTTTTATTAATGTTCTCAGTAAGGAGTTTACATAAGGTATATCATATCACATATTACAGGTAAACTTATTGCAGACTTCTTAATTGTAAGTAATAAATGTCAACGTTTCAATAGTCAACATTTTATCATTATTCTTAAGATAAATATATTAACTTTAACTATAAATGATGTGTAAGCAGTATTAGGTTTTCGTATTGTATTTGTTTTTAGTAATTATATTTGCAATTCTTATTAGCGGCACAAAACCATACCTACATTTTAGTCACGAGGTAAACGCTTAACGCTTGAATGTCTGAGGACTATTGCTCCAATAAATAACAAAACTTCCATTCAACCGCTTAAATTGAGGCGGGTATAGAGTGGTGAGTGGAAAGCCATTCTTCTTCAACAAAGAAAATATTGAAGATATTTATGACAATCCTTCATTTGATAAAACAATCACCCGTCTGCATTCCTTTCCAGTTTAATTGGCTATGTATTCAGAAGATATTTTTCAAATTAAAATAAAACTGTATAATCAGTATTTTAAGGAATAATTGCTTTAGAGACAGGCTATATAAACAGAAATAAGAACATTTTCTTGGATTTTAAGTTCAAGTTTTCTGTCAACAATTACTATTGATAACTACCGATGTATTATATTACTGCGAAATTAGTATACTAAACCCTCAAGAATTGATTTAGGAGTTCAAAAGCTTCTTTGGTCTGCCACAGATGCTGTCCGCATCACATTCTGTCGGCTTACTATCGCAGAGTCAAGTACAGGTAAATCATCTTGTGAAAAATCGTTCCGATGTGTGCGCAGTGGACGACGTCGCCAATGCGCATGCGCTGGCACGTGACAGCTCAGTCATTCCCTGCAGTTTCTCGTAAGGTTCGCTAGCTGACAGACTACTACGCGCGGTTCTAAAAACATTAGTTTTAACGTTTAGTGTCACGAAATTTATTTTAGTTTTAGTTTTTTAGTCTTGTAAATGAGTTTTTAGTGTCATAATCGTTTAGTGCATAGTGAATATAGTTTTTGGAGCTTAATGAATGTGCAGCCTGGAAGTAGTACTAGTAAATCAAATAAAAAAAGACCTGTTATTCATAGTCATACGCGAAGTATTATTTACATTGTATATAGTTATTTAAAGAAGAAAAATGAAGATTTATCGCAGAAGAAGTTGCTCTCAGAAGTGGCAGAAGCATGTGGAATATCCCAAAGTTCTGCATATAAAATCATCAAGGAAGCTGCCCAGTCACCCGGACAAGAAAAGAAGTTCGTAACGCCAAGGAAAAATAGACCTAAGAAAAGTCCAATCACACCTATTGTTTTATTGCTCCGTGTCACTGCACCAGCATTGACCAGCCGAAAATACGCAGCCAGGCTAGTAGCGCGTTGTTGTTGTTCGCTCTGCTCCTCACTCCCCACCCCAGACACTACCTCCGCCACGCAACCTGCGCGAGGCGATTTTTGTTAAAGTGATTCTACTGTAAGTTATCAGGGATATGTTTTATTTTAATTTATATCAATGATCATGGAACATTGATTCAGAATGGAAAATCATTACTTTGCTGTACTTAATCACCCGACATGATGACCGTGAGTTACTAGTATCTGTCATGGTGGATGATTGACATGACCGTGAGTTACTAGTATCTGTCATGGTGAATGATTGACATGACCGTGAGTTACTAGTATCTGTCATGGTGGATGATTGACATAACCGTGAGTTACTAGTATCTGTCATGGTGGATGATTGACATGACCGTGAGTTACTAGTATATGTCATGGTGGATGATTGACATGACCGTGAGTTACTAGTATCTGTCATGGTGGATGATTGACATGACCGTGAGTTACTGACATCTGTCATGGTGAATGATTGACATGACCGTGAGTTACTGACATCTGTCATGGTGAATGATTGACATGACCGTGAGTTACTAGTATCTGTCATGGTGAATGATTGACATGACCGTGAGTTACTGACATCTGTCATGGTGAATGATTGACATGACCGTGAGTTACTGACATCTGTCATGGTGAATGATTGACATGACCGTGAGTTACTGACGTCTGTCATGGTGAATGATTGACATGACCGTGAGTTACTGACGTCTGTCATGGTAAATGATTGACATGACCGTGAGTTACTGACATCTGTCATGGTGAATGATTGACATGACCGTGAGTTACTGACATCTGTCATGGTGAATGATTGACATGACCGTGAGTTACTGACATCTGTCATGGTGAATGATTGACATGACCGTGAGTTACTGACATCTGTCATGGTGAATTATTGACATGACCGTGAGTTACTAGTATCTGTCATGGTGGATGATTTACATGACCGTGAGTTACTGACATCTGTCATGGTGGATGATTGACATAACCGTGAGTTATTGACATATGTCATAATGTATGATTGACATGACCGTGAGTTACTGACATATGTGATGGTGGATAATTGACATGACCGTGAGTTACTGACATATGTCATGGTGGATGATTAACATGACCATGAGTTACTGACATCTGTCGTGGTGGATGATTGACATGACCTTGAGTTACTGACATCTGTCATGGTGGATGTTTGACATAACCGTGAGTTATTGACATCTGTCATAATGTATGATTGTCATGACCGTGAGTTACTGACATATGTGATGGTGGATGATTGACATGACCGTGAGTTACTGACATATGTCATGGTGGATGATTGACATAACCGTGAGTTACTGACATCTGTCGTGGTGGATGATTGACATGACCATGATTTACTGATATCTGTCGTGATGGATGATTGACATGACCGTGAGTTACTGAAATGTGTCATGGTGGATGATTTGTATGACCATGAATTACTGACATATGTCATGGTGGAGGATTGACTTCGGCGAATAAATATGTTGGAAGGTCGCTTCAGGTTTTATGCCTTGTGAAACTTGACACATTTTTGCTCCCTTGAGATTTTAAAAACTTCCTAGTTTGGTCTCATTCATCGATATCTGACTTATTAATTAAGTCTATGGGGAGGCTGGGGCAAATATAAATCGGCTGTACGAAATCTTTTACAGCCGATGTTTATAAAATGATTTGTATCATAATGAATGCAAACTCTGTTTTCTTCTTCTCTGTAAACAAAATGTCTCAAAATAATTACACAAATATATGAATAGATACAAAATGAACAGCTGTACAAAACTACACTAAAACACTAAGAATAAATGTACCAATACCAATGTACTAAATAAAAAATACCAATCAAACCTTGAACAATTTTGGATCCCAAACAACATGCGTGAATTACTCAAACGAAATTTATCGTTTTGAAATAACTTAGTAGGAAAGAGGAATCGTCTTGAGATCCCAGAGGGATAACAAACACAACAGGTTGGTTAAAAATGTAATCTACAACTGCTGGGTGGTTGGTCAAAAATTATGACATTGGGCTCCTACTAGGATGGTAAAAATGTCTTAATTGGTTTGCAAACTCGAAGGTCGAGTAAGTTTGAGCACAGATAATAAAGAAACAGAGGCCGCATCAAATAGTTTGCTGAATGGGTATCGTGATAACAAAAAATTGTCTATCGATTAGTTAGTTCTCCAGTTCTCCGTGCGGATGACAGGACCAGCACCATTCTTTGCCCCTCCGCTTATTCTCTCCTCCAGGCTTATAAACCCTGAAGGATAAGCTTAGTAATTATTACTAAAAAATGTACTACGATTAACGCTGCAGCTCTAAAAAAATGGGATTTCATGGCCATGACATTTGCTGTGGGTAGCAGGAAGCGAGTACGTTTTTTTTTATGAGAATATGATCTGCAGCAGTTACTGGCTGATTAGTTAGTGTGATCTTCGGTACATATTGTATTGGAAAAAAGTCTTAAATAGTTTACAACATTAAAGGGTCGTCAAAAACAGTAATATATGGTGGTCTTAAAAGGATCACAAATACCGTCATGTTAGTTGAAAGTAGTAAGGTAGCGCTCCTAGTTAGTTAATAAATGTATGACCTTGGACCCCAATTTAGATTTTAAAACTACTTATAAAATTGTCAATTAAATCCGTAGGGTGGTCCACTGTTCTTTCAGAAGAATACAAAACACAAAATGTTGGCAGAAAAAGAAATTTTTGGCGCTCCTTTCTTCAATGATGATGGAAAAGTCGAAAAGTTGTCGAAAACAATAGGTTAACATGGTGCTCCAAAATCAAAAATATGATGACTTCGCGCTCCTCGAGGGATAGTCAATAAAAATTACAGTTCACTCCTAGGAGGGTATTCCAAAGTGGAGGGTAGATGGAAATGACCCCCTTAAGAAAATTTAGGGTTGCCAAAAAATAGTTTTCAGTACTCCGTCACCACTGAAACCAAATATCATGTTGGGATGACGTTAAAACGCCATATGTCTTTTACTAACCCATAATTCCTTTGACATATAAGCATTTTGTACATTGTGCATGTATTCAGCTTGAGTTAAAATTTTGATTAGCTGAAAAAGAGATGGATAAAATGGAATACGGATTCAAAATCAGCTTTTTCATGGAAAACACCTAAAATCATCAGTCCTTATGTAAGCTTTTTACATTGAACAGAAACTATATGTATCGAAAATATGTTACTTAGTATTTTAATGGCAGTAAACGGTACAGTCTGCAGTTGTTGTAGACAACCCCACCCACAGAAAGTTTGCTCTTATCAGTTGCAGTGGAGTTGGCACCTGGTCAGGTGGCGCCGGTCCCACAACTGATAAGTCGTTATCGCCTCCACTGAGCTCTTATCACATCGAGATGTTGCAAAATAAACTGCCTCTACTCTTATGGCATGCATATTTTTTTGTACACTATATATAGAAATAGAATAGAAATATTTTTATTCCAAAAATATTTTCACAATTTTTACAGTTATATGGTGGAATTACTAGCCATCTTATCAGGTAGTGATGGCTAGCACAACCAAACTACTACAATGTATTGGTTATTCAGTCAGAGTTACGAACTTATCAGTGATATCTGGACTGGACGGCACCGCAGCACTTACAATCCGCTACACATGACTCACGTATCACACATCACTCTGAACAAGACCATTCACTTCTTATTGTACTATTCTACTTATAAAACTAAATAACATAACAAAACAAAGTAATATATTCCTAGTTATATTCTTACAATCCACAGCAAAACTAAATAATTTCTCTTTCCCATATAAGAGCAAAAACAAAACTCATTTTTGGTTAACCACTCATGACATAATGTAAAATAAATCGTTAACATCGTCTTTGGTTAACAACCATCGCTTAACCTTAGCTAGAAATTGTTTACATGTTTTATTATTGACTTTAATGAAATTTGGCAGTTGATTGTAAAATTTTGGTGCTAAAAACACAAAGCTTTTTTTGAAAATAGTTTTATTAAGTTTGGGATGAGTGTGGAGGCCAAGGGCTGCATTTCTTGTTTTATTATATGCTCTTTCAACCCAATAATTTCCACTTCTGTTATAAAAAACTTTCAAAACTTTGTATACAAATAGGTGAGTTAAGGTATATAAAGTAATGCAGTGACTCCTATGCTAAAAAAAGATTATCAAAGACAAAATTCTCCTAATATTTGATTTCTCTAATGTTTATTAGCTGTTTATAGTTCTCAATGTGGTCTTATTTCTCATAACTTATGTTTCTGAATTAAATATACTTTGATAATTAGTTAAAATTAAGTAATTAGAAAATAGTAGGTACAGTAATTAATTATTCTGTTAAAAAACTTAGTTAATTATCCTTTTTTCTAAATACTTGTTTCGTAGCTTTGAATCACAGTTCGTAGATTATAATCACAAATAAACTCTTCATTTTTACTGAGGTCTTGAACAATAATTATAATAAATATCCAAGATTACCTTATATGGTTCAGCTTATGTATTTGTACGGTCTACAGACATATACTACTTGGTTTTTTACGTCAGCCTACTCAGCCGTGTTCTTATCGTTTCTATTAACAAATATTTAACCATATTAAACCCCATTACAAACCACTTAATTGGTATGTATTTTGTTTATAATCATACTCAAAAACATTTTACGTTTTAGCTACACTCGTATAATTGATTACTTGATTAGTTTAATCATTATTCGTTTTTTAAATAGTATTTTATTAAAACATTGTATAGTAAACTTGGGTTTTTAGTTTGCAATTAATCGGCATCCCTTCCACTAAATACTGTAATGGGGTAATTTATCTGTGTAGACCAATCAACTAATGCTGCTTACATGACCACCTCTGGGACTTGCAGCAATCACACTCTTGTCAAACTGTACATCACTACATTAGTGTATCTTACATTACGGTAGATGAGGGTGGATAAATGTGGCCAACTCTGGGACTTGAAGCAATCTCAGTCTTGTCAAACTGTACATCACTACATTAGTGTATCACCCATTACTGTAGAGGAGGGTGGATAAATGTGGCCACCTCTAGGACTTGCAGCAATCAAACTGTTCATCACTACACTAATGTATCACTCATTACTGTAGAGGACGGTGGATATATGTGGCCACCTCTAGGACTTGCAGCAATCAAACTGTCCATCACTACACTAATGTATCACTCATTACTGTAGAGGAGGGTGGATATATGTGGCCACCTCTAGGACTTGCAGCAATCAAACTGTCCATCACTACACTAATGTATCACCCATTACTGTAGAGGAGGGTGGATATATGTGGCCACCTCTAGGACTTGCAGCAATCACACTGTCCATTACTACACTAATGTATCACCCATTACTGTAGAGGAGGGTGGATATATGTGGCCACCTCTAGGACTTGCAGCAATCAAACTGTCCATTACTACACTAATGTATCACCCATTACTGTAGAGGAGGGTGGATATATGTGGCCACCTCTAGGACTTGCAGCAATCACAGTCTTGTCAAACTGTCCATCACTACATTAGTGTATCACCCATTACTGTAGAGGAGGGTGGATATATGTGGCCACCTCTAGGACTTGCAGCAATCACAGTCTTGTCAAACTGTCCATCACTACATTAGTGTATCACCCATTACTGTAGAGGAGGGTGGATATATGTGGCCACCTCTAGGACTTGCAGCAATCATAGTCTTGTCAAACTGTACATCACTACATTAGTGTATCTTACATTATGGTAGATGAGGGTGGATATATGTGGCCAACTCTGGGACTTGCAGCAATCACAGCCTTGACAAACTGTCCATCACTACACTAATGTATCACCCATTACTGTAGAGGAGGGTGGATATATGTGGCCACCTCTAGGACTTGCAGCAATCAAACTGTCCATTACTACACTAATGTATCACCCATTACTTTAGAGGAGGGTGGATATATGTGGCCACCTCTAGGACTTGCAGCAATCATAGTCTTGTCAAACTGTACATCACTACATTAGTGTATCTTACATTACGGTAGATGAGGATGGATATATGTGGCCACCTCTGGGACGTTCAATCTTAATGTGGACCAATCGGTTTTCAGTGAGTTAATTATTTCGCAATTTTATAATCAAAATTAGATAATGTACCTTCCCTTGAAACAGAAACAATTTTTAAAAAAATGCAGCCACAACATTAGAACTTGTGGCCTTATGAAGTGGTGAATTTAGCTGATTTAAAATCAACTATAAGGTAAAAATACCTTTTTTAAATTTTAAAATTATAAATATTTTTACATTTAAAAAAATGCAAAACATCTCAATCCCTTCAGCTATATGTAAAGAACCTAGTTATGACAAATTAAATCTGTACTTTGAACGATTTTGTCTTATACTTGATTTAAAATCAGCCAAATTCACCACTTCATAAGGTCACAAGTTCTAATGTAGTTGTTTCAATTTTGTTTTTTTTTTTTTTCAAAAAACTCAATTAAAGGTGTTTTAATTGAGTTTTAAAATTGTTTGCAGCTTTGTACATTTTTTACAGTCCTATTTTCCATAGCCACAATAATTAGGCTCTAACATCTGACATACACACACAATCATGACTCTACGACTCTACCACATAAACACACATTCTAAAGGCTCTCTTTAAATCTTCTCATAGAGTGTCTTAAAGGTTTCCATTTATTCCAAAATACACAATGGAATGTATTCGATTCTGTTAGTTTGCTTCTGTTCGGTTGGCAAGTTGGATGGGTGGGCCTTCGGTGATCGGCACGATAGATATGTGGGTTTGTTGGTTTGCTTCTGATCGGTTGGCAAGTTGGATGGGTGGGCCTTCGGTGATCGGCACGATAGATATGTGGGTTTGTTGGTTTGCTTCTGATCGGTTGGCAAGTTGGATGGGTGGGCCTTCGATAATCCGCACGATAGATATGTGGGTTTGTTGATTTGCTTCTGTTCGGTTGGCAAGTTAGATGGGTGGGCCTTCGGTGATCAGCACGATAGATATGTAGGTTTGTTGGTTTGCTTCTGATCGCTTGGCAAGTTAGATGGGTGGGCCTTCGGTGATCGGCACGATAGATATGTGGGTTTGTTGGTTTGCTTCTGATCGGTTGTCAAATTGGCCTTCGGTGATCGGCACGATAGATAGCAAAAATTCTAATGGAGAGCTGCATAGTACGCATGCCTTAGTTAGAAAATGAAAAATAAGACAATTCATTTTTATGATTAGTGCGTCATTTCCCTTGAGCCCTTATTTCATTCAGCATTCAAGATATTGCTAAGACAAAGCGCTATCCTCAGTTTCCACATTTCGTAAGTCAAGGTTGAATTTACGTCAGTCTTTGTTAAATAAGATCTTCTACCAAACAACCTATTGGTTTAAGACGTGCGCACCTCATTAACTGGGCATTAACAACCAAAAGTATCGAAAGTTCGTGATAAAATTAGAATTATTTTTCATCTGGACAAGAACTTGTACCACGCATAGAGTTACTTATTAAAGGGGATGAGGAGAGAACACGCACAATCCACACCCCAGAGGCAACCAGTGACAGACAGCTGACGACATGAGTTATTGGCCGGACACGGAAGTGATCTAATCCCCATCCAGGTGTTACCAACCCCTCCCTGAACACACAATAAAATACACCGTTGCATTGTTTGAGCCCCAGCGGCCCTTGATTGGACGGAACACTCATCCATCCGTTATCTATAGGGCTGCAATATGTCCGTATTTTGTACGGATGGTTTGAATTTTACATTCAGTGTCCGTACCGTACAAAGACAAAACCGGGTAGATGTCCGTATTTTTCATTTTGTTAATATTGTAAAAAAGACCAACATATTACATTACTAGTAGGCCTACTTTGGTCAGTCGTCAATCGACAGTCGTGAGAGGCTGTGTGTTGTCTGATGACTCACAGACTGTGCACTATTATACTACCAAACACCCCCTCCCCTCATTTTCAAGCTAAATAAGTGTGAACATTTGAACATTTTGAAAGAGTGTTGGAGTTTGCTCTTCTCTACGCGGTACATCGGCACCAGTTGAGCAATGAAAAATGTCTGGACACCTGATCGGAAAATACTGTCAGTAGAGTAGTGACATGTCACGTACTGAAATGTTAAGTTATTAAAAACGATAGTTCTTAAATTAAATATGACTGGAATCAGTACCAGTACAACTAGTAGAAGAGATGCCGAAACATGTATGACAATTGACTGAGTTCTGCCAACTTAACTTGACTTTAATGAATGACTTTTAAATAGTATTTTTTATTACTATTGATACTCTTAAATCTGAAATTAAAATACAGTTGTTAAATTAATATTACATATCACAAGAGTATTTTTTTTTTTTCAGTTCAACAACCTAAATTGCATATAATAAAATTTATAAAAGACGACTTTCACCCTCTTCCCTCCCCGTCAGACCTACAAGTAAATCTGGTGTCCGTAGTTTACAAAGAAAATGTATGGCAACCCTAGTTATCTATCCTGTTAATGTGATTCTAGGTATATACAGTAAATTCAGGATATGTATTAAACATTTATATTTCATGTTAGCAATGATAAATTAGTACATGCCCAGAGCTACACATGTAACGTTGAAATTGACAAGTAAATTATTTACCATATGTACTAATTTACTACTCTTATATTTCGTCTCTCTTCTGTGTAAGAGAGAAACAATAATTTGAGTTAAAAGACACGTCTCACATTTTAGTTATGTGTTGTTTGAGATGTTTGAACATTTGAATACTAATTAAACGTGCCTAAGTTTAAAATATAGTTCACAAAGTAAAGTATTCTAAACTCATGTAAATGTTGTATGATTCAATAAAAAGTGAGAACGCATAGCTAACAACTAAATGTAGGTTTGTTTTACTGGTCTATTTTTGTGTTTAGTATAATATAACAAATTAATATGTTGATTTAGTTTCATCAAAACTAAATCAGTTATTTTACTATCAACTCAAAATATCACCAGACACAATAAATGTTTACAGTACAGCTTCAATTCGTTTAAAGTTTAACTCCCCCTCTATCTCCTCCAATTTAATTTAACACGTTATTTATTTATTTCTTTACACAAATTAATTTTAAGCAGATAGATAGCTATAGTTCATAATTTTTTCCATATAAACTTCAATTCTAATACTGTATAGCGTTACATGTAATTTTATATGTAAAATGACGCTGCAATAACTAGCTTCAAAATATATTGCATTTGATAATTCAGAATTATGTGACATAAATAAAAATATAAACATTTCTAATAATCCATTTAGATACATATCATGTTCATAATTATAAAGAAATATAATTTGTTTGTCACCCTAGATGTTGTGAGCGTGTTCAATCGCCATGTAACTTCATAGTCACGGTCTGACAGCTGTGCAACCACCTTGACAAGTCAGCTGACTGACAGATAGAGTGGGAAGTGCACATATGTTGTGAGCGTGTTCAATCGCCGTGTGACGTCACAGTGACGGTCTGACAGCTGTGCAACCACCTTGACAAGTCAGCTGACTGACAGATATAGTGGGAAGTGCACCTATGTTGTGAGCGTGTTCAATCGCCGTGTGACGTCACAGTCACGGTCTGACAGCTGTGCAACCACCTTGACAAGTTAGCTAACTAACAGATATAGTGGGAAGTGGACCTATATTGTGAGCGTGTTCAATCGCCGTGTGACGTCACAGTGACGGTCTGACAGTTGTGCAACCACCCTGACAAGTCAGCTGACTGACAGATATAGTGGGAAGTGCACCTATGTTGTGAGCGTGTTCAATCGCCGTGTGACGTCACAGTGACGGTCTGACAGTTGTGCAACCACCCTGACAAGTCAGCTGACTAACAGATATAGTGGGAAGTGCATATATGTTGTGAGTGTGTTCAATCGCCGTGTGACGTCACAGTCACGGTCTGACAGTTGTGCACCTTGACAAGTCAGCTGACTGACAGATATAGTGGGAAGTGCACATATGTTGTGAGTGTGTTCAGTCGCCGTGTGACGTCACAGTCACGGTCTGACAGTTGTGCAACCACCCTGACAAGTCAGCTGACTGACAGATATAGTGGGAAGTGCACATATGCTGTGAGCGTGTTCAATCGCCATGTAACGTCACAGTCACGGTCTGACAGCTGTGCAGCCACCTTGACAAGTCAGCTAGCTGACTGACAGATATAGTGGGAAGTTCACCTATGCTGTGAGCGTGTTCAATCGCCATGTAACGTCACAGTCACGGTCTGACAACTGTGAAACCACCTAGACAAGTCAGCTGACTGACAGATTAGTTTGAAGTGCACCTATGTTGTGTTTTTGAGTTGTATTCTCTAATAACTTCTAATGAAATATCCGACTTTAATGAACTCAAATATGGCATGGATTCATAAAACATTAAGTTTTGAAAAATAAATGAAGGAAATAACCCCAAAAAAGAGAGTCGGTGGTCATAAATACGTATCTATAAACAAATAAAATCGTGGCAGATTAATAGTAGCCTTAGATGGAAATGCCTTATGAGAAGTTTCCGATTTTATTTCAAAATTAAATAAATTCTTTAAGTGAGTATGGATTTTTTAATAACAAATACGAGTATTATTAAATACTAAGAAATTATGTTTGTATTTTCTTGTCAATTAGGCGAATCTGTTTTAAAGGATGAACCTAACCTCTTGATAAATGAATTCCTGGATTTAACTAAAACAATAGATTATATTATTGATGTTTTAATATTATCTAATAAATTATTATCTTATAAATGATTGTCTCCTTTTATTAATAAAGCTTTTTCGGACTAAAACAGAATTTGGAGTACCTAATTTCTTTATTTCCGTTGTAAATATATTGCAGTCATTTATTGATTTGAAATCTTAATAATGTAATTTGTGTAAATTGCACAAAATATGACGGTACATTAATAACCAGTTAAGAGTAATACATAGTCTTAAATACGTTACCCTTATGACACTTTATTTACAAACGTATGATACGTTTTTACGTAAACGTAACTTTTATTTCATAGTTCCCTTTTATTTCATCAAAATATCATTATATGACATTAAAGTCTTCTAATTATTTGTAAGAGTAAATAGTGGAGCGAAACATGTTCTAGAGGGGATGATTAAGAAATATATTTCTGCAGTTTGCGTAGTTTTTTATACAATTTGATACATGATATTTTTTCATTTTAGTATTAATGGCCATAATTTAGTGGATTAGACTGTTAATTTTATAAAAATTGCCTATTTCAGGTAGGTTAGTATTACCACAGAATATAGACAGATACAGAAGCCCCACGGTATAGGAAATAATGAAACGGGCAGTTTGTGGTATTTCTCAAAATGAAGGCGTTGAGACGGTCGCTAACTGGCGCGGCGTTGCCAGATCACAGTGCGGGATTCCCGTTTTCCCACAGTGGAGGGAGGAATACAGAATGGACAGAAAGAACTCCAACCGACAGTCAGACAGGGCACTGAGGACTGAGGACAAGGCCCGGAATACCCCCGCTTACGTTCACTGAGTTGCATTTACTCCGCGTATTTTGACCCTATACATACTCTTGTTTGAATTTTAGCCAAATTCTTCTAGTACATAAGTTATACGTTGAGCAAATGAAACCTATTTTATGCACTTCAAAATAAAGGGGATTGTTTAATTGTATTCTTAATTAACAAGTTTATGAAACATTTATGATAATTTATCAAATTAAATTATGAAACAATTAATTGTTTAAGGAAGATAAAATAACGATGGATGTTAAGAAAACCAAGATTTTTATTCTGCAGTTAGCTTGGGCGTCAGTGATATTACACCATGAGGAACTATAAAATATAACATATAATTTAGACATACATAGGCCTACTATACAGAATTTATTCACCACAATTTCTCAATACATCCCTCTCATAAGCTCATTATTTTTATTCATTTTTATTTGGGCTTACTATTTTGAAACCTTTCAATTTGCCAAATTGATTGATTTTTTTACTTATTTCATACCGACTGGATATCATCAATGTTTATAGATACTATAGTATATACTGTACCTGAGCAGATACAGAGACAAGCAAATTGTATTGATGGCACATGCTTACAAGGATCCTTGAAACATATAATTAGAAGTTATACTTTTAACTATCGATACATTTATGAACTATTTACATTAATAAACATTTGATTAAACCCAAAAACAAAACATAAATTGTTACATAAATACGCCCTAAAAGTATTATACAATACAAAATAAATACTGTAAACATGTAGTAAACATATAGACTATTATATAAAAATTATATCTTATCACCAAAATTTCTCATATCTCGATCTTTCATAACCACATTATTTTTATTCATCTTACTCAACCCTCTATTTTCTACGTCCCTTTTCACATTTTTAAACCTTTCAATTCGGCCAATTTAATAGGGCGCTTATTACTGCTTGTAGATGCTTTAGAGTGGACAGATTAAGATACAAAAAAGAAATATTGGTGACACAGTTAAAAGACTGATTTATATCCAAGTCTTTAGAACAGATAAAAGTCTTAAACACAATTACTAATAGAAATTAAATTATCAAATTATGCATGGAAAAATAACCATACAAATTAGTTACTTCACAAGACAAAAGATTAAATTTGTTTGTCATGACATTCAAATGACCGCTACTCTGTAAAGGATAATCCTTTCCAATTCCAGTTTGGACAGTTAATTCTCTTAAATAGACCTTTCATTCAATACCAAACTTGGCTTAGATTTAAGATGTTCGTTCAACTCCTCACGGGCCGTACCAGTGAAAGGATGAAAAGTCACTAATGGTATGAAAAAGTAGGTTTTTGTGACAAAGATGATGTGCAAGATTTCACTTTTATATGTTAAGTCATATAAAAGCTGTGACAGCATTTCTATATTTTTTCACCTTGTATGCACGCTATGTACATGTTGCCGACGTTTCAAGTGCATTGCAGTTTCATCTTCAGGGCAACACACTCTGTTACTAGATCCACAGAGTATATGTAATGTACCTGGTGATGAGTATGTCGCCCTGAAGATGAGAGCTGCAATGCACTCGAAACGTCGGCAACATCTAATTAGTGTACATAGCAATCAGACACGGTCCTACCCGTATTATGATAATGTAAATAGTTTGGTCTAACGTGGAGTTTATATCAAACTGGTTTCACTTATTCATTTTAACGATTAGTCACCAAATACGAATGTGGGTATACTTTTGCTGCAGGAAATGTATTGCATAGATTAGTGAAGTAAGGTGTGTGAATGGTGTGCGACTGCAGCATTCGTCACATTCACTCCGTGAACGCTGATAGCGCTACCATAAGGTTGAAGACGGGCTTTGCTAAACACTTTAACATTTTAATTTAGTATTTTTCAGTTTACTAATGGCATTGTTACAGTGTTAGACAATAGAAGATAATTGACAATGAGGGGACAAGATGCAGAAGACGTTTGTTAAATTTATATTAACACATGGGACAAATGGCTCGAGGAAAATAATCAAGGCCTAAATGATTTGTATTTTTTAAAAAATTTCTTTCACTTCACAGTTCTCCACGTACACTTGTGATAGGTGTTTTGGGAACCTTAACATCCGAAGTGATTCTTTTTGTATAAATTTTTACACTTCCTCTAACACAAAATGTCGTAGTCTTTCTTTCTCTCCATTAAAACACTAAGTTATAACAAGACACAATGATAAAATAACCGAAACCAAACCAATTTTATTCAGAAACTAGTGGACACCACTGCCCGCTTCGCATGCCAAACCCGTCGTCACTCGCTGTGCTCGTGAGATATGGGTCACCTGCGGCCTCGTGGGGGAGCTCAGCCTTCGGCCACGCCAAGACGCTCTGCTACAGGCCTCGCGGGGGAAGGTTCGGCTTGCGGTCTCACCAAGACACTCTGCTACAGTCCCATTTGAGGAACTCGGCCTGCGGCCTCGTGGAGGAGCTCGGCCTACGGCCTCGCCAAGACGCTCTTCTACAGGCAGTTATGGAACTCGGCCTACGGCCTCGCGAGGGAAAGTTCGGCTTGCGGCCTCACCAAGATACTGCTACAGTCCATTTGTGGATCTCGGCATGTCGCCTCGTGAGAAAGATCGGCCCTCTGCCTCGTCAGGACTTTTAACCAGTATGACCATTAATTTTGGTTTTTGGGACAGCGGAACCCCTAAACATAAACTTTTCTCAAATCTGATGGTAAATTAGTATTTAAGAGAAAAATACTTTTATTTTGATACCCCACTTGAGTGTATTAGTTTGACATTAGTACTCAATTTTAGGTTTTGGAGCTTCTTTTTATTTGGGGGGGGGGGGGGGGGCAGAACCCTTAAACGTTGTCTCTTCCAAGATGTAAAGGTAAAATGTAATTTTTGAGATAAATACCTATAGTTTGATGCTCCACTTGTAAGTTTTATTTTTGTACTACCCTTTTACTGGTTTTAGGAGTTTTTTGTTTTGTTTTAGGAGCATTTACCCCTTAATACTATCCTGTTGAAAATCTGATATTGTATTTGGATTCAGGAGAGAAATGGCTTTAAATTGATACCTCACTTGAGTAGATTAGATCAGTTTTTAAAATTTTTACATTTTTAAAATTTTCAGTTTTTGAGCCCCCGATACCACAAATGTTTGAGTTATTAAGCTGAAATTCAAATATAAGGTGCGCGTTTGTTACACGTGTAGAACTGTGAATGTTTGGACATTTTACTAAAGATTTTCTTCAACTTAGTAATAAAAACTACTTTTTAGTGATTTTTTCCATTGGGGACATTGGGGAAGTTTTGGGGTAAAAAGGCCGCCATCTTGTTTATGAGTGAAAAAATAAACTTTTGTGAATTTTTCTGGAGGTTTCAGACAGAGAGCTTCAATTCAAGTATACTCTTCATGGGGGTAAGACGCCGGGAAATGCCTCGACATTTAGTGTCAGTGAGTCAGTCAGTCACTACATCGAGCTTTATAGTACATAGATTGACTGAGTTTTATTCAGAATTTTTTTTATAGACACGTTCTTTGAACTTTGCCTCAACTATTATTTTCCATCTAGTTTGAAGGAAACAGTATTCGTTCTAACATATGAGACGCCGACACAACGTTGTGCGTATTTTAAGGCGAATATGAACGATGATATGAGTGTAGTCTGGTTACTAACTGAGTTTAACTGTTCCTCAGAAAGTGCAATTTATTAATAGCCCAACAACCAGTGCAACTAAGAGACCTGCAGCTTTCCATAAAATCCGAACCACGTAGTGTTGGTCTGATTTTCAGCTAACGGACAAGTCTGACACTCAGTTCTCTTCCCTACACAACATCCGAACCTTGACTACCATCCAACATGAACACCCCATACGTCTCTAGTAGTGTCCACGTCGAAGGCAACCATTGTGTCGGTATTAAGAGGACCGAGCATGGGACCTATCGCCTTCAATCTCCCAAACACTTTGTCCCAATTCGAGATTTATGTTCCATTAAACATGTTTTACCCATTTAAAATTGTAAAAAATAATAGTAATAATCCAAAACCTAATTTTTTCTTAAACTAGGGGATACCACAGCACGCTAAGTGTGCAAAACCCCGTTACTGGCTACGCTCATTTCACTCACTCGTGTAATTTTGTTATTTTTCTTCGTATTACATGCTTAACATTGTTTCAATACACTGTTAAAAAATAACCTCTTATGTCAAGTGTGCAACAGTGTCAACGGTGCACGTCATAAGCTTTCTCAATGTTAGGGTAACAATGATTTGCTAGTATTGGTATATTATTATCTGCCTTAATTTAGCTTTTTGAGAAAAACTGTTGACAAATCCCCTCTTAGTATATGTCTATAGCCTATAATGAATGTTTATAGCAAATTTCATGGTCTTATGAATTTTGAGAATTTGTGATTAGTCAGTGTTGTTTGGCTTTAATAATACTTATAGAAATCATCTCCCTAGCCACGATAAAATTGGAAAACATTAATTGTTCTTTGTAATAGGATTATTTATGTTTTACATTTATATAATTTTCAGTTAGTCAAGTTTTGAGCGAAAATAGCACCCTACTAATGAATACCTGAAGAAACGTTTAAAATAATGTATTTTTTAAATAGTTGATTAAGCTACGTGTATGGAATTTCAGTCTGACAACGCCAATAAAATAATAAAGTATACAAAATAATTTTACTAACATTTATGTAGGCTATTATTTACAAATTTGCAAGTATTTATTATTATTACTACTATCTTAAATACATTCATGATAGTAAGCTGTTACACTGACTTTATTCATTTACACGGGCAAAATATTTTTCCATATGTTTTATTTACTTATTTTTACTCGTGTGTACAAAATCTAGGTCTCACCAAGTAATGCAAAACTTGTCGGTGAAGACCTATAGTAAACAAGAGAAACAAAAACGTATTATAGGAAAGAATACGGTACCCGATTATTTATTTTTTTTTTTCTAGTAATTACTAAGATTGGGCGGTTTAGGGCAGGCACCGAATTAAACAAACAATAATTGTTAATAAAAAAGGTTAATATGAATATTACGTTTTAACAGTAAAAGATGTACAGTAATATTAAACTCCTCATATGCATCATTGTTGGACTGCTCGTGCCATACACGCGGGATAGTTGCAGAGACCAGAGACGATGCGTAGCGGGGGATTTCTCCCTGGCCGGCTGGGCCGGCCGGCCAGCCACAGTTTGGCAACCGCGCTTGGCCGGTTTTTACCACTAGCGCCGCGTATGATCTGGCCGGTGAGTTAAGCGATCTCGCGTTTCAAAATTTAGCATTGCGTGGGGCTTCTGTATCTGTCTATATTCTGTGGTATAACCATGATAAGTAGTAAGTTTACACTTTACTATTATTTTCAACTATTTTTTTCTTATAATCTCTAAATAACTACTTAGTTTAACATTCAGACGATCAATAAATGTTCTTAACAATACCAAAAATAAATAACTAGAAAAGTACTTTTAAAAGTTTGATGTAAATGTATGTTGGTTTCGTATCTGTACGCATAATAGGGTTAGCCTAAAGAAAATAGACATCAAATAAGAATCTCACTATAATGGCCAAATAATGAACAATAAGAAAATACTTTATATATTTATAACAAGTCATGAATGTAAAAAATGGGTTGAAAAACAATTTGAGGGAGCGAACTGCAAACTTAGTGCGATAATGGGTGAAAACTCATTTATCTGGTTACGGCCATTTTCCTTTATAACCCACAGCAAAAGTAATCTGCACCAAAATGGGTTTGTCCCGATAACTGCTGTGCTCACGATGACAAACTGTCTGACAACTCACGTCGTAATCAATCTGCACCGAAATGGATTCATCCCGATACCTGCTGTGCTCTCGATGACAAAACTGTCTGACAACTCACGTCGTAATCAATCTGCACCGAAATGGATTCATCCCGATACCTGCTGTGCTCTCGATGACAAAACTGTCTGACAACTCACGTCGTAATCAATCTGCACCGAAATGGATTCATCCCGATACCTGCTGTGCTCTCAATGACAAAACTGTCTGACAACTCACGTCGTAATCAATCTGCACCGAAATGGATTCATCCCGATACCTGCTGTGCTCTCGATGACAAAACTGTCTGACAACTCACGTCGTAATCAATCTGCACCGAAATGGATTCATCCCGATAACTGCTGTGCTCTCAATGACAAAACTGTCTGACAACTCACGTCGTAATCAATCTGCACCGAAATGGATTCATCCCGATACCTGCTGTGCTCTCGATGACAAAACTGTCTGACAACTCACGTCGTAATCAATCTGCACCGAAATGGATTCATCCCGATACCTGCTGTGCTCTCGATGACAAACTGTATGACAACTCACGTCGTAATCAATCTGCACCGAAATGGATTCATCCCGATACCTGCTGTGCTCTCGATGACAAACTGTATGACAACTCACGTCGTAATCAATCTGCACCGAAATGGATTCATCCCGATACCTGCTGTGCTCTCGATGACAAAACTGTCTGACAACTCACGTCGTAATCAATCTGCACCGAAATGGATTCATCCCGATACCTGCTGTGCTCTCAATGACAAACTGTATGAAAACTCACGTCGTAATCAATCTGCACCGAAATGGATTCATCCCGATACCTGCTGTGCTCTCAATGACAAAACTGTCTGACAACTCACGTCGTAATCAATCTGCACCGAAATGGATTCATCCCGATACCTGCTGTGCTCTCGATGACAAAACTGTCTGACAACTCACGTCGTAATCAATCTGCACCGAAATGGATTCATCCCGATACCTGCTGTGCTCTCGATGACAAACTGTATGACAACTCACGTCGTAATCAATCTGCACCGAAATGGATTCATCCCGATACCTGCTGTGCTCTCGATGACAAACTGTATGACAACTCACGTCGTAATCAATCTGCACCGAAATGGATTCATCCCGATACCTGCTGTGCTCTCGATGACAAAACTGTCTGACAACTCACGTCGTAATCAATCTGCACCGAAATGGATTCATCCCGATACCTGCTGTGCTCTCAATGACAAACTGTATGAAAACTCACGTCGTAATCAATCTGCACCGAAATGGATTCATCCCGATACCTGCTGTGCTCTCAATGACAAACTGTATGACAACTCACGTCGTAATCAATCTGCACCGAAATGGATTCATCCCGATACCTGCTGTGCTCTCAATGACAAACTGTATGAAAACTCACGTCGTAATCAATCTGCACCGAAATGGATTCATCCCGATACCTGCTGTGCTCTCAATGACAAACTGTATGACAACTCACGTCGTAATCAATCTGCACCGAAATGGATTCATCCCGATACCTGCTGTGCTCTCAATGACAAACTGTATGAAAACTCATGTCGTAATCAATCTGCACCGAAATGGATTCATCCCGATACCTGCTGTGCTCTCAATGACAAACTGTCTGACAACTCATGTCGTAATCAATCTGCACCGAAATGGATTCATCCCGATACCTGCTGTGCTCTCAATGACAAACTGTATGAAAACTCACGTCGTAATCAATCTGCACCGAAATGGATTCATCCCGATACCTGCTGTGCTCTCAATGACAAACTGTATGAAAACTCATGTCGTAATCAATCTGCACCGAAATAGGTCTGTCCCGATACCTGCTGTGCTCTCGATGACAAAACTGTCTGACAACTCACGTCGTAATCAATCTGCACCGAAATAGGTCTGTCCCGATAGCTGCTGTGCTCTCGATGACAAACTGTATGAAAACTCACGTCGTAATCAATCTGCACCGAAATAGGTCTGTCCCGATACCTGCTGTGCTCTCGATGACAAAACTGTCTGACAACTCACGTCGTAATCAATCTGCACCGAAATAGGTCTGTCCCTATAGCTGCTGTGCTCTCGATGACAAACTGTATGAAAACTCACGTCGTAATCAATCTGCACCGAAATAGGTTTGTCCCTATAGCTGCTGTGCTCTCGATGACAAACTGTCTGACAACTCACGTCGTAATCAATCTGCACCGAAATGGATTCATCCCGATACCTGCTGTGCTCTCGATGACAAACTGTCTGACAACTCACGTCGTAATCAATCTGCACCGAAATAGGTTTGTCCCTATAGCTGCTGTGCTCTCGATGACAAACTGTATGAAAACTCACGTCGTAATCAATCTGCACCAAAATAGATTTGTCCCGATACCTGCTGTGCTCTCGATGACAAACTGTCTGACAACTCACGTCGTAATCAATCTGCACCGAAATGGATTCATCCCGATACCTGCTGTGCTCTCGATGACAAACTGTCTGACAACTTACGTCGTAATCAATCTGCACCGAAATAGGTTTGTCCCGATAACTGTTGTGCTCTCGATGACAAGCTGTCTGACAAACCAAAGTGTAATCAAACTGCTCCGAATGGGTTTGACCCGATAGCAGCTATACTCTAGTACAGACTTCATGGCATATACCTAGTACAGACTTCATGGCATATACCTAGTACGGACGGCATAGCAGATACCCAGTCAGGACAGATACACAGTACAGACTTGGTAACTTATACCCATTACAGGTTTCATGGTAGATAACCAGTACAAACTTCGTGGCATATACCTAGTACAGACTTCATGGCATATACCTAGTACAGACTTCATGGCATATACCTAGTACGGACGGCATAGCAGATACCCAGTCAGGACAGATACACAGTACAGACTTGGTAACTTATACCCATTACAGGTTTCATGGTAAATAACCAGTACAAACTTCATGGCATATACCTAGTACAGACTTCATGGCATAAACCTAGTTCAAACTTCATGGCATATACCTAGTACAAACTTCATGGCATATACCTAGTACAGACTATGTGGCATATACCTAGTGCAGACTATGTGGCATATACCTAGTACAGACTTCATGGCATATACTTAGTACAGACTATGTGGCATATACCTAGTACAGACTATGTGGCATATACCTAGTGCAGACTATGTGGCATATACCTAGTACAGACTATGTGGCATATACCTAGTGCAGACTATGTGGCATATACCTAGTACAGACTTCATGGCATATACTTAGTACAGACTATGTGGCATATACCTAGTACAGACTATGTTGCATATTCTAATACAATTAACATTTGTTTTATGAACATTCTAGTTATAGTTGTTTCGAACATGAAGTATACGATCTGTAAATAGCACATTTATAGATGTTGTAATACAAAGCACACTCTACATTACAGTACAGTAAAGTACACAGCAAGTACAGTTTAAATATATGCTGCATATTTATTAATTGAAAAGATAATGTCTTTAGTACTTAGAACTAAAATATATCTTCCTTATGAAACGTGCATTAATATCACTCTTTTACAATGAGTCCAATTAAGTCCTACCTTTGATAACGATGTTACAAGCAGTTACAATCGTTATGTAAAAGTGTCATTATGGATTCTTACATAAGTCGGATACCTGTAGTGTTATGTGGATATACAACTTACAGCGGTATCCACTTTCGTAACAGAATGGCATGATCAAATCTGAGTGTAAGAGTGAGGAGGAAGTGGGCGAAGCCAAGTAAAAAAATATAAATTTGCATGAGTCTGTGAGAGGTAAGGGTAAGATGTGAACCCCGTAACAACACCATATTTTAAGCATGTATAAAACCGTAAAAAAAAGCTCAAAACAACTTTTGAATGCTGCTATATAAATGTACCTAAACTCTGCCATGACAATAGTCATAATTGTTTATTTATTTATTTATTTATTTTTTCCCATTTAAGTCTCTTGTGCTTATTTTTTCCAATTGCAAGACCTAGTTTTTCTAAATAATATTTTCTATTCCAAGTTATCATATTGGGTCGAAGAGAGACAATGTTTTTCCAGCTGTGCGGTCAAAGGTCGCCGTCCTAATTTCTATTCTTAATGCTAGATTATTCTGGACACAACGCAGTTCCTCGACGACCCAACAGTTCCCTCCTTGTGTGTTTGGAGACCGGGGGATGTATCTGGTCCAGTTCTTGGAGCTATTTGCATCATTTTCCCATTGAACACATTCATTGCTCTGTTTGCACTGTATATTTACATAGCATTCGAAGATAACGTGCTAACTTGCTCCGTGCGTCGTCACGTGACTTTTATCGTCCGACTATTGAAGTAGGACTAAATCCACATTCCTCCGTTTCATATTATCTTGAATGAAAGATAATCTTTATTAATTGCCTTCTTCAATAAGCTATAGTAACTGCTCATTAGCAAACATATAGAACACATGTTTCTGAAAATATTAATTATTTTCAGAAAAATCAACATTTTCAGCTATCTTATTACAAAGTAGTTTGTAATATTCTGAGCCAGATATGTATTATATAGAATCTTGAACTTTTTCTAAATAATTTTGTATCATATCAAATTAATATTCTTGTTTCTATGCATCAACCTAATTCGTTCGATTGAACATGAATATATAACAAGTCCACGTGCTGTCATCAACGATCTATATAAACAACGTTGTTAATATAGATCGTTGGCTGTCATCCACGGGCTGTTTCGTCCACGTGCTGTCATCAACGATCTATATAAACAACGTTGTTAATATAGATCGTTGGCTGTCATCCACGGGCTGTTTCGTCCGCATGTTGTCTCGTCAACGTGCTGTCTCATCCACGGGCTGTTTCGTCCACGTGCTATCATCAACGATCTATATAAACAACGTTGTTAATATAGATCGTTGGCTGTCATCCACGGGCTGTTTCGTCCACGTGCTATCATCAACGATCTATATAAACAACGTTGTTAATATAGATCGTTGGCTGTCATTCACGGGCTGTTTCGTCCACGTGCTATCATCAACGATCTATATAAACAACGTTGTTAATATAGATCGTTGGCTGTCATCCACGGGCTGTTTCGTCCACGTGCTATCATCAACGATCTATATAAACAACGTTGTTAATATAGATCGTTGGCTGTCATCCACGGGCTGTTTCGTCCACGTGCTATCATCAACGATCTATATAAACAACGTTGTTAATATAGATCGTTGGCTGTCATTCACGGGCTGTTTCGTCCACGTGCTATCATCAACGATCTATATAAACAACGTTGTTAATATAGATCGTTGGCTGTCATCCACGGGCTGTTTCGTCCACGTGCTATCATCAACGATCTATATAAACAACGTTGTTAATATAGATCGTTGGCTGTCATCCACGGGCTGTTTCGTCCACGTGCTATCATCAACGATCTATATAAACAACGTTGTTAATATAGATCGTTGGCTGTCATTCACGGGCTGTTTCGTCCACGTGCTATCATCAACGATCTATATAAACAACGTTGTTAATATAGATCGTTGGCTGTCATCCACGGGCTGTTTCGTCCACGTGCTATCATCAACGATCTATATAAACAACGTTGTTAATATAGATCGTTGGCTGTCATCCACGGGCTGTTTCGTCCACGTGCTATCATCAACGATCTATATAAACAACGTTGTTAATATAGATCGTTGGCTGTCATTCACGGGCTGTTTCGTCCACGTGCTATCATCAACGATCTATATAAACAACGTTGTTAATATAGATCGTTGGCTGTCATCCACGGGCTGTTTCGTCCACGTGCTATCATCAACGATCTATATAAACAACGTTGTTAATATAGATCGTTGGCTGTCATTCACGGGCTGTTTCGTCCACGTGCTATCATCAACGATCTATATAAACAACGTTGTTAATATAGATCGTTGGCTGTCATCCACGGGCTGTTTCGTCCGCATGTTGTCTCGTCAACGTGCTGTCTCGTCCACGGGCTGTTTCGTTAACGTGCTGTCATCAACGATCTATATAAACAACGTTGTTAATATAGATCGTTGGCTGTCATTCACGGGCTGTTTCGTCCACGTGCTATCATCAACGATCTATATAAACAACGTTGTTAATATAGATCGTTGGCTGTCATCCACGGGCTGTTTCGTCCACGTGCTATCATCAACGATCTATATAAACAACGTTGTTAATATAGATCGTTGGCTGTCATTCACGGGCTGTTTCGTCCACGTGCTATCATCAACGATCTATATAAACAACGTTGTTAATATAGATCGTTGGCTGTCATCCACGGGCTGTTTCGTCCACGTGCTATCATCAACAATCTATATAAACAACGTTGTTAATATAGATCGTTGGCTGTCATTCACGGGCTGTTTCGTCCACGTGCTATCATCAACGATCTATATAAACAACGTTGTTAATATAGATCGTTGGCTGTCATTCACGGGCTGTTTCGTCCACGTGCTATCATCAACGATCTATATAAACAACGTTGTTAATATAGATCGTTGGCTGTCATCCACGGGCTGTTTCGTCCGCATGTTGTCTCGTCAACGTGCTGTCTCATCCACGGGCTGTTTCGTCCACGTGCTATCATCAACGATCTATATAAACAACGTTGTTAATATAGATCGTTGGCTGTCATCCACGGGCTGTTTCGTCCGCATGTTGTCTCGTCAACGTGCTGTCTCGTCCACGGGCTGTTTCGTTAACGTGCTGTCATCAACGATCTATATAAACAACGTTGTTAATATAGATCGTTGGCTGTCATTCACGGGCTGTTTCGTCCGCATGTTGTCTCGTCAACGTGCTGTCTCGTCCACGGGCTGTTTCGTTAACGTGCTGTCATCAACGATCTATATAAACAACGTTGTTAATATAGATCGTTGGCTGTCATTCACGGGCTGTTTCGTCCGCATGTTGTCTCGTCAACGTGCTGTCTCGTCCACGGGCTGTTTCGTTAACGTGCTGTCATCAACGATCTATATAAACAACGTTGTTAATATAGATCGTTGGCTGTCATTCACGGGCTGTTTCGTCCGCATGTTGTCTCGTCAACGTGCTGTCTCGTCCACGGGCTGTTTCGTTAACGTGCTGTCATCAACGATCTATATAAACAACGTTGTTAATATAGATCGTTGGCTGTCATTCACGGGCTGTTTCGTCCGCATGTTGTATCGTCAACGTGCTGTCTCGTCCACGGGCTGTTTCGTTAACGTGCTGTCATCAACGATCTATATAAACAACGTTGTTAATATAGATCGTTGTCTCGTCAACGTGCTGTCTCATCCACGTGCTATTTCGTCCACATGCTGTTTCGTACACGGGCTGTTTCGTCCACATTTATAGATAATCAAGGTTAGCGTATTGCCCGTGTGCCTTATCTGGCGGAGTTTCGTAAATATCGGCCAGTTTATTACAGTTGAAGTGTGCGGCCATCTCGGCACACTTTAGGGCCAACAAACTGAGTTTTGATTTTGACACTAGCCCAGCTATACTATACTATACCTACCTAGGACTATAACTATACAATACCTAGGATTTGAACTGGGAAAACTATTTTACTTTTTAAAGTCGTTTTGGTGTGTATAAAATCAGCTGCAGTTGAGAAGTCATTATTTTGTTTGGATTAGTTGTGGTTTTGATTGTATGTGCTGATGGAATAAACTAGTCCAATAGTAAATGTAGCCACCATTTCAAAATCCACGATAAATATTTTTATATCTCTCCCTATAACAGCTGCTCGGATCAATCGAAGCATTAGGATGTATGTTTCCTTCTTTTTAACAATAAGGTAAATGAAACCATGTTTATATTAGTTTCTAAACCCGTGCTACAACAATCGGCATGAGCACTATATATGTGAGAAAACTGCTTAGTACAACTTTTAAGTAGACTACACCATATATGAACAAGTTTTATAGGCCTTTCAAACATTCGCCTCCCAAATACACTACAACACGTTATCCTATTCTATCAATGGCAAGAACAAGAAATACCGACAAGCAACTTCAGCATTTCTTCATCGATAACTACTTCCAGTACATAAATTCATTTCAGTACTCCCTGAATTTTCCCTGTATATTGGAACCTCTTCACAAAATTCAATCTAAGATTTTCGCAACAAAGTAATAACCCTGTTAGAAACAATCAACAGTTTACAATGAAGGTAAGTAATCTGTTTCATTTTTGAAATCCGTATCTATAAATAAGTAGCTTTTCAAATGCATATGTGTTTATTTATAAATTATAAAGAGGGGGGTGTGACAAATATTGGATTCACCCCAAAGTGTAACTTGATGTCCGTGTATCCAAACGTCTGGACACCGTACGTCCACGAAAGGCTAGCTTAACTTATAAGTGTCAGATAAGGCGTATTGTTTGCACCAGACAAGACTGCGTGTCATTTCAGTTTAGACCTCTTTGACATCAGCAATGGGCCTTTTTTTAAGGTTCGTACTCAACATACACGGTAGGGAGTCATAATTACCTCCATGGATGTCAAGGACCTGCACATAAATTTGAAGAAATCACTATCAAATTTTAGAATCCTTAATAATATATCGAAATTCCGACCTGAACCTAACAAATTAAGGTAGAATTTTGGCCTTCCTCAATACTTCTTTTCCTCTAGCATTATATCGCTCGTTCAGTTGTCAGCTAATAACAATGGGTTTCTTTCCGACATAACTAAAGATTCAGCATCCAAATCTATATCACGAGGCTCGTCCTCTATTCTCATTCACAAATATTAGGTGAGTTAGTGAAGTTTTAAATTATACCTTCACTACCTCGTCTGGTAGAATCTCTGAACATTTTTTTGCTATTTTAAAAATAGAAAGAAATTAAAGCGTTAAGCAAAACCTGCTAAATGCACAACATAACAAAGCAAAACAAATACAGACGTTACTTCTAACCACAAAGAGTTTTTTTTTACATATTAAGACATTTTGACAATAAATTTAGTATTCTTAACTAACGTAAAATAGTTATTATAATCAGTTGTGACAAAAGATTTAATTTTAAGAAGACTTAAAAAATAAAAAACTTGTCGATATTTTATTGAACAATTAAATTACGTGAAATTTTCTTATTAGGATTAAAGGACCATCAAATTACAATTTTAAGTACTAATTTGATTACTTCATTTAAAATTTATACAATTATAATTATTTATAAATTTACAACTATACAAAAGTAATTGTATTTCACGCCTTAAGTTGGTTCAAAGTTTTGTAATTGCGGTTCTAAAGCAAATAGACTTAAATATATACAACAAACAGTCTTGTCTATAGCAAATAGACTTAAATATATACAACAAACCTCTTGTCTATAGCAAATAGACTTAAATGTATACAACAAACAGTCTTGTCTATAGACAATACTTTCTTATAATAAACAATCGATATTATATCTATTCTACATTGGCAGGTAGTACCCGATAGGAGGGACGAAACTTATCTCATTTATCATATGTAGTGACATGTCATATACCTGATAAAGGTTTTTATTTATCAGTTAATTACTTAGTTAAAGTTTTTATAAAAAACTACTTTAGGCAAGGTTACACAACTTTCTTCTGTGAAAATCGAAAGTGATTATGTAAAGATAACTGTTGAATCACGTGGTAGAAAGATGATAATAGTAAAGTTCGTAAGGTTTATACTTCCATATTCTAAAGTATAATTTAGTTTCGTAGAGCTAGTAAACTCTACATAAAAAAAAGTAAGCTAGTAATCATAGAAACAAGGATTCATTCATATGTTGTAGACCCAATATCAACAATTGTGTCGGTGTCAGTTATCTGCATGTCACTCGGGACTGTGTCTGTGGGATACCTCCCCGTGGTGGTCCAGCATCTTGACATTGGTATTGAAGCAAAAGAAGATAGCATGGCAGGAGTATCACACAGTACACGGTTGTGTGTTGCAGTCACACATCGGCAATTGTGTCAATACCATTTATCTTGCACGTCACTCGGGTCACACATCGGCAATTGTGTCAATACCATTTATCTTGCACGTCACTCGGGACTGAGTCTGTGGGATACCTTGCCGTGGTAGTCCAGCCTTGACATAGGTATTGAAGCACTGATTGGAGCCCGACGCCAGTATCACACACTACAAGTTGTGTGTTGCAGTCACGACATCGGCAATTGTGTCAATACCAGTTATCTTGCACGTTACTCGGGAGTCGGGACTGAGTCTGTGGGATACCTACCCGTGGTAGTCCAGCCTTGACATTGGTATTGAAGCACTGAGTCTGTGGGATACCTTGCCGTGGTAGTCCAGCCTTGACATAGGTATTGAAGCACTGAATGGAGCCCGACGCCAGTATCACACACTACAAGTTGTGTGTTGCAGTCACGACATCGGCAATTGTGTCAATACCAGTTATCTTGCACGTTACTCGGGAGTCGGGACTGAGTCTGTGGGATACCTACCAGTGGTAGTCCAGCCTTGACATTGGTATTGAAGCACTGAATGGAGCCCGACGCCAGTATCACACACTACAAGTTGTGTGTTGCAGTCACGACATCGGCAATTGTGTCAATACCAGTTATCTTGCACGTTACTCGGGAGTCGGGACTGAGTCTGTGGGATACCTTGCCGTGGTAGTCCAGCCTTGACATTGGTATTGAAGCACTGAATGGAGCCCGACGCCAGTATCACACACTACAAGTTGTGTGTTGCAGTCACGACATCGGCAATTGTGTCAATACCATTTATCTTGCACGTCACTCGGGACTGAGTCTGTGGGATACCTTGCCGTGGTAGTCCAGCCTTGACATAGGTATTGAAGCACTTAATGGAGCCCGACGCCAGTATCACACACTACAAGTTGTGTGTTGCAGTCATGACATCGGCAATTGTGTCAATACCAGTTATCTTGCACGTTACTCGGGAGTCGGGACTGAGTCTGTGGGATACCTTGCCGTGGTAGTTCAGCCTTGACATTGGTATTGAAGTACTGAATGGAGCCCAACGCCAGTATCACACAGTACCCGGTTGTGTGTTGCAGTCACGACATCGGTAATTGTGTCAATACCAGTTATCTCGCACGTCACTCGGGGCTGAGTCTGCGAGATGCTTTCCCAGAAATACCTTGAAGATTATCATCGGTGATCAAGTGATTGCTGCTAAGTACGTTTCGAAGAAATCCCCACCTATAGCTGATATCACTTGTGTGTATTAAGGGATATTGTACTATCAAAGTCACCGTTAAAGTTCTTATCTACCTATGTATAAATCATTTTGTTTGTTTAGTTTTTGTAGATGTGCTAACACATTGCAAATAATTATTTTCCAACGTTCTCAAATCTAATATTTGATATAGGTACCTCTTGATAACTGATACCTTTTAAACATTAATTTGAATTAAAATAATAATGATTTCAATTTCATATTAGCAAAATTATATTTGTACTTTAAAACTACAAATCTAAGAGGCACTCTTATTATTTCAACCAAATAAAAATGTACTAATTCTTTATAAACTTTATTGTGTCTATAAATAAATCTCATAAATTATATCATTACATAGGTGTTTAATATTATTATACTTATTATATTAAAAATATTATTAAATTCACCTAAACGATTCGTCCGGTTTTGTCATTGGAATATTCAGGTCTCTCAGTGGAAGTGAAGAAATCTTTCTTTCAAAATTGGAATCATTATTTACAGACCTAACCAACCACGAGAAGGATTTTATCCTGATGGGCGATTTAAATAAATGCGCTGGACAACAATCACCCAATCACAAAAAGATTTGTAGATTTGTTGAAGTCTTTCGGCCTTGAGCTGTTGATTAGGACACCAACGCGGAGGGGTATCAACTTGTATTAAAGAAGAATTTTTCCCTTATTTAATTTATACTTCACCTTCTGTATATTCGGCTAAATCTGAATTTATCTTCATTGAAGTAAACCTATTTAACTCGGGTGCCCTGCTGCTTGGAGTGTGCTATCGCCCACCCAAAGTAGGGAATCTTGCAGAATTTGAATGAGCCCTTTTGCTTTTTATGTGTGGATATAGTCGAGTTTTGCTCATGGAAGACTTTAACATAGACTTGTTCAAGGACAAACACCGATACGACTACAGCCTACTTACTACAGTCAAGGTGCAATGTTCGAATCATGCAACTTGACTTTCCGACCTTACGAGCCCACTCACCACACCGCTTTGTCAGACACTCTCATTGATCTTATGGTCGTTTCACACCCTAAGGATATCGTCCACCATGGGCAGCTTCCAATTCCATCCATATCTAAGCATGTCGTAATTTATAGTGTATGTTGTGTTAAAATTCCCAAAGCTAACGAAAAATTCATCAAATATAGAGAGTTTAGCAAAATTAATGAAGCTGCTTTCATGGCAGATGTTCTTAATAGCCCATGGCATTATATTGAATCTCTGCAAAATTTAGATGACATGGTTGAGGTTTTTAATCAAACTCTTATAAAATTATATGACAAACATGCGCCATTTGTGACCAAACGGATTTCTAAACGTCATCCTGTCTCTTGGATTACAACCGAAATCTTTAGTATAAGGGATAGAAGGGATTCACTATTTAGGCAAGCCAAAAGAACACACAATACCGAATTAATAGGTCAATACCGACACATTATAAACAAAGTTAAACAAATTTTAAGAAACTCCCAGCTTAGGTATACTCATAAACTGTTTCAAACCCAAAAATAGTCATCCCGTGAATGTTGGCGCAAAGTCAAAGACCTCGACCTTGGCAAAGAGAATGAGTCTCATCCAGTCTATCTACTCTTAAATAAATTTAATGCTGTATATTTTTATGCAACTCATCACTGAATTTTTCTTTAAATCTGTCATCCAGGCTATGTTGTGAAGGCTGTTAGCCGTATACCCAGTAACGCTGTGGGTTTTGATAACATTCTAATGCGAATGGTGAAATACATTTTGTTTGCATTATTACTTACAGTTACACAAATATAAAATACATCTCTTGGTAGCCATATTTTTCCTGCTCAATAGAAGTCTGCCCTTGTCCGTCCCTTGCCAAAGAACTCAAGCCCTTCAATCTGTCAGGATTTCAGGCCAATCATTATTTTGCCTACTCTCTCTAAAGGCCTTGAAACAGTTGTGCACTGCCAAATAATTAAATACTTGACCAAAAACAATATCATATGCGATTACCAGTCCTGTTTTCGCACAAAGCACAGCACTGAAACAGCACTTTTACTAATAACTGATGACACGAAACACAATGGATATCAGGCAAGGCACAATTCTTACCCTATTTTATTTCTCAAAAACCTTCAATTGTGTCAACCATAGATTTTTTTCTGAACATGTAATCTCTTGGGTGAGATCCTATTTGTCTGACAGGCAACAGCGTGTGCAGATTGGTGATCAGACCTCAGACTGGGAAACAGTGACTAGTGGTGTACCTCAAGGCTCAATATTTGGCCCTCTTATATGTGCCCTCTTCGTCAAGGACATAAATTCTTGTATTTCTCACTATAAATATCACATGTATGCTGACGACCTCCAAATATACTTGAAATTTAGCCCAAATACAATAAATGACAGTATAAACATGACGAATTAAGAATTTCTAAAATAGTAAGTAGAGTGTAAGAATAAAAATGGCCTTAATTAAAATAGCAACAAGACAAAGCATATCATAATCAGCCATGTTTGGCTAAGAAAATCAATAAACTTTAACAATCTCCAAAATATTTGTGTAAACCAGCAGTAAGGTAAAGAGCCTTAGGTTACTTTTAACACAAAACTTACTTGGAACGAAGCCACTATCGAGACCTGTAGCAAGGTATTAGCTGAAATACATTCACTAAAAAGACTTCAAAAGGTATATTGGTTTCGAGAGAAAAACAAAAATTTTTCTCCGAAATCAACAAAAGCACATTAAATGAAAGATTCAGAAGTTCTTTAAAAAATACAACAAATATACAAACAAGTAACGCAAACAGCAAAATATATTATGTCACCCCTTAAAGTTGCAAAAATAACTCAATTTTCAAAAAAATTGATCCCTTTTTCAAAGATAACTGTCTTAATTTTGCCAGTGCTGAGTAAAATCTGCGAAAATTTGTTTTGAACAAGAATGGTAAATTTTTTAAACAAACACAACCTACTTTCTGAACACAATTTGGATTCAGGAAAGGTAAGTCGACAATAGACGCAGTGGTGAGTCTGGTTGGTCGGGCCTTAACTGAGTAAAGTGACCTGAGTCAAGTACCCTGGGTGCCTGAACTGAGCGAAGCACTCCAGGGAGCCCCCAGAGACGTGCCTTAACTGAGCGAACCGGCGGCCCTCTTTGACTATGAACATTCACATAGCATATTCCACTTTTAAACATAGTAGAATCTTACACATATACAAAATAAAATTCCCCAAAAAATTTTTGTTTAGGTTAGGTAACGGGGTAGCGCGTGCCGGAGCCAGGTGGTTGACCGCCTCTGGTATGCGGGTGGGATATGATGCTACATAAACAAGAACATTCCTTGTCCCGACAACTCACATATACCTGGACTGGACTTCGCTCAGTTAAGGCACGTTTTTGGGGGCCCTTCGAGGGCTTTCGTTCAGTTAAGGTAATCTTCGCTCAGGTAATGGGCGACCGTCTGGTTGACCAGATTGTTGAGGGATTGGAAGGTCGAAATTCAACCTCTGGAGTGTTTCTCGATTTATCGAAGGCTTTGACTGTGTTGACCATGAAGCACTGCTGGTATCTCTGGAATCGCATGGCATTCGAGGCGTGCCGCTCATGTGGCTAAGATCATTTCTTAGAATCCAAGTTTCCCAAATCGGAGGAAGCCGTTCGAAAGGGAGATTTCCAATTGCACCGGGGTCAGGGATCGGCCCCAAACTGATGTGTCCAGTTGCACCGGAGCCCCTTTTGGGGGGTGTTCCAATTGCACCAGAGGCCCTTGTTTATGACATGAGCCGGGAAAGTCCAACCAGGCCGGATTCCTAGTACAGTAACCCCAAGCTGACCGTGCCAAATTCCACACCCTTTGTTATGACATGAGTCATGAGTCGGTTAGGTTAGGTTAGGTTAGGTTAGGTTAGGTTAGGTTAGGTTAGGTTATGTTAGGTTAGGTTAGGTTAGGTTAGGTTAGGTTAGGTTAGGTTAGATGTTAGTGTTGCCACGGATAAACACAAAATTAAACATTAAATACATAGTTACCATATTTATTAGTTAGAACCTGCTATGGTCTACCATTAGTATGTGCCACGAAACATCGGCAAGTGTTTGATAGAATATTCCATTGCGAAATTGTTAAACACTTATAAACTATGTTTGAAGAAATGTAGTGGGGTGGGGAAGGAAGGGGCCTTCCAATTGCACCGGCTCCGGCGGTCGAAGGAATTTGCAGCGGGGATAAGTGAGGTGGGTAGATTTTGACCACCGGTGCATCTGGACACTTTTCGGACGGAGGAATGTTTTGACCCGTGGAAATTCCTTTGACCGCCGGTGCAACTGGATATCAGCCGTTCGAAAGAAATAAAACTGACTTATGGTGTCCCTCAGGCATCCATTCTCAGTCCAATTCTGTTTCTTCTATATGTCAATGACATTAGTTCATCACTGCAGTGCGGAAAAGTGGTACAGTATGCTCATGACACGACTCTCTTTTAGCGAAAAATCAAATTGAGACTTATGGATGTTGATGATGGTCCCACAATAATGTTGGCAGACTCCATACTGGAGGAAACCAGCTGTTCGAAGTTTCGTAGAATATACCTTGATTGAGGGTTGACATAGGATGGCCACACTGATCATGTTTATACCAAAATAACATCAGGCATTTATGTTTTGAGGTCCCTAGCCAAATACTGCCCTTCTCAGGTTCTGATGACAGCGTACTTTGGCTTGTATTACCCCCACCTTTCATACGGTGTGATACTGTGGGAAGCTTGTGCAAACAGCCAAATTATTCGAGTTTTTAAATTTCAAAAAAAGGCGATTCGCATAATCGCACATTTATATTTTAGAGAGACGTGTAGAGAAACTTTAAAAAAATTGCAACTGATGACCCTCCCTGGTCTTTATATCTTAGAATCAACCCTATACTGTATGTCTAAGTGCGTGCTGATGAGCGATAGAGACATATATTCCTATGAGACCAGAGGTAGAGAAAACTACCGAACTGGTAGACACAAAACGGTGGTTTATGAGCGACTGCCCTTGCATGCAGGCATTCATTTCATCAATAAGTTGCGGAGTTACTGTATATAACAAATGTCCCAACGCCTAAGGCGTTAAAAACTTATTTAAAATGCTTTTTAGCGTCACAAGCATTTTATAATGTCAACGAGTTTTTGACAAACAACTGGAAGACCGCCCATAAATATGAATGGAAAAAAATTATTATTATATATGACGTTTGCTATACAGGGGGCACCCGAGGTGCGACATGGACTACCTGAGGGTCATAATTGGACACTCGAGGTGCGACATGCAGCGAAAGAGAACCCAAAACTAACACTCGAGGTGCGACATGGCGCTTCGGCTAGCAGTGTGGCCCTGTTGGTCTGGCGGCTAATAGTTGATATATTTACAGTGATAAAATTATCTGAAAACTACAGCCATACAATGAGACACATGATTAACGATGATTCAATAATTAATCATCGCTCAATGACAATTTATAGTTTAACTTAAACAAAGAAATTTATTACAATAAAAATGTTTAACGGCGTCAAATTGTTTAAAAATTTGGTTGTTAGGTTGTTAAAAAAAAGGTTAGGTTAGGTTAGGTTAGGTTAGCTAATAATAATCTATTTAGCTATGTAAAGCAGATCGGAGTGTCCAGAAAAATTATAGTTCTACTACTTTTTATTGAAATAAAAATAATTGTATTTCCGGAAAATATTGATTGATTCCTTTTAAGTGTGAAAGTCTGTATTTAATTACACTAGTTATTGAAATGGTGTGATTATCCTAGTAACGTAGGTCCTATTTTATATATATATATATATATATATATATATATATATATATATATATATATATATATATATATATATATATATATATATATATATATATATATATATTTATTTATTTATTTATTTATTTATTTATTTATTTATTTATTTATTTATTTATTTATTTATTTATTTATTTATTTATTTATTTATGGACAGAGAGAGAGAGAGAGCGTCTACAACCCCGCAACCCTTCGCCGGGCTACCTGAGGTGGCATGTCGCACCTCGAGTGCCAGTTTTATGGCCCTTTGGGTCGCTGGGATTAACACAGGTAGTCCATGTCGCACCTCGAGTGCCACCGCTATACATGTTAATAATTGTTAATGGCAATAAATATTATTGATTGGATATTAAATTAAATAGTTAGTAAATATAGATTTTAATAAAAATGTATGAAAGCTAGTACCATAATAATTACCCACCCGTTCTTCATATGTTCTATCGACATCAACAACTACGAGTAAAGCAAATAACTGTACTAACAGCACTAATTATTTAACTCTACACTCGGAGACATGGCACATATAGGAAATATTATATATTATTAATATTTTATTTCACTTTTGATTTGTTCAAACTTTAATATTGCAGATGTGTAAAATAAATTTAAAAAATACAAATTCATATTTTCCTCTGACTACGCTAACGGGTTTGTGCATCCTTTGTTAATAATATAGTAATTTTAGAATGATAGATTTATGTATTTGTGTTATAGTCAATGTTGATATTTAATTTTATATATTTATTTTTCAATATCAGGAATTAAGGATATGAGTTAGTATTTTTGTTTTGTAATGCTTGGTCATTCGCCGATTTAATATTTTAATCTTCGTACATATCTCTGTGACTGCTTTTTCAATTAATAATTGAATAGATCATATCAATATTTTATGCATGTCAAAACTCAACAAACAATCTGGTGTTGCACAGATTTATGTTATATTCATACATAGCTGATATTTCAACTTTGTTCCAGCCGTTATCGCTAATGCTATGACGTCAGCGACCACGTGACCTCCTTGCGGTTAAATGTCACTACAGTCAGCTGTGACGACCCAAACAGATGTCTTAGCCATTATTATGACCAGAATGATTACATTTTAAGATATTACTGATTTATTGCAAACACTACTTAACAACGCGAAAATTATATCTGCGAGAACTTTTTTTACAATTCATGTAAAAGTAGACTTGTTCCTATTAAATATCTCATTAAACATTGTTACTCGTAAAATGTGTTTAACTAAATAACAAACGTTGCATTAGTAGATGGTTAATGAAATGTGGAACTACTGACATCGTTACTACAAATAATACTTTGTATGTGAAAGTTTTGTTTAGCAAAAATTGCGACTATAATATGAATAAATAAATAATATATAAAACCTACAACCGGTACAATGCTGGCATAGTTTTATCAAAAACTAAATTAATGTATGGTTAGACATGATAAGTGAAACATGGTAGGCTAAGGAAATAATTTTATAAACCCACTTATTTACTGTATAAACGTGTAACAATTACCTTTAATTGCTGTTTTAATCGTGTATGATAATTTATTAAAAGGCAAAATATTTATATTTTTTTTAAATAGGCTACTCTGTTAATATTTTTCAAATGAAATAGTTGAAGTGACATTAAATATTTTTTTAAATTAATGAAGTGAAATAGGTTATTTTACAAAATGAACCTTTTGATATCACTGAAACATATAAGTGACTCGATGGAGTGTGAGCTATATCTCCGTTGTGTTCTCTGTGAGGGGAACATTCTTGAGCTAAAGGATTTACCTATAAGTTCATCCTTACAAAACTAGCACTGTGGTGCTGACTGTTTAGTTTGTGCTGAGTACATTAGTAGTGTACTGTGCTATATCCTTTATTATACATGTAAAACAATTATTCCAAAACACTACTTAAGCAAAGTTTTGTCGTGACCTACAAGTGTATTCCGCATGCGTTCCAAGTACTCGTATCAGTGTATTCGACAGAAGCCTATGAATATTTATAAGTTCTGGCGCTGACCGAGGGTTCAGTGTGACGTCATGGGTACCGAGAACACCAGAAGTCGGACATGGTGTGGGAAACTCAAATCTGAGAGCAACTTTCCATATCAGACTGTCGTAAAAACAAAACATTGTCGGATTATTGACCACGTGGTACAGACAATGGCGTCACTGACCTGCCCCCAAATGTAGCGCATTAAGACACCCCTTAAAAAATCTGATTAGCACGTTTGATAATGAATGCAATACTAATTTACATAGATTTCATGTTACATTTAAATTGAAACACTGGTCCTTAGAATATTTATAATGTTGTTTATCAATGTTCAATGGACGACAAAGGAAGTTTGGATATAGGCCACCATTTGGAAATGTATTTATTGCCAACATTGATTGAAATAATGTGATATAGGCTACAAAATATGTATCACAATGTAAGTGTTTTCTTACATAAAATCAAAATAAATATACTGTTATATAAGGATTTTAGTAATTGAAAATGTGTACCTGAAGGGTATGAGTTAACAATGGCAATGAGTCACGAAAATATTAATTAATTCTGTAAATATAATTTTAGCCGTTGTTGTTAATGAGCTCAATTTTTAGTTACTAATTACGGTTATTACAATGAAAACTGCATAAAATTTCTGAGAAAATGTTTATCTTCAAACAAATACTTCTTGTTTGTAGTTATTTTTTTACATTAAGTGATTGCAGCTCGGTTCGGCTTCTCGTCTCAGTCAACTGTGTTGAACACCTACACTCGATACACAAAAAGAAAGTGACGCACAACAAGAATTATTTACGGGCGTGGTTTTTTATGACATTTACGTCAGAAGTTACTGAGGCCTCGACAGGATGTCAAAACTCCATGTCACTGTCAACAGCACCCCCCACCCCCACCCCACCCACCATCTCACACCCAACTTAGCATTGTATATCTACATTTACGAGATGAATTCGGTAATTTTTCGATAAGATTTTCTCTATTTTACTCCAGCTTATTGTTTGAAATAAATTTTACTAATTTTAGAATGTATTTAGTATTTATGTATGCCCAAAATGGCAAAATAAAAACAATCGAACTTTTCGCTGTGTTTGTGGTCAGTCTGACATTTTATTATTTTTAAAACACATCTTATGTTACTAAAAATACTATTCGTATATTTCCTAAAAATTGTGCTAGTCTAGATTATTTACATTAATCCATTATTGAAGAGTCTTCATAATCAATGAGACTGTTTCAGTATTATATGGATGCGGACTGAAGGCAGTTCTAACCGCCGCCACAACGTGTGTTAAGAAATGTACGTTAAATGTTTGTTTCTAATAAATAATCAATCAAATGAACCTAAATTCAACACCATTAAATAAAGTCAAATTTAAAGCATAAAACTGAATATATGTTTTTCAGGTAGCGATAAGTGTAATGCCACGTCTTCATAAAATGCAATTTTTGTTAGTTCTTAAATTTATGAAAATTTATGTTAATATTTTTAATTATTACAAGTAGTGACAACTATTCCTCTCGTACGAATGCAATGGCTGTCACTGTATAACACATTTTAATGTATGTTTCACCCGTGAAATAAATAAATAGCCTAAATGAATTAATCAAGAAGTTCCGGTCAATTTGTTAGTAAACTATTCTGTATCAGGTAAATTTGTAGATTTCATAATAGCAATATTTATGTTTACTCTAAAATGTTACATTTTAAATAGCATCACTAAATAAAGTTGAATGTAATTTGATTTATGCTATTATTCGAAGATTCAATATTTGAATATATGATGTATTTATTTACATTGTACTTTATAAAGTAATATACATATAAGTATATTTTTATCTGTTTTAAATATAGATTTTATTATGATATAGAATTTAAACAAATAATAGATTGTTCAGTTAACATCATAAGCTTAGAAACATACCATAAATTCAATTGTTTACGTACTATGTTGCTCCCTTAGTAGAACTATATTTTTATGTTTTTTTATTTCAAAGTCCTGTCGTGTACAAGTTTATGCGATGTTGTTTGGATCAGCAAACTGCCTTACAATTTATTTGTGCGTTCTAAAATGTTCATCTTATAGCACAATTATACGAGTAGATCAGATCCTTGATTAAGACATGCACGTTATTTGCATGAGTTTAATGAAATGCACTTTATTAATTCATGCTCACTAATGTAAGTCATGCACAAACAACTACGGACAGATATATTTTTCAATGTTTAGTATTCTTTTTCATATTTTTTTGTAATTTTAAACGTTAGAAAATAAAAGCAATACAATGTCAACAGCCACGTTTCCACTATTTACGTCCGAAAAGACGTTCTCTTCTCTGAATCGTCTGATGAAAATGTTGTAAAAACTAAGTTTGGAAATTGCCTTAATGTTTTAACAAAATCATTTTGATTTTTAAAGTACTTACGATGGGGACTTCCAAAGTTGATAAAATTAAATTGTCAAGAATACCTCGGTGGAACAATCCACGCTCAGGTACTTCATAATTCACTGAAGCCATTCGCTTTAAGGCGATCAATATTTAACTGTTCATGCTCAAGAGACAAAAAAACAGCGTTTTGTTAAATGTAATATGGCAGGTTGTTTAATGTATTAACACCCCCCTCCCTCCCTGCCTAAAGCACACTCTACGTTAGTATATATGACCTGGAGGGGTTGTATACGATTAGAACTCATTTAGAAACTTAAAAGGCATTGGATTGAAATAACTGTCATTATAAGTAATTATCTGAAGGTCATGTAACGGTCAATGACGTTGTATTGTAGTTTAGGTCATTGACTTTTCTTCAATAGATAAAAAAAGAATATTCCTTATATTATTGCAGATACATACATCGGTCGAGAGCGATGTATTGTAGTGTATGCACAGATAAAAAAGAAATATTCCTTATATCATTCATACATAGGTCGAGGATGATGTATTGTAGTGTATGCACAGATAAAAAAGAAATATTCCTTATATCATTCATACATAGGTCGAGGATGATGTATTGTAGTGTATGCACAGATAAAAAAGAAATATTCCTTATATCACTCATACATAGGTCGAGGATGATGTATTGTAGTGTATGCACAGATAAAAAAGAAATATTCCTTATATCATTCATACATACGTCGAGGATGATGTATTGTATTGTATGCACAGATAAAAAAGAAATATTCCTTATATCATTCATACATAGGTCGAGGATGATGTATTGTAGTGTATGCACAGATAAAAAAGAAATATTCCTTATATCATTCATACATAGGTCGAGGATGATGTATTGTAGTGTATGCACAGATAAAAAAGAAATATTCCTTATATCATTCATACACAGGTCGAGGATGATGTATTGTACTGTATGTACAGATAAAAAAGAAATATTCCTTATATCATTGGAGATTCATACATCGGTCGGGGATGATGTATTGTTGTTTAGGCAGATATAAAAAGAAAATTCCTCATAATATCAGAGATTCATACATCAGTTGAGAACGATGTATTGTAGTTTAGGCACATATAAAAGGAAAATTCCTTATAATATCAGAGATTTTAACATCGGTCGAGGACGATGTATTATAGTGTAGGCACAGATAAATATAATATTCCCTCTATTGTTGGAGATTCATACATCGGTCGAGGACGATATATTATAGTGTAGGCACAGATAAATATAATATTCCCTCTATTGTTGGAGATTCATACATCGGTCGAGGACGATATATTATAGTGTAGGTACAGATAAATATAATATTCCCTCTATTGTTGGAGATTCATACATCGGTCGAGGACGATATATTATAGTGTAGGCACAGATAAATATAATATTCCTTCTATTGTTGGAGATTCATACATCGGTCGTGGACGATGTATTTAATTTTAGGCACATATAAAAGAGAAATACTATTGCAAAGTCATGCATTGGTAGTTTTTTTCTTTTTATGATTTAGTGCACAAATTCATTAATCTTATAACCTATAAGCTATCAGTACAAAATATTATTAATTGTGAAAACATCATAAAACTTAAAACCAACTCAGTGATTCATCGATATTTCTTCTCTTTATTTAAAGAGCTAAAATTATAAACTGAAATAGTCTAGGCTCTAAATATAGTAAAGAATGTCATTCAATCATAACGTTGTCATATATTAAAAAATCGTGGTTAAGGAAAAGGTTGCACAGTAAAAGTTGACTCCTTTACGCAACAGTTTGCTAAAATATTGAAAGCCGAATAATTAAATAATTATGTAGCACACAATAACTGAAAAACTTTAATTTCCTTTTTTAATTTTCATTCAGAATTTAAATCCGGGCTAGAAGTTCAAAAATGCGAATTTGTCGATAGTTCCCCTATTAAAAAGGAAAAATCAAAGTCTACTTTTGGAAACTCCGAATGGGTTTTTGTCAAGTTTAAAATGTCGACCAGCCGGGCAGTTACTATTCAATACACTGTACACCAGTGGTGGACAAATAGAATTGTTCGTGGTGACGTCATATTTTATTATTGTTGCCAAGCTGTCATCCTGTCAGCTGATTAGACGTCAGCTGCACTGTTGCTGTCCTGCTGTGACCTCAAACAACCTGGTGTACATTAACTGGAGCTCGTAATTGTTTTACGACAAACTCTTGACATTTTATAGCTGGTAATAAATATTAATTGCCTTGATGGTGAGTTACGTGAACAATACATGATTCTGACATTGGAATATAAATTGACTTCGATTAACTTATCACAGTCTCTCATCACTATTTTTAATATATAACAAAACTATACTTGCTATACATACCAATACATATAGTAAATGCTATAAATTGTTTTAATCCAAGACAAAAATTAGTTCTAAAATTAGTTAGTATTATTCAACATTTATTACTATAGGTAAAACTACAGAAAAGGAACGTCGTATCCACTAGTGCGCTGAATGTGTGTCGACTAGTTATTTCTCAATTTGCCATGGGTTAGCAGATCCCGCACGTCAGCAATCCTTATTCTCCCAAATCCTGGAGGAAAAACGTAAATTATAATATAGATAGATGTACTTTAGTTGTTATCTATATATATAATTGCCTCTGAGGCGTTCGCAGCGGCCATAATAAAGCGGCATCTGTTTCTTATTTCTTCGTGGTAAAACGTAAAAGCTGTCCTTTTACGCTTGCAGATGCATAGAGAATTTTAATTGGTGCATAATCTTTAAATGTGGCTTTTAAAAGTGTTTTATGTTTAATGTAAAATGTTTTATTTTACGATGTTTATTATACATGCCCTACTGACATCGATCGCATAAAGAAAAGTTAGTCACCGAGACGTTGAAAAGATGCATTCATAATTTATCAGTAGGGTTAACACATTAAACAAATTAACTACAAGAAAAAAAAAAATCTTTAAGAAGAACCACTATATTGATGACCTTGAGTATTTCCCCTTCGTGGAACAATTGCTGTACATGTCTCAGGTGCTCTGTAAGTCGGTTGTTCCTCATTTGCTTTACTGTACTACTATATGTTCGGTTGACTCAAGGGACTGGACTGGGAAACACTCCAACCTCCCTCCCTTCGGGACCAGTGGACTTCGTGGTTTTATTGAGTGTGTAATGGCACCTTAAAAGGTTATGTTTAATAATATGTTTTTATTTTCAATGTCACTCTCCAGTTCACGTGGCTTGCAGGCCTGATCGTGAGTTTTATTCAATAAGAGTGTCATGTATGTTGGGAATTCGAACCTTGGAGCATTCATTTCACAAACCAAAACCATAGTCACTGAGCCAGCTCATTGGCAATTATTATTTATATCTACCGTTCTGACGTGGTAAATCCTGGGCAATGTGGATTCATGAATCTGTAGATGGGATGAACCTTCCTCGTAGGGAGTGGACATTATTGAATCGGTTCCAAACTGGAGTGGGCAGATGTAACTACTGGAAATACAAATGGGATTGACAGTAGATCATTCATGTGATTGCAGGGAGTCTATCCAAACAATGGATCACATAGTTTCAGAATATCCCTTGTGCTGGTTTACGGAGGGATTAGCTAGCATAAATAGAATCAGTGAGGCAGGTCTTAAATGGCTTGATGGTTTGGATTTAGCTTTGTGGCAGGAGATAATTTGTCATTTATTTATTTATTTTTACTATAGTGTAATGACTTTTGGACTTGTTGTCTAACTATATAAAACTCAGCTTTTACATTATTATAAATTTAAATAATAATAATAATAATAATGGTAGCTGACTAAAACCCATACTATATATATTTATATTTACGTAAAGTATTCAATAATGAATGGTGTACAAAGCAATGAATTCAATTTGACATTTTTTTTAATAGGTAGTATTTTAGTTCTCACACACTCAACTTCAATTTAGCTCTCATAGGACATATTAATACAAGTTAATGTTAATTTATAGACAAAATAGCTAACTGAGAATAGTATTTGTATTGTTTGAAACGAAGGAAAAACATTTTTTTTTTAACTGGATATACATTAGACCAATGCTGATCCAAACCAATGAACTCAAGGCGATCGGAGATCCGGAACGGGGTAGGGGTGGAATTTTAGAGGTTGAACATACTTTTTTACGATTTCCAGGGAAACTTGACGTCGTAATGAAAAACGTTAAGTACAAAAGTTGCAGATAATCTAATAATGTACAACTTTTGCCTGTAATTATTTTCACATAACCTCAAATTTTCGGAGAAAATCGGAAAACCTGTTTTTCCGTTTTAAATTTTTTTCTCGGACTATTTTTGTTCAATACATTTAGGGAAAATATATCTTTTTATGTTCCTAATATGCTATAGTTTTTTCGTATTAAAATATTTATTAATTTTTTTTTATTTTCCAACCCATAATTCCTTTTTTTTAATTTTTAACCTTCAGGTAGTGAAATAAGCCTAGTTCTTTTGAAAAAATGCTTGGAAAATGCAAAAATTGAACAAACTTGGGTTTTAAATGTTATTTTTCGAATTATAGTCCGAAAGTTCTATTTGTTTATATAAATTTACATCAAAATTTATTTTTAAAAAAACATAGAATTTGACGTTAAATTAATAAATAATTTTTCTCTTTTTCATTTTTCTCTGGCATAAAAATGAATTGTTTTTAGTGAAATTTGGTCAGAATAAACCTTTTTATATTCCAATTAAGCTGTGATTTTTTATACCAAAATATAACAAATGTTGGTATATATCATCTTGGCGATCTTTTATGTGATTGGGCGGAGGATCTTCAAGTTTATTTAGCTACTGTACTTTTAACAAGGGCCGTCGTTTTTTGTTTATTTAAACCGTCCATCCATCGCTCGTTGCGTCTTCCTTACCACTCTCGTTATTTGAAAGCCTATGAATCAACTCACATTTAGACACTTTGGAATTCCCGTAATCTGTTTTCAGATAACATGCCCAAGATCGGGCCATGGTTCTTGGTGTGTAGAAGAGGTAGTGCAAGCGAGATGGTAAATATCCCCCACCATACTTCTCCTACGTTTATTGTGTACAGTTCGTTCAAAATCTTTTTTAAGTTGGCTATGTTTGTATAGTTTGCTCGATGGTGCTTGAATTATTTTAATTTAGCGATAAATACGTTACATAATACGTTTATTTAATAATTTTTCATATATGTAATTTTTTTTAATTATTCATGATTCAGTTGGTTTGCATTAGAAACTTAAGTTTAATTTAAACAGGAAATAAATTCAAATCACAGTTATAAAGATAAAACACTAGAATAAATATTGCGATAGTAGAAGCAATAACAATAATAATTGAAATAATAGTGCTTCTTCTATAATATTGTGATTTTACAATAACCTATTTGATTACATGCTATGAGATAAATATAAACAATCATTAAATAATGAAAACATGTATTATTGAAAGAAAAAAAGAGCTGATTTTACTCTATCCGTGAACACGGTTAGAAAATACGTAGGTATCACAACGAGGCCACAGTATAATATAAATACAGTAGCAAAGCTTAGCTGTTTTTCTTGCTTCCCAGTGATGCAATCACAGTCTGATCGTAACTTTGTTTATGTTTTGTTGATGGGAGATATAACTAATTGAGAAAAATTGACAAAAAACATTTCAAAATATCTAAAATAAGATATGTATCAGATATAAATTAATGTACGTACCTATATAATAACGAAAAAAATATATACTTGATAGTTATTTTTGAACATTTAGGCCTACTGAAAGAATAAAATACAAGAGAATTAAGAAACACAAAAAACATTATATAGAATGATTTATTAGTCTATATAACAGCGATAACAAACCAAATTGTATAATAAGACTTGTTAGTTTAACAATATTATAAACATAAAAATAAAGAAATATACATAAATCATTCTATAAATTAGTAGAAACAGCAAGCTAAAACTCCGTGGAGTGTTTTCAAATATAATCTTTAACGATTCCGAGTAAGATTAGCAAAAAGTTGAGCAATGTTTGATAACAGTAAGTTTTTGTTACATGTTATGAGTCATAGGGCAGGACCCGCCCGGTAGGGGGCATCCCCGGCAAAAACCTTTTTTACATAGATTTCAAATGACAGTGGAGAAAAAAATGTGTTTGCTGATACTGTACTTGCGTTGTTTTGATAAATAAAACCTAATTTAGAAAAATAATTATTTTAAATATAACAAAATAATATTTTAACGAATAAAAGATAACAAAAATGGATATTTCATATTTAATCAGTGAGACAGTGATAAAAGTGTTTAACTTGTGTCTAGTGATTAACTAGGTTTTTGTTGTATTACCACTTTTAAGGAAAGAAAGTTAGTTATCTGAAAATAAAATATGTTTTAATGTATTTTTAATTGGTTTTGTAGAGTTTGTAAATCTATAGGTAAAGAATTAAGTACACGTGGTATTCTATATTGTATTGTACATTTTCCATAGTTATTCGAATGCATCTGAACTACAAAATGCCAATGCCTCAGATTGTATTCTACATTAGGAATAATAATTCTTAGCTCAGGTGTAAAATTAAGCCTCGCTAGGATATCATGTAAAAGTACATTATTGACTTCATGTTTTATGATGTGTGTTGAAGGACTACGAGTCGGTGGTGGTGGTAGTATGGACATTTCACACAATCAAAAAGTAATGCATAATACTAATTATTGAGTCACATTTGGATTTGTAGAAGATTCTTACACATTTCTATTATAATTATCTAAGAAAGAGTTTGAGAGATGGAAGTACAGATTCGCCATTATGGTAATCTTAGCAGACTAATGGCATTTGTTTCCTCATGAAAGAGAAAACAATTTGATTTATTTTTAACAAGATAGTATTATTTAATAATCACCCAGACGTGCAGATTTTAGTCGGAAGATCAGCAAAGAGAAGTGGGTTCGATGCTTCTCTAATCGATTGTCGGCAATCGAGTCCGTGCCTTTGATAATGGGATTAGCTTGTCTGTTCCGGACATTTCGTTCTGTCTTGCCCATTGTGTTCGAACATCAGCGACGTAATAATGGGATTAGCTTGTCTGTTCCGGACATTTCGTTCTGTCTTGCCCATTGTGTTCGAACATCAGCGACGTAATAATGGGATTAGCTTGTCTGTTCCGGACATTTCGTTCTGTCTTGCCCATTGTGTTCGAACATCAGCGACGTAATAATGGGATTAGCTTGTCTGTTCCGGACATTTCGTTCTGTCTTGCCCATTGTGTTCGAACATCAGCGACGTAATAATGGGATTAGCTTGTCTGTTCCGGACATTTCGTTCTGTCTTGCCCGTTGTGTTCGAACATCAGCGACGTAATAATGGGATTAGCTTGTCTGTTCCGGACATTTCGTTCTGTCTTGCCCATTGTGTTCGAACATCAGCGACGTAATAATGGGATTAGCTTGTCTGTTCCGGACATTTCGTTCTGTCTTGCCCATTGTGTTCGAACATCAGCGACGTAATAATGGGATTAGCTTGTCTGTTCCGGACATTTCGTTCTGTCTTGCCCATTGTGTTCGAACATCAGCGACGTAATAATGGGATTAGCTTGTCTGTTCCGGACATTTCGTTCTGTCTTGCCCATTGTGTTCGAACATCAGCGACGTAATAATGGGATTAGCTTGTCTGTTCCGGACATTTCGTTCTGTCTTGCCCATTGTGTTCGAACATCAGCGACGTAATACTAAACAAAACGCATTTCCATTGAAAATTAATGTTCTTCAATAATTTAATTCAACGACAGTAAAGTAATAAATAATAAAGCCAATACAAATATTGTGGTGATCGGTCACGGTAAACCAACTTTACCATCCTCAGACCTGATGGACTCATAAAGGAGCAAGTGTGAATCTGTCTGTACTGAGGAATGGAAAAATAAATATGTAAGTTCTTTTCAGTTGCAAAACTCTTATACTATTTGGATTATTGACTACACCGTAACCTTCCTCCTGAGATAGGTTCTCATTTATTAATTTACATTTCTTTTTGTCTCATGTTGTAGTTGTTATTAATGTACATTTCTTCTTGTCTCATGTTGTAGTTGTTATTAATTTACATTTCTTTTTTGTCCCATTTTGTAGTTGTTATTAATTTACATTTCTTCTTGTCTCATGTTGTAGTTGTTATTAATTTACATTTCTTGTTGTCTCATGTTGTAGTTATTATTAATTTACATTTCTTGTTGTCTCATGTTGTAGTTGTTATTAATGTACATTTCTTTTTGTCTCATGTTGTAGTTGTTATTAATTTACATTTCTTGTTGTCTCATGTTGTAGTTGTTATTAATTTACATTTCTTCTTGTCTCATGTGTAATATATTTAAGTTTATTTACATGTTTAGTTTTAGCCATATGTTTATTTACATGGACAATTAGAATCATATGGTGTATTTTTCGTTTTTGTTTACATCTTAGTGAGTGTTATGGACACTATTTATTAAAGTGTATTCTCAAACTAATTTACGTTTTCTTTAAAGTAATAACATTACATAATGGCGCTGCGGACAGGATACAAATGATAAAGAAGACGTATCATTTTCATCAACTGAAACATCAAACGAAAACACAACAGGTAAAGATTTAACACGATTCAAATTTGAAACATTCGATACTAACAAAGAACCTTGGAAATACTACTATCAGAGATTTGAGCTAGAAATTAATGTTTGTGGGCTACAGAATAACACAACAGCAAAACAAATTTTACTTTTGAAATGGATTGGTGCTCAGCATTATAAAATAATTGTTGACAACTTTGACCCAAAACCTATTTTGACTATTGAATACGATGACATAGTTGATTTCATATCTAATTTTTACAAACCTAAAACATCTTATTTAGCCGAAAGACTAAAGTTTGGTAAAATTTTGAAGGAACAAGAACAATCTGTCAGTTTATTTCTTAACAATCTGAGGGCTGGAGCTACTGACTGTCAATTCAAGGACACGCTTGATGAGCGGCTACGTGACCAATTTTTACTGGGACTAAACGATCCGAAAATGCAAGAGGAGCTTATCAGGAACCATCCTGAGGAAAAGGCTAGACTACAAGATATTGTAAAGGATGCTTGTATCATGGAAATGGCACACACTCACCAAAAGCAAGTAGGTACTTTTCTTACCAACACACAGGTAAATAAAATTAAATTTTCACACTCCACACAACCAACATCTCAAAGATTGAGACCTAAATTTATTTTAAATCAAGATATTCATTGTTTTAGATGTGGTTTGGAAAAACATAAGCCACAAAATGAGAACTGTAAAGCACTTAACACAACGTGTAGAGCTTGCGGGAAAGTAGGACATTTTGAACGAGTTTGTCTTAAATCTAATAATGTAGTACTCAGCAAAAATAGCTTAAAAAGGCAAATCAGACAAATTGATGTTAATATCAAAAGTGATTTGTATAACGTTGACAATGGTAATGACGTTTCACGTGATAATTATAACAACTCAGTTCAAATGAATGATGATCCAGAAATCGGTCACATAGCCTTAGTAAATAACGTTAATGATATAAACAAGGTGGAACGATTTTCATACATAGTACATTTAACAATGAATAGTGTTCCTATTGCTATGGAATACGACACTGCTGCTGCCAGAACAATAATAAGTAAGTCTACATGGAAACTTATTGGTGAACCTAAATTATCTCCTACGGAGAAACTGGGTGCGTATCCATCATTTCAAATAAAAATGTTAGGCGAAACAAAAGTTACTGTTGAATTGGATTCAACTTGTTTGGAGTTGGATGTGGCTGTCACTGATAGCTTGACAGGTACTCCTTTACTTGGCAAAGATTGGATTGTTGCATTCAAACTAGACCCTAACTGTCAACACGTACGTAAACAAAGTTTTCACAATATTAATCATATCGACGCCAATATTTTGGACAAAGAGAGAGTAAAACAGCAAATATACAAAGAGTTCAAGGATATAATTTCAAACAACTTGGGTACGGTACGTAATATTAAAGTAAAGGTGAGGGTAGCCCATGACGTACAGTTACCGATACACAAACCGAGGCCAGTTCCTTTTGCACTTCACAGTGCCACAAGCAAAGAACTCGACCGTTTGGTTTCTAGATCCTTCTACTACTCCAATTATTTGTGCTTCTCCAATAGTTGTTGTTCCAAAGGCTAATGGAGAAGTAAGATTGTGCGCAGATTTCAAAGTATCAATCAATCCTCACTTGGTTGATGACGAATATTCAATTCCAACCTTTGAAGAAACCGTTTTGAAGTTGAATGGATCTAAAATATTTTCTGTTATTGACTTGAAAGATGCCTATTTACAGCTTCCTGTTGATGAAGAATCGAAGAAATATTTAGTAATCGCGACACACAAAGGTTACTTCACATTCAATAGGCTACCTTTTGGTATTAAAACAGCTCCTAAAATTTTTCAAAAGTTAATGGACCAGCTTTTAGTCGGAATTGACAATATTGCATGGTATTTCGATGACATTTGCGTAGGGGGCAAAAATGAACAAGAACACATTGAAAGGATCAAAACAGTTCTAAATGTCTTGAGAAAAACTGGACTTTGTACACGTGAAGATAAATTGCAGCTTTTTAAAGAAAGTGTAACCTACCTCGGACACAAGATCAGTGCTCTAGGGATCCAACCAGTTGAAGATCGTGTTGAAGCTATAAAGAGACAGCCTCCACCCAAGAACACATCCGAGCTTCGCTCGTTCCTAGGGTCTGTAAATTATTATTCAAGATTCATTCCCAACTTACAGTCACTTTGCTTTCCTTTACACAGACTTTTGCATAAAAACTCACCCTGGAACTGGAGTAATGAATGCGAAAAAAGTTTTAATCAGATTAAAAGCAGTATTTCTACAAATATGGTTCTGGCTCATTATGACCCAAAACGACCACTTATACTGGCAACAGATGCTTGCAATCAAGGTTTGGGAGCTATATTGCTTCAATGCTGCCCTGACGGTAGTCAAAAGCCTATAGCTGCTGCTTCAAGAACACTGAATGTGGCAGAACAAAACTACTCTACAATTGACAAGGAAGCAGTGGCGATTATATTTGGAATAGAAAAATTCTACAAATACCTATATGGTCGACACTTTACACTTGTGTGCGATCATAAACCTCTTGAAAGAATCTTTGGGGCAAAACAGGCTATACCAAAACATGCTGCTTCGAGGCTTGCACGATGGGCAATCATCCTAAGTGGATACGACTATGATATCCGCTACAGGGCTGGAAAAGACAATGTTTTAGCTGATTGTTTAAGCAGACTTCCATTGACAGAAATAAAATCTATTGGAATCATTCAGACCCTTAACGAAGTAAATCAAATTAGGTCAATGAGAATTGAAGATTTGCCATTAACTAAACGGACACTTCAAGATAATACTCACAGAGACGTCGAACTGAAACACATTATATCTTACTGTGTAAGAGGATGGCCTCAAAGGAATTTAATTCCAAACGATTTGAAGATCTTTTATGACAAACGATTTGAACTGTCATATGAAGAAGGAATTTTACTTTGGCAGGAAAGAATAGTAGTTCCGAGATCATTGAGGAATCATATTCTTGAATATCTACATGTCTCACATCCAGGTATTGTTGCAATGCGCTCTTTAGCCAAGATGTATGTTTACTGGCCAAAGATAGATGAAGATATAGAACATTTAGTAAAAGCTTGCTCTAGATGTCAAACTTTTAGAAGACAAGACATAGAAACACCACTCAATTCATGGAACATTCCTGAGAATGCATGGGAGCGGATCCACATAGATTTTAAAGGGCCTTTTGATGGATATATGTGGCTAGTAATAATAGATGCTTATTCTCGTTGGCTAGAAATATTTCCAATGAAGAATGCAACTAGTCAGTCTGTTATTAAACGACTTAGAGAACTTTTTTGTAGATACGGGCTAGTAAAAAAGTTAGTTACTGACAATGGAAACCAATTCGTGGCAGATGAATTTGAAGAGTTTTGTCGCAAAAACAACATAGTTCACGTCAGAACAACACCATATCATAGTCGATCCAATGGGTGTGTTGAAAGAGTCATTCAAACATTCCAGAATAAATATTTGATGACTGACATCAATGATCATGAGCAGAGACTTCAGAGGGTTCTTTTGTCTTATAGAACAACACCTCATTCCTCAACCGGAAGAACACCAGCCGAGCTTTTTTTTAAGAGAAATCTAAGGACCCTGATTGATACACTCAAACCAGATGTAAGACATAAAATGGAAAAGTCTCTAGAACAACAAAAGTTTTATCATGATACTCATTCTCGACCAAAGACATTTGAAGGAGGGGAGAAGGTATGGGTTAAAAGAAACAAAGATGAGAATTGGAGAGAAGGATTAGTGCTAAGACAAACGGCACCGTTGTCTTATAGGGTCAATATCGATGGCAAAGAATACAGACAACATGCTGACCATTTGAGAACTCGATATTCTGAAGTTAATAAAGGAAATCAACACATGGAAAGAAAAGAAATTGATCTGGAAAATGAATTCTCAAAGGGAAAGATTAAGAACGATGTGGGTAGAAGATCACAGAGGACTATAAGGAAGCCCAAATTTTACCATGATGAATATTAGCTCCAACAATATGGAATTAAAAGGAAGGGGAGAAATGTAATATATTTAAGTTTATTTACATGTTTAGTTTTAGCCATATGTTTATTTACATGGACAATTAGAATCATATGGTGTATTTTTCGTTTTTGTTTACATCTTAGTGAGTGTTATGGACACTATTTATTAAAGTGTATTCTCAAACTAATTTACGTTTTCTTTAAAGTAATAACATTACATCATGTTGTAGTTGTTATTAATTTACATTTCTTCTTGTCTCATGTTGTAGTTGTTATTAATTTACATTTCTTGTTGTCTCATGTTGTAGTTGTTATTAATTTTCATTTCTTGTTGTCTCATGTTGTAGTGTTTATTCATTTAGTATAAGGAGTTCTATTGGTGTTCATATTTAGTACTGTGATGTTTACTGAGCAACTCCTCCCCAGTATAATAATAAATTTTATTTATTTAGTTTGTAAGCCTAAAAATGTGTTAAAATACATTTTATTGGGTTTTATCATGAGATACTGAATTTGACGGGAGTTAAAGGTCAAAGGGTACTCAAGTTGATCATGGGTGCTTCATAACTTAATCACGAGTGGCTACCCAAGTTGATCATTGACTGCACTATGGTTGACAGATTTGGGTTGACCATGATGGCTGCCCACGTTTATCTGTGCCAAGTTAATCGGTGGTTACCCAAGTTAATCAACCTTAGCATCGTGAAAGAAGATTCTTCGGACTTCCCAACATTTATCCTCATGTCTATAAATATAGATATATTGTTAATACACCAAACTCTATACGATGTCAAGTGTCTTACAATCTCGAGAACTTTGCTGTATACAGCTACCTGTGAGCCTGTAATGCCTAGCTAGCTTGTCTACACAGGGTACAGCTTAGATTGCCCACTTTGGTAGTGCTGTCATTAAAAACAAATCAATAAGAGATGGACACCAACATTTATCGTGAAAACCGTAATAATGTTATGTTATTATTAATGTTTGATGAGGTATTATGTTAAAATCGGGCTAGATTAAAATCTGACAATAAAAATTATAAAATTACTTTACTAAATTAATTTCATTTATACTTTAAATAGCTTCTACACGAAAACAATAATAGTGACCAATTTAATTTGAAAGTTGTAGATAATTCTATGCTGTATACATTGTTGACTTCAGAACATGATTTCGTTCAGTCTGGTATATTAAACACAAAATACTATGCATTCCACGTGTTGAAATGCAAATGTTGACTACTAATAAGCCCCATTATAAAAAAATCAATTCATACCATATTTCCTGTCTATTTACCTTTTAAATTTATATAAATGTAGTTTTTAAGCCCTTAGGACATATAATTTCATTGTTACGTTCATGTTTACAAAACCGTTTGAGCAACGTGAGCGCAGCTGTGCCTCGCAAGAGTTTATTCTTAGATTCCTTTTAGCGAAAGCGGCGGTAACACAGGACAGGAAGCGCAACCGTGGAAATCATTGTGCGTGAAACGTCACTGGTGACCCGAGAGTGGGGTAGAGTCACCGAGAGTTAATGATGAAGCAGGAATCTTGGCTGATATATTCTGGCATTATTTATAATACATATATCTATTGTATATGTACTTGAAAGACAGATAATTATCACGTTTAAATTAGTTGAGTTATTGAGGGTGTTCGATCAAAATTATTTTTTAATTAAAATAAATGAAAGTGTTAGTCTTATTATAAGTAATAAGTGTGTTGAGGAAAAATTTCAAAACTTTCTTTACGGGGTTTAGCTAGCTACCTTACTTATTTATTCTTAAGACGCCGATCGTCAAGATATAGGCGAATATGGATTTCGAATGAGTGTGATGAGTGTAGATGAGCGAATGTAGTCATTGTTACAAACTAAGGCCGACTATACCTTAGAAAGTATAATTAATTAATAGCCCAATGACAAATGAGCAGCCGGTGGTTTTCAGCCGACCCCCTTTCAATATGTATTTTGACTCCGGGATTGAACTGAGAAGATTTAGCCTATGATGCTGGGATTTAACCAACTACATTACCGACTAATTAACTGGCTAATTTGGCCTTTCTAGGTACATACCAGACAAAACAACATTTGTAGGGCAGTACTTTAACCAATTACATTACCGACCAATTAACTGGCTAATTTGGCCTTTCTAGGTACATACCAGACAAAACAACATTTGTAGGGCAGTACTTTAACCAATTACATTACCGACCAATTAACTGGCTAATTTGGCCTTTCTAGGTACATACCAGACAAAACAACATTTGTAGGGCAGTACTTTAACCAATTACATTACCGACCAATTAACAGGCTAATTTGGCCTTTCTAGGTACATACCAGACAAAACAACATTTGTAGGGCAGTACTTTAACCAATTACATTACCGACCAATTAACTGGCTAATTTGGCCTTTCTAGGTACATACCACACAAAACAACATTTGTAGGGCAGTACTTTAACCAATTACATTACCGACCAATTAACTGGCTAATTTGGCCTTTCTAGGTACATACCAGACAAAACAACATTTGTAGGGCAGTACTTTAACCAAGCTACTTGGGGACGTTTGGAGATTATAGGCGATAGATTCTGTACTCGTCCTCTAAATACTAACACGGCGTCCGCTCATTGGTTACTATCGATGTAGACACTACTAGAGGAGTATGGAGTGTCCATGTTATTTTGGTAGTCAGGGTCCAAATGATGTTTAGGGAAGGAAATTGAATATCCAGATCGTCACTTGCCTAAAAATCATATCAATACTCCGTGGTTCGTATTCCACGTAAAACTGAAGGTCTCTAAGTTGCCATGGCTATTGGGATCTTAATAAATGGCTTTTTCTAAGGAACAGTCAACCTTAGTTAGTAACTATGACTACACTCATCATACTTAATCACCCCTTAGCCTATATTCGTCCATAGATCTACGATCGGCGTCTTAATGATGAAAAGTGAATATAAAGAAACCGTGTGATGTATTTTATTAAAAATTTGAGAATATACTGGATAAGATGTAATAACCAACTTAATTTAAAGTAAACAAAATTTTTTTGGTATAACAATTATTTTTCTTTAAATGACATCTGTACAGATTGTGAGTTGAAATGTGTACGATTATCTTTGGCCGAAAGATTAATAGTATATAATAACGTCATTGCTAGATTTTACTCTAATTATGGAGTTATGTACTTTTGTACAATTTATGGGGTGGGGCAGTGGCGCCAGTGATAGGAGAGAGATGTGTATGTTAGTGAAGCAGTATTTTTCTACTCCTAGTGACAGTTCTGATAAAATATAAAATTAAATTCCTTGGAGAGCTCAAATGAGCAGCTGGATGAACACCTATGAGAATTCAACTTTGGAAAACTAGTACATCAGTATTGTTTTCCATACTCGTGAGAACTGTCACACGATTTAAGTTCTCAGTTAATTAAATACATAGTATTATTAAGATCCGTGACTTTTATCTTTGGCGAGGAAACTGCAAGTTGGTCCAGGATAACAATTGTCAATTAAATCTGTAATGTCCAAAACGATCATATTGTAGTAAATCCTAACTTTCAAAAACATTTTAAAATGTTATATGTCACCACCGTTACATTTCATATGTATTAATGTCAGTGACAAGATGGTCATATATTGTGTTTTATTAAAATATTCTTTTATTGATCTAATTATGAGATACTGTTAACAGTAACTGTCTTATACTAGATCCAATAAGAAAACGCTAAAATCAATAATTAATGAATTGTCGAGTCAGGTTCCTTTAATTGTCATGCAGAATGATTGAATTTTTTGTTACTTTTAAAACCTTTATAATTCTATTAAACAGTACAAGTAAACGTCACACAACACAAATTTATTACAATATAAGCACAAAATGCACAAATATATTACAGTACAAGTACAAAATACACGAATATTATGAATACAAAAGAATTGTGAATCCCTCTGGTCTGAGGAAGGTGAGCATAGTTCACCGAAATCGATCACCATAATATTCGTGCATTTTGTACTTGTATTGTAATAAATATGTGTTGTGTGAAGTTTACTTGTACTGTAGGCCTTGTACTGTAATACCAACACGTATTATGCTAATTAAAAAACTAATTCTATTATGCACAGAAAATTGCTACCGTTGAGCATGAAGATTAACTACTTAATTATGAAACCTTCCTTTTTAAAACAACAGTGTAAAAACGAATTGTACGGGATACTACAGGGAACAAAAGCAATTGTTATAACAGATGAATCATAAATTGTGCCAGTTAGTGGTTAGGGGAGGGGGCACAGGTGGGGATGAAGGTAGAGGGACTCTGCCAGCCACTTTATGGCACATTTATCGTCCAGTCAGGGACGTATGTTGTGAATGGCGGTTTCAAACATTTTGTTTTTACTTTCGTAATTTTGCATAAGTTTTTTTCTTTTTTTTTCGTAAGTTTAAGTACGTAGGTTTAGTAACCTATTTGAGGAGACGTAAGATATATTTGGTGAGACATTGGTAATATATATTTAGGTCTTTTTGAATTGTAAACAGCAATTAATAACTGTTTCTGCAATATTTTTTCCAAGTTTGATGCATAGTGAGTGACTCAATTGTTTTTAACTAATGAGTATATTTATTGTAACATATTTTTTGTGCTTTATATCTTATTAACACAACGTTAAGGTTCTCTGAAGATTTTATTTATTTATTTTTTTCTCTTAAAATTTATTTAGAAATTTAATTTTTTCCCAAACGTTATTAATAAAAATAAAAAAATTAAATTAAGCTAAACAACTATACAAATTGAGCTTCTTTTTAGGTAATTTACATTTTTTACTGCCTGTTTACATTGACAAAAATATAAGATGTGATCTTATTTATTAGTGTTCGCACCAGTATTTTTATGCAGAGTAATAATGTACTCTGATTAGATAAATCAACAAAAAATAATTTCATACTATAAACACACTAAATTCTATATGAATGTTTATTATTTTTGTTAAACAACTTTTAACTATTTTCTACCTTTCAAAATAGAACTGCGTGTATTTGCTGAGTTTCATTAATACAAATCAACAAGTTTGGTATGAAAATGTATGTGGGTGAAACAATTTACTTTCTTCTCGTCCCATTATGATGAAGGTGGTATTTGGAAATTTTCCATAGTTTTTCCAGACTCATGTTGTATTTTTATTTTGGATCATCCACACTGTCATACATTCTTGCATTTGTTCCTTTTTATTACGTGCTCTGTCCTTTTTTCAATAATATTTTGTTATTTATTTGAGGATTGTGGCTATAATCATCATAATTTTTAAAGGTAAGATTCAATAACTTTAAAGGTAAATTATAACCATATTCCTTATTTGGATGTGATAAAGGAGTGACAAACAAGACGATGGTATTGGTGATTTTCTAAGTTAATTATATCAAATTTTCTCGTCCTTCAAACACAGGACCCTCAAAAGTTGTAATATCACTGTATTGGACCACCTTGTGCTTCGCATTCAACTGCTGTCCTCAAGTCAGTTTTCGAAACCTGTAACATACTTTTGAACTCTGTATTGAAGAAAAACGCATTCTTATATTTCTTGTTCAAGCTCATCTTCAGTATTGAAAATGGGTTTCGGAATATTGTTTTATATATTTAAAGCTGTTCAAGCCATCGGGATCATATAGCTTTTATGTGCTTGTTGTAAATGTCAATGTTTTATCCTCTTGTTTAGTGTTCTTTTTTACAATGGATAATTTTTATGTTTGTTTTGGAGATTAGATTCTATTTAATTACTCTTCGATGTATTCAAGGCTTCAACTGATAATATACAGAGTCGCACTACGAGTAGTGTCATATCAGGTTTCTATGTACAAATTGTACAAGGTGGCGACGTTTTGAAGATATTGCAGCTTTCATCTTCAGGGTTACACGATAGTTGCTTAGTAAACAAGTGTATCACTGTTATATTGAACATTTTTTATCTACTAGTTTATACACTTGTTGCCTGAGCAACGACCTTGTCACTCTGAAGATGAAAGCTGTAGCATCCTCGAAACGTCGGTATCTTGTACAATTTCTGTAAAGTAACTGTCCTTCTAAACTAACTTCTTGTACAGTTTCTATAATGATCTTACCTGGACAACGATTCTGTAAATAGTTTAGTTTACTATGTTTTCAATTGTGATAGTTTATTCATATAACATTTTCGGATTTTGATCCATGTTGTAACCATCGTAAATTCCACAACAAATCTGATTTTCTGCTTGGTCATGCATTAATACAAATTGATTTATATCAGACGAGTCAAATTTCGTATTTTAAGCTCAGTTGGGAGATGAAACCCATCTGTATCCGTGAGTGAGTAGGTGACAAAGTTGTAAGTATTTCCCTTGTAGTAGTAAAGCATGTGCATTGAAAACTAATATTGTAAGAAGTAAACTTTGGACAAAGTCTACATGAAAGTTTATTTTACAAATATTTCAATAAAAAATACTATCTGACTTTAGGATGATAAAGCATCATTTTGAAAACAGTAGTTCGGTACAAAAGACGGACCCTTGAAATGTTACAGCCTATGATTTATTGATTTCCCCTTTCAGTTCTGACACACGTCACTGAGTGTGGCGAGAGCCTTCCTCTCTGTCTCCAGAGAGTTATCTCCACACATTACTGAGTGGCGAGAGCCTTCCTCTCTGTCTCTAGAGAGTTACCTCCACACGTTACTAAGTATGGCGAGAGCCTTCCTCTCTGTCTCTAAAAGAGTCACCTCTACACACGTCACTGGGTGTGGCGAGAGCCTTCCTCTCTGTCTCTAGAGAGTTACCTCCACACGTCACTGGGTGTGGCGAGAGCCTTTCTCCGTCTCCAGAGAGTTACCTTCTGAGGTCCCGCACATAAAAATCTTTGTTTCACAAACAACTTTCATCGAGATTTCTATCTGGATTATTTTTCTTTTCTTTACATTTGTGTGAAGTATGTTGTTTTTTTTCATTTGCTCCCTCTTCATGATATTAAAAGTACAAACATAATTATTCCAAGAAGCCATAATTAAGTTTAAAACTATTTAACTTCCAAAATAAATAGTTTTGCAGTTAATCCTAATATTTATGAGTATTTTTTAGTTGTTCATTTTTATTGTTAAGAGGTATCATATTCCTGAATTATTAAATATTAAAAATTAGGTCTAAAGTTGAAAAAAAGAGTAAATAGCTCAACAAAAATAAATTTTAAAGATGTTATTCATTTATAAAGGTGAGAGGTCTGACACTCTGTTTACGTGTGGGAAATTGTAGGCATACCTGTTGTGAATTGTGGCATACCTGTAAATTTCATCTTTTGTAACTGAGTTATAGTGCTAATAACATCATTGTATGGGTGGATGGATGTAAAGGTCATTCGTGTGTGAGTTATTGGAATGACCGACATTTTATAAATGTTAATAAAGACACAGATCGATAGGTCAATGCCACTGGATAGTTTATGGCAATGGGTAGAGCAAGATTAAAATGGAGAACGACGTTTCAAAAATAAAAATAAATAAATACGTCATGATACGTTCAGGGTTTACTTAGAAATGAAGTAATTTTAAATCCTCTATTTTATTACCAATAAAACTGAAGTTCTTATATAACAAAGGCTGTGATATGACTGCTTTGTTCGGCTTATTTGGTATTTACAAATATATAAACATACACGATTTAAATATTAAATACCTTGCAGAAGTTGGAGATGTGGACATGTTGGAGTTGCTAATGAACATTGCATACTTCAAAACACTAGTAAAGAAAACTATGGTGAACTGTAACTGTAGCTAATTTTTACTCACACTAAATACAACCGTACCTAATAATAAGTTTGGCTAACCCTAACTGTAGAGCATTAATGTGAGAGGAGGTCAAATTTATCGCTATTTACAACAACCAACCTTTCTCACACAGGCTGTGTCATAAAGTGTGCGAATGGAGGTAGTTGGAGCTCCAGTCATCTGCACCTCTATGCAAATCACTGACAATTCTTAACCTTTTTTTCTTTTTAAAACTGATATATTGTGCTAATTTACAACAAAAATCGTGTTTCATAATAAGGTCATTTATCTATTGTATCGATTGTCCATATTTTAAATATACACGTTTCCTATCGTATAGACATTGTAATTTTATTTTACTTATGACCATGTTAAATTCAAATCTCACAAAATAATTATATTTCTTGTTAGTAACAATCCTAAACTGGGAAACGTTACAAAATACAAGTTTAGTGCTCCTAATACAGATGAGTACGAATGCAATTAATTTAGTAAGATATTTGCTAAATACCGAACTCCATCAAAATATATGGTAATCGATTTCAGTAAACTGTGTTTACCGGACTGAGGCCTGAAGGGCTCCAAGGGACAATGAGTTCTAAGGGGAAATCTCGTGGAAAGATGGAAACTACAAATTATAACTAAAATTGTATGTACTTTATTTTTTAATAAATATTCAAACTATTCAATTAACTGGTTAGTTATGAATATCAAAGCTATAATTAACTTTGTACGCTGGAACGTGAACTAAATAGTTGCCTTCGTAGAGGCTGCGGTGTGTTTAATTATATATTGACATTGATTTATTTTCTTTCTCGGTTAGAATCAAACATTATAGCTGAAAATAATCCTTCCAGTTTAGTGATGACCTTTGAAGTAAAATAACGTACTGGAAAAGGGAAATCACTCGGAAAACACGGACTATTCAAAAAACTCAACCAGCCGTGCTTTGGTAGGGGGCCCTTGCGTAAAATGTCAGTCTAGCATCCTAAATTATCAACAAGCAGAGTTTGGTTCAGAACGTTTTATACTGTTTTTAGGAGATCCAGACAGTGATTCCAGCGAATGAGGTATTGTAATATTGAATATAATATCTACATAACATCGTTGTTTAGTTTTACCGTTTTCAATAACATAATTAAATTAACCTGAATGTTGTAATTATAAGCAGCTTGGGTTTGCTCACGGTTGGTATTTGGTCAGCGTAGATGGTATATATACAGGATAAATATGTTATATTTCAGAGATAAAAACCTTAACCGAACAGTAAACGTAATAAGGTTACAATGTATAAGCCGTTTGGCCATTTGTACTCCCACAACTATATCGTAGCTGCTTGGGCACTTGTACTCCCACAACTATATAGTAGCATCTTGGCCACTTGTACTCTCACAGCTTTATAGTAGCAGCTTGGCCACTTGTATTCCCACAACTAAATAGTAGCAGCTTGGCCACTTGTACTCTCACAGCTTTATAGTAGCAGGTTGGCCACTTGTATTCCCACAAATATATAGTAGCAGCTTGGCCACTCGTGCTCCCACAACTATCTAGTAGCAGCATGGCCACTTGTACTCCCACAGCTATATAGTAGCAGCTTGGCCACTCGTGCTCCCACAACAATATAGTAGCAGTTTGGCCACTTGTACTCCCACAGCTATATAGTAGCAGATTGGCCACTTGTATTCCCACAACTATATAGTAGCAGTTCGGCCACTTGTACTCCCACAACTATATAGTTGCAGCTTGACTAATTGTACTCCCACATCTTTAATATAGAATCTTGGCCACTTGTACTCTCACAACTATATCGTAGCAGGTTAACCACTTGTACTCCCACAACTATATCGTGACAGCTTGGCCACTTGTACTCCCACAACTAAATAGTAGCAGCTTGGCCACTTGTACTCTCACATCTTTATAGTAGCAGCTTGGCCACTTGTATTCCCACAAATATATAGTAGCAGCTTGGCCACTCGTGCTCCCACAACTATATAGTAGAGTTTGGTAACTTGTACCCCCACAGTGGTACAAGTGTTTGTTACAAGAGTTTGGCCACTTGTACCCCCACAACTATATAGTAGCAGCTTGGCTACGTGTACTCACAACTATATCGTAGCAGGTTAACCACTTGTACTCACACTTCTATATTGTAACAGCTTGGCCACTTGTACTCCCACAACTATATCGTAGCAGCTTGGCCACGTGTACTCCCACAACTATATAGTTGCAGTTTGGCTAATTGTACTCCCACAGCTACATCGTAGCAGCTTGGCCACTTGTACTCCCACATCTTTAATATAGGAGCTTGTCCATAGGTACTCCCACAACTATATCGTAGCAGGTTAACCACTTGAACTCCCACAACTATATTGTAACAGCTTGACCAATTGTAAGCACAACTATATCGTAGCATTGTGTCCACTTTTATTCCCCCATCTTTAATATAGAAGCTTGGCCACTTGTACTCCCACAGTTTTAATATTGGAGTTTGGCCACTTGTACTCCCACAACTATATAGTAGCAGGTTAACCACTTGTACTTCCACAACTATATCGTAACAGCTTGACCAATTGTAAGCACAACTATATCGTAGCATCATGTCCACTTTTATTCCCCCATCTTTAATATAGAAGCTTGGCCACTTGTACTCCCACAGTTTTAATATTGGAGTTTGGCCACTTGTACTCCCACAACTATATAGTAGCAGGTTAACCACTTGTACTTCCACAACTATATCGTAACAGCTTGACCAATTGTAAGCACAACTATATCGTAGCATCATGTCCACTTTTATTCCCACATCTTTAATATAGGAGCGTGGCACCTTGTACTCCTACAACAATATGCAGCACTACATTGTATTATCATATTGACAAAAATGTATTATGATGACTACAATTTGTGGTATGGTTTAAATTACAAAAAAATAATTTTTGTTAAATCTACTTCGTTGCCGTGATGTGTTTTTCTAATTTCTTCATAAAAGAGTCTTTGTATTATTTTTTTATTTGTATTATTATTTTTTGTAATCTTTGAATGTTTTTACAATATTGTCCACAATTCGTAGATTATTTAGTATTTTAATAGAATAATTGTCCTTTGCTCCTGTCAAAAAACGATCATACAAAATTTACGTAGTGGAGTTGTAAAATACGGCCAAAGTTGGGAAAAAATGGAAATTTTAATTCCATTCAGTTTTAAAAAAATGAAATGTCATTTGCATTACAACTTAATATATTATCTTGCAAGAGTTTAGGTTAATACATTTTGCAATGGCCAATAATTAATATTTTAAAATATACAAAAACCATTATAAAACTACCATATTAAATTTACCTAAGAATAATTTATGACATATTTTATTAAAAATCGTATTGATCTAATTTCAACTTATAATTGAAGTTATAAAAACACATTTACTATTATTTATTACTTGCTGCTCAATTTCAACTATAAAATTTGTCTATGTATATAAAATGTCTTATTAAGTTCCTAGAGTTACCACTCAATTTATTGTTTAAAAAAAATCTGTAATGGTGACAATAATAAATTAATACTAAAAATACGATAAAACTGTTTTACTGTTTTGGCTACTTCAGTCAGTAAGACTATTAACGTTGTACTATACTTCATGGCGTTCAATGTTTAAATAAACCAGTATTGTACAATTTAATAAATTTAAAGCCTGAAACACGATGTTTTTACGATCTCCGCATGATACTTGCCAGCATTAAGTTTATTAAACACACAGTTATAAACTTAGAATTATTGTATCTAACAACAATAACCAACTCGCCCCGTCCAAGTTGTGAGCCAACTCCGTCAAGTCCCCCCCTCGTACTTTACAGGCGAAACGCTATAATTATGTATCAACTCTCGCCGACTTAATTAAGAACTTACGAATCATTAATATTTATATTTCTCGATACGTTTTCCGTCGGCTAAAATTTGAACATCTTAATTAAACTTCTTGCTATCTGTTCTGGAATAACTGTTTTTCTTATTTCATTACAAGCTATTTACTTTGTTTTTTATTCTGAAGGAGGTGTGTACTAATGGTAGCTAGATGGAACGAGGGATTTACGTTCAACCCCCCCCCCCCTCTCCCATGGACTTCACTACGTCCCCACACCGCATGGGTCATTTTCGTATAGTGGGTGGGTCAGTCCTATTTTTCCCCTTTTTTTTAAGTGGAATCTATTGACTTATAACGTATTATTATACCCCACCAGTGTTGACCCGTGTTGAAACTAACAAGGCTTTATTAAAATGACGTTATACGTCATGACTCATGAAGGCACTTTAGATAAGTTTCTTTAGATCTTTTCCTATGACTTCATACTTGAATTGACTTAACGTCTCAATGGAACGTAATTAAGTCGAGGACGTTTTAGACTAAAAACAACTTAGCTCGATTAGAAATAGCATTATAAATCTCATGACACTAAATAAAGGTTATGACTTAATCATAAATTTTATGTTTACTACACATTTTATCGTTAACGATAATCTTTTAAATGTATTTATATGTTTTTTACAATTATTTATCTCGTCATCAGTACACAAATCCTCACTTAGATTTTTCGCATCTTTCTGAAATTTTTTCAAGCAACGATATTCTACCAATCGAGTAATAGGTATCGTACCAGTGTGTGTACAGAGTTGATTGGGTCAATCGCTCGGAAGACCTCAGGCAAATCTGGAACTCTCAGCTCAAGTTCCTTTGGGAAGCTGTATTATCAGTTATCGTGATATCTGTGATAGACTGGCTCCACTTCTGAAGGTCTTCTTAGATGTGGCTACTTTAGTTGACTTCTCTTCCAATTTGTAACTTTAAATGAGATGTCACAAACTACTAAAATTTCTTTTCAGTTCGTAAGTTCTTCATATGAGTGGGATATGAACCGTCTCTTTTTCAAGGTGTTTCATTAGAAATACAATTACCTTTATTAGATCTTTTACATAATCATATTATGCAGTAATTAATTAGTAATTCCATGCTTAATCTTATTTTAATGAGGATTATATTGAACACAATAGTTTTTATTTAAATGCGGTTGTTTATGATAAGTATTAAATCCAAAAAGAAATCCAAAGGAACCAGACAACATTGTAAAACTGCTTTGAACTGAGAAGGATATTTATAGAACTACAGGAGAGGCATGATAAATTATATGCCAAGCCAGAACGAAATAATAATGGTATCACAGTTTTATACTACAAAGCTCTAACTTAGAAGATTATTATTAATTTAAATAAACACATCACATTTGCACAACTTTTTTGTATTACATTTAAAGATTAATAATAGTTTCTTAAATAAAAAAAGTATGAACTTTATAGATATAATAAAACTTATTATGTTTTTATTTAACAGAACGATTTTATTTAACAATAATGCGTTAATATTTGTTATTATTGTTCATAAAATTATTTCAGGAAAAATCGACTATTATTTTGTTGTGTTGTCATATTTTTTCACGTTAGTGACGAAGTACACTTGGCCAAAGGTAAAATTTATTCAAGGATTCTCATAATTTCTTCTTGAGCTGAAGAGCCGCTTTTGTAAGAGGGCGTTCTTTCCTCTTCGTCGTTATTTTTCAATTAATAATTAGTTTAGATTAAAAATATTAACTAACTAGTATTGATGTATTCCATTTATTTCATCAAATTAATTAATTATTGAAAGTCTGATTAGCCTATATTTGAAAATAAAAAAAATTAAATAAGGGAGTGAAGAATAGATCTCTAGAATGGTACTGTGTACATGTATTGTGGATGAAAGTGTAACCCAAACACGATATACTCATTCATCAGTGAATCTCAGGAGTCACCGAGCAGATTTATAACATCAATACTACTGTACGTGTATGGGAGGGCGGGTGGGTCAATAACACTCTACGTGTATGGGAGGGCGGGTGGGTCAATAACACTCTACGTGTATGGGAGGGCGGGTGGGTCAATAACACTCTACGTGTATGGGAGGGCGGGTGGGTCAGTGCCACTGTACGTGTATGGGAGGGCGGGTGGGTCAATAACACTCTACGTGTATGGGAGGGCGGGTGGGTCAATAACACTCTACGTGTATGGGAGGGCGGGTGGGTCAATAACACTCTACGTGTATGGGAGGGTGGGTGGGTCAGTGCCACTGTACGTACATGGAAGGGCGGGTAGGTCAATATCACTGTACGTGTATGGGAGGGCGGGTAGGTCAATAACACTCTACGTGTATGGGAGGGCGGGTGGGTCAATAACACTCTACGTGTATGGGAGGGCGGGTGGGTCAATAACACTCTACGTGTATGGGAGGGTGGGTGGGTCAATAACACTCTACGTGTATGGGAGGGCGGGTGGGTCAATAACACTCTACGTGTATGGGAGGGCGGGTGGGTCAATAACACTCTACGTGTATGGGAGGGCGGGTGGGTCGATAACACTCTACGTGTATGGGAGGGCGGGTGGGTCAATAACACTCTACGTGTATGGGAGGGCGGGTGGGTCAATAACACTCTACGTGTATGGGAGGGCGGGTGGGTCAATAACACTCTACGTGTATGGGAGGGCGGGTGGGTCAATACCACTGTACGTGTATGGGAGGGCGGGTGGGTCAATACCACTGTACGTGTATGGGAGGGCGGGTGGGTCAATACTACTGTACGTGTATGGGTGGGCGGGTGGGCATACATTATTAACTAGGCTAGCAAGAGACCTAAATAATTGTACAGTTCTGAGTTATTTAGCAGGGTGGATCACTGCTAAAATAAAATATGCTAAACATCTCCAAAATGCTAATTCTTTCAGAATATTTGCTAAAACCCTTTGAAATTGATGTTAATGCTTGTACAAGTTTTTACACTTTTTTCTTATAACTACAAAAAAAGTCATTAGTTTTTGGCTCCCATGGGAGTTGGCAGCACACCGGGCATGACTCATTGTTACCCACACACAAAACTACAGCAATACACATACAGTGGAACTGACCCACCCGCCCACCCATACACGTACAGTAGAACTGACCCACCCGCCCTCCCATACACGTACAGTGGTATTGACCCACCCGCCCTCCCATACACGTAGAGTGTTATTGACCCACCCGCCCTCCCATACACGTACAGTGGCACTGACCCACCCGCCCACCCATACACGTACAGTGGAACTGACCCACCCGCCCGCCTATACACGTACAGTGGCACTGACCCACCCGCTCACCCATACACGTACAGTGGAACTGACCCATCCGCCCGCCCATACACGTACAGTGGAACTGACCCACCCGCCTGCCCATACACGTAGAGTGTTATTGACCCACCCGCCCAACCATACACATACAGTAGTATTGGAAGGAAGATGGTTGCCATATTATGTGTTCTGTGTTGTTGTATCATAGAGGCCGACTAAGAAAAGATTTCTCGGAATGCGATTCCTCCGCGGTAGAAACAGCCCCGCAGCGTTTCCTTTTTTCATAAGAGTAACGTTGGGACTAATTAAATAATGTATTCCAAACAGCCGATACAAAAAAAGAAAAACGTGACACAACAGTTTGCCTAATTTGGTTTTACTGTGAATAGATGAAGGTCATTTATACTAAATTTGACATGATTGAACTACTTTGCATATCCCGAAAGTAGATGTTTAGAGAGTTCTAAACTAATAAACTTTTTTAACAAAGAGAACGGCAGCAGCCTGAACCATTATATTCAATGTGATGATTTAAAGAGAACAGCGGAGGGAAGGTTATTAGCGTAGAAACCATACCGTAGCTTTTCGGCTAGTCCAGCATAGAGTAATAGTTAGGTAGCATTCATAGAACAGCGGAGGGAAGGTTATTAGCGTAGAAACCGTACCGTAGCTTTTCGACTAGTCCAGCATAGAGTAATAGTTAGGTAGCATTCATAGAACCTTAACCACCCGTAATTAAGTACTATAATGTAGATAACTATAAACACGTATGTGCTATGTGTTCATATAACTATAAACACGTATGTTCTAAGTGGTTATATAACTATAAACCTGTATGTGATATGTGTTCATGTAACTCTAAACACGTATGTGCTATGTGTTCATGTAACTATAAACCTGAATGTGCTATGTGTTCATATAACTATAAACACGTATGTGCTATGTGTTCATATAAATATAAAAACGTATGTGCTATGTGTTCATGTAACTATAAACCTGTATGTGCTATGTGTTCATATAACTATAAACCTGTATGTGCTATGTGTTCATATAACTATAAACCTGAATGTGCTATGTGTTCATATAAATATAAAAACTTATGTGCTATGTGTTCATGTAACTATAAACCTGTATGTGCTATGTGTTCATATAACTATAAACCTGTATGTGCTATGTGTTCATATAACTATAAACCTGTATGTGATATGTGTTCATATAACTATAAACCTGTATGTGATATGTGTTCATATAAATATAAAAACGTATGTGCTATGTGTTCATGTAACTATAAACCTGTATGTGCTATGTGTTCATGTAACTATAAACCTGTATGTGCTATGTGTTCATATAACTATAAACCTGTATGTGATATGTGTTCATATAAATATAAAAACGTATGTGCTATATGTTCATGTAACTATAAACCTGAATGTGCAATGTGTTCATATAACTATAAACACGTATGTGCTATGTGTTCATGTAACTATAAACCTGTATGTGATATGTGTTCATGTAACTATAAACCTGTATGTGCTATGTGTTCATATAACTATAAACACGTATGTGCTATGTGTTCATATAACTATAAACACGTATGTTCTAAGTGGTTATATAACTATAAACCTGTACGTGATATGTGTTCATGTAACTCTAAACACGTATGTGCTATGTGTTCATGTAACTATAAACCTGTATGTGCTATGTGTTCATGTAACTATAAACCTGTATGTGCTATGTGTTCATATAACTATAAACCTGTATGTGATATGTGTTCATATAAATATAAAAACGTATGTGCTATGTGTTCATGTAACTATAAACCTGAATGTGCAATGTGTTCATATAACTATAAACACGTATGTGCTATGTGTTCATGTAAATATAAAAACGTATGTGCTATGTGTTCATGTAACTATAAACACGTATGTTCTATGTGGTCATATAACTATAAACCTGTATGTGCTATGTGTTCATATAACTATAAACCTGTATGTGCTATGTGTTCATATAACTATAAACCTGTATGTGCTATGTGTTCATATAACTATAAACCTGTATGTGCTATGTGTTCATATAACTATAAACCTGTATGTGCTATGTGTTCATATAACTATAAACCTGTATGTGCTATGTGTTCATATAACTATAAATCTGAATGTGCTATGTGTTCATATAAATATAAAAACGTATGTGCTATGTGTTCATGTAACTATAAACCTGTATGTGCTATGTGTTCATATAACTATAAACCTGTATGTGATATGTGTTCATATAACTATAAACCTGAATGTGCTATGTGTTCATATAACTATAAACCTGTATGTGCTATGTGTTCATATAACTATAAACCTGTATGTGCTATGTGTTCATATAACTATAAACCTGTATGTGCTATGTGTTCATATAACTATAAACCTGTATGTGCTATGTGTTCATATAACTATAAACCTGAATGTGCTATGTGTTCATATAACTATAAAACTGTATGTGCTATGTGTTCATATAACTATAAACCTGAATGTGCTATGTGTTCATTTAAATATAAAAACGTATGTGCTATGTGTTCATGTAACTATAAACCTGTATGTGCTATGTGTTCATATAACTATAAACCTGTATGTGCTATGTGTTCATATAACTATAAACCTGTATGTGCTATGTGTTCATATAACTATAAACCTGAATGTGCTATGTGTTCATATAAATATAAAAACGTATGTGCTATGTGTTCATGTAACTATAAAACCTGTATGTGCTATGTGTTCATATAACTAGAAACCTGTATGTGCTATGTGTTCATATAACTATAAACCTGTATGTGCTATGTGTTCATATAACTATAAACCTGAATGTGCTATGTGTTCATATAAATATAAAAACGTATGTGCTATGTGTTCATGTAACTATAAACCTGTATGTGCTATGTGTTCATATAACTATAAACCTGTATGTGCTATGTGTTCATATAACTATAAACCTGTATGTGATATGTGTTCATATAAATATAAAAACGTATGTGCTATGTGTTCATGTAACTATAAACCTGTATGTGCTTTGTGTTCATGTAACTATAAACCTGTATGTGCTATGTGTTCATATAACTATAAACCTGTATGTGATATGTGTTCATATAAATATAAAAACGTATGTGCTATGTGTTCATGTAACTATAAACCTGAATGTGCAATGTGTTCATATAACTATAAACACGTATGTGCTATGTGTTCATGTAACTATAAACCTAATAATAATAATAATAATAATAATAATAATAATAATAAATGTTTTATTGCATATTTTTACATTTGTATAATGCATCGCAATCGTCATTACTATAAAATATTTAAACTAAGCTAAAATTATTCATCCACGCTTACATCCAGATCCACATTCATACATACAATAAGCATGCATTCACACACCCCATTCTTTCAAAAAGAGAAAAAAAATGTTTCCCACTCAGCCAGTCTACTCTGCAATTTTACTAGATCTCCCAGTTATGTGCCAAAAACTCGTCCGAACTGTAGAATGCCTCTGCAATCAACACTTGCTTCAGACGAGATTGAACGCCTTCCAGCGTCC